>CM019159.1:12507707-13099647 GCA_009733165.1 Naja naja | reverse complement strand
CTTCCTCTTCTTCTTCTTCTTCTTCTTCTTCTTCTTCTTCTTCTTCTTCTTCTTCTTCTCCTCTTCCTCCTCCTCCTCCTCCTCCTCCTCCTTCTCTTCCTCCTCCCTAGCATATTCCCGCAGATCATTTCAGATCATTGAACGTTACTTTGCCCGACCAGCTGCAGCTTGCATGTCTTTGTTGATGGTGTCTCACCGTCTCTGTTTTGGACACCCAGAAGGTCGCCGGCCATTGACTTCTAGTTGGTAGGCTGTCTTGGGCATAGTGGAAGGCGCTGCTCTCTGGACATGTCCCTGCCAGTGGAGTCGGCTTTCTCTCATCTTCTCTGTAAATTGGTGCTACATCAAAATGCTGTTGAACGGTGTCACTTGTGATGTGGTCACGAAGGGAGATGCCCGATGTCCAATGGAGCATTTGCACTTCCATGGCATGGAGGTAGCTTTCGGTCCCTGTTGTTGCTGCCCAGCATTCAGTGCCATTCAGTGCAACAGGGCAGAGGGTTGTTTTGTAAATCTTAGATTTAAGACGGGTTGGCCTTCATCTGTCACATAACACACCCATGAGTTCTCGCCAACGCAAGCTTTTACTAATATTATACTGAGCAATAATTGCACAACTTCAGTAATTATCTGTTCATTCATAGATACTTTTTAAATACACGCTTGTTTTAAATAAAATATGAAGATTATAGTAAGATTCTAAAAATAATGCTAAAACAAGTACAGAGTATTGCTGATGTATGTCTTAAAAGAAGAGGTACATCTATATCCATCCATCCATCCTTATACATCTTATACACTGTATTATTGATAAATAAAATTGCAAGTTGAACGGTACAGCATTGCAATTTAAGTTCTGCCACTTGGTATGTGAACCATAACTCTTGTCCACCAAATGTTGATACCCCTTCCTCATTCATGGCTCTGCTAGAGCAGGGGTCTTTGAACTTGACAGCTTTAAGACTTGTGGACTTCAACTCCCAGAATTCCTCCTCCAGTCATGTTAGCTCAGGAATTCTGGGAGTTGAAGTCCACAAACTTTAAACTTGCCAAGTTTGAAGATCCTTATGCTAGAGCTTCGGATATTGAGCTGCTCTGGCAAGATAGAAAGTTGGGGTTGTTATGTATGCAGAGTTTAAAATGACTGGGTATTGTTGTAAAGTGTTTGAATTCATTGGTTGTAAAAGTGCGGGAAAACCCTGCACTCTGATTGGCTGGCAGCCGCGGCAGCCGGCTATAAATAGCTACCGCAGCTGAGCCAGTTGGGTCCGTTCTGAGCTGAAGTCACAGTAAACTTTGAGTTGAAGCACTCCGCATCCTGCTTCTCTATGTGAACTTAACACTGGCGACAAGGATGGGCTTTCCCAGAAGAGAAGGCAACGCGGAACAGAGAAGAGTGAGATGGCTGCGCTGAACACCCCCCCAGCCCCATTTGACCCCAAGAATGAAGACTGGGAGTCATATGCAGATCGGTTTCAGATGTTTTTGGAAGGAAGCGATCTTGCCACCATTTCTGAGCAGCGGAAGAGGGCGGTTTTCAAGATGGCGAAGGTCCGGCAGTTTTCAAGATGGCGAAGGCATTAGCGGGTGCAGCAGACGTGAAGGTAATGGCATGGCCTGATCTAGAGAGGCTTTTAAGGGCACACTACGCACCCCAAGTATCATGCCTCGTTAAGAGACACGAGTTTTATCGCCACGATCAGGGGGAAGATGAAAGCATAAATGACTTCGTGGCAAGTTTAAGAGACATTGGGGGTGCGTGCGAATTCAGCAGCTTAGAGGAGGCCATGCGCGATCGTTTTGTTTTGGGCCTTAAAGACAAGGTTTTGCAGAGCAAATTACTGATGAAACCCAAGATCACGCTGAAAGAAGCCATAGAGGAAGCATCTTCAGCAGAAGCCACCAAATCCTCAGCATCAGCCATGAGAAAGATGAACAAGACTATGGGCCATTTAGATGGGGAAAAGACCACTACAACTCATTTTGATGAACTTGAATCTGAGTCAGAATACAGTGGAAAAAGAAGAAATCAACAGACTCAGAATGGAGTGGAAAAGAAATGACCTGAGAAGGAAGAGGCGTGATTTCCACTGCATAGGTTGTGGGGGAAACCACCCCACTGAATGCAAGTTCCTGGACACCATTTGCCTCCGATGTGAAAAAAGAGGGCACCTTGCAAGAGTCTGCAAATCATCCAGAACTCCACCTAACAGAAGAAAGTTTGCTACAAACAACAAAGACAGAGAAGTCAAGCCAAACAACACCAGTGAGAAAATGGGGCGCAACACAGAAGCAAATGGAAGGAAACTCATCAAACAGTAACTATTGGTCATTCTTCCTCTTTAAATAACAGGAAAGTGCATGTCAAGGTATTTATTGAAGGAAGGCCTTGCCAAATGGAAGTGGACTCAGGTTCATACTTATCCATGGTATCATGGGACACTATTCAGAGACTGATACCAGACATTCAGAAGACTCACTTCAAGAAGCAGGTATTAACACTTAAAGACTACCAAGGGAACAAGATTCCAGTAGTTGGAACAAGAGAATTCAACGTGAAGTTCAAAGGTCACATCAAACGCCTACCCCTGACCATCGTGGATAAAGATCGCCCAAGTTTGCTGGGGCTAGAATGGTTCAACCCGCTGGGCATCGAAGTGACTAGCATCAATCACATAAGCAACACTGAGTGGGAAGAGTCCTTGAAGTCTGAGTTTCCAGAGGTCTTCAGTGACGGATTAGGCAAGTACTTGGGGACCCCTATCACATTTAACCTAGATCCCAAGGTACAACCAATCAGATTAAAACCCAGAAGGGTACCCTTTGCATTGAAGGAAAAAATTGATGAACAATTAGATAAACTTATAGCCCAAGGGGTGCTGGAGCCCACAGACCACTCCAGGTGGGAAACACCCATAGTCACGCCAGTCAAGGCTGACGGTTCTGTGAGAATCTGCGGGGATTACAAGGGGACATTGAACCATGCGCTACAGCAGAGCGCATATCCGGTTCCAGTGGTTCATCATTTATTACCTTCTCTGGGCGGGGGCACAGTCTTCACCAAATTGGACCTGGCCCAAGCATACCAGCAGTTAACAGTAGATGATCTAACTGCAGAAGCCCAAACCATTGTAACCCATTGGGTGCATTCAAATGCAAGAGGTTACAATTCGAGTAAGTGTGGCGCCAGGCATCTTTCAAAGCCTCATGGAAAGGATGCTACAAGGGTTGCCTGGGGTGGTGCCTTATTTTGATGACGTTTTAATCTCTGCTGAAAATGACACTCAGTTACACGAGAAACTCAGAGAAGTTCTAACCAGGTTCTAAAAAGCGGGGTTAAAAGTCAAAAAAGAGAAATGCACACTAAGAACTGACAAAGTAGAATTCTTGGGTTATATGATTGATAAACATGGCATCCACCCCACAGAAGCCAAAGTTCAGGCAATCAAAGAAGCCCCCAGGCCTAGATGCAAAACTGATTTACAAGCATTCCTGGGACTTATTAATTTCTATCATATGTTTCTACCTCAGAAAGCAACCACTGCAGAACCCTTACACAGATTACTGGATAAAAATCTGCATGGGTCTGGGGCACAAAAAGAAGAAGCTGCATTTAACAACATCAAGAGACAAATCACTTCTGATTGTCCTGATACAGTTTTCTGAGAATTTACCTGTAGTATTGACTTGTGATGCATCCCCTTTTGGAGTGGGGGGTGTTGAGCCACATGCTTCCCAGTGGAAGGGAAGCCCCTATTGCATTTACTCTCGCACTTTGACCAAAGCAGAGAGAAACTACAGTCAACTGGACAAGGAAGCGTTGGCTATCGTGGCAGCAGTCAAGAAGTTCCATGAGTACGTATATGGGAGAAGGTTCACCATTGTTACAGATCACAAACCTCTTTTAGCCATTGTGGCAGGGGACAGACCAACGCCCACCATCCTGTCACCAAGAATGCTGAGATGGACTGAATTTCTTGCTGCTTATTCATATAAATTCATTCACAGACCGGGAAAAGACATTGGGCACGCTGATGCTTTGAGTCGTTGCCCACTTCCTTTGCACACTGAGGACCCTGCTCCTGAAACTTACACCTTCTTTCTAGAAACTGTTGCCAAACTTCCAGTTCATGCTGCTGAAATTGCTAGAGAAACTGCCAAAGACACTTCATTGGCTCCTATTGTAGGCTGGATTAAAAAGGGTTGGCCACTACAGGATCTACCTCAAGCTTCCCAACCTTTTAAATCCAGACCAACTGAATTATCTGTCTTGAGTGTATTTTGTGGGGTAACAGGGTGGTTATTCCTGCAAAATTGCAGAAAGAGGTTTTGGAAATGTTACATGAGGGTCATCCAGGTATTGTCAGAATGAAGGGATTGGCCAGGAGTTATGTATGGTGGCCTGGTATAGACAAAATGGTTGAAACCTGGGTTGCATCCTGCCCAAACTGTCAGCAAGTAAGGCCTGCTCCACCCCTCGCCCCCAAGAATGGGAATGTCCTAGGGGTCCATGGTCCAGGATTCACATTGATTTTGCTGGCCCTACCAGAGGGCACACTTTCCTTATTATAGTTGATGCATACTCTAGATGGTTAGAGGTTATCCCCATGGTTTCCACCACTGCAGACGCTGTTATCAAACAACTTAAGAAACTTTTTGTAACTCATGGGTTACCTGGTGTGCTTGTTTCTGACAACAGTCCTCAATTTACTGCTAATCTTTTTGAATCATATTTAGAGCAGCAGGGTAGCAGACATGCCCTTACTGCCCCTGGGCATCCTTCGTCTAACAGCCGGGCTGAACGCATGGTACATTTTTCCAAGGAGAAACTCCAACAATTGGGTCCAGGGGACATCACTGAGAAAGTTGAAAAACTACTCAGTATCCAACACATCACTCCTAGTCCATCCACTAACTTAACTCCTGCCGAGCTTTTGATGGGGAGAAAACTCAGGTCTACCCTAGACCGCCTTCACCCCACTTACGCACCCAACACACCTCTAGATTCCACCAGCAAAACTTGCACATTCACTGTGGGTGATTCTGTTTATGCTAAGAACCTTGTGGGTGAACCACTATGGATTCCTGCTGAGATAACCCAGGTCACAGGCTGCAGGTCTTACAGGGTTCAAACTGAGGATGGTGTCTTGTAGAGTAGGCACATAGACCAATTGCGGTCCAGACTGCCTCTGGAGCATCGCCCTTGCTCCTCTCTGGATCCCATGCCCTCAGCCTCTTCTAGGGTGGAAGAGGGAGATAATAATGGTAATCAGCAAGTGAGAATCAACCCCATGTGTAACGAGCTAACACGACAGGAACCATCCCAAAACCTGTCAGGGTACCAACAACCATTTTTGCAAATAGAAGATTGCACATCACTACCAGATTTAGGGGGTGACATTGGGTTGGAGATGGATTGGGAGGAGAGACCAGGTTGTAGTAACCAAGCAGGTTCTACCAATAGAAGAAGTCCTAATAAGGGAATGTTGCCAGATACATTTCCTTCCTCACAAAGTGAGATTCCCAAAACACCTGAACCACGAGGTCTCAACGTACCGTAAGAGCCCCACCTATCTACAAGAGTATATTAGATAGATGGGGTTTGAGTATGGACCAAACCTAATGGGGAGGGGTGTTATGTATGCAGAGTTTAAAATGACTGGGTATTGTTGTAAAGTGTTTGAATTCATTGGTTGTAAAAGTGCGGGAAAACCCTGCACTCTGATTGGCTGGCAGCCACGGCAGCCGGCTATAAATAGCTGCCGCGGCTGAGCCAGTTGGGTCCGTTCTGAGCTGAAGTCACAATAAACTTTGAGTTGAAGCACTCCGCGTCCTGCCTCTCTATGCGAACTTAACAGGGGTGGTAACGAAAAACTCAGGGTGGCAGGTTCAGTTGCATGATGAAGATTGCACATAAGAAAGAAGGAAGGCATGGGCCATGTAACTGAGGCTGTCTACTGGACTTCTTTGACCCATGCACGCACACGCGCATGCACGCACACACAGGCAGAGAGAGAGAGAGAGAAAGAGAGGGAGATCTGCTATGACAGAGTAGGCTTATAGATTCCCCAAACAACTGGCTTGGTTAAGTTAGGTTAGGCCCTTTTAGGGCTAAATTTAAATGTCTGGAGCATAGACCTGCTGCAGAAGCCACAGCAGCATTACTTGCCCAAAGAAAATGATGCAAATTGCAAAAATCACATAATCTCTGCAATGACATAAGGCAACTGTGAGAGCATCACTTGTTCTGCCTGTGGACATATGTGGTCCTGAAGAAGGAACCACTTAACAGATAACAGATAATCAGAGTTGGAAGGGACCTTATAGGTCATTTAGTCCAACTCCCCATCCAAGCGGGAGACCCTACACCATTTCTGACAAATGGCAGTCCAATCTCTTCTTGAAGGTCTCAAGTGATGGTGCTCCCACAACTTCCGAGGGCAACTTCTGTTCCAAAGGTTGATTGTTCTCACTGTCAGAAAGTTTCTGCTTATTTCCAGGTTAAATCTCTCCTTGTTCAGTTTCCATCCATTATTCCTTGTCTGGCCTTTGGGTGCTTTAGAAAATAGCTTGACCCCTTCCTCTCTATGGCAGCCCTTCAAATATTGGAAGACTGCTATCCTGTCTCTCCTGGTCCTTCTCTTGACTAGACTAGCCAAACCCAGTTCCTTTAACCGTTCTTCATGTGCCTTAGTCTCCAGTCCCCTAATCATCCTGGTTGCTCTTCTCTGTACTTTTTCCAGAGTCTCAACATCTTTTTTATAATGTGACGACCAAAACTGGATGCAGTACTCTAGGTATGGTCTTACTAAGGCTTTATAGAGTGGTATTAGTACCTAGTTTGTTATATCGTGGGTAATGAGACACTCTTGGGAGTCAGCTTACTGAAGTAGCTTTCTTTATTTCTCGCTAGAGCTGAACCCAGAAGAAACCGCAGCAGCCTTTTTACAGTGGGGCTGCTCGCAGCTGTGGCCAGTGATGGCTCGTTCAACTTCCCGCCGCCACAGGCCAACCAATCACAGGTAAGTATGCAAATACATAACAAGTTGTAATGTATTTATGTAATTAAATGTATTTTAATTGGCATATTTATGAGACCTTTGGTTTAATTGTTTTTTAATATTTGTATATTTGTATTGGATTGTTTTATTTTGTAAGCCGCCCTGAGTCCTTCGGGAGAGAGGGCGGCATATAAGTCTCATAAATAAATAAATAAATGAATGAATGAATGAATGAATGAATGAATGAATACATAAATAAATAAGTTAACCTGGTTGGTTGACTCCAGTGTTGTATTTCTACAATATATTAATTCTCCTTATTGATCTGGATCAGAATATTGTAGAAAGGGAATCCTCAAAGTTTAGATGCTCTAGGTTTAGTCTTTAGAAGATTTTGGAGAGATGTTTGTTCCAAGGACAAGGTAATATAGGAAACTGAGCCAGTGAAAAGATGTAACGTGCAAATGATAATTGTTCTACTGCTTTGAATTAATCTCACTTACCTGTGCCAATATGCTTGCCCAGGACCAAAAGGCATAAAGTCTGTATTTGAAATCTCTTTGATTTGATGGCAGTCAAAGCTTCAGTTGGTGAGCCTGGAACTCTTTTTAGTTGTGTTAATGATAGGTTGGCTATTTCAGGCCTGTACTGAAATACACACATCAAATACACACTTTGTTCCCACACGTCAATTTTATTCCTCTATTATTTGAGCACGGGAGGAGGAAAAGGGTGGGATGGGAGAACCCTCCAATATCTGTCTCCCTTCATTGTCTTCATAATGACTCTCTACTGAATGAGAATCACGAAAACACTTGACATGACCCAGTGGAACAATTCTGGCACAAGGCCGATGGGCTGTTTCCACACAGAAGATTACTGTTATGGCACAGTGCAGTGTGAAGCCTCAGAGTTTCAGCTAAGAGAGCTCTCTGGCATGATGGAAAGACTCAAATTCAGCACAAGTAATGTTGCTGGAGAAGGCATCAGAAAATGGAACAGGAAACTTCACTAGCAGGGAATATGACAAATGGAAGAATTATTAGAATAACAGAGTTGAGAGGGACATTTGAGGTCTTCTAGTCCAACCCCCTGCTCAAGCAGAAACCCTATACCATTTCAGAAAAATGGTTGTCCTATCTCTTCTTAAAAACCTCCAGTGTTGGAGCACCTATGACTTCTGGAGGCAAGCCATTCCACTAGTTTATTATTCTCACTCTTAGGAGATTTCTCCTTAGTTCCAGGGTGCTTCTCTCCTTGATTAGTTTCTGTTATGTATGTAGGTTTAAAGTCATTGGTTTAGTTTGAACTGTTCTTGTAAAATGTCAGAAATGATTGGTTTAAAAGTGCGGGAAAACCCTGCACTCTGATTGGCTGTCAACTGCGGCTGCTGGCTATAAGTAGCAGCCGCAGCCCAGCCAAATCAGGTCCGTTCTGAGCTGTAGTCACTAATAAAACAAAAGAGATTGAAGCACTCCGCGTCTGTCTCTTCATGCAAACATAACAGTTTCATCCTTTGTTTCTTATCTTGTCTTTTGATGCTTTGGAAAAAAGATTCACACACACCCGCTCTCCTTTGTTGCAGCCCCTCAAATATTGGAACTCTGCTATCATGTCACCCCAGTCCTTCTTTTCACTAGACTAGACATACCCAATTCCTGCAGCTGTTCTTCATATGTTTTAATCTCCAACCCTCTAATCATCTGTGTTGTTCTTCTCTGCACTCTTTCCAGAGCTTCAACATCTGACCAGTGACCAAAACCGGATGCAGTATTTCACGAGTGGTCTTACCAAGGCATTATAAAATGGTACTAACACTTTGTGTAATCTTGATTCTATAGAAATAGCAGTGACTTATATACCACTCCACAGGGTTTTACAGCACTATGAGCGGTTTACAACATCAGCATATTGCCCCCAGCAAGCTGAGTCCTCATTTAACATCAGAAGGACGGAAGGCTGAGTCAAACTTGAGCCAGTCAGGATTGAACTCCTGGCTGTCTGCAGAGTTAGCCTGCAATATTTCATTCTAACCACTGTGCCACACCACTGCGCCACTTTCTATTCCTCTGTTAATGCAGCTTAGGATTGCATTGGCTTTTTTGGCAGCTGCAGAATACTGCTGGCTCATATTTAAATATTATCCACTAGGACTCCAAGATCTCTTTCGCAGTTTCTTCTGATTTAAGGGCATTTGAAACATGCAATAAGCAGACAGAGAAAGAAGACTGAAGGATCAAATTCATACCTTGCCCCTGATGTCCTTCCTCACGTGCATAGACTATGTAGAGATAGGAAGATGACCTTGGAAGAAATATAAAGAACTATTAGCTAGACAAAAGAGGCTGAAACATTTTTTTAAGTCTAGAATGGGTGGGATGACATTGGAGGTGGCTCAGCCGGACTCCTCCCTGATTCACTGGAGTATAAGAAGAGGAAGATGTTTGCAAGATCTTTAACTTGCATCATCATCATCATCATTGGGATTAAAAAAAATTACTACTGGTTCTGTGGTCGTGGCTTGGTGGGTGTGGCAGGGGAAAAGTACTGCAAAATCTCCATTCCCTCCCCACCCCACTAACCTGCTTTCCAGCTCCATTCTCCTGTGAAGGGCATCCAAGGAAGACCCAGCCGATCAGCTGGGACTCAATGGGAGGCAGAGAATAGATCGGAATGGGGCCAGTCAGAGGTGATATTTGCCGGTTCTCTGAACTACTCAAAATTTCCACTACCGGTTCTCCAGAACTGGTCAGAACTGGCTGAATACCACCTCTGGTCATCATCATTTTAGCCATTGTCTGTCCACTGAAGGATGAAGGCCTCTTTTGCCTATTTCCAACCCATATGATCCTGAGCTGCCTTTTGCCCATTGGGCCTGCAATACTTGCTGATGTCGTAGATCCATCTTGTTTGAGGTCTCTTTCCTGGACGTGTGATGACCCAGAGTGTAACACAAATGTAACAAAATCAAAAACGTAAATAAATGTCCTTTAATGCCTCCAACTTGGCCCCACTGTTCAATAAGTTGAATTAATAAATAAATAATACTCAGTTGGAGATAAAACGTACTCAAAAATAGTCTTTTTTAAATTACATTTTTATCCTGCCCTTCTCTGAAGACTCAGGGTGGCTTACAATTTTTGGGATACAACCCAATGCGCTCAGCAATAGCCTTCATTCCATTGTATATGCCTGCTTACTACTAAGCGGCATTTTTACAAAGTCAGCTTATTGCCCCCAACAATCTTGGGTCCTCAATTTACCCACCCCGAGAGGATGGAAGGCTGAGTCAACCTTGAGCCTGGTGGGATTCGAGCCTGCAGTAATTGCAGGCAGCTGGAACTTAAGTGCTAGGCATTTAACAGCCCGCACCACCAAGGCCCTCTTCAAAAAAAAAAAAAATACAGTCCGAATTTAATGAGCAGATAGAGGTGAAATAAAAAAACCAAACAAACTACAATGACGAAATTTCCACAACGGAACAGGAGAAGTATTTCCCAAATTCAAGGAGATAACAAGGCACAGTCTGTTGAAAGGACGCCAACCAAGATAACTTCAGACCAAAATAAAATCTGCTTTGTTTCCAGCATTTGCCAGTATGCAAGTCCAAACTCTTATTCCGTTCTCACACCTGCAGCCCATGAAGAGGATCAAGGCCCTCTCCTCCCAAGGAGACCACATCTCTCCCTTACCCTCTCCTCCCTGCATGCCCTAGGATGGAGAGGGGATGGGCCTGGGTCCTCCTCTGACTGCTCAGCCGGCCTCTGCCCTTCCCCAGCCTCCTCCACCACCTCCAGAGCCACACTTCCACTCCCTGTAAGCTGTTCCTCCTCTCCCTCAGAGTCACTCTCCCCCAGGGGCATGACAGGATGTTTTTGACCAAGTGGGATCCATTCTATAACTGCCTTGGTCCACCTGCCATCAGTTCTTCTTGCTATGTGACCAGCCCGTTTCCATTTCCATTCTTTTACTCTCTTGATGGTATCGTATACTTTCATTTGTTCTCTAATCCATGTGCAGGTCTTTCTATCTAGTCTTGTAATGATGAGCATGTATCTTTCCATGGCTGTTTGGCCACTCGTAGCTCTTGCCATCGATTGTGAGGTTAGTGTCCATGCTTGCCCGGCATAGGTTGAAAAACTAGTAGAAATTTATTGAAGGATAATAAAACTAGTATTTCAGTGAATATATGGTAATGTAAGTACAAACATTACAGTAAACTGAACATAAGGAGGGGGCGGGGAGAAACAAAGATTAAAAAACACAAAATCCCTAAAATATCAGTATAAGATTAATTAAGTCTTTAAACTTGTTATTTAATTGACACCTTATAGAAGCATAATATTTCCATTTTTAGAAGTGCTTATTTTTATTCCTAAATCTATTCCCTTTCCCACCCCCAACCCCCCATTTTTTTCTGCAAAGAAAAGAGAAAAGAATTGTTATGGAAACGGGTGTCTTGGCATGTATTCCTGCTGCTATGGGAATCATTTGGGCTGAATTGTTGTGTAGAAAAGTTTTACAAACAAAGATATGATTCTAAAACGTTTCTAGCAGCAAACTTTTTCCCTGTTCTTCAGTTTAACGTGCCTTCTGAGCTGGGAATTTCATCACAGTGTTTGAAGACATGCAAAACCTGACAAAAGTGGCATTTTAATCCATGCCTTGAGCTCTGACAGAGCATCTCCTGGGAAGGGAAGCATCCAAAAAGTCAAAGTAGCAGCTGCAACCACACG
This sequence comes from Naja naja, assembly GCA_009733165.1. NCBI lineage: Eukaryota > Metazoa > Chordata > Lepidosauria > Squamata > Elapidae > Naja > Naja naja. The sequence continues at coordinate 13,087,910 of CM019159.1, read as the reverse complement.
ATTGAAGCCTCACCCCTTTTGTGTACCTCATGATGTGTGTGTGTACTGTAGAGAGGAGGAGCTCCAGTCAAGCCCTTATGGCTGCCATCTTGATTTTCTGTTTTACTCTCAACACCAATGCTGTTAGAGCCTGTTGTGAATACGACACCTGCTTGTCCAGTGGCACAATTTCACCCAATTGGACTTGCAAGCGGTCTCCTCAAAACTAGGGGTGGGCTGCAGGTGTTCGAGAGATCCCCTAGCTAAGATTCTGTGCAGTTCAGAGAACCCCCAAATCCCACTCCTGGCTGGCCCCGCCCACCCACCCCCACCATTCCCAGGAGTCCCCATGCGGCCCATTTTGGGTGCAGGTAAGTGGAGGGCATGCGTGGAGGCTCAGGAAGGGAGAAAAACGGGCCTCACAGAAGTTCAGGAAGACCGGAAAAGGGCCCGTTTCTGGCTTCCAGAGAGCCTCCAGAGGCTGGGGAGGCCATTTTCGCCCTCCTGGAGGCTCAAAAAAAGCCTCCAGAGCCCGGGGAGTGCAAAAATGCCCCCCACACCATGGTGCAGGAGGCTGACTAGGCCACGCCCACCTAGGCCACACCACACCATGGCCATGGCAGAGAACCCGTTGCTAAAAATTTTGAAGCCCACCCCTGCAAAAGGTCCTCCTTCAATTGGTAGCAAAGATTGTGAACTGCAAAAAAGCGACAAAGCAAAGTGCTGGAGAAAGTCTGTTTGCACTTTGAGATTCCCAGATTACAACCTGAATATCAAAAAAAAAAAAAATGGAAAATATGTTGTAGCCTTGTTCAGCATTGCCTCATATACCCTGCACAGGCACTAGAAATGACTGTAGTTATTCCTCAACTTACGACCACATATAATAAAATTTCCAAGCTTGAAAAACACTGCGCGTGAATCCTGACATTGAAATCATCTTATATTAAAAGAGCTTTTGTCATTGCGTTGCATTTTAATGCTTTCTCAGTCCCTCGGAGTAATATAGTTGCATTCCTTTGGTGCGACGAACGATTTGGATCTCATTCTTGAATGGGGCTCCCCTGCCCACATTTCACACATTTATTCAACAAATAAAATCTTGTTTATCATAGACCACAGTGAATCCCATAATATAAAGCAGCAGAGAAACGAGATTTATTGAAGCACGAAAACAAATAAAAGCATCAAGCTAAATCAAGATTAAAATCTCTGAGCTGGATAATGAATCAAATCTTTACAATGAAAGTCATACATTACTGAATGTTTTGAAACTTCCAAAAATGTGAGGGAGTGATAATAGTCAAAAGCACTAACTTTTTAATATCCATGGTATAAATTAAAAGTTATTCTTGTCTTGTGTTGCTAAATTGCATCAATACGTTGCTAAATTTTCAGTGACATGAGGCTGTTTGGGTTCTCCTCCACCACCCAAATCTTTTGTAAAAAACAAAAAAAAGTTTTTGCTTAAAACACTTTATATTTCTTCATTTTTCTTACTTAGCCTAGGCCTATTGACGTCTGGACACATGCAAACTAAGTTATCCAGTAACAATGGAATTGGCTACATTCATTTTTTAAACTCCAGTACACAGTTCTTCATGCAGTTGTCCTCTCTTGATGATGGATTACAACTCTTCCCTCAAGGAGGGTGATTAAAACACGGACAAACATCTAATGTTGCACTGAATGTATTCGAATTCATGCACACATCCCACTGACGATGATTCCCTTGCAATCTGATTCGGGGAGACCTGTCTGCCATTCAACAAACAACCATGGGAAAGATCTGCGTTTCTGCATGCTAGATATTTGGGAATCCTCAGGAAACAGCTGGTATTCCTACAACTTGAACAGCAGAACTCCAAAAAGTGTTGTGTCAAATGCAATAATAGCTGGAACGAAGAGAGCTAGTTCACATAGACCAGGGGTGTCAAACTTGCGTTGTCATGTTGTCATCATGTGATGTATTGTGATTTTTTTCCCCTTCGCTAAAACGGGGATGGGTGTGGCCAACACGTGATGCATCTAGGCCGCGGGCCACGAGTTTGACACCACTAACCTAACTGAGATGTACTTGATCATATTATGGAGTTTAGTCAGCCTGGCTTCTGACAAGCACCTAAAACTTTGTGACAGACCTGTATGTTTGATATTTCATAGTGTTATGTATGCAGGTTTGAATGTCATTGGTTAAGTTTGAACTGTTCTTGTAAAATGTCAGAAATGATTGGTTTAAAAAGTGCGGGAAAACCCTGCACTCTGATTGGCTGGCAACTGCGGCTGCTGGCTATAAGTAGCAGCCACAGACCAGCCAAATCGGGTCTGTTATGAGCTGTAGTCACTAATAAATTCTTCACTGAAGCACTTCGCGTCTGACTCTTCATGCAAATCTAACGCACAGTAACAGCAATTTCCATAGTAATGTTTCATAGTAATAGCAATAGTTCTTAGACTTATATACCGCTTCACAGCACTTTTACAGGCCTCTCTAAGCGGTTTACAGAATCAGCCTCTTGCCCCCAACAATCTGGGTCCTCATTTTACCGACCACGGAAGGATGGAAGGATGAGACAACCTTGAGCTGGTGAGAATTGAACTGCTGGCAGTGAGCAGAGTTAGCCTGCAATTCTGCATTCTAACCACTTTGCCACCATGGCTCCTATCCCTTATATCCCTTCAAACCCTGTTTGAAATCCTAAATTTTAATGATGAGAGAGGAATCGGTGTATTATTCAGTCTGGGACGCCTGGTATATATGGTTTGACAATAGAAAGAAAAGTAACACCATAATTAATTAAAGAATATGAAGCTATATGTACTGAATGTAGAATTAACAGAAAATGTAGTATGTATTAATATAAGTAAGGAGCAAGAAATAGAGAATTAATAGAAAAATATGTAATAATTATAATACAATAGAAAATTAAATATAGGAATATGGTTAAGACATGTTAATGATGTCTTCAATGTTGTTGCAATTGTGTTTTTTATGTTTTTAAATTGTTGGAAAAACTGAATAAAGTTTATTTAAAAAAAGAGAGAGAGAGAGAATTGTTGGTAGACTCATTCATTGATTCATCCATCCATCCATCCATCCATCCATCCATCCATCCATCCATCGATCTATCCATCCATTCCTTTACAGCAGAGGTGTCAAACAGGTGGCTCACGGGCCAGATGCATCATGCACAGGCCACGCCCACCCCAGCTCTGGGAAGAGGAAAAAAAATCACGAAATGTCATGTGACACTATGAGTTTGACACCCATGATTTACAGGACTGTCCATCTCATGCAAAGTTACTCTGAGAGATGTGAAATAATGAACTAGAAACAATGTATGTTTATAAAAAGCATTTGACAGCTATAAAAAGTCAACAGGAAAACGTTAGAAGTTAATTAGCATTTAAAATTTACAAACCCCAGGCAGAGAGAGGATGAGTGAGAGAATGAGAGAATATATCCACCTCAGTAATGAAGCCTTCTAAATATGTCTCCAGTTCCCTAGAAGCCCCAAGCTTGGTGACATAACCAGGTGTTGAGGGACTTCCATAACATCAAGAAAGATGGAGCTAATCAAATTTTGGGAGAGGGGAAGGGAATATTCCATAAAGTGGCCCACTGCCTGGGACCTTGCAAAGGAAGTCCATGGCAGATGACATCTTCTCTGCATTGATACCTTCTAGTTTTTATATTAGGGGCCACAGTGGGTTCTATGGATTCATAGCTTCATCTAATTTACATTTTTCACTTCAGTGGAGCAATTAAACATAAACTCCTGTCAGTTGTTAGCTTTGAGAAAATTTTAATTTGGGTATTGTATTGAGTAACAACACTTAGTTTGCCACACTTACCTAAATACATTCTTTTTCTCTCCCCTTCCTCTCTCTGCCCACTTCCCCTCACAAAGATCCAGATTGATTTATAATCATAATAAGCCTGAGGTAGGCTGAGTGGGAGGAATGGCAGACCAGGGATGCTGCTTCTGAAATATAGTTTCTGGCATCTGGCAAATACCATTTTATTCAATAAATTTCTAGTATCTATTACATTTCTGAGCATCCTCCTATTGCTGCCGTACAATAACTTCATGGTAAGTGAATAATCTTCATGGTAAGTGAAGATGAGCAACAAAAGGTTCCCAGAAATTAAAATCTGGTATTGAGAAGCTCTAAGATTTAAGATCCCCACCCCACTAACCTGCTTTCCAGCTCCATTCTCCTGTACAGGGCAACCAAAGAAGACCCAGCTGATCAGCTGGGACTCAGGAGTCAGAGAATAGATGGGGACGGCACCAGTCAGCGGTGGCATTTGCCGGTTCTCCAAACTACTCAAAATTTCCACTACCGGTTCTACAGAACTGGTCAGGACCTGCTAAATACCATCGCTGCTTTGCCAGTTTCAGGCTGATGTTCTTTCTGAAGAGGCTTTGGTGACAGTCATCAAGTTTGAAGCAGCAATTGGTACAAAACGCAGGAGGTGGCCTGCTGGCAGGTAAGCTCCACCAGTATTATACAATCCTGGTTTTGGGAACACTACCGTGTTTCCCCGAAAATAAGACACTGTCTTATATTTTTTTTGGCTCCCAAAAACACACTAGGTCTTATTTTCGGGGTAGGTCTTATATATTTATGGTGCCAAATAGTGGGTGTGAGTGTGTAGGAGGGGTGTTTCACGGGTGCACGGTTGCTCCCTGAAAAGTTTTCCTGGAACTGGAGATTTACACTAGGTCTTATTTTCGGGGTAGGTCTTATATTAGGGCAGGTTTAGAAAATAGTGCTAGGTCTTACTTTCCGGGTAGGTCTTATTTTCGGGGAAACACGGTATATTGGCTACCAAGAAACTTCCAAGCGCAATGCCTAGTGCTGTTTGTAATGTATAAAACATTATGGTATTTGGCATACACCAGTTGTTTAGCAACTGTTCAAAGTTACAACAGATCCCCCAAAAGGCATTTACCACCTGGATTTGAAGTTCCAGCAGCTACCTCACCCCATTCATGTTGTTGCATTACAGTGCTCAGCAACTGGCCTGCATGTGTAGAACCATTTGCAGCAGGGGTCACCAACCTTTTGGACCTCAGGGATCACCAAACTCATAATTTTAAATCCTGCAGACCACTAATATGAATTTTGACTGACGGTGGCTTGCTGATGTTGGTGGGAAAGTCAGTCCCATATTCTGGAGCTGCAGTAGTCACAGGACTGGCCCTTTGGTCATCCTGGAACAGCTGCTCCTCCACCCAGGTGCACCGGCCTGCCATGGACTGGAGGAGCAGCTGCTCCAGGATGACCAAAGGGCCAGTCTTATGACTACTGCAGCTCTGGAATATGGGACCGACTTTCCCACCAATGTCAGCAAGCCATCCCGGAGCAGATTTCCCTCCCCCGCCATTGGTCTTACCTTCCAGTTCCAACTCGCGTGACTCTACTCAAGGTAAAGTTTGCGCACAGCCGAAGGAGCGACTGTGTTGTGACATTGTTTGTAGTCAGTCTGAGCGATTGTCTTACAACAGCTCAGTATGTGATCGATGGTTTCATCCACTTCTTTGCATTATTATTATTATTATTATTATTATTATTATTATTATTATCTTTATTGTCAGAGTACAACATGTGTACAATGAGATTGGCTGAGCCTCCCTTCGTGCACCCCACACACACATACAACTCACAGTAATGCAAAACATTTCTCCCCCTACCTTTTAACAAACTTTTTGTGTGTTTCTGTGAAAAACCATAGCTGCATTACATTTTTATATATTCTTCAGCTGTCTCTCAGGAGAAAATGCATTTTAACCAGTGATGCTTTCTACGCTGGCTGATGCTTCAGTACAACTCCCACAGAGAAGAAGGAAAAAAATAACCATGAATATCCCCAAATCTGAGTCTATTCATTTGAATTAATTGAATGTCAAGGTCTCTATTTTCAATGCATTTCAGGACTTGGTGAATGGAAAAGCGGAGAGAGTGGCTAAAGTCTTACCTGCCTGCATTGCTTCTGCTACACAAAACTGCAGTGTGTGTGCTTTGTATCATAAAAAGAGAATGGTATATTCTGTTAGAACGGATTTGTCACTTCAGGTTATCTGAGGTTGTCCTAATTAGTCAACAGGCACAGGTGGCACCAGCCCCTAAAGAAGGAATAAACATCATAGATGCCACTATGTTCAGAAGGGATGCTTGGACTCAAGATCGCCATCTAGGGGGAAGTTTTGAGTAGAGCTCTTGGGAACCTTCCAACTCCTGGAAACTAGAGAATATTTTTAGAAGCTCTTTGCAAAGGTGTCCTTTCAAGAGATGTATGACCCAGTGGTGGGATTCAATTTTTTTTACTGCCAGTTCTGTGGGTGTGGCTAGGTGGGTGTGGCCAGGTAGTCATGTGACTGGGTGGGCGTGGCTATGTGGTTTTTTTTAATTCACATTTATATGCCGCCCTTCTCCGGAGACTCAGGGCAGCTTACAATTTTTGGAGCGCAACCCAATGCGCTCAGCAATAGCCTTCCTTCCATTGTATATGCCTGCTTATTACTAAGCGGCATTTTTACAAAGTCAGCTTATTGCCCCCAACAATCTTGGGTCCTCAATTTACCCACCCCGAGAGGATGGAAGGCTGAGTCAACCTTGAGCCTGGTGGGATTCGAGCCTGCAGTAATTGCAGGCAGCTGGAGCTAAGTGCTAGGCGTTTAACAGCCTGCACCACCAAGGCTCTTTCCCCCTTTCGCAGCAAATCCTTCCCCGTGCAGAGATGGTATTGAGCAGGTTTTGACTGGTTCTGCAGAACCAGTAGCAGAAATTTTGAGTAGCTTGGAGAACCAGCAAATACCACCTCTGACTGGAGATTTACAGTATCGTTCCCCTGCCACGCCCACCAAGCCATACCCACAGAACCAGTAGTAAAAATTTTTGAATCCCACCACCATCCCCATGCCCCCTTTTTTTGCCTACTGGGCCTCAAGGAAGCCTCCTGGCAAAGTAAGTACAACAGTGTGGGGGGATCAGCTGTGCCGCGCGATTTAGATTAGCTAGAAAGCAAGAAATCCAATGATTTCCTGCTTTCTAGCTAATCTAAATCGTGCACAGATCATCAAAATACCGTTTAAACCGGTAGCATCTTCTTTAATATAAGTTCGCCCGAACCAGGCCAAACTGGTAGAATACCACCACTGGTATGATTCCCATGTGTAAATGCATGAAATGCAGGGTAGCTGGTCTGCTTAAAAGCAATGTTTCTCAAACTTGGCCACTTTAAGATGGGTGGACTTTTAACTCCCAGAATTCCCCAGCCAACGTTTACACATCTTTGTGGCCAAGTCTGAGAAAAATTGCTTTAAATGGTAGGATAATTCCAAAAGCCCAAGTGAAAGAGGGTGAAACGAACCTGGCTGAGGCCATCTTTGAGACTTCTGCCACAAGGCAGTGGGGAAGAAAGGGAGGAGGGAAATTAGATAGCTCGGCTTTGCCATCAAAATAAAAGGTTTTCTTGTGGGAACCAAAGCCATTCTAACAGGTGGCGGAGAAGAGGAGGAGTGGAGTAACCAGGCAACCTACCAGCACCACTATTGGACAATGTGACCTGGGGGTAAGGAGGAACATTCACTTTTTAATGAGGTGAAAACAGCTGGAACTTTCAGAGTCGGTTTTCACCAGTTGTGCCAATAGGATGCATCCAATAAATTGCTCTTTGAATCTACCTGCCTTGGAGTTCTGCTTCCAATGGGTGCATTATTGGAGATGACAGAGGGATAATTGAGCCTGCTGAAGAAGAGTTCTATTCAACACAAAATTTGAGTGGTATATTCTGTTTGCAGTGGGGACAATAGTTCTTTAAATAATGTCCTGGCAGCACCTGACTGGTTGAATCTGAAAAAAAAAATCTTAAGAAAGATGAGGTATGAATGAAACATCAGGAGGAAATTCCCTTGACTCAAAAGGTTTTTTTCTTGTTCAACATTCAGGAGGGTTAGTAACGGTTTTCCACAAGCAAAAAGGAAGCAAAAGGAACAGCAGCAAATAAAAACGCATAACTGAAATTACAAAAGAAGAATACAGAAAAGAACAGTGAAATCTGCCTCAAATAATAATAGTACCGAAGAAAACAAAAGCACCATTATGGTTAGGAGTGTACTTTCCTAGTTTGCTAAACAGGGGGGTCCTCAGGATATGATAAAAAAAATGTCAAGGTGGCAGTTCATGAAATCAAAGCTTGTAAAAATAAAAAAATAAAAAAAAACAGGCAGAGATCTGATTTTTTTTAAAAATTCATATTTATATGCTTCCCTTCTCCAGAGACTCAGGGCGGCTTACAATTTTTTGGAGCACAACCCAATGCGCTTAGCAATAGCCTTCCTTCCATTGTTTATGCCTGCTTATTACTAGGGCTTTTTGCCCCCCCCCCCCAGTGGCATTTTTTACAAAGTCAGCTTATTGCCCCCAACAATCTTGGGTCCTCAATTTACCTACCCCGAGAGGATGGAAGGCTGAGTCAACCTTGAGCCTGGTGGGATTCGAGCCTGCACTAATTGCAGGCAGCTGGAACTAAGTGCTAGGCATTTAACAGCCTGCACCACCATCTTCATTTTTTTACCATCCTCAATGCATTTTGAGGGACAGAAGTAGAGGTGTCTTAAAATCTCAAGGTGCCATAGTTTTATGTTTATGTTTGTTGGTTATAGATTGGATTATATGCTTATATACTGTCTCAGGAGTTTTAGTACAACAGGGGTTTAATATAGCAACTAGATCAGGGATGCCCAACTCGTGGCCCGCAGGCCGGATGTGTCACGTGCTGGCCCTGTCCCCTGCCCAGTTTAGCGAAGGGGGGAAAAGTCCCGATACATCATGTGACACTACCATGACGACGCGAGTTTGACACCCCTGAACTAAATGATCAGTCTCAACGAATTAATAGTCTGAAGAAAACATGCAGGAAGATTCAACTATTTGACAAAAAACAAGGATATTTAGCTTTTCCTCCAACAATACTGATTAAAATTGCTAAGACCAGTCAGGTCATCCAATGGGCTAAAAAGAGATTGTAATGTCACAATAAGCAAGAAGATACATTGAGCATTTGTGAGGAAAAAAACAGTCTATTAAAACATATATGATTTTCTGTGCTGTAAATTTAGAGTTTGGACCTTTCTGTGTTCAACTAGTGTAAAAATATTCTTATCCTTCTCTTTCTGTGCTGGAAAGGACACCGTGATGACCTGGGGAGTGACACAAAAATAACAAAGTCACAAAAGTAGAATAAATTTCCTTTAATGCCTCCAACTTGGCCCACAATGTCCAATTATCCTTGGCTGGATATCAAACTCTCCCAAAAACAGTCTATGAAGGAAAGAAATGCAGTCTGAACCCAAAGTAAAGATAATTAGAAATAAAAAAACCACCACAAACCACACTGAAGTAATTAACACAGCAGGCCAGGATGATAAATTGCAGACTTCCAAAAGATAACGCAGCACCCACAGTTGGGAGGACGCTGAAACCCAGATAAGCCTCGACAAAGATAATGCAAGGAGCTGTGTGCAAATGCCCCACTTATATCCTGTTCTCCCAGCTGCACCTAATGAAAGGGATCAGGGCCCTTTTCTCTCCCATAAGCCACGTTGCTCCCTTCTCCGTTCCTCCCTGCGTGCCCTAGGATGAAGAGGGGGTGGCCCTGGGTCTTCCTCTGAATGCCCAGCTGGACTGTGCCCTTCCCCCATTTCTTCCACAGCCAACGGAGCCACACTCCCACTCCCTGTCAGCTGCTCAATCTCCCCCTCAGAATCAGACAACAAGGGTATGACAAACACCGTTTCTACACCATAAATGTTCTTAAACCATACTAAATTGAGTGCTATATCTGCAGAGTCCAGCTTTTAGTAGGAAGTTGATAAACACAATCAAAATGCAGGATCTTTCAGTCCTCAAGAGAAAGTAGAACTGGATTGAAATCTCACAATATTACACAGCTTTGCTTTGATTAGTTCATGTTCTTTGTCTTCATTGTAAAGACAACTTATCAGTCTATATTAACAAGGTTTCCAAAATCTTGGCCACTTGAAGCATGTGTGGCTGGCTGGATCCTTCTCAGAGTTATAGTTCATACACTTTCATGTGGCCAAGATTGGGTAACACTGTTCTATAATTTATTCTATGACTCCCCTTCAATAGCATGTATTTATTGTCCAACGTATTCATCCTTCTTATATCTACACAATATATGGATATCCAGCTTTCCCCACCGTACTCTATTTTTCTGACACACTTCTTGTGAATTGCTACTTTTGAGTCACCTTTAACTAATTAATGGGGCATTCTGAGTCTGCCCTTCCAGCCAATTTGCATTAAAGCACAGGACAGGAAATTAAACTTGTCAAATGCTCTGGCAAGGAAACTTTAACTAAGTAAAGAACCAATAACCAGGATGATTAGGGGACTGGAGACTAAAACATACGAAGAACAGTTGCAGGAACTGGGCATGGCTAGTCTAGTGAAGAGAAGGACCAGGGGAGACAGGATAGTGATCTTCCAATATTTGAGGGGCTGCCACAGAGAGGAAGGGGTCAAGCTATTTTCTAAAGCACCTATAGGCCAGACAAGGAATAATGGATGGAAACTGAACATGGAGAGATTCAACCTGGAAATAAGGAGAAATTTTCTGACAGTGAGAGCAATCAGCCAATGGAACAGCTTGCCTTCGGAAGTTGTGGGAGCTTCATCACCTGAGACTTTCAAGAAGATATTGGACTGCCATTTGTCAGAAATGGTGTAGGGTCTCCTGCTTGGGTGGGGTTGGACTAGGTGACCTACAAGGTCCCTTCCAACTCTGTTAGTCTGTAAGGACAATATCTGTTATTTAAATGCAATGAGAACCATCTTTCTTTTCAGGATCCTTTCAGAATTGCAAAAATCAGGAAGTCATCTAAAGAACAGCAAGAAGTTAAGAGCTTTTTCCAAACCACTGTGAGACTGTCACTATCCAGAAATTCTGCAGGCCAGCCAAGTATTTATACCAATATTAAACAATCTGGCCAACAAAGCAGAAATCAACGCATCAGCTCCCAATATTGAAGCACAAAAGACAAAAACCGAGGGTAATAGAAAAGGCTGTGTTTTCTTTTTAATAGATTATCACCTTGGTTTGACATCTTTAATTTCATCTGTCAGTTTGTCAGTAATAATCACAACAGAAATAGAGCCAGAGCTTTGATCTTCTCAAGTAATGCAACAGAAACACACATGCTTGCAAAGAGAATGTACAGATGTTCCCTGCTGTGTCTATCGTACCCCTAAAGAGCTCACGGGAAGCTGCTACCCCCTCCACTCCAGTAGAAGAATGAAATATTTTGAGGAATATTTTAAAAAGGCAGGATCAAATATTTCCTCTAAAAGAGAAATTAAAAAAAATCTTAAGAGAGACAGAAATTCAGAGCCCCATCCCCCCTGCCTCCAAGCAGATACTGAGCTGGGGCAGCTTTTAGAAATGCAGATTTGGTAATCCATTACTCCCTGTAGCAAAGTCTGAACAAAGGCAGATTAGCCTTCACTCAAGAGCCAACACAGGGCAAAGCCATTAAGCCATAATGGGAATTATTGCATCACCTTCCAAACTTCAACCAAACTTAGCTCAGACAAACATTTAGGTTTTGTACTTTGCCTATAGAGCCAGCTATGACCCCTACATAACCCCCACGTGGCACCATGGGAGTCTGACAACAGCCAATAGAATACATGTTCTTGCACAGGAACAGGAAGCTCAAGTTCAAAGCCCAAGAGAAGGTATTAAAAAACCCACTCTCAATTCCATATGGTCAGCTGCCCAGAATAACATGGGCTTGGTAGTTCTGCTTCGTCAATAAATGGACCCTCTTTCCAATCAGCCTCCAGCCTCCATTTTGTCTCCAGGGCCTTTCTCCTGGCTTGGAACTGAACCAGGTGGATATTTCTTCCACCAAGTTGTTTTAGATTTCTCCATAAAAGAGTTTAACAAAATGCTGCATGCAATTCCTGTGTGGTTCATCTTCGTCTCACAATTAGATGTTTGGCCCAGACGTACATTGCTTAACCAGAGCAGTAGAATTGATCCTTGGACTCAAGCTCTAATGTCAAGTTGAATTATTTCTTCCGGGTTGTCCAGAAGACATCTGCTTTCGCACGGCCATAGATCCTTGTCTGTGCAGAAACAAAATAGAAATAAAATAGACCTGCTAAAATAGATCAGGGCCACTATACCATAGTTTATGCTCCGGGGATTCCACAATTGGATTGATAAGGGTGCTCCTCATGTAAGGCTGAATGTGAAGAACATTTTGGCGATACATCAGGTGACTGTTGCTTCTCTTTCAACCTTTGCTTTGTTTGGAAGACTGATAGTCTCCGGATCTGGCTTTCAGCCAGTGTCCATACAAAGCAGAGGCAGGCTCTGCACACACTGTAACAACCGGTCCGCCTAGTGCTGAACCGAAAATGTGACCACGTGGGCACACAGACCCTTCACTGCAAAAACACAGGGATTTGCTGCGCGCTGCAGCTGCGGTGAGTAGAGCGGACGAGGCGCAGAAAGCAGCTAGGCTGCATGGGCGGGGTGACCAAACCAGATATATAGGATGGGATAGCACCAGGGCAGTTGGATGGGCCCAGCCGATGGTTGGAACTACCGGTACAGGTGAGCCGGTTCGAACCGGCAGCAGCATACCACTGATACAAAGTACATGCAACTTTCCTCTTTTCTCTTTCCACACTGTAAGGCAGAAAGTCCTGGAGACAAGCAGGCTTTCTGCTGGAGTACTGTCCCTTTTTGGACCTTTAAGCAATCATTTCTAAATGCCGTAAACGGGTTTGGTTCAGTGATGGGTTTCAAAGTAGTTTACCACCAGTTCGGTGGGCGTGGCTTGGTGGGCGTGCTTTGCACACGCACACACACTTTGCGTGTGCACATGCACCAAATGCATGCTTTGCGCACACGCAGAGACTGTCCTACTCACCTCCTGCAATCCCGTCCGCTCTCTGTGTCTCCCACAGCTGACGCGCGGCACTCTGCTGTGCCACACAAAGCAGCTGTGCTTCAAAAGCAGGACATAGAGGTCAGTATGGGAGCCCAGGCAGATGGGTAGGCCCAAAAGCAGATCATCTGAGAGAACCGGTTCAGTCTCAGCTGATCTTTGGCACTACCAGCTCAGTAGAACTGGGCCGAACTGGTAGCATCCCACCTCTGGTTTGGTTCAATTCATAAGAACATGCTGTTCGAATATGGGCCCTTGTGAATGAGCCAAAGTGTTCTAGCCAGGGATGGCTGCTAAATAAAGGCACTAAAGCCCACCAGAAAAAGTACAGAGAAGAGCAAACAGGATGATTAGGGGACTGGAGACTAAAACATATGAAGAACGGTTGCAGGAACTGGGCCTGGCTAGTCTACTGAAGAGAAGGACCAGGGGAGACAGGAGAGCAGTCTTCCAATATTTGAGGGGCTGCCCCAGAGAGGAGGAAGGGGTCAAGCTATTTTCTAAAGCACCTTTAGGCCAAACAAGGAATAATGGATGGAAACTGAACAAGGAGAGATTTAACCTGGAAATAAGGAGAAACTTTCAACCAATCAACCAATGAGAACAATCAACCAATGGAACAGAAGTTGCCCTCGGAAGTTGTGGGAGCTTCATCACTTGAGACTTTCAAGAAGAGATTGAACTGCCATTTGTCAGAAATGGTGTAGGGTTTCCTGCTTGGGTGGGGTTGGATAGGTGACCTACAAGGTCCCTTCCAACTCTGATTATCTATTATCTATCTACCAGGAGAACAAGGGACTCTCAAGGCTGGATTAGCCTCGTCTGGCCAATTAAGTGTACGTTTCACTTCTCTGCAACAGAGTCACCTTTGAGTATCATAGAGAATTTTCTGCAATATGCTTTTCCCCCCGCTGCCCTGAGATATTAATTTCTTTTTTTTTCAATTGCAAGGATAGCTAAATTCTCCTCCATCTCTCAACATTTGGTTTCTTGAAGTAGGGTGTATTTTGTATTCAGGAGATTTTAGAGTATATATTTTGCCTTCTGCCATACAAATTTCCTCTTTCTGAGAGACAATCGTAACAAATCCTTCCATGCAAATATTCAAGCTGCTCTAAATTCATGCTCTTTAACTTCAAGCTGCTCTAAAATCTCTTATGCAACTCACTGGAAAACAACATAGCCGGCATGGTATACTTTCTTTCTGGGGGTTTTTTTTCTTCTTTTTTTCTTCCTGGAGAGCTATGGGTTTTATACACCCTGTTGGGATTTTTCTTTTAATCAAGAAACATGGTTATTAGCATACCGCATCACAGAATAACGACGTTAAGAAACAGTACCAATCATTGGCACTGGATGTGTTCTGTAGAGAGACATTGCAGGTGGTGCTGCCACACAGCTGTTCTCAGCTATTTTTGAGGCTTTGATTTTTTTGATCTGAAGGAGTTGAAATGAAAAAGAGATTGTAAAAATGGGAGCCCTGCCCCTGGAAGTCACGCCAGGCAAAATCAGAATAGGAACTGGGGTGATTTCCCTAGCATATGACCTTATGGCTGTTTTACCCCAGTTTTTGACAACACAGAGTTGACCTTGGCTGCTTTCTTAAGGTATGCAGAACTGGCCAGGATAGTATTTGTTGTGATTCATTGTTGGAATGTATTTCTATGCAACAACTACAGTAGTATTATTCAGCCAGTAGATGGCAGTGTTTATAAGTTTGGATTTATGGTATATATACTCTTGCTTTTTTGTTCTAAGTAGAGTTTCCTGTTACAGTTGAGCAGTTGAACAGTAAAGCACATGGTGACTGTACTCATTGTTTGCTCTTTGGTGCTACATATAAACAAAATTTCTAACAGTATTGGAATAGGGACCGTATGGAAACCCCAGATCTATAGATTGAATTGGGGAATCAAAGAACTTCCTGGAAGCAGCCATGACAAATCATTTCCATATGGTTGCCAAGAAATTACATGGGCTTGTCTAGGCATTCAGAAGGAATCTGTTATGTATGTAGAGTTTGAAATGATTGGTTATTGAAGTACAGAGTTTAAAATAAGTGGTTGTAAAAAGTGCGGGAATTCCCTGCACAGAGATTGGCTAGCAGCCGTGGCAGACGGCTATAAATAGCTGCCGCGGCTAAGCCATTCGGGTCCGTTCTGAGCTGAAAGTCACAATAAATAACAGCTGAAGCACTCCACGTCCTGTCTCTCTATGCAAACTTAACACTGGCGACAAGGGTGGGATCTACGAAGGAGAAAATGACGTGGAACAGACGAGATGGCTGCGCTGAACACCCCCAGCCCCGTTCGATCCGAAGAACGAAGACTGGGAATCGTATGCAGACAGATTTCAAATGTTCTAAGAAGGCAATGATCTGGCATCGATTTCTGAGACATGAAAGAGAGCGGTTTTTCTGACATACTGCGGTCCCACAGTATTCAAGATGGCCAAGGCATTGGCTGCTCCTGCAGACATGAAGTTAATGGCTTGGGCAGATTTGGAGAGGCTATTGAGGGCACACTACGCACCCCAAGTATCATGCCTCATTCAAAGGCACGAGTTCTACCACCGTGATCAAGGGGAGAATGAAAGTATCAGTGACTTTGTGGCAAGTTTGAGACATATTGGGGGTGCCTGTGAATTCAGCACGCTAGAGGAGGCCATGCGCGATCATTTTGTGTTGGGCCTGAAGGACAAAGTGCTACAGAGTAAATTACTCATGATACCAAAAATTACGCTGAAAGAAGCCATCGATGAAGCGATAGCAGCAGAAGCCACAAAAACCTCAGCTGCAACCATGAGGAAGATGAACAGAACAACTTCCCATTCTGATGGTGAGAAAACCACCACTACGCACTTTGATGAACTAGATTCTGAATCAGAATACAGCGGAGAAGAAGAAGAGATTAACAGGCTCAGAATGGAGTGGAAATGAAACGACCAGGGCCGGAAGAAGTGAGATTTCCATTGCACAGGTTGTGGGGAAACCACCCACACACAGAATGCAAGTTCCTGGACGCCATTTGCCTCTGTTGCGAAAAGAGAGGGCACATCGCAAGAGTCTGCAAATCATCCAGAACTCCACCAAACAGAAGGAAGTTTGTTTCAAACAACAAAGACAGAGAAGTTAAACCAAACAACAACAACGAAAAAATGGGGCGTGCCACAGAAGCAAGCGAGAAAAACGAAACTCATCAAACTGTAACCATTGGTCATTCCTCATCATTGAACAATAGGAAGGTGCATGTCAAGGTATTTATCGAGGGAAGACCTTGCCAAATGGAGACTCAGGTTCATACCTTTCCATGGTGTCATGGGACACTATTCAGAGACTAGTACCAGAAATTCAGAAGAATGACTTCAAAAAGCAAGCACTGACCCTCAAAGACTACCAAGGGAACAAGATTCCAGTAGTTGGAACAAGGAAATTCAAGGTGAAATTCAAAAACCACACCAAGGTGCTGCCATTCACCATCATAGATAAAGACCGCCCAAGTTTGCTAGGACTTGAATGGTTCAACCCTCTGGGCATCGAAGTGACAGGCATCAACCACGTGAGCGACACTGAATGGGAAGAGTCATTGAAGACTGAATTTCCAGAGGTCTTCAGCGATGGATTAGGCAAGTACTTGGGGGCCCCTATCACTTTCAATTTAGACCCCAAGGTACAACCAATACGGTTAAAACCCGGCGGGTGCCATTTGCATTGAAAGAAAAAATCGATAAACAATTAGATAAACTGATAGCCCAAGGGGTATTAGAACCCACAGACCACTCCAGGTGGGAGACACCCATAGTTACACCGGTCAAAACTGATGGTTCAGTGAGGATCTGTGGGGATTTCAAAGGGACATTGAACCATGCGCTACAACAGAGTGCGTATCCGGTGCCAGTGGTTCATCACTTATTACACTCCCTGGGCGGGGGCAACGTTTTCGCCAAGTTAGATCTTGCCCAGGCATACCAGCAGTTACCAGTAGATGATACAACTGCAGAGGCGCAAACCATTGTAACCCATCGGGGTGCTTTCAAATGCAAGAGGTTACAATTCAGAGTAAGTGTGGCACCCGGCATATTTCAAAGTCTTATGGAAAGAATGTTACAAGGTTTGCCTGGGGTGGTGCCTTATTTTGATGACGTTTTAATCTCTGCTAAAATGACACTCAGCTACGTGAAAGACTCAGAGAAGTGCTGACCAGGTTCAAAAAAGCAGGGTTAAAAGTCAAAAAAGAGAAATGTACACTAAGAACTGACAAAGTTGAATTTTTGGGCTATATGATTGATAAACATGGTATCCACCCCACAGAAGCCAAAATCCAGGCAATCAAGGAAGCCCCCAGACCAAAATGCAAAACGGACTTACAGGCATTTCTGGGGCTTATTAATTTCTACCATATGTTTTACCAGAAAGCAACCACAGCAGAACCCCTACATAGATTGCTGGATAAAAATCTGCATGGGTCTGGGGCAGAAAAGAAGAAGCGCATTTAACAATATCAAGAAACAAATCACTTCTGTGTTTTAATACAGTTTTCTGAAAATCTACTGGTTGTGTTAACTTGTGATGCCTCCCCTTTTGGAGGGGGGGGTCTGAGCCACAAGCTTCCCAGTGGAAGGGAAGCTCCCATTGCTTTTTATTCACGCACATTGACTAAAGCAGAGAGAAACTATAGTCAGCTGAACAAAGAGGCATTGGCAATTGTAGCAGCTGTTAAGAAATTCCACGAATACGTTTATGGAAGAAGATTCACCATTGTCACAGATCACAAACCACTTCTGGGAATTGTGGCTGGCGATAAACCAACTCCAATCATCCTGTCACCCAGAATGATGAGATGGACTGAATTCCTTGCAGCATATTCATATAAGCTCATCCATAGACCGGGAAAGGACATTTGGCATGCAGATGCTTTGAGTCGCTGCCCACTTCCCTTGCACACTGAGGACCCTGCTCCTGAAACTTACACGTTCTTCTTAGAAACTGTTGCCAAACTTCCTGTACATGCTGCTACTATTGCTAGAGAAACAGCCAAAGACAGTGTATTGGCTCCTATTGTGGGTTGGATCAAAAAAGGTTGGCCACTACAGGACCTTCCTCAGGCCTCCCAACCTTTTAAGTCCAGACAAACTGAGCTATCTGTGTTAAAAGGGTGTATTTTGTGGGGTAACAGAGTGGTTATTCCTGCAAAACTGCAGAAAGAAGTATTGGAAATGTTGCATGAGGGACATCCGGGAATTGTCAGAATGAAGGGGTTGGCCAGGAGTTATGTATGGTGGCCTGGTATTGACAAAATGGTTGAAAACTGGGTTGCATCCTGTACCAACTGTCAGGAGACTAGGCCTGCACCACCTGTCACCCCTAAACAGGAATGGGAATCTCCTAGGGGCCCCTGGTCCAGGATTCATATAGACTTTGCTGGCCCTACCAAAGGGCATACCTTTCTCATTGTGGTAGATGCATATTCTAGATGGTTAGAGGTTATTCCCATGTCCTCCACCACAGCAGACGCTGTTATCAAACAGTTAAGGAAACTTTTTGTAACTCACGGTCTACCTGACATTATTGTTTCTGACAATGGTCCCCAATTTACTGCCAATCTTTTTGAATCTTATCTGGCACAACAGGTTATCAGGCATGCTCTTACATCCCCCGGGCATCCCTCGACCAATGGCCAGACTGAACGCATGGTACGTTTTACTAAGGTGAAGCTCCAGCAATTAGGTCCTGGGGACATCACTGAGAAAGTAGACAAACTGCTCAGTATCCAACACATTACTCCTAACCCATCCAATAACCTAACTCCAGCCGAGCTATTGATGGGTAGAAAACTCAGGTCTCCCCTTGACCGCCTTCACCCCACTTACGCACCCAATGCTCCAGTAGATTCCACTAGCAAAACTCGTAGTTTTTATGTGGGCGATCATGTTTACACTAAAAACCTTGTGGGTGAGCCTTTATGGATTCCTGCAGAAATAATCCAGGTTACGGGGCCCAGGTCTTACAGGGTTCAGACTGAGGATGGTGTTTGCTGGAGTAGGCACATAGACCAATTGCAGTCCAGAAAGTCTCTGGATCATCCTCATAGTACCTCTCTAGACTCCCTACCCACAGCCTTTTCTAGGGGAAGGGGTGACAATGAAGGTAATGAGCAAGTAAGAATCAACCCCATGTAACGAGCTAACATGACAGGAACTATCCCAAACCCTATCACAGCCCCAACAACGATCATCTCATATGGAAGATGGCACAGCAATACCAAACTTAGAGGATAACACTGGGTTGGAAATGGATTGGGAGGAGAGACCAGGTTGTAGTAACCAAGCCGGTTCTACTGGCACAAGAAGTCCAAATAAGGAAATATTATCAGATAATATGCCTTCCTCACAAGTGGAGGTCCCTAGGATACCAGAACCACGCAGATCCAAACGTAACCGTAAGAGCCCCATCTATTTACAAGAGTATGTTAGATAGATGGGGTTTGAGTATGGACCAAACCTAGTGGGGAGGGGTGTTACGTATGTAGAGTTTGAAATGATTGGTTATTGAAGTACAGAGTTTAAAATAAGTGGTTGTAAAAAGTGCGGGAATTCCCTGCACAGCGATTTAGCAGCAGCAGACGGCTATAAATAGCTGCCACGACTAAGCCATTCGGGTCCGTTCTGAGCTGAAAGTCACAATAAATAAGAGCTGAAGCACTCTGCTTCCTGTCTCTCTACAAACTTAACACAATCAACATGGATCACCCAAAGAAGCGATTGTTTGCTTAGCGATTGTTCAAAGTTACAATGATGCAGAGAAAGTGATTTATGACTGGTCTTCGCACTTAACAGCATGATCAGAATTTGTATGCTTGGCAACTGGCTTGTACTTACATGATCTGCAGCATTCATAGGTCACGTGATCACCATCTGTGACCTTTCCAGCTGGCTTCAAACAAGCAAAGTCAATGAGGGAACCTGGACTCATTTCACAAACATGAGAATTCGCTTAACAACTGCAATGAGTTGCCCAACTGTGGCAAAAAAAGGTCATAAAATTGAACACAACTCACTCAACCACCACTTTGCTTAGCAACAGAAATCCTGGTCCCAATTGTGGTTGCAAGTCAAGGACTACCTCTATTCTGTGATGTATCAAGTGAGATAAAGATATAGGAAGTGAAGAAATCCTCCATTCTTTAGCCATTAAAATCACTTGTGGCATTGACTTCGTGAACAGGATGTTCAGGGGGTGGAAATGCAAAGTGTGTGTCTGGGTAAAAATGATCAAGATGGTGGCACTGACCTAAAAAAGAGGAGGGACTTGAATTGCTCAGGGTTTTTTAAAATCTATTTTTCTTCACCCCCTCTCCCAACTCTACTGGTTTTCCAAGCTACTCAAAGGAGGAGGGACATTTTTCAGTGAGGACAAGAGTGCCCACACAAAGTTGTATTACACCCTTGGTTTGCTATTAAGTTCAATTGAGAAACAACTATGCTCAGTTGCTAAGCATAAGTAGAAGCAGAGGTGGTATTCAGCCAGTTCTGACAGGTTTCTGGAGAACCAGTAGCAGAAATTTTGAGTAGTTTGGAGAACCGGCAAATACCACCTCTGACTGGCCCCACTAACCCCACCTATACTCTGCCTCCTGAGTCCCAGCTGATTGGCTGGGTCTTTTTTTTTAAGTTTTTATTTTATAAAATAAAAGCTTTGGTGGCTCAGGCTGTTAAATGCCTGCTCTTAAGATCCAGCTGTCTACAATTACTGTAGGCTCGAATCCCACCAGGCTCAAGGTTGACTCAGCCTTCCATCCTCTCGGGGTAGGTAAATTGAGGACCCAAGATTGTTGGGGGCAATTAGCTGACCTTGTAAAAATGCCACTTAGTAATAAGCAGGCATATACAATGGAATGAAGGCTATTGCTGAGCACATTGGGTTGTGCTCCAAAAATTGTAAGCCGCCCTGAGTCTTCGGAGAAGGGCGGCATATAAATGTAATATAAAAAAAAACAAAAACAAAAACAAACAGATAAAACTGTCTTTCTGTTCAACAGTGTGTCGGCTGGGTACCTATATCTTGTGCACTTAATACTATTGTACATTTCTTGCTTGTTTATATTTATAGCCATTCTAATCAATACTTTATATCACATTTATCAGTTGCTGTATTATCATTAGCATTGGGAATTTTGCCTGAAGGTTACAATAAAGAGATGATGTATTTGATTATTAATGTATTAATATCAGCTAGAATTGTATTTGCACAAAATTGGAAAAATGAGAACATTCTGATGGAAGAGGAAATAATTAAGAAAATAATGGACTATGCAGAAATGAGTTGATTGACAATGGCAATTGGAGAACAGGAAGAAAAAGATTACTATAAAATTTGGAATTTATTCAATGAATGTCTAGGTAGAAGAGTAATAAATTGAAATATGTAGTGATAGTATAATATATCATAATTGATTGAATTAGACTGAGTAAGAAAATGAATACAATTTAAGTAAAGATGGAATATACCTTTGAAAGACAATAACTATACAGCTGGGTCTTCTTTTGTTGCCCTGCACAGGAGAACGGAATGGGAAAGCAGGTTAGTGGGGTGGGGAGGGAATGGGGATTTTGCAGTAACTGTCCCCTGGAGTGGGGTGGAAATGGAGATTCTGCAGTATATCCTTCCCCTGCCATGCCCACCAAGCCGTGCCCACAGAACCAGTAGTAAAAAAATTTGAATACCACCACTGAGTAGAAGGGTCCACTTGAGTTCAGCATGGTCTTGAGGCAAGAGCAGAAAAGGCGGTGGTGTCTTTTTAGAAGAATTGCACACAGAAGAAAGGAGTTTTGCAAAAATGGACGATGTTGGCAAGCAGCTTTTCGTGGGAGCTGATTATATTGCTTAATGAACAATAATTATTTAACTTCTACTTATACAGCTCCCCTCTGAAGGGCATATTATTTCAAGTATTTCTAGATGTGAAATGAGGGCAGCATGATACAGGACTTTCAAAAATAAAAAGTGGGAGAAAAATCATGTTTCCTGATGTTTTTCGGCTCTTGAATCATGACAGCTTTCTTTAAAAAAAAAAAGAATAAAAGAATGATAGCTTTGAATTATACCGAGTGCCTATTTCTAGCCAAAGAAAATTATGGGTTCAGGTAACTCAGAAATGAAAAGAAAAGGAACTTTGTAAAGATTTGTCACGTTAACCTTTTTCTTCACATTTTTAAAAAGAAAATGGCAATGTTCCTTCTTCGCGGATCTCAAAGAGATTGTCTGGCACTATATTGGTTTTGCTGTATACTGGAATGGGCACATCCAAAACATTTAACATCAAGATAGCTCTCCTTCCACTCACTCACTCACTCACTCACTCCTTCCTTCCTTCCTTCCTTCCTTCCTTCCTTCCTTCCTTCCTTCCTTCCTTCCTCCCTTCTTTCCACATCCAAAACATTCAACTTCCTTCTTCCTCTTCCTTCCTTCCTTCCTTCCTTCCTCCTTCCTTCCTTCCTTCCTTCCTCCTCCCTCCTCCCTCCCTCCCTCCTTTCCATATCTAAAACATTCAACATGAAGATAGCTCTTCCTCCCCTTCCTTCCTTCCTTCTGTTTTAGATGGATCTCATGGTCAAAGAGAGGCAGGACAGCATGGTAGTGATCAGCACCTTTTATTAGAATAAATCAGGGGTGGGATTCAAATTTTTAACAACCGGTTCTGTGGGCGTGGCTTAGGTGGTGGGCGTGGCTTGGTGGTCATGTGACTGGGTGGACATGGCTTGGTGGTCATGTTATTGGCTAGGTGTGGCCAACTCAACATCACTCACATCGAGGCACGCATCTCCTCGCCTGGCCTCTCATGTCTGTGGGGATGCTGCAACAGTCGTAAGTATGAAAAAGGGTCATAAGTCACTTTTTTCAGTGCCATTGTAACTTTGAATGGTCACTCCACACAAGCAAAGTACCAGCAAAGGAGGGGGAAAAAACTCCAGAGAAGTTCCAGAGACAGGAAGTCTAGTCCTGCCAAGAACGTAATAAGGATTAACGGAGAGGCAGTTTCTGTAAGCAACACCAGAACGTTTCCTTCCTGCCTTCCTTACAGGATTAGCCGAGTAATTTCTTCTAACAACCGGTTCTCCAAACTGCTTAGAATGTTAACAATCGGTTCTAGCGAATAGGTGCGAAGTGGTAGAATCTCACCCCTGGAATAAATCCAGGAACTGCCGCTTACACGGCAGGCGCCGGCTTTTATGGCTGGGGCTGTCCAAAGCTTCAGCCACTGATGGGACTTCATTTATCCCACCGGTGGCTGAGCCAATGAGTGGAGTCTTCCAGCCAACTCCACTCCTTGGCTATATATGGCATATAGAACACCTTCCTTCCTTCCTTCCCTTCTTTCCTCCCTCCTTTCCATATCCAAAACATTCAACATGAAGATAGCTCCTCCTCCTCTTTCAACTTATTTTCTTCCTCCCTTCCTCCCTCCTTTCTCTCCTTCTTTCAGGAAGCAGTAGTGAATTTAGTGGCGAAATGAACTGTTCTTAAAAACAAAAGGAGCATTCATAATTGGACAATGTGATCAACCAGGGGTGGGGAGAATGCTTGTATTGTTAAACAAGCTATTGTTTAACTATACAAGCATTGCACGGGGAAAACAGAGTTGGTTTTGTTTCTTCAGTACCAAAATGGTGTGTCCAATACAGATTTGCTTTTGGGATTTCAAAGTTCCTGAGAGTGTCTATTTTTCTTGGGTTTGCTAGTTGGACGGTTGACACAAAGGTTATGCAGTGGTTGCTAGGCAACCATACCCAACTCCAAGTATGTGCATCAGGAATTACCAATTTACTACCTCAGAGCAAGATTTGACTACCAGGGTATCCAGATCTTCACCTTTAGGCCTCAACACCCATCCTTGGCTTGATCAGAAAAATCTGTTGAGCAAGGAAAGGTGGCCACAAACCCCTGATTGGTTCTCAGTGTAGATGACCATGCTGAGCATGAGGGTGGAGTCAAATGTGTTATCAGTTTGGAGTCACTCTGCTTTTTGTACTTGAACCTATCTCTTAGAGTTATTCTGAAGAAAACATGGGTATGAAGGACATGAAAATTCAAGATGCAGTGATGAGAAAGGAAGACTAGACAAATTCATGAAGGACAAGCTATCAATAACAACACATTTTTACTTTAAATCCTGGAGGCTGGTGTTGGAAGAAATATCCTTCTGGGTTCAGTTCCAAGTGGGGAAAAAGACACTGGATTCATGGAAGTTATTTGGAAATAAGGTTTAATAGTGGACAGGACCACATGCCTTGGAGCTCCTGAGCGAAAAGGGAAGAGATGCTGAGAGTCCCTTGGTTTTATACCCTCTGTTGGGCCCCACCTTAGTGTTTCCTGTTCCTGTGTAATAAATGTATCCCATTGGCTGACAGACTCCCAGGGGCAGGGGTCTTAGCTAACTTTGTAGATTTTGAGTGCTGGCTGATGCAATCTTCCCAGGCCATGTGGTGAGATGGATAGAGGGCTTTGTTATGTAGAATACTCTGGCCCAGGTCTTAATGGCCCGCCTGTTAACAAAGTTGGGGGTGAGCTTCTGCTTCTAAGGTGAGTTTCTGCTTCTGAGTTTCTACTCTTTTTTAGGGGAAATATTCTGCCTTTTTAGTATTTCCTAGAATATTTCATTCTTCTAGGAGAGGGGTGGGTGCTAACTTTCTACACTGGTTTCTGTGCATGCCATTTCCTGAGGAACAAGAGCTGAAGGATGGTTGTTGAAGGCATCTCTCTCAGCAGATTGTATGTGCATTAGGGAGCGAGTCATACATTCTTTGTAGAAATAAAATAAAATAGACCTCCCGTCTGTGGATATCTCTTAAGTATCTGGAAACTATGGAAACAGACAGCTGGACTAAATAGGCCTTTTTATCTGATCCATTCTGAAATGAGTTATGTTGTCGGGAGGGGGGAATCAAAATTGAAAGAGAGAGCTGCCCGTACGGACACCAATGCATTTCTTGGAAATTCCTTAATTGAGGAAAAGATGAGTAATAAACCTTCCTTAAAACAGTTTTTGCGGTTCTTCTATGCAGGCCTGAAACACTGACCTTTCGCAAAGTGCTATTTTCCACGAGAACCCGGTCTTCGAAAGAAGACATTTCAGGAGCTGGGCATCCTTATTATTTCCCCCCCTCCCTATCGGCTGGGGGAAAAAAACAGCATAAAAAATTAAACACCTAGACTGCATTTATATTAAAATGGCATTTGGAGCGCCATTGTCACTTGCTGGAGGCTGGCCAGACTCTGCCATACTCACACTAAGTAAACCTGTGAATAAGCTGCTGTGTAGGAAGGCCATGCCTATACAAGGAGGAAAATGGCATGTGTTCGAGCCGAAAGTTAATGGTAGAAATCGAAGCAGGGGATAGGATATTAAATAATCAGAACTCCGCAGCAGGCGATGATGGGCTATTTCCCACGCTTGGCTCTGGTTCTTTTAAGTGCACAAGGGATGCCCGGATCCTGTCGACCAGACCTAGGGGGAGAAGGGAATTCGGATGAGGAGCACTGAAGCTCAGCTGCCTGATTATCCTTTCATATATTCAAGAAGGTACACAAATAGATCAGCACGTCTTTTCATTCTGAAAACATCCAGCTTACGTGACAATTGGTAAATGTCCTGCTCCGGTCTTTTCAAGGCTGCTCCTTCTTTGTGGGAGGAAGATGGTGTGGTCAGAGCAATGGGTTTCTTCTACTCCCCTCAGGGCCAGTAATGAGAAAAGCAATGGATCCTTATTTTTTGGTCTCTGCATACAATACTCGACATTTTCTTTTTTAAGTCGCTGAAATGTGAATCAGTTGCAGAAATAAATGGTGGCTTCTCCATTCTCTAGTGTGAAACTCAAGGCCCAAGGGCCAGATGCAGCCCACGGGGTGCTTATATCTGGCCCACGGGCCACCTTAGAGACAGCAAAGGAACGGCCCAGGGTGCCTCTGCCAGCAAAAATGGAGCTCAGGAGGGCCGTGCACAGCTCTCCTAGACTCCGTTTTCAGCTGTGACAGCCTCCTGCTGCCCTCTGCCAGTGAAAACGGAGCTTGGGGGGGCTGCCGAGCTCCATTTTCACTGGCAGAGGGCAGCAGGAGGAGGCCATTGCAGCTGAAAACAGAGCTCGGGAGCCCGTTTTCGCTAGCAGAGTGCTCGGACCACCACAGATGCCCTCAACAC
Source organism: Naja naja (assembly GCA_009733165.1). Classification (NCBI taxonomy): domain Eukaryota; kingdom Metazoa; phylum Chordata; class Lepidosauria; order Squamata; family Elapidae; genus Naja; species Naja naja. The sequence goes on along the minus strand of CM019159.1, from coordinate 13,061,743 downwards.
AAGTTATGTCAAGTTGGCCATGCCCAGCCTGGCCATGCCTACCCGGGCCCCCAAGGTCAAACACAACCCTGATGCAATCCTCAATGAAATTGAGTTTGACACCCCCTGCTCTAGTGCCTTCTTCCCTATTTCCCCAACTTAAAATACAATCTTATTATTCCTTTTGGAAAATTAGGCCTCAAGATTGCCCCTGCGGGATATACCAATCTTTTGAAAAATAGAGCATTACATAATGCTACTTTTATCTGTATGATCAGTGCAATACATTCCTCCTCACTTATTTTTATGAGTCGGTTATGCACATCTTCACATCCATGTTTAATGTATATATTGCCTTCAGAAGTTGTGGGTGCTCCATCACTGGAAGTTAATAAGAAGACATTAGACAGCCATTTATCCAGAATGGTATAGACTGCCATGGTGGCGAACCCATGGCATGCATGTCAGAAGTGGCACACAGAGCCATCTCTCAGGGCATGCCAGCCATCGCCCGTTGCTCTTCTGGGTTCCAGCACATGCATGCGTGCCAGCCAGCTGGTCTTTGCATGCACGAGAGTGCTGGAAACCAGAAGAGCAGCTCCCCAATGCACATGTGCATACTGGGAAGCTGAGCTTCTGGTTTCTGGCACACACATGCACACCAGCCAGCTGGACTTTGCACACGCATGCGCACCAGAAACTGGAACACCAGGTGGCGGGCGTGCATGTGTGTGCCAGAAACCAGAAGCTCAGCTTCCTGGGGCTGGGGAACTGCCCCTCCAGTTTCTGGCGTTCCCCCACACACACATGTGCGCACTCCTGTTTCTGCGCTTGGTGCCGAAAAGGTTTGTCAACACTGGTATAGAGTCTTCTGCTTGTGTATGGGGTTGGACTAGATAGAAGACCCCCAAATCCCTTCCAACTCTGTTATTCTATCACTCATTTCCTGCCACTTCTTTCTTTCCTTCAAAATTTAAATATTCCTTGTAGGAATTTTTCATTTCACTTTCCCCCAGCTTTGCTACAAGCCAAATCTGAACTACAAGAGAAGTGGAAATTAACATCAAAAGGGTAATGGTGAAAAAGATATGTTGACCATTAACAAATCTGTTCTGTTTCAACTTGGTTCCAAGTAGACCTACAGAAAATCCAACTATCTAGATCGGTATTTCTCAACCTTGGCAATGGTTGAGTTCAACTCACAGAATTCTCTAGCCAGATCTTCAGAATTGGCAATATTCTTCTATTCGGATTATTATGCCTTGATGGATGTCAACAAAACACCCTTAATAATGTATAAAGATCAGTGTGTCTAAATATTTTGAATCATCCTTCAGTAAAATAACACAGCATAATGCCATTAGCATTAATCTATAAACTCCGCATATGATTTGATTTTGCACAAACACAGAAGCAGTAAAAGAAGTACCAGTTAGTGGATATTATGAATTCAACATTCAACAAACATTAGAAATTCATCTGATTGAACCCAATCAGTTAATCAGGATGTGATTGCTTCCATTTCTGCCAAATTTCTTCAACGGCTTTAAGATGATACAGGTAGACTTTGACTTTTGACCGGTTGCTTATTGACCATTCAGAGTTACGATGGACCTACCTGGGAGCATTTACAATGCAGTTCTGAAGTGACCAATACAAAACTCTCTTGAAAAATGTTTCACTTAACCACAGAAATGTTGGCCTCAATTGTGGTCGTAAGTCGAGGACTACCTGTATTTGAGGAGGGACAGTTTCAAGCTTTTCTTCTATGAAAACCACCTAAGGTTATGTCTGCAAAGATGTGTGTGTGTGTGTGTGTGTGTGTGTGTGTGTGTATCTGCTCTATACCCGTGCTTCGCTACAAAACTATGTGATCGGGCTTAGTTTTTGGGGAGGAAAATAAGGAGAAAAAAATTGTGCCTCTGCCTACCAGCATCTATCAGTATTCATCTGGCTAGTGTCCTGTCACTGTGTGAGAGAGTTGAGGGCTGTTTGGAAAGTGGAACAGTATTTTCTGTGTGACCAAGAAGGGGACAGCAAAGAGCCTGGGCGTGGCTTAGCTCAACTGTTCTGTCCTAAAGCTGCTTGGTGCTGTGAAACTAAAACTGAAACTGCTCTCCTCTGCTTCTGTTTTGCATTTAGATCAGATCTCTTTTCAGGTGGGGAGGGGGAGTAGAACTCCTTAGCATCAGAGCGTGTTAATAACAATACACGAAATACTAATGCTTTGATGGTCATTTCGAAAAATCCTTTCTTAGTGAGCACCTAGAAGCCAAGAGGAACATACGTGCCAGATTTCAAGTTTGTAGGCTTAAGGCATGAGTGGTATTTCGCTTTTATATAGAGACAAGATATATCCTTCAGAAAAAGAGCAACATCTAAACCTTCTGTGTTCCTTGAAAACTATTTCTGCCACACAAGAAATGTTAACCAACCTGGCTAAATTCCAGGCGGGATAATTATCTTCTCTCTTAAATGGTTTATGTAGGTCTAAATAGCATTTTGCACTTTGTGATATTTTTACATCATACATATTATATCCAGGAGACAAGTGAGGCTGAAAATACAGTAGTCCTATTTTAGGAAAATACATACCAACTATTATTGATTGTGTCGGAGTGGTTCCTTACAAGAAAGGACAGGCAAAGGTTTTAAGATAGGAAGGATTTCAGGGCTAAATTATCTGTAGTAACCATGTGGTTTTTTCAAATATGAGTGCAATTTCTCATAGAAATGATGGCCCTTCAGAGGCATGAGTGTCATTAATGCCAAAGAGGGGGGCATATTCTCAGATTTGATTTGTAATTTTAATGTTCCTCTATTAAAATTGGTCTCGGAAGAAAGAAAAGAAGTGTGTGAATCACACAAGGCTCCCACACTGTGGTTTGTTTTTCCCCTTTTCAGTTGGAGTAAATCATCATCAACTTCTTGGACCAGATGTTGCTTCCATAGGCAACATCCCAGTTGATCAACACAGCCACCAGCCTCTTTTCGGATCGGTTGTGTCCCCTGCATGGACCAGACACACAGGAGAACCAGGCCCTAAAATGAAACGAAGGCATTTTGACTCCCAGGTGTTTAACACACTCATCATTCAGCTTTGGCACGGCTGCAAGCTAGTCCTTAGGCTACCAAAGGTGTTTGTGCCAAAAATAGAAGAAAAATACAAAGATGCTTAAACACCACGAGCCACACCCATTTTTTCTCCTCCTCTTTTAATAAGCATGCCGCTCTTTTTAATTTTGGCTGGTCCAATTCCTTTTGGACAAAATGCATTACAGCAAAAACTATGCAATATTGTACAGGCTTTGAAAAACTAGTGACAATCAATATTGCACTGAATTCTTTTTCCCCTCTGACTTAATTTTTGGGGGGTCCACCTGCTGTAAAAGTTTCTTTGATTTTTCAAGCTAAGCCTCACCATTTTATGTTAAGACTCACCAAGTTAATTTTAGGCAAATGATGAATGTGATCTTTGCTTTGTAGGTGGGAACAGATGCTATTTATGAAACAATTCCCTTGAGGGGGGATTTCTAACCCTTTCCATCACTTAGAAACAGATGGGCTTTGCTTTTTTACAGGATTTCTTTTGCTTATGCTGCAAATATTTTATTACTTCTGTCCAATGAGGAATGGATACATAGCATGAAGCATCAGGCTAATCTCTGACTCCTGATGTATCACACTGATGCTCCTTACAGGCTGCTTTAATGTGCTCATGAATCATGCTCTGATTCACAGCCAAACTTTCTGGCACGCTTGCAAATAAACAGGGCTGTGGAGTCATCATCTCCCCTCAAAAAACATCAGAAGGTGAATGTATCACATCTCTGAATTTGTCTTTTCTGCATTTTTTTCCCTCAGCATGATCATGACTAGGAGTGTTTACAACAAGGGTGTCAAAGTTGCGGTGTCATGTGACATATCATGACTTTCTTCCCCTTTGCTAAACCGGGAGTGGGCGTGGCCAGCACGTGATGCATCCGGCCCGCAGGCCTCAAGTTTGACACCCATAGTCTACGACAGGGGTGCCAAACTTGATTTCATTGAGGGCCGCATCAGGGTTGTGTTTGACCTTGGGGCAGTGGAGGGGGCATGACCAGGAGGCATCGCCAGCTTGACGTGCCTCATCGAGACTCCATTTTTGGCCACGATGGCCTCCTGCAGCCCTCGTCCAGTGAAAACAGAGCCCAGGCTCCATTTTCACTGGCAGAGGGGTGCAGGAGGCCATCATGGCTGAAAACAGAGCCCAGGAGGGCTGTATGTGGTCCTCCCAATCTCCGTTTTTGCTGGCAGAGGCACCGCAGGCCAGTCCTTCACTGTTTCCAGGCTGGCCTCATCAGCCAGATCTAGCTGCATCTGGCCCGTGGCCTTGAGTTTGACACCCCTGGTCTACAAGGTATGATCAAAAAGTGATCAAAATGCAGCTCAAGAACCTGTTTTCACTGGCAGAGGGATCAGGCCACCACAGGTACCTCCAACATGAATGATGTTGAGCTGGCTATGCCCACCCTGGCCCCCGAGATCAAACACAACCCTGATGTGGCCCTCAATGAAATTGACTTTGACACCCCTGAGTTAAGGGGTTGGGAGTGGAAGGCACCATTTTATGTTGGCTCTCCCGTGCTGCAGAGCTCCACATCCTCTCCTCTGGTTTAACATCAGGGGTGGGATTCAAATTTTTTAACAACCGGTTCTGTGGGCGTGGCTTAGATGGTGGGTGTGGCTTTGTGGTCATGTGACTGGGTGGACATGGCTTGGTGGTCATGTTATTGGCTGGGTGTGGCCAACTCAATATCACATTGAGGCACACATCTCCTCTCCTGGCCTCTCATGACTATGGGGATGCTGCAACAGTCGTAAGTGTGAAAAATGGTCATAAGTCACTTTTTTCAGTGCCATTGTAACTTTGAATGGTCACTCCATACAAGCAAAGTACCAGCAAAGGAGGGGAAAAATTCCAGAGAAGTTCCAGACACAGGAAGTCTAGTCCTGCCAAGAACATAATAAGGGTTAACGGAGAGGCAGTTTCTGTAAGCAACACCAGAATGTTTCCTTCCTGCCTTCCTTACAGCCCAGTAATTTCTTCTAACAACCGGTTCTCCGAACTGCTTAGAATGTTAACAACTGGTTCTAGTGAATAGGTGCAAACTGGTAGAATCCCACCCCTGTTTAACACCTATATGAAACTTGCACATGTTAAATACATTAAACTCTAAATGTTAAGCCTGGTTCAACATTTACATGTAGTATCAATATGCTGAAGAAGCCCAATTATGTATCTTGATCCTGGGCCAATCAACTGATTCTCAGCATCTTGATACTAGAAGAATTACGCTGAATAAACGAATCAGCACTCATGTGTTGGGGTGTTGACGATTGATTTATTGACTTCACAGCAACCCAGTTTCTATCTTCGGCAAGAATGGTTGACCCGTGTAAAGTTAGTGCTGAGAGCGGCTGCTCTCAGAGACACTGATGCTGTTAAGGTCTTGACCCAGTGTCTAAAAAGGCCAGGGAGGAAAAGTCTCAAGCACAATCCAGACAAACTGAGTTGCTGTGGATATTTCGGCCCCATTGATCTTGGATGGGATTGCACTTTCCATTCAACACCAGTAGTGCACCATTGGGGAATTGTCTCAAACTCATAGCTCTGCTCAAAAAAGACGTTAGTAAATAAAAATAAAGAGGCTCCCAAACTTTAATTACATCATTCGGAAGTAACTTAATTCTGCACTAATTCCACACAGAACAAAACCAGGGCTGGAAATCTGTCTAGACCAGGGGCGTCAAATTCGATTTCATTGAGGGCTGCATCAGGGTTGTGTTTGACCTTGGAGGGCTGGAGGGTGCAGGATGGGTGTGGCCATGGTGGGTGTAGCCAACTCGACAACACTTGTGTCAGGGGCATCTGCAGTGGTGGTGTATGAGGAGTTATCAACGTACTTGACTAAATAAATTGTAATTAAAATAAAACTTGGTGAAATGAGGTAGAAGCAGGGGTGGGATTCTACCTGGTCGGACCAGTTCTATAGAACCGGTTGTTACGATTCTGCACAGTTCGGAGAACCAGCAAATCACGCCACTGGCTGGCCCTGTCCCTCCCCGTTCACTCACTCCTTACCTGGCATGTGCGCCATCCAACTTACCTGCCTTGTGCCTTTGCCTAATTTTTGGCAAGTTGCTATTTTTCTTTTTTTTCTTTTCCCGACCATCAGCTGTTCTGACTATCAGCTATGCTGCGAGATTTAGATTAGCTAGAAAGCAGGAAATCGTTGGATTTCTTGCTTTCTAGCTAATCTAAAAGCAGAGCTGAATCTTCCTTAGGACCGAAGCTTCTATTTTTCAGTGCAGAATCAGGCAGCAGATTGCAGAAAGATAGATCTCTGAATGAATCTGTGATTCTGGGAGCAACTCAATCTGCCTGCCTACTTTGACTGATTTTGGGCAAAAGTTGCTTTTTTTTAAATAAAAAATTCAATATTTACATACATGGTGTGTTATGAGTTAATTTTGTGAGTTTGCTTGCTAGCAAATTTTATGAATTTGCTTGCAAGCAAATTTTATGTGACAGACTCAGGTAGCAGATTGCAGAATGGTAGATCTCTGAGTAAATCTGCAATTCTGGGAGCAACTCAATCTGCCTGCCTGCTTTGCCTGATTTTGGCTCTTTTTTAATTAAAAAAATTCAATATTTACATAAATATTTACAATATTTACATACAAGCCATGCCCAGCCAGTCACGTGACCACCAAGACATGCCCACAAATTAGGCCACGCCCACCAAATCAGTTGTTAAGAAATTTGAATCCCATCCCTGGTTAGAAGTTCAGAAGAATGCCATTTTTTAAAGTGTAATTCTAGGTCTGCAATTAGAGGAGGTAATACTTGCTTTTCCACCTGCATTGTATTATTTATTACATTTCTGCATGGAATACAGTTGAAATAATTTACTCAAAGGCAGAGACGAAAACCCAAGAGCTGTTGCTGCCCTGGTGTGAGAGATGATGAAAAGAGAATGGGTAGTAGCCTTTTAAACATAAAACAAGTATGCTTTTCAGGAGTAACTCGGGGTTACCTTTTCCATTCTTTTTATGTGACTTCCTGCAGGGATAAAGCTATCATCTTTGCATTCAGCCATGGGATTGACGGCTGCAGCCCCACATCTTAAAAGTAAATTGAATCCAGCACTTTAAGGCAAAAGAATTATATCCAACTGACAAAGATCCATGGCAGAAAGGTAGATTTGGCACTGACATACATTCACACAGTTTCGTTGTGTGAATTCCCAGCAAAGTTTGGGTGAGAGGAAGAGAGTTAAGGCAGTTCCTTCTTAAGAGTTCTCAGAGGATATCTTTAGTGATGGAATAGTTTGTTATGGCAAGATTTCAGTCTAGGGGTGAGGAAAAATAAAGGAAATTGCTTAGAAGAAACTCAGTTTATCTCTCTTGATTTTTGGACCCAATATCAATCTTGCCAAACTTAAGCAAACCACATCAATGATGCAAAGATATACTTTGACAACTCTTAGGGAGGAGCAAGGGACACGGTGGCTCAGTGGCTAAGGATGCTGAGCTTGTTGGTCAGAAAGGTTGGCAGTTCGGCGGTTCGAATCCCTACTGCTGCGTAACGGAGCGAGCTCCCGCTCCTTGTCCCGGCTTCTGCCAACCTAGCAGTTCGAAAGCATTGACTTCCAATCGCCCTGTGCGCTCCTACAGGCAGGGCCTCCTTGGGGTGCCGTCGCCCAGACAATGTTGGCTGGTGGCACCCAGGAGTAGGGCCTTCTCTGTGGGAGCACCCACCCTGTGGAATCGACTCCCTTTGGAGCTCTGGTTGGCCCCTGACCTCCGTTCCTTTAGTTGCGACCTAAAGACGTGGTTGTTTCAACAGTCCGGCCTGAAGGGTAAGGGGTGGGGTTTTATTGATATTTTAAATTTAATTGGGTTTTTTAGTTTTTATTGGGCTTAGTTTACTTTGGTTTTAATGTATTTTAATAATTGTATTTCTCTTTTTTATTGTAAGCCGCCCTGAGTCCCTAGGGAGAGAAGGCGGCATATAAGTCCAATAAAAGTAAAGTAAAAAAAAAGTAAAAATGCAGGTAGAAAAATAGGAAGGTAACAGCGTTCCGTGCGCCTTCGGCATTTAGTCATGCCAGCCACATGACCATGGAGACGTCTTCAGCTCTTCGGCTTTGTAACGGAGATGAGCACCACCCCCTAGAGCTGGAAATGACTAGCATGTATCTGCAAGGAGAATCTTTATCTTTATGGAGGAGCTGCTAAACTCTCTTCCTCCCAACCAAGCTATCTAAACTTTTCTGTCTCTTGCTCCTCTAGAGTGCATGCAGCCCCTCCCTCCAAATACACAGCATGTCCAGGCTCTAAACTCAGATGCTGAGTCTGAAGCTGAAGAAGCTGGTTCTGTGGGATGTCAGTTTCAAGAAGGGCAGAACCAGACATTACTCACGGTTGCACCTGAGCATCGGGACTTGGATCTGGACTTGTGGAAGATGTAAGGCTTCTCAGTCCCCACATCAGACGAGTAGAAAGGAGAGTAGAACAGCAAAAGTCTATTAGGCTAACCGTTTCCCCCAAAATAAGATCCACCCTGAAAATAAGCCCTAGCATGTTTTACACATGTGCCTAATATAAGCCCTACCCCCGCACACAAATACGTAAGCCCTACTTAAGCACCTGCCAGGCCAGCCACCCGCTCATTCTGTCCGGTTGCTCACAGTGCTCAGGCCATGAGGTGAGGCCAGTGGGGGTGGAGCTGCCCCACATGCCCTGCACTGGCTTACCTCAGGGCGCCTGCAGCCAGGCCATCCACACCCCGACAACTGCTTCATGGCCATGGCACTGGCACATCATTCGGCCACCTGCTCCGTTGTGACCACAATCAAGCAGAAGCCACATGGGGTCCTGCTGGACGGGACTGCCAGAGCTGCCACTGCGAGGCGAGGCAGATGTCGGTGTGAGGGTGGCCTGGCTGGAGGCGCCATGAGGTAAGCCACTGTGAGGCACATGAGGCAGTTCCACCCCTCCTGGCAACAGCACTGGCATGCCCCACAGCCTCCTGCCCTGCCACGAGCAAGCAGAAGTGGCCTCCCATACATGAAGAGGGAACAAGACATCCCCTGAAAATAAGCCCTAGTGCTTATTTCGGGCCCCAAAAGAAAATAAGACTGGGTCTTATTTTGGGGGAAACACAGTACTTACCAAGCCAAAGAGGCAGCAAGTGAATTTTGTTTCTTGGTCCTTTTGATTGGCTGATGATCTTGGCTCAGCTCTGAAAAGCTTCTTTCACATGCTGGGGTTCTCAAAACAAACCTTTCAGACAAACTTTATCCTTGTTTACATCCCTATCAGTGGTGGGATTCAAAAAAATTTACTACCGGTTCTGTGGGCGTGGCTTGATGGGCGTGGCAGGGGAAAGAGACTGTAAAATTTCCAGTCAGGGGTGGTATTTGCCGGTTCTCCGGACTACTCAAAATTTCTGCTACTGGTTCTCCAGAACTGGTCAGAACTTGCTGAAGACCACCTCTGTTTGTTAAGTTCTGTGTTTGTGAGTTATGGCTGGATCCACAGCATCTTCCTTTCTACTTTCTTAGAGCTGGTGTGAGGGAAAAAGACTTTGTTATGACAAGAATATCATAGCTGGAGGTTCAGGTGGCATTTATCATAGGTGTCTTCTACTCAGTGGTGGGATTCCAAAAATTTTACTACTGGTTCTGTGGGCGGGACGGGGCTTGGTGGCCGTGGCAGGGGAAGGATAGTGTAAACTCTCCATTCCCACCCCACTCCTGGGGGAAGGTTATGTTCTGACCTAGGCTTCCTTAGAAAGCATAGAAAACAATCTTAACCCCAGCAAAACTTCTTTTATTTCCACAGCTGTGAATTACGTTCATTCACAAGGTTTTACATGCACTCTTTCAGGGGAATGTTGACAAACACCCACCTTATCACACCTGGAATGGAGCCAGAGAATTGCCAGATGCAGGGCAAAGTCAAACTTGACAGAGTCAAACAGCATTTTTCAAAGCTTGTGTTCTGAGCAAACAAACTAATTGCTTCCTGCAAAAGCTCACGTCCCGTTCACTCCTTTTTTATGTCCTATGGGAGGAGCCAATCATCTCCGAGGTGTGGCCTTACTCCTGAGTCAACCCTGCTTTCTCAATTGTTCTTGTCTTCTGCTAGCTCTGCGCATGCGCAGGCTGGGAACTGGTTCCAGAAACTCCCCCACCTCACTGCTGTCTGAGTCTGAAGGCAGCTGTTGACTGCCAGCCTGCCCTGGCCCCATCTCTAGCGCCCTCCTCCGGATCTCCCTCAGCCTCCAGGCCTGGCCCAGGTTCCTCCCCAACCTCCTCACTACTGTCCAACTCTGCTGCCAGCTCCATCAGCTGGCAGCAGGCCACAAGAGATTACTGCAAAATCCCCATTCCCTCCCCACCCCACTAACCTGCTTTCCAGCTCCATTCCCCTGTGCAGAGCAATAAAAGAAGACCCAGCTGATCAGCTGGGACTCAATGGGAGGCGGAGAATAGAGGGGGTGGAGCCAGTCAGAGGTGGTGTTTGCCGGTTCTCCGGACTACTCAAAATTTCCGCTACTGGTTCTCCAGAACTGCTCAGAACTGGCTGAATGCCACCTCTACTTCTACTGAAGAATTCATGGATAAGGTCTGCCAGGGATGTTCAAAATTACCCTCCTCCCCATTCATAACAGAGAGCCATCATTTTCTTTCTCAAGAAGTCGGGTAAATCCATGAAATTAAGAGTAATCTTATCTGCTCCAAGAACAGCAAGATTTTTCAGGCATTTAAAATGCATAATTAATCTGAAAAGGCGATGGGGCTTTTTGTGTGTGTTTTGTGAACTGAGCCCAGAATAGACTTTAATCTTTTTTTCTAAACTATTAGACTGCATTTTAAATACCAAGGGGATTCATATATTGACCTTGCTAAGCTGTCTTTAACCAGTTAATTAAACTCCAATTGCCTAAACTCACAAAATGTGCTACGTGAAAATCAAAACAGCAGTATGAAATAGGATGGCCCGTGAGCCCATCTTACACAGCAAAACTTTCTGATTTCCATACTTTGGGCAGATCATAAAATGTTTGAAATAGGCCATTTGACACACTAAGAAACGCTCCCTCCTCCCAAATTAGCTATTAATGGAATTTGCACAGAGCAAATAATGAAAACAGGTGAGGAGAAGGGGAAAAAATCAGCAAGCCACACCTGTAATGGCAGAATGAAAGTGGGAACGGTGGTTGCAGATAGAAAGTCCATACAGAGAGTGGCAAGGACAGCCGAGATGATTATAGGAAGCTCGCCTCTTGTTATTCAGGATACTGCTTATAAGCGCTATGTGCTTACAGTTCAAAGCATTGTTAGAGACCCCACACACAGAAACATGGTTTCTGTTGCTCCCCTCTGGGAGGAGATTTTGAAGTATTTCTAGCAGGACTACCTGATTCTGTAACAGCTTTGTTCCCTATGCCATCCGTTTGGTAAACTTGTAAGATTCATTTTTCTCACCATGTACATTTATGCATCCAGATTAGACTATGTTTTCTGTGTCATATGACATATGTGGGTATATGCATTTCTGTATGTTTGTTGATTTTGTCATGTTTATGTGGTGTGTGTTGGAGGTAGAGACCCTTTGAGAGCTACATGCAACGAAATTTCATTTTAATGTATGTCAAAGTGACAATAAAGTTATTCTAAGTTCTAAGTGGACGGGGCAGAAATCAAGAATGCTGGCTGGAGACCTGGCATACTTTCTACCTCTCTCCCAACCCTGAGTCAGAGAGATTTTACAAGTTGTTAATTCCCAGGCTGTTTTTTTCTCCCTTCCTCACTAAGGAGGTTTTCAGGCCATGATGGGATTCAGCTTCTTGCAAATCGCAAAAATTGCAAATTCTGCCAAACGCACTTTAGGAGCTGCTGAGGGAAGAAGTCATGCAAACCAGGGAAAAGGTAGGAAATGTGACGGTAGGTTATTTCAGACTTTTTCCAACCACAGAACCTGTGAGTTAAAAATCAAATATCTGAAGCGCAGCAGCCCACCTAGTCCATATCTTTCTCTGCTTCCGTACCTTTTAATACAAAGGCACTTTAATCCATGCTGTGATTCCTAGGTCAACTTTGCAGGCACTGCATATAATGCATTACCTCTTTGCTGGAGCAGTTCTTCTAAAAAAACAAAGATGTCTGATCTTCTGCAGAACTCAGCAGGTTGTCCTTTTTGCAGTCTTTAGGCGTGTTTCTAAGTAACGTGGATAGTGATGGAAGGGAAAAGAACTTGCAAAGTTGAGGGATGAGATCTGCACTTAGCACAAAGTGTTTTTGGTAGCGTAAGAGTTTAGGTTGGACTCTTGGAGGTTAAAAGTCAGAATTTTGGAGATTCTCAAGCAAAAAAAAAAATTCCTCAATCTACTTCTAGAAATTTTTACAAGGCAAGGCTCACCTGTTAATCAATTGATGCCCCTGAAAAGTTGGTATCCTGGTCTTACCCACTCCCTTAAATGTAAATTTGAAGTTATCCAAGGGAGTCCTGTATGTGAGATTGGCGAGGATATACAGTAAATCAAATATAAATATATTTGACTTGAAAGTATTTATTTGCAATGATAGGTATTAGCAAAATTCATATACAATTAAAACAATCCATATCAGTTCAATATATAAATATATCCCCTTCACTACTTAATAGCACTATAAATAAATACACAAATCAATGCAACAGGCACACTCTTTACCTTTTTGTGTCGAGGACCATTTTGACAGTTTAGTGAAACTTAAGAGATCCCTTTGCTGAAAAATATATTTAATAGCATGATATGAATACCAAGCAGAATTCGGTTGATAGTTATGTTAGAAAATGAATGTTATATTTGTGAAGGTGTGCTTTAAGTGTTGAATTATAATTGAATAGATTAATAGTTAAAAGATATAAAGGTGGTATAACTCCAGCTTTAGCAACTACAAGCCAAAACATGTATAAGGAAAAAGAGTATGAAATTATAAACAGGACAGATGAAAGTGTTAAAATATTAAATGGAAAGATATGGAAAATTAGAAAAAGAAATGTAATTGAAATCAGGAAAGAATGGAATAATTAAAAATAAGATTATAGAAAGTAGAGAAATGGAAAAGATATGGAAAAAAATCATGAAAATGGGTATAAAATATGGATTAGAATACATAACATGAATATGTAATTGAATTTATGTCTGTATGGAGAAGTGACAACCCGGGAGCACACTGTTCTCAAAAAGAGATGTTTTATGTTCTTTATGTATATGTTTGTCTTCAAAAAATAAAAAAAATATTTAAAAAAATAGCATGATATGAAATAGATTGCATTTCAAAGGAAACCAACGATGCTCAAAGGCAGTTGAGAAAAAAATTGGTGTAGCCCAAAACAGAAATATAGGATTTCACAGGCTATTTTATTAATCCACGTAGTAATTTAGATAGGCTTACCAAAGGTAGCAAACCTCTTTGGAGTTAGAGGCCATACATCACTTGGTAGTCTATTCGAACAGAGTTATTTTAGGCAACATAAATCTGCTGATTCATTCCCAGGTGGAAGTTGAGATCCTAAAGCTCAGGTGAACAGATCACAGTTGATCAAATTACCTTCCTGGGTGTTTTTAAGCCAAACTTGGATACCCATCACTCAGGAAAGCTTTAATTGGGATGCTGACACACACACCCTTTCTAATTTACTACAGATTTTTAACTGTCTGTAAAAGCCTCCTCGATGTCCAGCTCACTTTCTGGTCTACCTTTCAGTGGCGTTTTTGCCACCGATCTCCAGGTGGTGCCCCGTCTAAATGTTATGTTGCCGAAGTCTGCCCCCTGCTGAAGATAAAGAGGACGACACTGCTTCAGCCCTGGCTGGATCCCTCGAGGATCCATGTTGGCAAGCCGTGTGTCCCGCCCACCCCTTCGAGCCCTGGGATTTCCAGGTGGTCTCCCATCCCGGCACGAATCCGGTAACCGATATCTAGCGAAGGCATCCGATACCCTTACGAGCAGGAGGTCGCAGCGCCCCAGCCTCAAAGTCCTCCGCCCGGTTGCCCAGGCGACGGAGGCCACGCCCCGCGACTCACCGACCCCGCCTCTCCCTGAGGGCGGGGCGGCGGCACTTGCCGGAAGCGGAAGCCGCTGCCGCTCCTCCCGGGGAGCGCCACGGCCAGGAGGAAGCGGTCGCCGCATGAGCCCATCGGCGGTGGGTCTCTCGAGCGGGAAGGAACGGGCAGGAGCGGCGGCGGGGCGGGGTGTCGATGGCAGGCGGTCCCTTGGAGGGGGGGCCTTTCAGCGCCTTCCTTCGCCGCCTTGGGAAAGCCGGCCCTCACCAGCGGCACCGAGGGTGGGGGGGGGATGCCCATGGCTTCCCCCTTGGACGGGAGCTTCCGGTTCTAGCGGGAGGGAGCAGCAGGCGGGCAGGCCTAGACCGTCCCTCTGAAGGGAAGCCCAAGCCGGAAGCGCCGGGGACGTGGCCTGAGCTTCCTTGAAAAGCGCGGGAAGGCCCTGGCGGAGGCCTTGCCTGGGACGCCCACTAAGATCCCAATGGGGCTGAATGTGAAAACACCCGCAGTTTGGATGATAGTGTTCATTGTTGGCTTTTTGCTGTAGTGTAGAGCGGTGTTTCGCCACCTCATCCCCTTTAAGATGACCTTCACCCCCACCCCCCCAAATAAATCAACTAGGGAATTCTGGGAATTGAAGTCCACCCAGGCGATGCGATTGAGAAACAATGGCGTAGAGAGAGAGAGAGAAATATAAGCCTCATTTCAAAACACTGCTTGCTTGGAGAGAGAGAGAGAGAGATGGTGCTGAAGACAAGTTAAATGTATTTTTCTGTTCCTAGTATTCTGAATTTGTTTCTCCTCTGGAGAGTGTAGAGTAGTCCACTATTTGAGGGGCTGCCCCAAAGAAGAGGGAGTCAACTTATTCTTCAAGGCACCTGAGGGCAGGACAAGAAACAATGGTTGGAAACTAATTAAGAAGCAACCTGGAATTAAAGAGAAACTTCCTAACAGGACACATTGAGACAGTTTGCCTTCAGAAGTTGTAGGGACTTCATCACTGGAGGCTTTTAAGAAGAAACTGGGCAGTCACTTGTCTGAAATGGTATAGGGTCTCCTGCTTGAGAAGGGGGCTAGACTAGAAGACCTCCAAGGTCCCTTCCAGCTCTATTCTATTCTAGAGAATATATTGATACTAAAAGTAGCTCCATATTCTGCTGTCTTTTGGTTACAGGCTCCCTCCTCCTGTGCGAGGCAGGAGAAAAACTAAGGGGACCAAGGCTTGTTCCTAACGCTGCATGTGTGATAGTCTCTTGTAGGGGGTCGGTCCTCTTTCTTCTTTACTACTTTCTGCATTTCGAACCTGCAATCACAGCACTGGGGTTGTTGCAGACACATAGAAGTCATTTTGTTGCATCTGACCCAGATCTTTGAGCCGTGTCTTTGGGTCATCATCCTTTTGGGGTCATGTTGATTGGAAAACTGGCTCTTGACCCTTTCTGGCAGCCAATTTGACTGGGCTCTTGTTTGAAAATAAGCTGGTATCCTTGCTTTTCCTCCACAGCATTATGACCTCATCAGCTACCCATCAGAGCTGGGTAGCAGATCCAGGCACAGCTTCTCAGTGGAGGGAGACCAGGAAGAAAATATTTGTGGAGGTCCAGATTTGCAAATAGAAGGCTTCTGTGCAATTTATGGTGGGGTGGCACTAGATTCTTTAAAGAAACATCTGTTGGTCAAACAAGAGCTCCTATCCAGAGTCCTTACTGCCAGGGATAAACATTTAAAGTTGATGACTGTTGGATAAATTTAGAGTTTTAAAGAGACTGTGGGAAGTCTAATAAAATGGCTGCTTTGCAGGATGACCTGTCAAAAAAACAACTTCATGGAAGAATGGCAAATGAACCTGTCCTCCCACTATTTTCTCTATATAAAAGTAAACCATGGTTTATTTTTGCTTTAGGAAGATAGGTGTGCACATTTCCAAACAATGCCTATAAAATGGCTAAGAGAGTGGCAGAGACGGAGCTGACTGACAGAAACTGGGATCAAGAAGAAGAAACCGAGGAGGTAAACACTGTATTTCATTAACTTAGAGCAGGGGTCCTCAAACTTGGCAACTTTAAGACTTGTGGACTTCAACTCCCAGAATTCTGGGCGTTGAAGTCCACAAGTCTTAAAGTTGCCAAGTTTGGAGACCTTTGACTTAGAGCAACAGTACGTGAAGTACACAAATGTATGTCACTGTATTTTTGGTATATGTGAAAAAAAATACTTTGCAAAACTGGGAAGGTAATGGGCCAGTCTGTCCACTCTTTTTTGAATGTACCAAGAGTCAAGACCTAAACAGACACAGGGAAAAATCCATTTCATATAATTTGTCTCTCTATGAAAAGTCTGGGGTTACCAGTGTATTGGTTATTGTAGTATTAAAGTTGACCTGTCTTGTGTGAGTAAAAAAAAATATGAACTCATGCAGACTTTATTGGTAATGCATGCAAATTATAACTGGGCTTATTGTAACCTTTGAAATTTGGACTTCTCTGTTTTATTCCTGATGATACAGAAACAGCTTCTTTAAACTTTATTATGTTCCCTGATTGGGCCTCGCTAATGAGGGAGTCAGGCCAAAAAGTAACTCACATTTAAGTGCTTCTGTGGTGAGCAAGGGAAGGAAATCAGCCATTTGTGCTGAGCCACAGGTATGGCAAGGTTGTGTAGGTTCTTTGTGTAATGGCATTGCCTTCAAAATCTCCTGAGATTTTGATAATTACACCCCAATATCTTGCAAGGTTTCAACCTTCTCACACACCACGCAGAGCCAATCTGGAGGCCATGTGCATCATTTCAACTATTTGTTTTCTCTGCCTAATATATCTTGTTAAGTGGGTTGTAACAGGGCTGAGTTTCTTCCTGGGATTGATGCTGAGGTCTTGGTAGTGATGGTTTTCACAATGTTTAGTCAAGATGGCTAGTCATATAGATCAGTAATCTATAAAGCAACTGTTTCTATTGAGAATATTACCAACAAAACACAGTTTGAAAAACAGTATAATTAGGGTTGCTTTTATTCACACGTGTCATTGGGTAATTGTGTTTCAGTTCATGTTAAAAAGCTTGCAGTTTCATGCAACATAACAGCTACAGGAGAAATCTGCTATTAAAGTTGCACTTTGACATTATATCAGCATGATTCTGACTTCCAAATTCTCCAAACAGATCTGAATTTTGTGAATGCTTCCAGTAAAAATTGGTAACTATTCCAAGCAGTGGTGTGAGCTTTCTAGAAAATTTTGATTTAATTATCCTTTACGTATATCTTCCATGTCTTCCATGTTTGATCATCAATTTGCTTAAGATGTTAACTCATTCTTTAGTCATCTTAAGATTATTCATTATTTCAAGTAAATCATAAGTAGGCTGCAATCCTGTGATTCCCATGTTGTGGATCACACCATAGTTCAGAATTCCATTCTCCTTTTAGGAGAAATTTGTTGATTCCTTTCCTCTCCATCTGTTATGGAGAAAGTTTTATCATTGTCTACATCAGTGTTTCTCAACCTTGACAACTTGAAGATGTGTGGACTTCAAACTCCCAGAGTGCCCCAGCCAGTATGTTGGCTTGGATATTCTGGGAGAGTCCATACATCTTTAAGTTGCCATGCTTGGTCTATATCCTTTGACTGTGTGCCCAAGTTACTCTTGTGTTTATAAGCAAAATCTACCAGTATGGTGCAGCATGAAGATGTTGGATTGGCCCTGTTCCAAGAGCCATGTTCCATTTCCCTTTCAACCATGGATCCCCCTTGGGAGACAGAACTACCCATCCTGTCCTTATCAGCCCAATCTGCCCCCCAGTTGCTATAGGAAAATAAATAGAGTGATCACTGCATCCCATTTAGAGCTCTTGAATGTACTGATAGTCCTCAACACTGTTTCATGGTTTAATGATAGTTCAAAATTACAACCTGGGACTACACTGTCAGAAAAAAGGTCTTACTAACTGTACTCGCACTTATGACTGTCACACCACCCCCTGCAGTCATGTGATGGCAATTGAGGTGCATGACAACTGGCTCACCTTTACAACCGGTTGCAGCATCTTACAGCCACATAATCGCAGTTTGCAATCCTTTTGGCCAACTTCTGGCAAAATCTGCCCACTGTACAAATTGTTGTAAATTTGGGTCCAGCTTGACTTGCAACCCCAAGGACTTATAACAGAAATTCAGGTGCCAGTTGCAGTTGTATGAAGTGGGTTTTATATATACTATATGTATAAGAAAGAAGGAAGTAATTCCATAATTAAAAACTAACATGAATGTTGGAATATCTTACAGGACATCCTTGTTATCTATAAATAGAAATGATTACGGCTTTTCTGAAAGCAATTTAACGATTTCTAAAGTTCATTGAGTAAATTGCAATAAATATGCTTCTTAAAAATAATGACTAATTTGAGGGAATCTGTCAGTTGACGTATTTTGGGAAATATTTATGGAAAACATGTTCTAAATATTTTGAATAAGTCAGAAGCTATGATACCCACAAATGATTCATAAGTAATCATCCGTAGTGATGTTATAAAATTTGAATATGCCAAGTGATTGCTTATTGCAATACAACATTGAACCTTGTGGTATTAATAGTGGATGATTACATCAAAGCGCTGGAGTTGGGATGTGTTTTTCCAGACTTTTTTCATTTTGCTTGTCTAACAGTTTAAACATTCTCTGCAGGTAGGAACTTTCTCCGTGGCCAGTGAGGAAGTTTTGAAAAACAGACCAATTAAGAAGGCCAAGCGTAGAAATTTGATGACGGAGGTATATATATTTATCATTTTAAAACAAACTTTCTGCTAATTTGTCTAACTCCTTGCATTGCCTAAAAATAGTTTTGTCACTAACTGCTAGCTTATGATATAAACAGAAATCTTAACTAAATACTCGGACTAACATACTCAGACTAATATATAATTGAATTTCTTTTAAATTTTTGATGCAAAATGTCATTTGAAATTCTAGAAGATTCATAATGCGTGAAATGTCTCTCTGAGGGAGCATTTGAAGAAGATAAGAATTCTGGAATATTTTCATGTTTCTAGCCATTATTTTTCTAACAGCTGAGGAAGAGAGAACTTTCTTTTTGTGGTTAGGTCCAACCATTAAAAAAACTTAGCTTTTCGCTATTTGCATGGATCCCTTATACCAGGGGTGTCAAACTCCCGGGCCACGGGCTGGATGCATCTTGCGCTGGCCACACCCAGTTTAGTGAAGGGGGAAAGTCCCAATATGTCACGTGACGCCACCATGACCGCGTGAGTTTAACACCCCTGCCTTACACTAAACAATAATAAAGGAAATTGAGTCCCCTTCCCAGTCTTGAGTCTCTCATCCAGAAAAGGAATGGATTATGTTGGTAAAAAGCTTGTATATTTTAATAGTAAAAACTTAGTTGGCAGAATGCAATATTGTACTTCCTTCAGGATTCTGTTAATTCCGAACAGTTATTCAACTTCTATTATATGTGCATCTGAATCATCTGAATTGGAAAACCAATATTTATGGATTTTAAAATGCTGTTATTTAACAGGTTTTTTTTATTCCTGGTGATTTGTAGTGAATCCCATATGCTCTTTCTAAACTCGGATTATGACATAAGAAAATGCTGGAAGAGCTAGCAGGATCCAGGGACAGAACTCAATGTTTTTCAACCACAGTAATTTTGAAATGAGTGGTTTTCAACTCTCAGGATTCCTCCACGCTGCTTAGGCTAATTCTGCAAATCCATATGATTTCCAAGTCTAGTGAAGTTGCCCTCCTTCAAACTGAAGCTGAGGCATACATTTGTTTGTGAGCACTCTAGTGCACAGGTCATCTTTTAGAATTATGTACACTCTAGTCATTTGTAGCTTAATGTTTGAAGAGGGCTAAAATAGCTCTGCGTTACTATTAAGGATGCGTAGAGCATTTTGAATTCAAAACATTTCTCTTTCAGCCGTAAGGTCAAAATAACCTGCTTTTAAAATAAGAACAGGGGGTTTAGAATTAAAAACATTTTGCCTGCTCTGACTATCTATTGATTTGTCTTTGTACAGCAAGAAAAGACATCTTTAGATGGCTAAATGCTACTTTGGAGCCTTTAGTTTTGGGTCAGGGGATTAACTAGTTTATGCTGTTGGTATTTTCCCTGAGATGGAGTTGGGCGTTTTTTTTCAGCAGTGGTCCAATATAATTTGAATTATACTATGCCTGCCTGCCTGCCTATCTATCTAATCTGTCTGTCTGTCTGTCTGTCTGTCTGTCTGTCTGTCTGTCTATCTATCTATCTATCTATCTATCTATCTATCTAATCATCTCCCAGTACTTAACAATGCTAAATCCTACTTGAACCTTTTTAACAAAAAAAATTTTAAGTTGCTGTTGAGTAATAATAGGATTTATGTGGTTTCTCCCCCTTACCCCACTGGTTGGTGGTTCATTTCTACAGAATCAGGCTTTTCAAGGCCAACGCTGTGAACTCCAAGTCCAACAGAAGGTGTCTTGTTAATGTGCTGAGCATCGCTCAAAAGAAAAGTGGTGCGATTCTGGTTTTCAAAATGGTACTTTGGAGACATGCTTGGATGGGTGCCATTGGAGGCTCCTGCCCAAGATACTTTGAGTTTAAAAGGCATCCTTCCATGGAGATTTTGTAGAAATGGAATGACATTTTATTTATTTATTTATTTATACTTGAACTTGTATGCGCCCCATCCAAGACTCAGGGCGGCTCACAGCTAAAAACATATACAATAAATATTTAAAAGAATTAAACAAAGACAATTTTGAAATGAGTGGTTTTCAACTCTCAGGATTCCTCCACGCTGCTTAGGCTAATTCTGCAAATCCATATGATTTCCAAGTCTAGTGAAGTTGCCCTCCTTCAAACTGAAGCTGAGGCATACATTTGTTTGTGAGCACTCTAGTGCACAGGTCATCTTTTAGAATTATGTACTCTCTAGTCATTTGTAGCTTAATGTTTGAAGAGGGCTAAAATAGCTCTGCGTTACTATTAAGGATGTGTAGAACATTTTGAATTCAAAACATTTCTCTTTCAGCCGTAAGGTCAAAATAACCTGCTTTTAAAATAAGAACAGGGGGTTTAGAATCAAAAACATTTTGCCTGCTCTGACTAACTATTGATTTGTCTTTGTACAGCAAGAAAAGTCATCTTTAGATGGCTAAATGTTACTTTGGAGCCTTTAGTTTTGGGTCAGGGGATTAACTAGTTTATGCTGTTGGTATTTTCCCTGAGATGGAGTCGGGCGTTTTTTTTTCAGCAGTGGTCCAATATAATTTGAATTATACTGTATCTAATCTGTCTATCTATCTATCTATCTATCTATCTATCTATCTAATCATCTCCCAGTACTTAACAATGCTAAATCCTACTTGAACCTTTTAACAAAAAAAATTTTAAGTTGCTGTTGAGTAATAATAGGATTTATGTGGTTTCTCCCCCTTACCCCACTGGTTGGTGGTTCATTTCTACAGAATCAGGCTTTTCAAAGGCCACGCTGTGAACTCCAAGTCCAACAGAAGGTGTCTTGTAATGTGCTGAGCATCGCTCAAAAAAAGAAAAGTGGTGTGATTCTGGTTTTTCAAAATGGTACTTTGGAGACATGCTTGGATGGGTGCCATTGGAGGCTCCTGCCCAAGATACTTTGAGTTTAAAAAGGCATCCTTCCATGGAGATTTTGTAGAAATGGAATGACATTTTATTTATTTATTTATTTATACTTGAACTTGTATGCCGCCCCATCTCCGAAGACTCAGGGCGGCTCACAGCTAAAAACATATACAATAAATATTTAAAAAAGAATTAAACAAAGACAAGCCCAAATATAAGACATAAAAACAATAAACATTAAAACCCTCCCTCCCCTAAGGAGGGGTCACAGCCCAGGTTGGTCAAATAACAGCCCAGGTTGGTCAAATAATTTTAAGAGCAGTGGCTGAAATAACTGGGAAGTGCCTACGACAAGCAACATTTGGGAGGAATAAACTAAGAAATCTATTTCAGAGGTAGCACTAACTTTTTATCTTTGAACCAGCTTCTGATTACTGTGGGAGAGAGGAGCGGTGGCCATCAGGGATCTCTGGGGTTTACTGCAAATGCAGCCCTCATGGAAAAAATGGTTCTGAATAGGCACAGGATGGCCTTGTAATCTGAGAGATGCAGAACAACTTATTTCTGTTTTTCTTTTCAGTCAGAAGGTGGCGGAGCTTTTAAGGGATTTAAAGGTTTCGTTTTACCTTCCGGGACTAATATTTTTTCTGGTTTCGGGAATGGCTCTGGAACAAAATCTTTTGGAGGGTTATCCAATGGTGGCAGCAGCTCCAGCAGCATTACACACAGCGCTTCGCTCCCCAGCTTAAAGACGACTTCAGAAACAGAATTTAGTAAGTTCATTCTTTATTTTACTAGGGGGAAATAATCTAAATATCTTCCAATGAAAATTATTTTTTTTCTAAATGCTCTATGGCAGGGGTCTCCAAACTTGGCAACTTTAAGGCTTGTGGACTTCAACTCCCAGAATTCCCCAGACAGTATGGCTGCTAAGGAATTCTGGAAGTTGAAGTCCACAGGTCCTAGAGTTGCCAAGTTTGGAGACCCCTGCTCTATGGTTTAAAAGGGAAGGACTGCGTTTAGCCTGGGTCGCCTGAGGAGAAAGCTGCATTTAATCTAGTGGCTTAAGGCTATTTTTTAACATAAATCCAGTACAGTTAGTCCTTGATGACAATTTCTATTGTGAGGAAGGCAGTTGTTAAGTCAGTCATACCCGATTATACAACCTTTTTTTGCCACTGTTGATAAGTGAATTGCTGCAGTTGTTAAGTGAATCATGCGGTCCTTAAGAGAATGCAGCTTCCTCCATTTGCCTGTTGAAAGTTGTTGGGAAGGCCACAATGGCAATTTTGTGTAGCCTCCTGACACTTCAAATGTCGCAAATAAGTGCCAATGACCTAACTGTCCTACTATTAATGTGAATCTGTCTCTGGAGATTCTCAGTCATCCAGGTAATAGTTTTCCCAAAGATGCTTTTTTTTCCCAAGAGGCAACTGGACTTCCTTGTTTTTTCTTTGAAGACGTTTCGCTTCTCCTTCAAGAAGCTTCTTCAGCTCTGACTGGATGCTGGGGGAATGGAAGGATTTATACTCCTTGCAGAGAGCTGGTCATTTGCATCCTTTTAGAGGGTCATTGAGGCCACTTGGGGGTTTATCTGTGTCCCCAGGGTCACCTGAGTAGTGCAAATGGGTGTGGAGCCTCTGCAGGATGTTCTCTGCCTTGTGTCCCTTCACGGTTGAAGACGGGTGCAGGCTGTTGGAGATGAGTCTGTTGTCTGCATCTCAAACTGAAGCACAAATGGTTCCTGTAGTCTGCAGTCTTTCTGGAAATCCGCTCATACTCCCTCACCATTTGTTGGTTTGTTGGTTTGTTTGTTTGGATTTATATGCCGCCCCATCTCCGGAGGGGACTCGGGGCGGCTTACACAAGAATATACATACAAAATAAAGTAAAATATTAATCAATCCAAATAGAAATTCAAATTATACTAAAATACCCAATTAAAACCCCAATCCCTCTCAATCCAGGCCAGCCTGTAAAAACAGCCAGGTCTTTAGGTCGCAGTGGAAGGAACGCAGGTCAGGAGCCAACCACAACTCCAGGGGCAGCTGGTTCCACAGGGTGGGCGCCCCCACAGAGAAGGCCCTCCCCCAGGGGACCGCCAACCGACATTGTCTGGCCGATGGCACCCCCAGGAGGGCCTGCCTGTGGGAGCGTACTGGGCGATTGGACCTCAATGCTGGTAGGAGGCGCTCCTGCAAGTACCCTGGACCCAAGCCATGCAGGGCTTTATAGGTTAACACCAGCACCTTGAATCTTATACAGAGGGCAACCGGCAGCCAATGCAGACCACGCAGGAGGGGTGTCACATGGGAGTATCGGGACGCTCCCATCACTGCCCACGCGGCCGCATTTGAAGGGTGTTCATCCCAAAGTGCATATAGCTCAATGTCTGTAGAGTCAGAGCTGAAGAAGCTTCATGGATGAGAAGTGAAACATCTCCAAAGAAAAACCAAGAAGTCCAGTTGATTCAAAAGTCCCCAAATGTCCCAAAAGCATCTTTGGGACATTGATGTGAATCATGTGGCTGTGGGGATGGATATAACTGTGAGGACTGATCACTTCTTAATTTTTGCAGTGCACAAATGGATATAAGTGCAATCGCTGAAACAACTCACTTCCAAAATATTGTTATTTGATGGCAAACATTGCAGTGTTTGTTAAGCTCTATCTCGCAAAGAGCTAAGCTTGTTACAAAGGAAGCAACACGTGGTTTAATTTAATAGAACTTTCCTTAAGAGTTTTAATCATTCTGATGTCTTGAGGGATGCTGGATGCGAGTCCAAAGATTATATTGTTTGGGTTTTTCTGGGTTTTTTTTTTCTTCAGTATTCTTGCTATCAAAATGCTGGCCTCATACTTGTTTAGGTAGTATGGCTTTTAGACAAGCTGCTAGGTTTTGGAGGCCTCTCCATTGCTTTTTTTTTAAAAAAAGGTGATTCTCCACAAAGGTGATTTGTAATCCTAGTCCTTTGATATTTTCCTCTTTTCCAGGTTCTGTGGTCTCCAGTGGCTCAGCCAATGATGTTACAGTTGAGAAGCGCTCTCCACATACGGAAGCCAATGGTGAGAATCCAGAACCCTTGACTCCCGGACTCGCTCAGAGCAAAGCCTGCAACTCGAAGAGCTATCATAAACAATTGGCTGCCCTCAATTGTTCTGTACGGGACTGGATAGTCAAACACGTCAATGCCAACCCGCTCTGTGACCTGACCCCCATCTTCCATGACTATGAGAGATACTTGGCTGACATAGAGCAACAGGGCTTTGACGGCAACGGCAGCTCCGGAAGTGGTGGCGGCAGCAGCAAAGCCGCTGAAGCTCAGCCTCGCGCTGCATTTGGGAGCACGACCCTCCCGCAGAGCTCCACGTTTTTCTTCAACAGCAGCAAATCGGAGGAGGCCCTCGGGAAGAAAACGGAATTGGAAAAGAAAACAGAACTCAAACCGGCAGCTGCCTCCTCCTCCTCCTCCACGACCTTGTTCGCTTTTGGCAAAAGTGACAAATCTGGTCCGAGTTCAGGGCCGGCAGGGTCTGGATTCTCATTTTCCCCCGGAAATGGAGGTTTGTTTGGCAAAGACGCAAGCCAGGCCAAGGTGGCTTCTTCCTTTTCCAGTAATGCATTAGACACCCCGGCCGAAAAGGCTGGCAACGCACAAGGTGAGTATGATGTTGTTTTAGAGATTGATAAATCCTCTGGTCCCATTTTAACTTTCTGGTGGTCTGTCCCCATTCGTGTAGCAGAGTGCCTGTCCCTGCATTCGTTTGAGGGTTGGACTATCAAGGTTTACAAATTCACTCTCATGGTTCCGAGTAATGCTCCCAACCAATTCAAGACTCTGAGGCCTTGGCTTCCTCCAAAATCCTGTTTATTGGGTGCAACGTATCAGCACGGTCGGGTGTAAAACCAACATTGAGTAATCCCCACGCTTTTGGTATCATTAAAGAATAGATACTGTCCCACCACCACTACCCCTCGTGTCACAGGCCACAGCCAACCAAGCAGGCAGCACTCCCTCCTGCCGTTGCTAGGGCACGTTGATCTGACCTTGGTTCTCAGGAGCCTTATCTTTGTTATGACTGGCACATTGGAGCAAAGCGTTCTACATTCCACAGGTCCCTCCTCTGTCCCCCTCCCAATAATTATGGCAACTAAGAAATGAAGCAAGAAAATATGGCTTTGGCTAGAGTCGTTTCGAGAATTAACATTCACTACATTTGTTTGGGGAGGCGTGATTATTGGCTGCATGTCCATTAGTGTCCAGATTAAATGCAAGGTACTTTTTCCCCGGTCTCTCTCTCTTGCAGAGAATCGAAAGAGAGAAGCTGCACCGAGGAATTGTTTGGACTTCAAGGGAGCATTTTGTAGCCCCTGGTGGCTTGTCCCCAGCCACCAAGCCGCCTTCTACTAGCCAGAGTGTTTTTTGTGCTTCTGCTGGCAGGCTATGGCAAGCAGTCTAAGCCTGGCTCAGACTTTCCCCGGAGTCCTGTTAACATATACAAAGGACTCAAGTTATTGGTGCCTGAATAGCAGAATAACCGCGTTGGAAGGGACCTTGGGAGGTCTTCTAGTCTTGGGATGCCCAGCCTCCGGGCCGTGGCCTGGTCACAACCGGGCCGCGCAAGCGGGTGAGCGTACTTGGGTGTGCAGCTCCATTTCCATGAGTGGCGTGCACACCCTTTGCACAAATGGAATGTGCTCGCTCACATGGGTGCCTGCCAGTGGTGGGATTCAAATTTTCTTACTACCGGTTCTGTGGGCAGGGCTTGGTGGGCGTGGCAGGGGAAGGATACTGTAAAATCTCCAGTCAGAAGTGGAATTTGCCAGTTCTCCGAACTACTCAAAATTTCCGCTACCGGTTCTCCAGGACTGGTCAGAACCTGCTGGATACCACCTCTGGTGCCTGCCGCTTGCACAAAACCACCTCCTCTTCCTCCCCTCCTGGGCACCCCCTTCTTGAGCAGGAGACCCTATGCCATTCTGGACAAATGGCTGTCCAGGCTCTTCTTGAAAACCACCAATGGTGGAGCACCCACAACTTCTGAAGGCAAGCCATTCCATTGGTTAATTCTTCCCAGTGTCAGGAAATCTGTCCTTAGTTCTAGGTTGCTTCTCTCCTTGATTAATTTCCATCTTCTTGTGTTGCCTTGGTAAATAGGTTAACACCCTTTCTTTGCGGCAGCCCCTCAAATATTGGAACACTGCTATCATGTCACCCCTAGACTTCCTTTTCTCTAGACTGGCTGTACCCAATTTCTTCAACTGTTCTTCATATGTTTTAGCCTCCAGCCCCCTTAATCATCTTTGTTGCTGTTCTCCGTAGAATCTCTACATCTTTTTTATATTGTGGTGACCAAGACTAGATGGAGCATGCCAAGTGTGGTCTTACCAAGACCATCCCTCTATTAATGCAGTCTAGGATTGCATTGGCTTTTGTGGCTGCTGGCTATATTCAAGTGGTTGTCTATTAGGACTCCTAGATCTCTCTTGTAGTTACTGCTGTTGAGCAAAGGTTTCACCTAATGGTACCTGTACATTTGGTTTTTCTTGCCTAAGTGTAAAACCTTTCATTTCTAACCATTGAATTTCATTTTGTAAGATAGGGGACAGTGTTCATGTTGCCGAGATCCTTCTAGATCCTGAGCCTATTTTCTGGGGTTTTGGCTATTCCTGACAGCTTGGTGTTATCTGCAAATTGGATGAGTTCTCCTTCTATTCCCTTATCTAAATTGTTTATGAAGATATTGAAGACAGAACCTTGGGGTACCTCACTGCTTGCTGTCCTCCATGTAGATGTATTTCCATTAAGGACTACACTTTGAGTGTTGTTTGTCAGCCAGTTACAAATCCATTTGGTGGTGATGTTGTCTATCCCACATTTTTCTATCTTATCAAGATGTAGGTTGTGGTCTCCTTTGTCAAATGCCTTACTGAAATCCAAGTATATTATATCCACAGCATTTCACTGGTCTGCTAATTTAGTCACTTCGACAAAGAATGGAATAAGATTTGTTTGGCATGATCTGTTTTTGATAAAATGTTGGCTTCTGGTTATAACTTTGTTTGCTTCTAGGTGTTCGCAGATCTGTTGGCTTGATTATCTTTTCCAGAATCTTCCCAGGTGTTGATGTCAGGCTGATTGGTCTGTAGTTTCCTGGATCTGTTTTCTCCCCTTTTTTTGAAGATGGTTCAGTGGTTCCGAGATCACATCTGCCAGCTCATTCAGAACCCTGTGATATAATCCACCTGATCCTGGTGATTTGAACTCATCTAGAGTGGACATGTGTTCTCTTACCATTTTCTTGCCTGTTTTAATTTGTATTTCTAATTATTTTTTAAATTTGTTGCAAGTCTCCGTTCATTCTGAGCGTTAGCTTTCCTGATTTCATCTTTGTAGATTTGGACTATATGCTGGTATTCTGCCTTAGTTATGTGTCCTCTTTCCAATTTTTTTATACGCATCCTTTTTGTCTTTCAGTTTATCAGAGTGTGCTGGTTTCTTTTTTGATTCCTTATTTTTCTTTTTCAAAGTCATTGTGGTGGACAGGTCTTATAATCGCTTTTTTCAGAGTTGCCCAACTTTCTTCAGTTGTTTTCCCCTTTAAGATTTTCATCCAGGGAATCTTTACCAAGTTTACTTCAACTTTATCCTGTTTGTTTCTCAAATTTTGAGCATTAGTATGTAGGCATCTTAAGTCCTTTATGTCTGGCCCTCGGTATGCTTCCTAAATGTCCTAGGACATTTGAATTTGAATTTTCTTATTTTTCATCATCCCTACCTCCTCCTTTGATTGGATGTATTAGGGTTTATGCTTGGGATTAGGTCCTAAAGATCCTAAAAATTGGTGTCCCGTCCCCCCAATTTTAGTTAAAAACCCCTTGGGTAAGCTGAGTTGATTGTTTTCCAAATACATTTCACCCTGATTCTTTTGAGGTGCAACCCATTCCAACAGCAGCCCTTCGTGTAGGTAATGCAGACCATGATTTAGGCCTGCATGTAAACAGTGAGGATAAGAAATACATACTGGCTCTCCAGCTGGCGAAAATTATTTCTCTGGTTGCTTTTGGATTTCAAGGGCTTACAAATGCTGAGGATGGGTAGAGGGATTGTTCATTTCAGATCCTTCTCTCATTGGGAACCGAGCCAATTGCATCAAAGAGGTGTGTACACCTTTTAAATTCAAAAGTGGGATGTTCCAATTTACCAGAGGGAAGTAGGAATGGTTGGAAATGAGCTTGATATGATAGGAACAAAACAAAGCTGGCTGGAAGAGCTGTTTTTAAGCTTCAAACTTTTCGAAATACAGAATGTTTTGAATGCCTCTGAAATATTTCCATATATTTTCATTCGGGGTCCACACCCAACAGAGGTCTGGTTTCCCAAACAGTAAGGTTTCTGGCATGAAATGTAATTCTGATCTGAAGTACTTTTCCCAACAGTGGGTGATGAAGAGGAGGAAGAGCCGCCCAAAGTAGTCATTAACGAAGTCAAAGAAGAAGACGCCTTTTACTCAAAGAAGTGAGTTACTTTTGGCTTGCAAGTAAAGCTACATGATCAGCATTGTGTATGTGTATCAAAAGGGGGCACGGTGGCTTGATGGTTAACGTTGCTGAGCTTGTCAGCTGGAAAGCTGACAGCCCGGGTTTGAGACCCAAGTGCTGTGCAATGGGTGAGCTCCCGTTCCTTGCCCCAGCTCCTGACCACCTAGCAGTTCGAAAGCATGCAAATGCAAGTAGACAAATAGGTACCACATTGATGGGAAGGTAACAGTTTTTCATGTGCCATGGCATATAGTCATGCTGGCCACATGACCATGGAAATGCTTTCAGACAAGAGTGGCTCCCTAGGCTAAGAAACAGATGACCAGCGTCCTCTAGAGATGGATATGACTGGACAGGAGAAATATTTACCTTTATATGTATAAGAAGTTTTATAACATGGTATGCGGCTACCTCAATTGCCTTAGCTACTATGCAGGAAATCCTCAAGTTATGACCCTAATAGAGCCTGCTGGTGACATTTGTAACTGGTCACGGTTGTAAAGTGGATTGGTCATGTGACTGATCCAATTTTATGACTTTTTTTAAAAAATGAACATCATGATTATAAAGTCACCCAGTGCTTTGCTGTGGGCATGGCTTTGCCAGAAACTGGAAATAAATGCTGGCTTTTGGGAAACCATCGTGAAATGTGGTCACATGGCCAGGAAACACTGCAAATCACAGTAAATGCAGCCCAATTCCTGAGTGCCCGAAGTGTGGTTACGGGACAATGGGGAGGGACAACTGGTGGAACTCTGAATCTGGGTTGTATGTAACCCCCCAGGTAGGTACATCAGCACTTTTGAATAGTCGCTAAGTGCTTAATTATAATTTGAGGACTACCTGTATTGCTTGCATTCTGTTTCTTTACAACTTGACTGCTTGCATTTACCAGTTGGTTGTATTTATTACAGAATATGCTTAATGGAAGTATTTATCTTCATTCAGCTGCTTCTGATCTATTTCCTGAAAATGACCTACATGAATTTAAAATCCTTTTGACATGTGATTCAGACAAAATGAAAAAGAGCTCATTGATTTCTGTAGATCCTCCAGAATAATATTTGCAAACTAATACAAGATACTTGAAATTTTTGTATTAACTCATTCTCTCGGTACAGGTTCAGTCGAGGGCATCTTCAGCCTGTGTACCTTCGCTTCCCAGACAGTGTGCTTTTTTTATAATGAATGAAGGTGAAAATATGAGTCCCAGGATAATGTTGCAGGATCCAATCTTTTTCTTTTTTCTTTTAGGTGCAAAGTCTTTTACAAGAAAGATAACGAATTTAAAGAAAAGGGAGTAGGAACGTTACATTTAAAACCTGCCAGCAATCAGAAGACTCAGTTGTTAATAAGGGCAGATACCAACTTAGGTATGTGACTTTTCTTAAAAATTGTTTTGCAAAATATGTCTTTATTATAGGGTTTAGGCTTTTCAATCCATGAATTATTGATTGGCTAAAAAAACAATTTAAACCATATTATGGAACAAAACCCCCACAATTTAAAACAATGAAAGTATTACAAAAAGTAGCAAAACATCCAAGGTGTCCTTAAAATCATAAGTTAAAAACTTGCTTATGCATCAAGGGTTTGTCTTAAACCAGTTTCTCAACTTTGGCAGCTTTAAGTCATACGGACTTCTCCTCCCAGAATTCCCTAGTCAGCATACTGGGAGTTGAAGTTCACACATCTTAAAAGTTGTTGTGGTTGAGAAGCGCTGGTCTAAATAAAAATGTGTTGCACGTTGTTAAAAGAACATAAGGGGAGTTAACTTAATCCCTTCTAGCAGAAACTTTCACAACTTGCTAACAATATTGAGAAAAGCCTTCTCATGTTGCCAGTGTATATCTGATAGCCTAAGAGAAAATCTGAATGCCTGAGCAACAGTAAGTACGTAACACTAAGACACAATATGGTCTTTTTGCTAGCTTGTTTCAAATCAAATTGGGCTTTATCGGCTATAACCAAATCCTTGTATTGTGTCCCAAAACACGATAGTAGTTTCATTAGTATGTATGTATGTATGTATGTATGTATGTATATTTATTTATTTATTCATTCATTCATTCATTCATTCATTCGACTTATATGCCGCCCCCTCTCCCAAGAGACTCGGGGCGGCTCACAACTAAAATAGAATACAACAATAAGTTACTTAAAAATATATTAAATTAAAGCCGAATTAATATTAGTATTATTATTAAAACCCCAAAATTACGTAAACAACCCCAAGGGTCAACACTGCCCAGATTGTAAAAACAGCCAGGTTTTTAGCTGGTGGCGGAAGGTGCGGAGATCGGGAGGCAGCCGGAGCTCCGGCGGAAGGAGATTCCATAGAGTGGGGGCCGCCACAGAATAGGCCCTCCCCCGGGTCCCTGCCAAACGACATTGAGTCGCGGAGGGCACCCTAAGGAGACCCTGCCTGTGCGACCGTACCAGGCGGCTGGTATTTGAGGCTGGGAGAAGTCGTTCTCGTAAATATCCTGGACCCATGCCATGTAGGACTTTGAATGTTAAAACCAAAACCAAGTAGTAGTGAACTGGTTGTAAGAGTTGTTTAATAAGCCAGACTAGCTTCATTCCAGAGGCTCTTTCCAAGCACTTCAAAAGCTGAGCCACCTACCTAAAATACATTGTAGTAGGTCATCTGAGTTGAAAAGAAGGAAGAGATCACATTGCTAGATCTGAGATTTCCCCATCAGTCTTAACTATATCTCATGAACTGTTGAAGCCCAAACATCCAGGGAACACATCTAAAGTACACACTCGAATCTCCAGAGGAGATGTAACACTGTCCAGGAAAGCTGATTTTGAGTAACCAAGGCTCTGCTCATCTGGAATCAGGTTCAGTTTATTCATATTCAAAACGATAAAGCCCCATGACATGCTGTAGGCAGGTTCCTTGCACATAAATAAAAAGGAGAGAGCATTTGAGAAGATGATCTTGAGAATTAATCTCTGCAAAGATTGGGCATTCTGGAAAGCAGTCCCATTCCATCCAGGAACCCCGAAAGGTTGGTGGTATCAGAATCCACCAAGAGGCCCAGCAAAAGTATTATGGGTACATTCCCAGTGTGAACCATTCATCTAAGACAACCAAAGTAACCTTATCCAATAAACAGACCTCCCCTCCATGAACCTGCCCAGTGTTTATTTCAGTTAATTTTTTATATCCCCAGACTCATATGACCCTGGGTACTTTTAAAGGAATGTGTGAAATTATTTAAGAAAAGGGCCATTCTAAATTACAGTGAAAGATTATGCTGCATAAGCCCAATAGGTATAAATGTGTAATTTTGGCCCTTATGCCTGTCAAATAACTACTAGGTTATACACACACACACTTGCATCATCAGATGCTTAGTGTTGTGGTTAGCCGGCAGCAGGCGCAGATGGCTGAGGAGAGCGAGGACTCAGATGAGGGGCCAGGACCATTGGGGAGTGGACTGCTACCTTCAGAGATTGTGGGGGCTGGCAGCAGCAATGAGGAGGTTCCCGAGGAGCCTGTGCCAAGTGCATGTGTGCGCAGGATTGCTCGTAGGAAAGAGCAGCTGCAACAGCACAGGCGACTCGGGAGTAAGGCTGCAGGGTAATGACACCTCCTTCAAGAAGATAAAAGCCAGCTGTGAAACAAACCTTCTTTGCAGAAGGCAAAGACGTTTTGGAACTCCAGCCTCGTGGACATTCCAGTATCCTGAGTTTGTATTTGAAAATTCTTGTGTTGAAAATTATTTCTTGTCTGTTATCTTTTGGTAAGTCTCAAACAGTTTGGCAAGGCTTGTGCTTATCACTGCTAATTATTTTGTAAAAGCATTACAAGGTTTCTGTTCCTTTTGGATTGTGTTTGATTTGTTGGGAAAGGGCGTGGGTCTGAACACATAGCCACCAGCTCACCTTTAGAGATGGTGTGTTTTTTAGCCTTTTCAGCCAGTTTCTGGCCCCCACAAAAAAAAAACCCCACCCAAAGGAATGAATGGCTTCACTTAAAAGATTTCTGGATTCACTTCACCACCACCCTGCATGGATGCTTCAATTTATAACCGTCGTGACTTAATAGAAATTGA
Organism: Naja naja; assembly: GCA_009733165.1. Taxonomy (NCBI): domain Eukaryota; kingdom Metazoa; phylum Chordata; class Lepidosauria; order Squamata; family Elapidae; genus Naja; species Naja naja. Next base: position 13,028,442 of record CM019159.1, on the reverse strand, counting down.
AGACTCTTATTAGGGTCATAAAGCCAGGGACTACCTATAATTCAAGGTAGGTTTTATTGTTTTCCCACAGTAAATTTGACTTTTCCTTCCTTGCAGGCAACATATTGCTGAATATTTTGCTGCCTCCCAAGATGCCGTGCTCGAGAACGGGGAAGAACAACGTTCTCATTGTTTGTGTCCCGAACCCCCCCATCGACGAGAAGAATGCCACAGTCCCCCTGCCAATATTGATAAGGGTGAAAACAAGTGAAGATGCAGATGAGTTGCACAAAATTTTGCTGGAGAAAAAAGAGGTCTGAGACTTGGCGTTTCCAGTCTCAGGTGGGAACGCTGCCCAACCGTTGCTGCTCTTCTCCCCACTTGACTCTTTAGTAGTAACTTTTTAACTCATTGCTCTCCTATTTTAAGGACTGCCTTAGAATTTCTGAAGGGTTTGAATGAGGGGAAAAAAAATAGAAGGTGGCCGATGAAACTTGTAACCTTAGCATGGATCTTTTCTCCCCTTCTGATTCGAAATATCTACTGTGCAAACCATCTGTCAATAAAACTTGCATACGAAATGCAAAAACAAAAAACCCTTTATTGATTGTACATGAGAAGTAAAGTTGCTAAAAGCCCCCTAATTTGTACCTATTCATCTAGAAATGGTGTAGCAAGAAAATTATGTGTCTGAGAAGAAGAAAAAAAGATAGGCAAACCGTATTTTCCGTTGGGATTTGACATCTTTTCCTATTAGGGAAATTCCTTTTACAATTTGTGTTCTGTTAAAACCTTTGTTTTTAAGTAACAACTGTTGGGAGAACTTTGATTTCAGGAGGTCCAGGAGATACTTTGAATGTTACCTGGAGAACAATTCTGAGATAATTGTCATTTCTTGGTACTTAACTGCAAGATTCAGAGCCCAGAGAACAAGTTGGCCTGAAGAGTCTTGAGGCAAAACCTGAAAGCCTTCGTTCATCTTAATTCTAATTAAGAGCCCATCGATGGAGAATTTGGCGGGGCTGTTTCTTCCTTCTTCGCGTCCTTTAGCTCTTCCCAATCTGTGTTTTCCATAAGTTGAATTTACAGCTGCCTATCCTCTTGTTAAGTTGGGAGGTGCAGGTAGTCACAGCAGTTCATTTAGTGACCATTCAGATACAGAATGGCACTGAAAAAAATAACTTATGACCATTTTTCACACTTAAAACCGTGTCAGCATCCCCATGATCAAAATTCAGACACTTGGCAACTGACTCATATTCAGGGGTGGGATGCAAATATTTTTAGTACCAGTTCTGTGGGTGTGGCCAAGTGAGTGTGGCCATGTGACTGGGTGGGCATGAGCCTCAGGGAAGCCGCCTGGGGGAGGGGGCGTTTTTGCTCCCAGGAGGCTTCCCCGAGGCCCAGGAAGGCAAAACATGGAACGTGGGGCTGCGCAGCACCACCACCCCATGCCCCTTTTTGCCTCCTGGGCCTCAGGGAAGCCGCCTGGGGGAAGCAGTAAGACAGCGAGGGGGATCCCTGCACAGCTGATCGTTGGAACAGCTGATTGTTGGAACAGCTGATCGTCGGGAGGAGGAAAAAAATACCTTGAGTGACTGGGTGGGAGGAATGCAGTCAGCGATGTCAGGCATGCGTGCGATGTTGTGCATGCATGATAAGGACTGACTGGGAGGGGAGGGGCCAGCTGGGGATACAATTTGCCTGTTCTCCAAACTGCACAGAATTGTAACAACTGGTTCTATAAACAACTGGTCCGAACTGGTAGAATCCCACCCCTGCTCATATTTATGAACTGTTGCAGGGCCCCAGGGTCATGGGGTCTCCTTTTGCGACCTGACAAGGAAGCCAGTTTCACTTAACAACCGTGTCACTAAACAACTGCAGTGATTCCCTTAACAGCTGTGGCAAGTAAGATCGTGAAATGGGGGAGGGATCACTTAGCAAAGGTCTCACTTAGGAAGGATATTTTGGGCTCAATTGTGGTCATAAATCAAGAACTACCTGTACCCGCTTAATCCCTGTACTTCGGCCCTCAAGTTCTGTAGTTGACTGTGGTTGTTTAAATATCTTCTTATCGGAGACAGAACGTTCCACAAGAAACTGATCGTAGTGAATCCCCCCAAATAAGAACTGAAGTACTGTGTAAGAAGAAATATGAGTTAATGCCTTTTTAAAAAAATAAATCGGATTGAAGTTCTGGATACCTTTAGAGGAATGTGTGAAATTATTTTAAGAAAGGGGCCACTCTAAATTATAGGGAGAGATTATGCTGCACAAGCCCAATAAATATAAATGTGTAATTTGGGGCTTTATGCCTGTCAAATAACTACTGGGTTAATTTGTTAATATTAAAAGTGGGGGAGACATCGGAAATGCTTATGTGCATATTAATATTCTGGAAATATACTGAATGGCCAAGAGTGTCAGTAATAGTATTATGTTTTTGGAAGGTGTCTTTAATATCCTCTATTATTTCCTCCCTTTTTACTCTAATTTGAAGCCTGTACAAGTGAATTGTCAGCTTTTTCTGATTAACAGACAGCTAATATATGCATATTTCGAACAAAAATTTTATTTGGAGAAGCTTCGTCTTGCAGGAATATATGTTTGTAGGTACTCATTTGGCAGACTGCAGAGTAAAGCGTGTATATAAAATGATCTAAGTAGAAGATAAACTGACATTTCAAACAGGAACGACAATTGTGCCTGACATTTTGGAGAGCTGCTTAAAAGGCTGAAAGTGTGCTCTTGGGCAAGGCAAGTCAGTTGATTGCTGGAAAGGTATGAAAATTAAATGAATAAAGCAAATAATATACTAGGACAAGTAGAATGAGGATAGGAAATCCAGACACTTATGCGAAGAGCTACTTTTGAAAATCTGAAGCTCTAAAAACAAGTTTTAACTCTTCAAAAATGTCACGAAAGATGGAAAGAAGGTAGAAAAAGGGCATTTTAATGTCAAGGAGCTTTTGATTTTAACTGTCGAGCCCAAGGGCTTGTGCTTCATTTTCTGTGTTTCCTGCCCCCAGATGATAATGTTTTTTATTGGTTGACATTGGCGCAGAGCAAGGTACACTCAGGGTTCGGAAAAAGGCTAAGAAATGCAAGTGTAATCTGCTTATTTTAATGTCGACCTGCACAATTTCTGCCTGCTTACGTTTCAATCTATTTTTAATGAAACACGTTTTAATTAGTGGAGTGTCTTCCCTGTTGCTTGAAATTAGATTCCGGTAAAAGAAATCCTGCACTGCTGATGCTGACCAAAAGTGAAACTTTTACAAGGAAAGCCAACATCACAAGCCACTTCAGGAAAAAAAAGTTATATGAACTAATTATACCAGCTTTGGGGAGTGTGTGTGACAATTGCCTCACCTTGTCCCTTGGGGAAGCATTCCATTGAAAGAGCCTGGGACCTATTGCAGAAATGTTTATTCCTGCACCTTTTGGAGCATTTTGCTTTAACAGATTAAGAGAGTTGGAAGGGACCTTGTAGATCATTTAGTCCAATCCCCCATTCCTGCCCAGGCAGGAGATCCTACACCATTTTTGACAGATGGCAGGCCAGTCTCTTGAAAGGTTCCAGTGATGAAGCTCCCACAACTTCTGAAGGCAAGCTGTTCCATTGGCTGAATGCTCTCACTGTCAGAAAAATTCTCACTTCCAGGTTTAATCTCTCCCTGTTCAGTTTCCATCCATTATTCCTTGTCTGGCATTCGGGTGCCTCGGAAAATAGCTTGATCCCTTCCTCTCTGTGGCAGCTCCTCAAAGACTGCTATCCTGTCTCCCCTGGTCCTTCTCCTCACCAGACTAACCATGCCCAGTTCCTGTAACCATTCTTCATGTTTTAGCCTCCAGTCCCCTAATCATCTTGGTTGCTCTTCTCTGTACTTTTTCAATGTCTTTTTTATAGTGTGGTGACCAAAACTAGGTGCAGTATTCTAGATGTGGTCTTACTAAGGCTTTATAGAGTGATCTTCATTATATCCCTCTGTTAATACCACTTAGGATTGCATTAGCTTTTTTGGCTGCTGCTGCACACTGCTGGCTCATATTTAACTGGTTGTCCACTAAGACATCAAGATCCCTCTCACAGTTACTGCTATTAAGCCTGGTTTAACTCAGTCTGCTGCTCTTGAAAACGTGAGCTCTTTGTGTTGTGTGTTTCAAGCAGCTCGTGTGGGTTGTGGGAGTGCATGATACCACTTTCTGCAAAAGTTCAAACACTCTTTCCCCCCCCCCACATTCCCACAACTAATTTATACATTCAAACTCTGTCATTTTCTAAAATAGAAGAATTAACTTTAGGATTAATCCATTCCTTGAAATGATTGAAATTATGGCAGGAATCAGAGTTCCTAGGTGAAAAAAACTCATGCATATAAACTGTAAAATTCTGGTCTGGGTTGTGTTTCTTTGCTCCTGCTAGCCTGCTAAGAACAGATCTTCTTTTTGTGATAATTTTGCAGGATCTCACAAGAATTTGTTTTAAACTATTAATGTGGTTCCCCTCTTTTTCTGGTGCAGAAATATCCCTTTAAACAAGTCAGTAAAAAAAACAAATCTTTACTGTAATGACCCTGTTTGATGAAGGTATGTTGTCTTAATTAATTTGCAGCAAATCACTTCTCAGCTTGTAAAGTGGGATTTTCTTCTTGTAGTCATTATTTCCCTGAACTCACAAAAACTGTTCTTGGGTCATGGCAAAAGTAAACAGTTCGGAGCAACTCAACTCCCAATTTTGTCTTTTCTCCAAATAGCAAAATGGGGCAGATAGAATTCCACTGATGCGATGAACCTGCTTCTGGGCTGTATCATTTTAGACGGCACCACTGTGTAGTGTTAGGACTACAACTCCCATCATGGTTGGGCACTGTTGCACGGCCAGTCCAGAGACAGAATTATTGCAATCGTAAAGGGGTAAAATCCCCTTTGAAATATGATTTTCCTGCAGATTCTTGGAGATCCTTTTATGAAGGAGAAAATGGGTGTTGTAGCTTCTCTCCCACTGACATGCATTTGAAATGCATGCCAGCAAAATACATGCAGCTACGTAAAAAAATTAAACAGGTGGGGCTCTAATTTCTTATATTTTCTTCATAGGGAGAAAAAAGGCTAAAGGCTCCACTGTTGTAACGTTCTGAATTATTTTCAACAAAAACTGCTCAACTTTGCCTACAAGTGACATTTGATATACTGCACAGTGCATGGAAATAATGCAAAAGAACTTAATGAATTGCCTTTTAAAAATAATATAGTTCCTTTTCTACTCACTGTCAAAACAAGTTTCTGATCTATGCACTACCATCCAGGTATTACTCTAGGTCTAGCCAATGGTCATTGAACAAAATCATTTCACCTGTTACCCAATAGCTATGTTTTCTGGAGAAGTGTAAAGGAAAACAAAGAAAATCTACAGAAATATGAATAAACAAATGAGATGTTGATTCTGAATTGGATTATTTGTGTGATTATGTAAGAATAGCATAAGCACAGAAGTCATTGGGTTGAGACACTTCATGCATGTCTAAAAATCTTAGTGTGATAAAGCTTTCAACAAACAGGACTCATACCAGTGTTGGAAAAAGCAGTTTGTGGGTTGTGTTGACCAAGGCTCCTTGTATGATGTTGGAAGTTTTTGTTGGAACTGTAGTTGGATATATGTTCTCTTGAGTGAAGCAAAGTGTATTTCTTTGGTGATCTCTGAGCTTGGTTGCTTTCTTGCAAATGATTCATTACTCACTTGACGGGCACTGATGATATTACCTAGTTTGGATAATGAAACATCTCTAAGAGACCAACCAAGCTCAAGGACTACTCATTTCAACCCTGAGCTACAAATATTCTCCTTTATAAGTAAGTGTATTTCTTCTCACCTGGGCTATGTTCCAAATCTGGAGGAAGCCCAAGGCAAGTAGGACTGAAATGGAACAGATTGTCCTGTACCCAAGGCGGAGCAGGTGGCTGCAACCCTCCCTTATTGCCAATCCGAACCCTCTTGTGAAGCTCCAGTTCCCATCTGTTGCTCTGGAGGACTGCAAAGGGCACCATGGCAGCCATTCCAATAACTATAGTAAGAGTAATTACCACTTGGGTAAAATGCCATGGAGATTGGGAGGAGCAGTAGCCTGTCCTTGCAGTCAGGGGTTCCCCAATCAGACTCTGGATTGCAAAGCAAATCATTTTAATGCTAAAGGCATTAGCTGGAAAGTTTCTGACTCACAGGAAAGCCAAGTTGTGCACGCACAGAGATTTGCACCAAATATTTCTATAACACATGCTAAAGGGATGCGGTGGCTCAGTGGCTAAAATGCTGAGGTGTCAGTCAGAAAGGTTGGCAGTTTGATGGTTCGAATCCCTAGCGCCGCGTAACAGAGTGAGCTCCCGTTACTTGTCCCAGCTTCTGCCAACCTAGCAGTTCAAAAGTACGTAAAAAGTGCAAGTAGAAAAATAGGGACCACCTTTGGTGGGAAGGAAACCGTTCTATGCACCTTTGACGTTTAGTCCTGCTGGCCACATCACCATAGAGACGGCATCGGACAGCGCTGGCTCTTCAGCTTTGTAACGCCCCCTAGAGCCGGAAATGACTAACACAAATGTGTGAGAGGAACCTTTACCTTTACCTTATCTGCAGTCACACACATCAAGTTGGTGATCCTGGGCTTATCACTAGCTTACAGACATAACTTTCTGCCTTCCTGGAAGAAGCTTGAGGAAACTCAAGATTCCAGTTAAACGTTGCACTAAGGGAAGTGAGGGAATTGTCCAGAGCTAAAGTATCTTGCAAAATCATTTTCAGACCCAAAATGGAGGACCTAGGACACTGAATACATCAGGGTAATAGCACAGGAAATCCTTGACTTCCAACCGGGAATTTTGGTTGTAAGTCATTGTGGTTGCAATTTGAGGCACCATGTGACCAGACATTATTTACTATCATTTTTATCATTGTTATGAGTGACCATCATTATTAAGTGAATCCAGTATATCCAATCGGCATTTCTTGCCCTTTTCTGCTGGAAAACAAAGTTGTTGCAAATTGCAGTCCAAATCATGGGGCTGGAATGGACAGCAAGAACCCTGCTGCTTTTTTTTAAAGGGGAAGAACAAACAAGTGATTTAAAAAATGTTAACTAGAGAGTTCCTATCTGGGAAGATTAAAGCTCACCCACTCATTTAAAATCCTTTTTTTTTCTTTTTTTAAATAAGGAAAGATTTTTTTTTACCAAAACCCAAATCTTAAGCTTTTAGATCTTAAGAGCATTAGATCTTTAGCATTATTCTAGAAATATATTTAATTTCTTTACAGTCCAAATATCGCCATTTATACTTCTGCATCAACAGAATCAAATTGATGTTGTGGCCCCGCCTCGTGAGCCTGTGCTGACAGAGGAAGAGGACCTGGATGATGAAGAAGAGGAGGAACAGGCAATGCCTTCCTCACCAGGGCCTTCCTCCCCAGGATCTTCCTCCCTGGCAAGGTCTCCCTCCCCAGGACCTTCCTCCCTGGCAAGGCCCCCCTCACCAGGACCTTCCTCCCAAGGCCTCCTCCCCAGGACCTTCCTCCCTGGCAATGCCTCAGGTTTCCTCGGAAAGCCAAGAGGAACTGCCTGAGAGACGTGTATCAGTACGGCCACGGCGAGAGAGGGAGGAGGAGGGTTCCTGGCTTGATCCCAGGCAACGTCAGAGGGAGAAACGTCAGCAGCAACGTAGGGGGCGTGGGAGGGCCAGAGACTGAGCTGGACCACACCCCACCAGGTATAAAAGTGGGTGTGTCTACGTTGCAAACTCTATGTGACAAAGTGTGAAATGAAGCCGAGGATTCCGTCTGTGTGCTTGATTTAGTTTTTGGACTCTGAAAATAAATCAATCTTCTGTGAGTACTGCATTCCTTGTTGGCTTTGAATTTGGCAGTGAGAGCCTGGGTGACTGCCAACACTCTTGTCGGGAGAGATAACTGGGATTTTGGAGACAGGCCAGCGTGACTCTCTGTGTTAGCGTTCCTTACCTTCTGGGGAAGGGAAGGTGAGACAGAACAAATTGATGTCTTAAATTTTTGAGTGGCAAGCCAAACTAAAGTTTGAGTAACTGGCAGTTCAATAAGAGGTTGGTGACAAGAACCAGTTTAATATAGTGATTATGGTACTGAATTACAAACCAGGAGACCAAGTTCTACTCCTGCCTTAGGCATGAAAACTGGCTGGGTGATTTTAGGCCACTTATTTTCCCAGCCTACTCCAGTTCATGGGGTTATTGTGATGGAAAAATAGGAGTCTCACAAAATAAAGGTGGGACTTAAATATAACAAATAAATAGTCAATTTATCCAACTCCACTAGGTTAAATGATGACATTTATTATTATGAAAAATTCAGAAAATTTCAATGCTGCCACTGGCAGTGAGATCATCTCTTCCCTCTTTTAAGTTTTACATGACTTAATTCCAAGAAAGTGGGAAGTAGGCATTTTGCTGAAATCAAAACCACATATATACATTGCCAGCTTTAAAAAGGTAGACAGAATGAATGTTCATCTGTTTAATAAAAAGGAACAACGAACATACAATGAGTCTTCCAAATCTTTTGGAGGACATCTCCAAAATGAGAATTGGAAGGAGCTGCAGTTTACCTCGATGAGAAATGTTTCGGCCTGCCTCTTGGAGGTATGGAAGCAAAATGCTGCCTTGGTGTAGAATTTCACATCATTCAAATAATGATTGCACTACTCAGGTGACCCTGAGGACACAAATAAGCCTCCAAGTGGCCTCAACAACTGTCTAAAAAGAATGCAAATGACCAGCTGTCTGCAAGTAATATAAATCTTTCCATTCCCCACATCCAGTCAGAGTTAAAGAAGCTTCTTGGGAGAAGAAGCGAAACATCTTCAAAGAAAAAACAAGGAAGTCCAGTTGCCTCCTGAAAAAGCACCTTTGGATCGATCATTCATAACTTTCTCTGGGTCCTTGAGTGAACCCAAAGTTGTACAATGGTTTTGCTTTGTTCTTCAGAAATAAGGTGGGGAAAGGAGATCACACGTGGCTTCCCACAGCAGCCTTTTCCCTTAAAGCAGAATTGGAGCAAAATCCCCCTTTGATGCTTTGCCCTCTCCCACTTCTAAGCCTTCTGGAACTTCTCTCCATAAGGCATTATGAACCCATTTGCTATCAGCTGCTGTTTCCTATTGCAAGTTCTGAGGCAGCAGCATTTTTTCAGAGCCCAGCTTGTCGAGCATCCTAGTATTCTGGGCTCCTCCATCTCAAGACAACAGGTGGAGATTCAAATGTTTCCGTGCTGTTTTATCTGGCCATCTCTCGATTCAGGAAGAACACAACCAGCTTGGCCTTCTGTTCAGAACATTGAAGAGGGGTCATTGGTCCACCATCTGAGGGCCATAAGCACTTTTTTTTATCAAAGCAAAAATGGTTGTGCCAGCATTTTGACAGCCCTTTGGCAGCAGGTATTCTGGCACAAGCCCAACCTGCAGGCAGGGAGAGGTCAAACGTTACGTAGTTTTTAAGCTTTGACTTTGAATCTGTATCTCAGTATTTTTCAACCTTGGGAACTTTAAGATGGGTGGTTTTCCATTCAATTCTCAGAATCCACCGACAAGCTGTGCAGAGTTGAAATCCACCCAACTTAAATTTCCCAAGGTTGAAAAATACTGCATTTGTAAGGTACAACATCTGGTTACCCAAATCCTTTGAGTCATCCATCAACCAATGGTTGCATTGACTTTTCATTCCAAACATTAAGAGAACTACAAAGGCAGAGTTGATATAATACTTTGTGGAAAATTATGGGTAGTATTTCAGATTCAGCATGTTTCCTAAATACCAAGGAGGGATTTTTGTTGGAGGGGGGAGGAGGAGGCCAAAAAAGACCACAGGATTGTGGTGGGTTTCATGGTTGAATTATCCCTTTTGTAACCGCATTTCATGTCACACACAGCAAATCCTCCTGCCAAATGCTATCGTCCTATTGATACAAAAAGTAAACAAGATAGTGATTTATAACCTGCTGTAGGCTTTCCATTGGGTATCTGTTGGGCAGAGGTGGGCTTCAGCGTTTAGTGACCGTGGTGTACACAACAGATTTCCTGATGTTTCACCAGGAACTGTGGTTGGCATCTTCAGAGGTTGAGTGATCTGCCATGCAGACCACAAGCAACTGAGCAGGGAGTGACTGAGCTGTTTTTATAGCCAGGTGTCCTGACTTCTGATTGGTCTCTAGCCAAGTGGTATGATTGGTGCAGGTTATTGAATTCTTTGTGTGGCCGATGCCAATTGATCAATTTGATGATGGTGGTTCTTCATTGGTGGTTTATGCTGGCTACTGATCGGTTGTAGGTTCTGATTGGTTAATCTCAGCAGCTGTGTCCTAACTGGATCCTGGTCCAAGGAAGTTTCTGTTTTGCCCAGTTTTGGGAGATGATTTCTGGTTGGTCCTGCATTGGGGTAGGATCTTGATGTGGCTCAGGAGAGGAAGCCTGATGTGATAGCTATGGTGTAGCACATATTCCCATTGATGATTTTTCAGGCTGTCCTAATCTGCCATGCCTCTTGTGTTCTTGTGATGTGGAAACTGTTTTATGGCCCAATATCCACAGCTACCAGGGATGCAACAAACCCCAAATGCTGTGAATGGGTCGCTGCCATCCTTGGTTGGTCAAAGGATTTCCTGAATTTTCTTAGCCAACCTTTAGATGACTTTAACATTGTGCTTTTCTAAAAAAAAATTTACTATTGGGTGAATGGCCTTCTCTATGTAGGGCAGAAATGTATTTCTTTAAAATGGTGTACAAAATCGACTATAACCCTCAACCAGTCAAATCATAAAATGTTAAAAATAAAAATCTGGCCCCAATCGGTGCTTCCGTGCCATCATCAAATCTTCTCCCAACATTGTGGGGGAAAAGCTGGGGGTATATAAAGCCTTATGGGAGGCTGAAAGGGTTAGAAGCCTCTCAATGTCCAGGAGGTAATGTTTGTCTTGCTCCGAGTCTGAAGATGCCATCCCCAGTTGCTGGTGAAGTGTCAAGAAATCTGTTGTCTAGGTCAGGGGTCTCCAAACTTGGCAACTTTAAGACTTGAGGACTTCAACTCCCAGAGTTCCTCAGCCAGCAAAGCTGGGAGTTGAAGTCCACAAGTCTTAAAGTTTCCAAGGTTGGAAACCCTTGGTCTGGATCACCATACTCATTAAACCCTGAAGCCAACACTGCTTCTTGACCAAGTCTTGCCGGGAGCTTCAATGCAGAAAGGGACCTTCAGAGACCTTGAGTTATGGTAGTTTATGTCAGTGGTCGCCGGGGACCACTGGTGGGCCATGAGAAAATTTTGGTGGTCCGCAGAGAAATGTCACCCCCAAAGCAATTAATCCAGGCTGTGCGGGAACACAAGGCTGTGCTGCCCACATGGCCCGTGGGAACACAAGGTTTGTGTCGTTTGCATTGCGAACAACACGAGATAGTGAGGGGAGAGGCGGAGGGGGGAACTTGCCCCACTCGCCCCACACACCTCACCTGGCCACTGGGCTGCTTCTTTCTGCTTCTTTCTTCTTCTGCTTTTGGCTGCATGCAAGGAAAGCAGAAAAAGTCTGTCTTTCTCTCCCCCAAATTCCGCCAGAAATGAGTCTTTGGAACTCTGCAAGGCATCCTGCTCCAAGAGGCTGCGCTGGTGCGACAAGTCTCACAAAGACTCATTTCTGGCAGAGTTTGGGGGAGAGAAAGAAAGACTTCCGCTGCTTCTGCTGCTTTCTTTGCATGAAGCCAAAGGTCTCTCTCACTCTCTCTCTCTCTCCATCCCTCTGAGAATGGAGCTGGAGCTGGTATCCTGCGATCCCAAATAAAGAATGATTGATCAGTAGGAAAATGGGGTGGGGAATTTTCCTGCAGACTTTTTTTTGGGGGGGGGGGATTTTCCCAGGGTCTCTGGTTTGCAGGATTTAAAATGATGAGTCTGGTGGTCCCTGAGGTCCAAAAGGTTGGCGACCTCTGGTTTATGTGATCCTATTTCTGACCCTCACAGGCCCTCCGCCAGCAAAATGATATTCAGCTTTCCACAGGCTTGCAACAACTCCGAACAAAATCAGAGTCCTTCTCTGCTTATTCAGGCTTATGTCCAGAGAACTTACCCAGGGGTGCTTTTCATTTCTTCACACCCTTCTGAGCTGCCAAGCAATTTGTTCAGCTAGGCTTCTTGCAGGGACGCACTCCTACAAAGAGTAACTGGGTGCAAACTAAATTAGCTTAAGGCATGCAATTCAGTGGGAAGTCAGTTTATCCTTATTAAACCAAACTTCAGACTCGGTTCCTACGACCTGTTTAATAGGATGGGGAGTATCTGTGTTGTAAGACCATAAAATGGAGTCAATAGATACAATCGGATTTAGCAAGCCCTAACTTGCGCAAGGTTAAATTAACTCTCCCAAGTCAGTGGTGTTGCAGGCCTAACAAAACCACATCAATTGTCCTCTTCTTCTCAGCTAAACCCAAAGTTAAAGAGCTAAGAACAAGGAGTGGCTTTAAAACCCAAGTCTCTTCCATCCAGAATATACCTGCAGTGAACAAGCCACACCCATTTGCCCGGCCAATGAGCAGGTGAATTCAAATCTTGCTGAGGAAGGCATCTAGATTCGGGTTCTCCAACCTTTAAGACTTGTGGACTTCAACTCCCAGAATTCCTCAGCCGGCCAGGCCTTGTTGGCTGAGGAATTCTGGGAGCTGAAGTCCACAAGTCTTAAAGTTTCCAAGGTTGGAGAACTCTGATCTAGATGAAGCTTTCTTTGGGCTGAATTGCTGGTTGGGGATTCTATGATCTCCCAAGGAGGATTTTTTTCACCCAAAGGGAGATTTTGGATTAGGGCAGGTCTAATAATTAGTAAAGAAATCTGACTACATTAGTAGCAAAGAGGCTCGATTCTAAACCAAGGGTCTTCAAACTTGGCAAGGTTAAGAGTTGTGGACTTCAACTCCCAGAAATCCTGAGCTAACATGACTAGAAGAGGAATTCTGGGAGTTAAAGTCCACAAGTCTTAAAGCTGTCAAGTTTGAAGACCCCTGCTATAAAGGGTTGTATGGTCGAGATACAATAAGGTAAGCTAGAATTGGTGTAGGATTAAAAAGAGGGTGTCCATGAAGCATATAAAAGCATTTAGAAGGGCTTGGTAGTGCAGGCTGTTAAATGCCTGCACTTAAGTTCCAGCTGCCTACAATTAGTGCAGACTCGAATCCCACCAGGCTCAAGGTTGACTCAGCCTTCCATCCTCTCAGGGTAGGTAAATTGAGGACCCAAGATTGTTGGGGGCAATAAGCTGACTTTGTAAAAATGCCGCTTAGTAATAAGCAGGCATATACAATGGAATGAAGGCTATTGCTGAGCGCATTGGGTTGTATCCCAAAAATTGTAAGCCACCCTGAGAAGGGCGGCATATAAATGTAATTTAAAAAAAAAAAAGAGTGGATCTTGGGCCATGCAATTCCAACTGCCATCTTTAATGCTGGACCTCTACCGCCCCCACACACACACTGGGCATCCCTCACCCTAATCCTTGTGTGGTTCACTTCGAGATTTTTTAAAGGCGCGTACACACATTCATATGTAAACAGGTTGAGCTTCATCTTGTAAACACGCACCACAAAAATTGTACTATACGTTTAAAATAAAAAGTGCAAATCCACCAAAGATGAGGAAGGAGGACACCTGATATCATACGCCGGTATCTCCACCAGATGCTCTCCTTTTAAACACTTAAATGAGAATCCATTTTAAAATAAAAATAAAAAAAGATCAGTGCATGTGTTTCCAGGAAAGTAGTGAAATGCCCTCTTCTACCCCAGCTATGTTTGTATACATCTTCAGACACGCATACAATAGAATTCAGTAAGGACCTCAAATCCACAACAATGAACTCTGCACTCTCTCCAGAATTTTGCCTCCCCCTCCTCCTCATTTCTAGAAGAACATCGGGGAGAGCGTTAAATAAGAACGCGTTTTCTTCTGTTAACTGAGAAACCACAGCAACACACACACACACACACGTCAGTTTGAGGGGAACCATTTGAGCTGATGGGATAGTCAAAAAGGGTTTTAGGAACTTACTTTGATTCATTTTAATTTTCCAATTGTCCAGGCTGAGGTTCCTCTGGATTTCCTTCCTGTCCTCCAGTTAGTGCATTCTTCCTCAAATCAGAGGGCCCCAAATAGTGGAAGACTGACTGGAGGCCAATGACGCCGGATCTCAACCCTTAAAAGACATTTTTTTTAAAGCTGGGCTTTTTTTTTCTTTTCTTTTTTTTTTTTTTGCTGATCTTTGGTAGGTGAAGATGACGTTGCAGAATTCATCTGTGCTACGAGGCTTTAAAAAATATATTCCCTTTGAGAGAAGCAGAGAAACCTGGCCATCGGATTCCCCTCAGCTGCTCCATGAACCTCCATGATTTCCAACCCCTTAAACTTCCCCACTGATGTTATGCTATTTCACGATCCTATCTGATTGAAACACTTAAAGAAGGACGGGGTTTTGCTCTCTTATGCACACGAAAAGAGCAATGTTCATTGACTCACCAGTTATGAAATCCTAGGCAAGGTTGCCTCACAGTATATAAAGATTAATGCATTTTGTACAGGTTGGTTTCCAATTATGAAAGTAAACGCTAACCAATGGTCCATAAAGCATCGTTGTTGGTTTGTTTGTTTTTTAATATGCAGCCCCTACTTCTATGATGGTGGTGGGTTAGTTTTGTTTCCCCTTGTTTCCTTGTTTTCTTTTCTTTATTTTGCTTTAGAAATCTTCTACCAGTTTTACCTATAAAGCGATACGAGCCAGTTCTGTTTCTCTTAGGGGAAGAAAGAGCAAAGAGGCACTTCTTGATTGGCTGGTAATTCCTAGAGATCCCTTTTTTTTTCAGAGTTATGTTCCTGACACAAGTGGCGGCCGTGTGACAGAAGACAGCAAGAGATAAGTTTTTGTTTTAGGCACTTGGCTGCGAGTTTTCCAAGGCAGCACCCGGCTCTTGGCTATGACATCAGAATCGGTTTCTGTCGCACCTCCAGAATATCTGGGCAAAAAAATAATAATAATAGGATGACAGAGGGTTACAGGGGGAGGTTCAAAATCCATCTCTTCTACTACTTAGAAATAACCTACAAGGGGATACTTGACTTCATTTACTTCAAAAGGTATGGAGACCATTAAATGAGGCATTTATGAGCAACAGTGTGGTGGAATGTAGTCTGGATTCACAGGAGGGAGGGGCTGTTTCTCAGAGGGCAAAGAGACAGCAGAGTTTGGAATGCCTGGTGGGCAGGAAGAGGACAAGGCCAGACCCTTCCTAGTAGTTTGCAGAGTGTTTCTATAGTTATTGCAGATAGTTGCTTTAGTCTGACAAGATTCTGTCTGTAGACAAACAGCGATAAAGAAACCACTTAGAAATTATCCATATGTTGTTCTTGGCGTTTTTGGAGGGGCCTGGCAAACAGATTGGAAATGTGGAGATTATAACTTCTGAAATACCTTCAGTATTAAAAAGAGGCAAAATGGAAAGAAAGTTTAACTTCCAAATCTGAAACATCTGGTATTGCCTCAAGGCTACCTGAGTTATTCTTTTGAGTCCCTTTTAAGTGAAATAGTTGATCTGTAACTAATTATTTGCCTTTATTTCAACTGAGCC
This sequence comes from Naja naja, assembly GCA_009733165.1. Classification (NCBI taxonomy): domain Eukaryota; kingdom Metazoa; phylum Chordata; class Lepidosauria; order Squamata; family Elapidae; genus Naja; species Naja naja. The sequence goes on along the minus strand of CM019159.1, from coordinate 13,012,798 downwards.
AGGGCAATCTATAGAACGTTCTAAAAATCTGGTGCACAGAGGCCACTTCACACTTTTCTTTACTTACGCATTAGCCCTGATTTGGATCCAGGCCAAAACCAGATTGTCAGTCCAACAAGGCAGATCAGGTTAAAAAAAAACAATGCCATATAAGTCCAGACTATTTTTATTATAATAGCTATAATAATAGAATCTTTCTAATCTTCTCCCTCCCTTTACCTTCAGGTGAACTAGGGAGGGGCTTGTCTGAGACATTTTCTCAAGTTACTTTCTTGGCCTGGGATTAAGTAATTCTTATTACACCCTTGACTTAGTACAGAGATCCCCAAACTTGGCAATTGTAAGACTTGTGGACTTCAACTCCCAGAATTCTCCAGCCAGCAGTCTTAAAGTTGCCAAGTTTGGAAACCTCTGACTTGGTAGCGATATGACCGATATCGAGTGCCAACCGCCCTCTGTGAGCACACAGGGAAGGGCTTCTCGGGGTCCCGTCGGCAAGCCAATGTCAGCTGGTGATGAGCCCATTCTGTGGCGCTCCCCATCCTGTGGAACCAGCTACCCCTGGGGCTCCGTTTGGCCCCTGACCTTCGCACCTTCCGCCACGACCTAAAAACCTGGTTATTTGACCAATCCGGGCTGTGACTCCCTCTCGGGGGGGATGGGATGGTTTTAATTCATTTTAAATCTTAAATTTGGTATTATTGGGCTTGTGTTTGTTTAATTCTTTTTTAGCTATTTATTGTTGTTGTATGTTTTAGCTGTGAGCTGCCCCGAGTCTTCGGAGATGGGGCGGCATACAAGTCCAATAAATAATAATAATAATAATAATAATAATAATAATAATAATAGCTGCTATTCTCTTGTCCTTCACACAGACACATTGGCATAATGTCATTCTTCTACAACTACCTCCTAAAATTTCCTCATCTTCCAAGTCTTCATCAATCCCCAACCCAAGCCCCACTTCTCCCCTTACCCCTAGCCAGTGGAGACATTGCCATGCGGACGGAAGATATTGGGAGTCCAGCATGGGCCCACGATTCTCTATCAGAGACTAGAACTTCAGAGGGTCCATCAGGAATAACTGTTAAGACACTGTTTCCTGGAAATAGCTGAAGGCATTGCCAATAGAGTTTCTGACTCACAGGAAAGCCAAATTGTGCACGCAGAGAGATTTGCACCAAACATTTTTATAACACATGCTAAAGGGATGTGGTGGCTCAGCGGCTAAGACGCTGAGTTTGTCGATCAGAAAGGTGGGCAGTTCGGCTGTTCGAGTCCCTAGCATCGCATAATGGAGTGAGTTCCCGTTACTTGTCCCAGCTTCTGCCAACCTAGCAATTCGAAAGCATGTAAAAATGCAAGTAGAAAAACAGGGGCCCCTTTGGTGGGAAGGTATAATAGCGTTCCGTGCACCTTTGGCATTTAGTCATGTCAGCCACATGACCACAGAGACTGGCTCTTTGGCTTTGTAACGGAGATGAGTACCGCCCCCTAGAGCCGGAAACGACTAGCACGTATGTGCGAGGGGAACCTTTACCTTTACCTTTTAATGTCAAAGTGAAAGATGTCAGATGAATGAGCAATGGGTACCAGTGCTTTGATTTTCTGAATGTCCACATGGAGCTCTTGGCAATTTTCAGAAAATTTAAGAATCTGCACTGAGATTTAATAGGGAGGGAGGGAGGGAGGGAGGGAGGAAGGGTTATCAACCTCATTGGCGGATAAGCAGAGAAGAAGCACCATTGTTCCACCCTCTTCATTCATTCCAGGAGACACATACCTAAGGAATTTTAAGAAGGTAGGAATTGAAAAGCAGAGCAGCCTTACCAGTTAAAATCCGATGCAAGGGCAGCGTGACGTAGGTTAAGTGTGCATAGAGGAGGAAGTTTTCATCCGTTCGGTTCAACTTCAGCCAAGAACCCACAAGGGAGCGTCCAGTTCCAGATAATGACCGAGAACGTAGGTTTGTTGCGTTATGCAAATCTGTCAGAGAGAAGATGACCTCAGGAAGGAAATGGATGCGTATGAATCACCTTAAGGAATCAGACTAGGTGGCCTGGTTGGGCTCAGTGGGGCACCTGTGACCAGGAACCCCAGATGCCCCCGCCTATACTGGACATCATTGCTGAGGGAAAAGGTCAAATCTTGGCTCTCCAGTTTACTGTCACATTTAACAGCAACTTGCTTTATTTATGTGGAGAATGTTTCCTTAGTTCAGTGATCCCTCTCTCTTTCTCCTAGCAATCTTTCAGGTAAAAAAAGACTTCAGCCTTGAATCCTTGATAGGGGAAGGGAGAATCGAACCCAATAACTGCATTCAGTGTTTCACTGATTGTTTTTCACCCCCCTTTAATGTGCTTTTATGGCAACAGAATAAAAGGAAAGAAAAATACCCATAGTATTTTTAGTTAACGGAGGAGGAGGAGGAAGAGGAGGAGGAGGAGGAGGAGGAGGAGATGGAGATGATTCATGCATCTCAGCAACCTCCTTCTGTGGGTCTTCTCAAGCAGGCAGGCAGAAGATCCACTGAGAGACTTTGAGGGTATCTGCCAAACACTGAAGACTTTCTGAATTTGCTGTGAACTCTGCCTCTTCCCAGACTCTGACTTCCCCTATAGCAGTGGTTGCCAACCAGTGGGCCAGGGACCACTGGTGGTCTGCAAGAAAATTTTGGTGGTCTGCAGAGAAATGTCACCCCAAATCCTACCCCTGAATTCAAAAACTCCAAATCCAATTTAGGCATACTAATTTATTCTGGCAGCTCACAGCTTTTGGGCGGTTCTGAGGTCTAGGACAGGGGTGTCAAACTCAACACCTGGGGGCTGGATCTGGCCCATGGGGTGCTTAGATTTGGCCTGTGGGGCCACCCTGGAAACACCAAAGGATTGGCCCACAGATGGCCCTCCCAAGCTCCATTTTCGCTGGCAGAGGGTTGCAGGAGGCAGTTGCAGGAGGCTGTTGCAGCCTAAAACAGAGCTCGGGAGTCTGTTTTCGCTGACAGACCGCTCGGGCCGCCACAGTCACACCTGACACGAGTAACGTCGAGTTGGCCACGCCCACAGTGGCCCCTTAGGTCAAACACAGCCCTGATGCAGCCCCAATGAAATCGAGTTTGACACCCCTGGTCAAGGACAACTCGCCATAGCCAACTCGCCATGGCTAGTTAGCCACAGCTAACTTGCTGTGGCCAACTTGGTACAGCCAACTTGTCACAGCCAACTCACCACTGGGACAAATGTTACCCAGTATTGAAGAAACGGTGAAGTAGAATCATTAAGGAAAGGATGCAAAAGGAGGGACAAAATAAAATGCGAATAACAAAAATTAAAATAAATTTTAATAATTATTTTTAAAATGAAATATAATGGTTGAATTTGGCTGCGGTGAATTGTCCCATGGCGCATTGGCGAGCTGTCCAGGGCTAATTGGCAGTGGTGAGTTGGCGGCAAGTTGGCTGTGGTGAGTTGTCCCATTCCAGCCTCTGAGAATCTCTCAGCCTAGCAAAATTCAGAAGCAGACCGTTGAATGTGGACAGTTTGATTCCTCTCCCACTTTCACTGGGAAGCAAACCCAAAGTACGTCGAGAGCCTTCCAACAAAAGCAAGATGCAGAAACATCTGCCCACCCTTTCATCCCATTTCCTCCTTCCTGACTCAGTGGCCTTTTAGCATAATGCTATAAAGAAAGGCTGGTGCCCACCCCAAGCGCAACCGAAGCCTTCTCCCCAATTCTCACACCTCCATCTTCATCATCCCGAAAGAATTCCTCGCTGTCGTTGGCTGAGTGGGATTTCTTCATCTCTGCAATTCGATTTCGGGTCACTTTCCTCTTGAGAGATGGGGAGAAAAAGGAAGGGCGGCTGTTGCGTTCTGGAGTTGGAGGGGTGCTGAAGGACGTGACCTAAGAAGGGGAGAGAAACCAGCAACAGGTGAGGTTTATATTGATTGTCTTTGATGGTAGCCAATACAGGCCGTCCTCGACTTACAGCCATTCATTCAGTGACCATTCAAAGTTACCACAGCACTGAAAAAAGCGACTTATGACCATTTTTCACACTTATAACCAGCAGCATCCCCATGGTCATCATCATCATCATCATCTTTTAATGACCCCATAATCCCTTGCGGGGTGGAGTCTGGGCAACTGAATGGAGCTAGCAGAGTGTGCTAATGGCCAGATGCCCTTCCTGTTGCCAGTGCGGAGTTTTGTTCAGCAGATATATTCGCATTGCAGAATCCTCATGGTCATGTGATTAAAATTCAGACGCTTGGCAACTGACTCATATTTATGAGGGTTGCAGTGTCCCAGAGTCTTGTGTCCACCTTTTGTAACCTTCTGACAAGCAAAGTCAATGGGGAAGCCACATTCACTTAACAACTGTGTTACTAACTTACCTAACCCTAACCACAGTGATTCACTGTGGCAAGGAAGGTTGTAAAATGGGGCAAAACTCACTTACGAAATGTCTCACTTACCAACAGAAATTTTGGGCCCAATTGTGGTCATAAGTCGAGGACTACCTGCATTGCCTTCTAACTGCAGACCAGTGGATAAAAAAATCCAACTGATTTCTGTTATTATTATTATTGATTTGTTTGAATGGTTTTATCGTTCAAGGTGGCTTACACTGTACCTTTCGATGTCCTGAATAAGCATACATAAACCAACTTTTATTTCTGGACACTGATCCATCCCCTGACTCTGTTTGACAAAGTTCCCTAAAATATTCAGGTGTTTAACTCAGGAATGACCAATTGGCTGTCCATCAGCCCGAGTTGACTCTTGGAAGCTTTCTAAGCTGAATGGTAGTGGAGTTGAACGGCATGCTGAAATTTCCGCTCATAAAGCCAAGCCATCGGCTTCCACTATTCTGAGAAACAGCTTTTAATATATTGCCCCTTGTGCTGAATTTTATTCTGATGCTCTGGTCAAGGCCAACCAAAATTGCCACAAATGGCAGAGACAACATGGTGCACTGTCTCCAATAACATACTTCGTTAAGGTAATAAAGATTTAATAGCTGTAAGGTTGTAAGCCAAGATGATGAACTGAGGATGAGTCAGCAGGGTACTGTCACTTTAAGAAGCTGTCTATATAAGGGAGGCCATGTGAGGGTGTCTCTCTCTCTCTCTTCTTGTGTTCTATCTCCATTGTAGTTCTCTGTGTAGAGTTGAAGACTGATTGATTGCCTGGTATTTGCCTAACACGTATATGTATGTATATAGCAGTCTTGTATATTAACCACCGTTTAAAGACAAAGACTCTCTGTCCTGTGTTTTGCTCCTGGGTTGTCTCAAAATAGTAATCACACTGTAAACACTCTGACATACTTTATTCTTGCAAGAAGCTCATGAAACGAGAGAAAGGAGAGAATGTCTTTAACAAAGTTAACTTACTCGCTCATGCAGCGGTGAGCCTGGGTTTGAATCTTCTTCTGTACCGTAAGGAGACGTGTCACCCGTGGAAATGCGACCCACTGCCATTTCTGCATGTCCCTTGGCCTGAGGCCCCTTCATACGCACAAACTCCATATTATTGTATTTATAAAAACCAAAGGACATCCTCTGTGCCATTTTGGCTGCCACGCTCACCTGCAAAGGGGAGTCAACATTCAAGCCACTGTATCATTGACATGAACTGGCATGGACCTCTTTCAATTCAATTTTTCCACGGTGGCGCAGTGGTGAGAGCGCAGTACTGCAGGGCTACTTCTGCTGCCTGCCAGCTGCCTACAAGTTGGCAGTTCGAATCTCACCAGGCTCAAGGTTGACTCAGACTTCCATCCTTCTGAGGTGGGTAAAATGAGGACTCAGATTGTTGGGGGCAATAGCAGGGGTGGGATCCAACTGGCATAACAACTGGTGCGGGAAGCATGCGCATGCGCGTCAAATATGTGCTGCACACGCATGCACGCTACCAACTCCGGCAAGCATTTACCTTCTCCAGCTGAGTGGCACTCAGCTGTGCCGTGCACAGGAGCTGAGGAGGAAAATGCAGCCACTAAAGGACAACTTAGAGCCCAGGCGGGCGGGTGGGCCAAACGGCAGACCAAAACCTCATCCCAGCGAACCGGTTCAGTGCCAGCTGCTCTTCAGAACTACTGGTTCTATAGAACCAGACCGGACTGGACGGATCCCACCCCTGGGCAATAGGCTGACTCTGTAAACCGCTTAGAGTGGGCTGTAAAAAGCACCGTGAAGCAGTATATAAGTCTAAGTGCTACTGCTATTTTCTGTGAGTCGGGTACTGGATCTGCCTTGGTTACCATTACGGGACATAACATCTTAAAGAAAGATATGATCAACTCTCCAAAAGTAATCAGCAAATTTTCCCACATTCAATCAACATCCTTGTAGACTTTCTTGATTGGACCTACCACTGTTCTCTAATTGTGGCAAGGCTCCAGAAAGTAATATTAAGAGAAATTTCTAACAGAATAGCAGAATTGGAAGGGACTTTGGAGGTCTTTTATTCTGACCCCCTGCAGGAAACCCTATACAATTTCAGACAAATGATTGTCCAATCTCTGGATGGAAGTTGTTCCACTGATTAATTGTTCTAACTGTCAGGAAATAACTCCTAGGTTGCTTCTCTTATTTAATTCAGGTCTGTGCTATTTGTGCTACAGAATGTTACCCGGCTCTGACCCGGTATTTAATATCTATACAACAAATCTGTTTTCTCCCATTTTGATCAGCAGAGGAATCACTGTCTTGTTTTAAACAAGTGAAATGATTTGAGGAGGGACAGAAGACAGCAAGGTCCTTCTTTCCCTGAAAGTAGACTTCCAACTCCTGCTCTAAACACAGGCAAGAAAGCCTTTCCAGTTGGCCCCATGTTGTTTGTCTAAGAGACAACCTCACCAGGGGTGGGCTGCTGGGGGTATGCAGGGGTTCGGGAGAGCCCCGAGCTAAGATTATGCGCAGTTCAAAGAACCCCCAAATCCCACTCCTGGCTAGCCCCGCCCACCCTGTCCCGCCCCTCCCAGGAGCCCCCACGTGGCCAGTTTTGGATGCAGATAAGTGCAGGGCACGCGCGGAGGCTCGGAAGGGCGGAAAACAAGCCTCCCGGAAGTTTGGGAAGGCCAAAAATAGGCCCATTTCCGGCTTCCAGAGAGCCTCCAGAGCCCGGGGAGGCAGTTGTCATGCCCCTGTTGGAGTCTGACTCCAAGAGAGAGGAGGAACAGCCGACAGGGAGTGGAAGTGTGGCTCCGGAGGTTGTGGAGGAGGCTGGGCAGTCAGAGGAAGACCCAGGCCCATCCCCTCTCCATCCTAGGGCACGAAGGAAGGAGAGGATAAGGGAGAGATGTGAATGGCGTGGTCTATGGGGGAGGAAAGGGCCTTGATCCTCTTCACAGGCTGCAGCTGTGAGAACTGGTTAAAAGGACGGACATGCGTATGGGCCAGTGCTGGAAACAAAGCGTGGAAATATCTTTAGTCTATCGTTCCTCTCTGAGTTTGGCATCCTTCCCAGTGTGTATTCCGATATCTGTGGACGTCTTCAAGCCCTTATCTTGCCTGGTTCCCTTAATTGCTTCAGTGTGGTTTGTGTTGTTTTTACTCTTTATAATTTATAGGCATTTTTAGTTTAAATGGCATTTCCTCCTTTTTGTAACTGCTTGTGGGGGAGTTTTTTGTTTCCAGTCAAGGATATTTGGAGCTTGGAAGCAAAGTGAAGGAATAAAAGGGGCTTCACCTGTTTCTGTGACTGTGTTTATTTTGTATCCCACCCTGGGTCATCACAGCTGTTTTCGAGGAAAGCCTCCAGAGCCCAGGGAGGGCAAACCACCACCCCCGCCATGGTGCTGGAGGCCGACTCGGCCACGCCCACCATGGCCACGCCCACCCAGCAACCAGGAAGAGAACTCTGTTAAAATTTTTGAAGCCCACCCCTGAACCTCACCATCTGAAGGACACTCACCCTGTTATCATAGACCTTCTTGAGGGCCTCATAGCGGATGGATCCCTGGAAAATAACACCTTGAAAAGTGTTGCTTTTGTCACTGGCCACCAGCTCCACGCAAACCATTTCGCCTTCCCCTACAGTCATGTCACTAAATACCTAACAAAACATCCAAATAAATCAAAGGAAAAAAAATAAATAGCTGTAGAGAAACTCAAGGCCATTTGTCATTGCCTACGGCTAAGTCACAGATGACAAACTGAGATTTAATAGCACTGCAGGAGTCTATACCAGGAAACCAGATTCTCAGTAAAAGGTCTGGGGGCACTGAATCTTCTAACCATTTTTTAAAAAGTAATTTTATTATGTAAAAAAACACCCCTAAAGCCCCAATTTCCTATAATTTACTGCAAATTAAACCACCATTCAGATCAATGTTTCTCAACCTCAGTCATTTTAACATGAGTGGACTTCAACTCCCAGAATTCCCCAGTCAGCCTAGCTGGCTGGGGAATTTTGGGAGTGGAAGTCTAAACATTTTTAAATTGCCAGGGTTGAGAAGTGCCGATTTAGATAAGGGAAACAGTGTGAAAAGGCAAATTCAGAATCAGAATTAATTCCAGGAATAAAAAGGATATTTAATATACCTTAAGCACCATTTTTCCAAGCCTCTAAAACCAGCAGCTTTGTGATGCAATCCAAAAATGTAGGTGATTTTTAAAAATTAGACTTTGTTAATATTCAATCAAACTGCAAGTGATTTAATACCTTTATGTAGCAATGTTTTCTGCCAATTTACAGAGGTAAATTTAAATTCTAAGTAAGCAGAGCTTGCAGCATTAAAAAAATATTTTATTATTATTATTCTGTAAATACAACTAGGGGAAAATAAGCAGAAAAAAAAGATAAAGGACCTTTACAAAATGTGTTCTAAAATTTCGAAGTAACAATGGTATAAATTTTCCATATTAAAATATCTTCTATCATTCTGAAATTTTAAGTGTATATAAATGTTAGTTTACAACCTCATAATTAATGACTGTTGCCCATATGACTCAAGTCATACATTATAAACTGAGATAAAGAAGCTGCAGCAATTTATATCTTATCTGGAAAATTTGGTGTGTTGTAGAAATCATGAAAAACTGAGTATCACTATCTTATGTAAGGAAAAACCCAATCATTGGATGTGTCATAAACCCCTTTTATAAGACGTGATTCCAAAAATTTCTACATTCAAGTTAATCTCTATATCAGATTACTTTTTTTAGACATGAAGTTAATTTTTATAATTACACACACTCCCCAAACTTCCACATTCTTCTACACAAGGGAGCTAATCTGAGAAAGGACCTACCTCTTCAAAGTTGTCAATCATAAAAAATATGTTTGGATAGCTAATTTTCGATTCTTCGCCCTTGCTGTCCATGGGGTGTTTACTTGGAGATGCAAAGACTTGCTGGAAAACATTTGGAAAATATGATATAGCTTGTGATATAAATACATACATACATACATACATACATACATACATACACACATAGTAGGACATTCAGCTACGACCACTAGCAGGAGAAGAAAATGCTAAGTTGATTGTAAACCCAGGACGCAACCCTTTGGATTATACCTTCTGGCACTCCTCCCATCCTTTTAATAGAAGCCCAGGCTTAGAAAGGAGGGCTTGGTAACATCTGGAACCCCTGCCCACCTGCTTTTTTCGTAAGGATATAAAGGAAGACTTTATATCCCCAAACACGACAAACCCTCTGAAGTTAAATCAATGATTCCTTTATTAGGAGCGTCAGCAGCCCAGGCAAAAAAGTTTCTCTCTCACCGCAGGCTAACAAGTCCAGCCGGCCGGAAGATAAATAGTTGTCTGCCACATCTATCCATCTCCTCCCCCTGCCTTTTATCCCCAGAGCTGGGATGGGGCTTCGCTAGCAGCGGTGGCTCTTCCATCCCAAGGACCAGCCCATAGATTTCCACTGCTCTCCTCTCCTCTGCCTTCTGTGCATCCACGCATCAGGCACTGGACCCAGCTGTTCCTCCTCTTCCTCATCAGCCACCTCCAGACCTGGAGGCTGTTGACTCTGCATCTGAGGACTGATGGATGGCCTAGGCTCTGCCTCTGTCTCTCTCTCTCTCCGACAGGACAGCCCCGTTCCTGCTTCCCACTCAGAGCTCTCAGGTTGCCTTGATGCTGACCCTGATTCCCACGCCTCCTCCTTCTCCTCCAATTCAGCTGCTGGAGCGGCCAACAGGCCACAACAAAGACATTTGGGGAAACTCTGAAGACCCCGGAGGGTTCCACCACATTTTCAACTCAATCCTTATGCCATCTTCTCCAATTATAGTAAAGTGAATCCTGTTCTATTTTCAGAGAGTTATCCAAGTGACAGACAGACAGGATCTCGAGTCCTTCCATATTCTTTTTTTTAAAACAAGTTTTATTCAATTTTTAACAATTCAAATAAGGCTCTTTTCAGTAGACAGCATATTTCCGGGTCATCACTTTTACATGCAAATATGACAATAGTTATATATACATTTTTAACATTTAATTTCCTATTTTATCCCATTTTTACTTCCGTTCCATTTTTTTGCAAACAAAGGGCCAAACAAATTAATCCTAGTCTCCAATATTAATCTCAATCTGTATAACCCCCATTTCATTTCAAATTATTAAAAATAATTCTTAAACATTTATATTTCTTTTAAAAATAACAATATGTTTGCCCACTATATAAAAAATAAAGTTTATCCATGTCTATCCTTAAACTATCTTCACATTGTTAATGCTCTTTTATCATTTACATATTTCTTTTATCCGTCAGATTTGCTCTTTCATCACATATTCTTTCCATAGTTCTAAATCAATACAAGCTTTAACACAGAAAAGAATAAAAAAACCAAGGCTTACCCCCCCCCATTTACTACTTTGAAAGTGTCACCTCAGTGGTTAACAGTAATAATCGTTCCCTTTGAAGCAAAAGATAGAAGAAAAGAAAAAAGAAAAGCTACATAACATTATATATCTTTTCAATCGGGTTCTGCAACACATATTCCCCCAATTTAAAATTTATAATTTCAAAATAATAGTAAAAAATAACTAACCTTGGTTACTGACATTAAATCTCATTTTTAAACATCTTCAAAAATCATTTCAATTAATTCAATTTATCTAATCAACATTCACCTTTCTTTTGTAAATAAAAAGTAAAAGTGTACCTTCATCTAATAAAAATTGTCAGTACCATCCCCCTCTATTGTTCTATGTTTTATAATTGCAATATATTCTTATTACCCCTCTTCTCCATGCAGAACCCCCCTTCTTAATACATTAGCCATTATCTCTATGTAAACGAATTTCTTTCTTCATTATATAGTTCCCATATTTCTCTATCTTCTGCTCTTGTTTCTTGTTCCCTCTCCTCCCCTTTATCCTGCTATATCCCTTCTCCATCCAATTTGAATCCCTCTCTCTCTTTTTACCTTTCTGCTCCCTTTTCTTCTGAGCCTTTCTACCTTGCCTGATTTCGTAGATATTCCCCTTTTTAATTACTTTCTTAGGTTTCATTTTTTTAACCACCCTTCCTTTCCCTTTTCTTTGTAGTATTTTTTGTATTAATTGTCTCTTTAAAATGGCTTTTCCTTGGGCTGGCTCCTCCCTTTCCAGGATTCCTTCTTCTTGTTCTTTGTTCACCATTTCCATGTCTTCTACAACGAGCCAAATTAATTCAGTCACTTCCTGTAGCAGTTCTCTCATGCTTTTAGATTCCATTTTTAGTTCCTTGGATGGCCACAAAAGTTTTTATTTTCGTTATTTCTTCTTCTTTAAATTTTCTAAGATCATAACCCAAGCCCAGAATCTGTATCAATATCACCAATTAGTCCAGCAGTCTGTCTTTTGTTCTAATTCAAACTTTCACCTTCTATGGTTCTTGCTTTTTTGTTTCAGTATCTATTTAAAATTGTAACAACTCCAATTCACAAAGGAACAAGATATTTTCCTTCTTCTTTAAATTCAATTTTTATCCACAAAGTGGCACTTTCTATCACACAAATTCTTCACCCTTTCCTTTTATTTTAGGGTTTTGAGCCTCAAACTTAAGTTCTGCGCTTCTTCCTTTCGGTTGAAGCCCCTTGTAGCTGTCAAAAATATTTTACTTATTATTTTTCCTTCACTTGGTAATTATGCGCTTCCTTTTCTTTTAAAAACTCATTTTATCTTAATCCCGGTACCTTTATTAATTTTTTCGATTCTTCAACCCGGAAGTCAAGTCCTTCCATATTCTATTGACTTGGAATGAGTAGCAAACTTGTAAAACTGGGCTTCCCAAACCCTTTAGCAACAATGGTTAGGCCACTAGTACACCCTTCTGGATAACGAAGGATTGCATCTATGTATGTGTGCATTTCTATTCTCCCTGGGTTTTGGGTCTAGGTGTGCATGTTCTGTTGGGGAAGCAGAACGTGGGATTATATGTTCCATACTGGGTCATATTGGAAGACAGTGGACACCACAAATGGAGCTGAGCCGGGTGCCCTGGAGTGAGGAGGAGTGCCGGAGGAGTAATACCTCCTTAAAAAACCTTGGTCCAGCTGGCCTGGCTGGTAGCACCTCATAAGGGTCCCTTTCCAGGGTTACAGGAGAAGATGGTCAACAGTTTTGAGCCTTGGTAGTGCAGGCTGTTAAATGCCTAGCACTTAGCTCCAGGTGCCTGCAATTAGTGCAGACTCGAATCCCACCAGGCTCAAGGTTGACTCAGCCTTCCATCCTCTCGGGGTAGGTAAATTGAGGACCCAAGATTGTTGGGGCAATAAGCTGACTTTGTAAAAATGCCGCTTAGTAATAAGCAGGCATATACAATGGAATGAAGGCTATTGCTGAGTGCATTGGGTTGTATCCCAAAAATTGTAAGCCACCCTGAGTCTTCGGAGAAGGGCGGCATATAAATGTAATTAAAAAAAAAAAGTTTTGAAGGCGGAAGAGGGCTTTACTGCCCCAACGGCAGATAAAATGGTAAATGGTAGAACCATCTTCTAAGAGAAGGGAAACTCTGATTTCAAACCTCCACTGCCTTGTGGCTATATCTATTATTGGAAAAGGCTTCAAGAGTCAACCTCGAGGCAAAATCCGCAGCCTGACTCCCGGAAGCAGTTCGTGACTGTGTTCAATCACATTCTGGTAACCCTTGCGACGCAGCTGGAACTAATCATATAGGCTCTGCCATTCCATTAGACTATTTCAGTGATGTGGAGAGGGGGGATCTGCTGCTTGGGTAACAGTTTATCCTCCATATTAAATTACCCAGGCCTCATGCTCTGGAGAGGACACTCCAGCTTTGCACACAGCATTGAAACAACACAGGAAGTGGCAGCTACCAGTTTCATAGCACGATACCATATGCTCTTGAGACTGGAGGATGCCGATTCAATACTGGGTCATGTGGCCAGGAGGTAAGAGGACTTGAAATGCAGCAGCTCCATTAAGATGGATTTTATCATAAGCTCCAAGCCGGATTCAGCCCATTTTCAAACTGGATTTTTCTTTTTGCTGGCTCTCCCCCCCTCTCCCCTCACAATGCAAATGTGGTCGTGTTCTGTTCAGTTTGGGGAGGTTATCCTGCAGGCTGATAGGCAGACAGAATCCTGAACCTTTCCCCACAATTTCCTTCAGTCACTCTGTTGACTTGGGAATAATAGGAAGAGGTCTGGCTTAAAGAAATGGGAAGCAGAAGAAGAAGAAGAGGAGGGCTTACCTCTTAATTTGATGAATGTATTATGACAAATTGACATGGGGGATTTTACTAAACCCATTTGAAATGCTCCATAAGGCTATTCTTGGGTTATGACTGGGGCTATCACTAATTAAAACTACTTGAGCTATATAAGAAAGCCATAACATAAGTTCATGGGGCGGCGGGGAAATGGGGCGAAGGTTGAAGCCAAAAGGAGGAGACACCCCTCAAAGTTCCCAAATTGCAGAAATAATCACCTGGGACTTCTTTTTATGGATGTGAATATCCCCTCCATCGGAACGAGTACATACTGCACACGTCACTATATAATCCAGCTGAAAGAAAATCAAAGTATTGGTAATGAAACACCAATCAGGCATCAGGTTTCTCATCAGGTTTTCCTTTGTCTACGTATCCAGATCCCCCAATAGAAAATATGAGGTTCTTGGTTTTCATTTAATGAAATAATCTGAAGCTACTTCACCACAGAAGTCAGATACCTTCTTTCATGTTTCATGTTCAATTGCAACTAAAGGTCAATGCAATCCTACAGGTCACTTACTAGGTTTCTCTATAGCTCTTGCCCCTTCTTGGATCTATGGGCTCTTATCTCTCCAACTTTTCTCCTTCAACCTTTTTTTCCCTAATTTGTGTGCATCTGAAACTTTCTCAGACTTCAGGGTTTTTTTCCTTTGGCTCAGCCCATTCCTTCTGTCGTGCATCCACCTGAGCACTGAATTGAATAGATCAATTGCTAAATGGCAAGTTAATTCTTCTTTCTGCTCTACTGCTCAGCAAATCACCCAGAGAAATCCCAGCCACCTCCACTCATAAAATTATTTAACCTTGGCAATTTTAAGACGTGCGGACCTTAATTCCCACATTATGTGGACCTCAGCTGCCGAGATGAGTGGACTTCAATTCCTCCCCCCTGCTGGCTGGGGAATTCTAGGACTCGAGTTCCACAATCTTCAAAGAATCATACAATCATAAGGTTAAAAGGGACCTCGGTGGTCTTCTAGCCGAACCCCCAATGCAGGAGACCTTATTCCATCATGGAAAATTGGTTGCCCCATTTTTTTCATGAAAATATCCACAGATATTTTCCATAACTGTTAAATGCCTGCACTTAAGATCCAGCTGTCTACAATTACTGTAGGCTCGAATCCCACCAGGCTCAAGGTTGACTCAGCCTTCCATCCTCTCGGGGTAGGTAAAGTGAGGACCCAAGATTGTTGGGGGCAATAAGCTGACTTTGTAAAAATGCCACTTAATAATAAGCAGGCATATACAATGGAATGAAGGCTATTGCTGAGCACACTGGGTTGTATCCCAAAAAATTGTAAGCAGCCTGAGTCTTCGGAGAGAAGGGCAGCATTTAAATGTAATTTAAAAAAAAATAACTCCAGGAGGCAAGCTGTTCCTTTGATTAATTGTTCTCACTGTCAGGAAATTCCTTCTTATTTCCAGAATGGATTTGCTTCTGATGAGCTTTCCATCTGTTGCTTTTTGTCCTGCCCTTTGGAAAATAACTCAACCCCTTCTTCTCTGTGACAGTATTGGAAGAACGCTATCAGGTGTCCCCCTAAGCTTTGTCTTCATTAGACATTTTTAAGGTGTCAAGGTTGAGAAACACAGCTTTAGGCCATTACAATGTGGCTTTCAGATGAGAGAAGAGCATAAAAAAGATTCTTTAAAGCAGGCCAAAGGACAAGAAAAACTGAAAGTTATGGAAGAGTGATTTCCATGGAGGCCAGCAGATTCAACACTTGGTAATTTAACTGATTAGTTGCCTTTCATCTTGAATCTGCAAACTCACTGAGCAGCTACCTTCCTGAGATATCAAAAGATTAAGGAATAGGACAGTTTAAATTATATCAATATTCTTTGAAAAAAAAATACGTTTAAACTCTTCCTTAGGAAAATACCACACTATTGTTGAGCAGCCTTACAAATAAATAATCCCTCAAAGGTGGAATAGAAATCTAACAAATAAAATAAACTTTTATCCCACAAAATAAAAAATATGTTTTCAAAATTAAGCTGGAGGGCTGTTGATGAATCTAGTAATTCTTGGAGTTGGGACTAGACAAAGGAGAGGAAAAAAATTAAGATGTGATTAATTAAGATTAACATGAGGCTTAAACACCTCTTGAACCCACACCCCAAACAAAGTTCCAAATATTTTGACCCTATCCACTTCGGGTTCTAGAATTTAGAATCATCCAAAGGGTTTGTTCACCTTTGTCCCCTAACACACTGAAATACTTGAAAGTTTTTTAAAAACCAGATTTATTTATGCTGTTGGCTTATTGCAAGAATTTGTTGGCAGTGTTTCAGTTTCAACAACAGAACACTGAAGGTAGATGAAATCACAAATTAAAACCCAATTGGAAAAAAACAATATCAAAGGTTTGGTTGGTTTGTTTTTTAAGAAAAGCCAAAAGGAGGGCAACTTTCTATAAATCATTACAATCTCTGGAAATGAAACAAAATCACAATGGAGCGTGTGATGTCTGGCACTTTGATTAATAACACCAAAGCTAATTTAAGACTGACAAACCTCCACAAACAATTTTAAAAAAGCAGTCTGATTTTTTTTTCACTTCAGTACCACAGTCCAAGTGGCTGCTTTGTCCAAGAGGCACTCACCAAGCAGAGAATGAACAACATGTAGTATCTTTGTCTACTCTGCAGTGCTATGGGAACATAAGACTACGTGTAGTCTCTTTAGTCAAGCTGAGATTGCTGAGGAACCGATAACCTTACTACAGGTTTAAACAGATGGGAAGTCTCGAAATGACCAAGTGATTGGTGGATAGTGCAAATTCAAGCCAAGGTACCATTCTTACTCTCAAAATACTCTGCAAATTGCAGGCATCCCCTCTTCTAACGCCAGCAAGCTTTGGAGAAGAGAAAAACTGAGGTCACCTTCTGTAGTATAAGGTTCAGGTAGACGCTCTCCTCCCAATCAATATCAGGATCTCCCAAACCTGGAAGCTTCTTGGAATCTCTGCGGTATACTTCAACTTCAACCTGCTAAAACAAAGCCCAACAGTGTAGGTAAGAATCTCACTAGAACTGGAAATCAAATATTTGGGGAGTTCAGAAGCTTCATAAGGAAGGTGATTAGTTCACAGGCTCAGGATCAAGTCACACATTCAAGTCAAATATGGATAGCAATAGCACTTAGACTTATATACCGCTTCACAGTGCTTTACAGCCCTCTCTGAGCAGTTTACAGAGTCAGCCTATCGCCTCAACAATGTGGGTCCTCATTTTACCCACCTCAGAAGGATGGAAGGCTGAGTGAACCCGGGGCCTGGTGAGATTTGAACTGCAAAATTGCAGTCAGCCGGCAGTCAGCAGAAGTAGCCTGCAGTACTGCACTCTTTTTTTAATTTATATATATATTTAAATATTTTATTGAACAAAACAATTGAAAACATTGAACATGGTGAACATAATTCGTCTTCTTTTCATCTCATCCAATCATTTCCCCTTCGAGCAACTCCTTTCAAAACTTAAGACCTTCTTCTCTGCTCCCACCAGTGATAGAATTTATCCCAAATTGCATAATATGCCGATTCATTTTTGTTTTTCATTTCTAGAGTTAACTTGTCCATTTTAGCGCATATCAAGATTTTGTTTATTATTTCTTCTTCACTTGGTGTAACTGTTTCTTTCTGGTTCTGGGCAAATGTTAACCTTGCTGAAGTAATGATGTGTATAATCAAATAAAGCTCATCTTTCTTGTATTTTTTTTGAGTAATTCCTAATAGAAAGCATTCTGGTAGGTGATCTACTTTAAAACCCAACATTTCCTCCAGCCACTTCCCCGTCCTAAGCCAATACTCCTGCGCTTTTTTGCAGCACCACCACACATGGTAATACGTTCCCCATTCTATTGAACATTTCCAGCAATTTGGGGACTGTCTTTTATACATCTTGGCCAATCTGGCTGGTGGAAGATGCCATCGATAGAACAGCAGTACTACACTCTAACCACATACCTGAACCTAACTAACTCCTCCATTTTCATACCTTTTCCCATATATTCAAGTTAATCTGAAGTAGGAAAAAGGTTCCCATCGCTTCCTTCTGAACAAACAGCCCTTAAGAAAAGTTACTTTCCCTATGGTAGATTTTAGTAATGTGTCTAACATCTTTCTTCCGTTAGTATTTTTACTCTTAGTGCCTCTTCTGTCAGGTTATTGCTATGTTGTATGCCCTTTATCAAATAATGACCCTGATAACACTTATAGCTACACGACATTCTACATTTAGGGTGTGGCTTATAATGTCCACCAAGAGATTACGACAGATTGCTAATATGTTGATTTCTACAGTGAAGAGGTTGGCTGATCTTGAAAACAACTAAACAAGGTTAGGAAAAGTTGGCATTTTCCATTTAATGTTGATACTTTCGGGTCTGGGTTGGAAATTAGTGATTATGGTGGTATGTTTGAGCTTTTAATTATGATTTTGTCAGATCACAAATATAGCTGCCCAGAGATTAGATCTATAGCCCATGTAGTCAGGAAAGTATCTTAGAGGAATGCAATAGCAAGGCACATTGGTATTGTTGTGAAGAAACCTACATGGAGACTGTATAGTCTCCATGGGTCACGTGTGATTCCAGGAATTCTTTATCTTTTAATATTGACTGACTTTGTCCTTTGTAAAAAAACTGCTATGTATGTAAAAGTCCTTTGAATATTGGAAAAAGCTTATACTTTATCAGTTAACAATTGTGATATATTAAAAATTCATTGTGTTTGTTGAAACCTTTTGAGATGACCTGAAATCTTTTGATGTGGCTTCAGCAATCTCTTGCTCAAGGATGCTGTTCAATGTTTTCCCAGAAATGCTGAAAGGCTCTGATATTACAGTACTTTGTCCTTGTTTGGAGCCCCAAAGTCAAACTGGGTGTCCATTATTTCTTTTGTGGAAAGTTGTGCCACTTGTCCTATCCAGAATACAGGGGATCACTGCTGACACCCTACATACACCTACTCCATGCATCTGATCAAGTGAGTTGCAGATCACCAAAGCTTATGTCTTTTAATGAAATGTGTTAGTTGGGCAAGGCAACACCAGGTTCCATCTAAAATATTTAGATTGTAAACATTGTGTAATTAGAGTTAGGGTCCAATTGTGTACCATCTATTGTAGAAGTTGGGCCAGTCAGTGGCTTTGCCTGGAACAATTTGATAGAATCCAGACCCAATCCAACCCTCCCTCCTCCAACCCAATATAGTAGAATTTCGCAATGGCTGTTATACATCTCTGTCCTTCCAGGGTTACATCCTCCCATTTTGTTTCCACAAAATGGGTATGAAAACTGCTGACAAAGGAAGGTTTATATGCTTATTCCTAGAAGATACCCAGCCAGAGTAATTTCTGGGAAATTCAATGATTCCATCTTCTACCTGTAGCCTCAGATGTTTTCCCACAAATTCATTCATTCATTCATTCATTCATTCATTCATTCATTCATATATATATATATATTATATATATTATATATATTATTTGACTTGTATGCTGCCACTCTCTGAAAGGACTCAGGGCGGCTCACAAATAAAAACATAGAACAATAAATAATTTAAAAAGAGATTAAACCTAAACAAGCCAAATCCAACAGTAAAAAACCCAATTAAAATCCCCCCCCCAGGAGGTCAGTCCAGCCCAGCCTGTAAGAACAACCAAGTTTTTAGATCGCGCCAGAAAGTGGAGAGATCGGGAGCCAGCCAGAGCTCAATGGGTAGTTGATTCCATAAGGCGGGAGCCACCACAGAATAGGCCCTTCCCCAGGGCACCGCCAGCCGACATTGTCATGCGGACGGCACCCCGAGGAGTCCCAGCCTATGTGCTATATATAGCATTGGCGTATATATTATTATTATTATTATTTATTTGGTCTTGTATGCCGCCCTTCTCCCTAAGGACTCAGTGTGGCGAACATTTTAAAAACTGAACAGATTACAATAAAAAATAATTAAATAACTACAAGCCTAAAAACAATTAATTAAAATTTAGTTAAAACAACTAAAATAACCCACCCCTAAAAATAACCAACCCCCGGGTCAGTCCAGACCGGCCTGCTGAAATACATACATTACATATTACATATTTATTTATTTATTCGACTTATATGCCCCTCTCCAAAAGGACTCTGCTCACAGCTAAAAATACAACGATAAATAAATTAATTAAAAGTATATTAAACAAGTTAAGCCGAATTGAAAATTAAAACCCATAGTTAAAATAGGACCAACCCCAGAGAATCAGCACAGCCCAGATTGTAAAAAGAGCCAAGTCTTCAAATCGTAGCAGAAGGTGCGAAGATTGGGGGCCAGGCAGAGCCAGGCTATTTCCTTTCTTAGTATATTATATAGCCAGGTCTATATAATATACTAAGAAAGGAAATAGCTGGTGACATGAGGTGTCATCCACTTTTCACCCTAGAGGGGGAGGAAATATATGAAAAGCTCTTATCGGTCACCCAGAGTTTATTTTAGAACTAACCACATAGGAAAATGGCTCAGGCTGTTAATTGCCTGCACTTAAGTTCCAGCTGCCTACAACTGCTGCAGGCTCGAATCCCACCAGGCTCAAGGTTGACTCAGCCTTCCATCCTCTCAGGGTATGTAAATTGAGGACCCAAGATTGTTGGGGGCAATTAGCTGACCTTGTAAAAATGCCGCTTAGTAATAAGCAGGCATATACAATGGAATGAAGGCTATTGCTGAGCACACTGGGTTGCATCCCAAAAAATTGTAAGCCGCCCTGAGTCTCCAGAGAAGGGCGGCATATAAATGTAATTAAAAAAATAAAATAAAATAAAAAATAAAATGTAAATGTTCTCAGTGAAATGCAGCTTCAGCTTTCAAGATACAGCAAACAGCTGACGGTCTTCGATAGTGGACATCATTGGACAGGCTGTACTTATGCTTGCAGATGGTTTGGCTTTGAGCGTCTGAAACTTTTTATGTGTGTAAGCTACTAGGAATTATTGAATTCCAGTGGCACATAAATGAAAACAAGCAAATAAGTGAATTGCATTGGGTTTCAGCAAGTACTGAAAGAGCTGCAAATAATTCATTGGAAAAGGAAATACCTCTATGAACATGTCCTACTATCATTTGGTTGATTTATAATTCCATTCGCAGTCATGCTATAAAAAGTAGCAGCTCTGTTTTCACTAGTTGGAATGCAGGAGAAATGGATAAAATGTCATTTGTGATTCAGGTAAAATCAGGAGGGAAGCAAAATGGGGGAGATGACAATAATTCATATAGAGTGAAATATTTGCAGCAGAGAAAGAGGGAACAGTGCCTTAGCATTTCAAATGAAGAAGTGCTAGACCGAGATTGGACAAATTATGAGAGGGTTATCGATGAATCTGTATTCTGAAGATTAATGCATTCTCTCCTTCTTGGAAGATCGGTAATCTAGGGACAAATATCTCAATTTCTATTCTCACCGCCACCATCAATTCAGCAAACCTTCATTCTCTAAAAGTTGAGAAGTTCACACGCTTACATCTTTCAGCAAAGTGAAACGTTAACTCAGGCCGACAGAGAAAGTCTGGCACAGGCTTGCTCCTGTCTCAGGGTGAGTTGTTTTCCTATTTAAAAATCACAAGTGCACATCGCAGCCTTGAGCTGTAAACTCAACTCTTTTTAGTGTTTGGTTTGAAGAAAAATCTCAAAAATGCTTGGCAGGCTTGTGTATTGGGTTCGTCTGTGTGTCAGGCTTTCACAGCCGTTTCTGTTTTAAATTTGGTGCTAGCCTCGTGCTGTGTTAGAATGGTTTTTTTCTTCATCCTGATTGGTTGGCAGTCTTGGTCTGTGTTTATTGGTCTTGGAGTTGGCTGTGTTTGCACCAAATTTAAAACTGAAACGGCTGTGAAAGCCTGATACATAGACGAACCCAATACACATATTCTTAATTTATGCCTGGAATAAGGTATGCTTCCAGAGATGGACTGCTGGGGGTTTGCAGGAGTTTGAGAGATCCTCTGGCTAAGATTCTGCAGTTCAGAGAACCCCCAAATCCCACTCCTGGCTGGCCTCATGGACCCCACTCCTCCCCTCCCAGGAGTCCCCACGCGCCCCGTTTTGGATGCAGGTAAGTGCAGGCTGTGTGCGGAGGCTCGGGAAAAGTAAAAACCGGGCCTCCCGGAAGTTCAGAAAGGCCGGAAACAGGCCTGGCAGTGGTGGGCTTCAAAAATTTTAGCAATGGGTTCTCTGCCTGGCTGCTGGGTGGGTGTGGCCATGGTGGGAGTGGCCTAGTGGCCTCCTGCACCACAGCCAGGGAAGGGGCCATTTTTGCCCACCCCGGGCTCCGGAGGCTCTCTGGAAGCCAGAAACAGGCCCATTTCCGGCCTTCCCGAACTTCCAGGAGGCCCATTTTTCAGGGGGCCCCGAGCCACGTGGGGACTCCTGGGAGGGGCAGGATGGGGTGGGCAGGGCCAGCCAGGAGTGGAATTGGGGGTTCTCTGAACTGCACAGAATCTTAGCTAGGGGCTCCCCAATCCCTGCAAACCCCAGCAGCCCAGCCCTGCACCCTGTATGTTTCTCTTCATGGATTTTAGCAGAGAAGTTAACTGTTTATGTGTAGTAGTAGCCCTTGATTTATGACCACAATTGGGATCAGAATTTCCGAGGCTAAGCAGGGCAATTATTGCTAATTGCAAATATTAAATGAATCACTCAGTAGTTAAGCCAATCCCTCACTGTCTTTGCTTGCCAGAAGGCATCTGGAAAGGTTGCAAGTGGTGATTACAGGACCCAGGGATGCTTCAAATGTCTAGTACAAATATATGGAGGTGACCAAGTATCCAAATTTTGACCATGTGAACAATGGGGATGCTGTAGCAGTTGCAAATATGAGAACCAGTTGTTAAGTCACTTTTTTCAGGGTCATTGTAACTTTAAACTAAGCAGTGGTTGTAAGTCAAGGACTACCCGTAACGTATTCACAAATCATGTTGAATTGCGTTCTTGGAAAGCATATAAATGTCTGCGGATCTGTCCATCTTTTCTTTCTTTTTAAAATTTTTACAGTAATAATAAAAATGGAAGAAAATACTTAGCATTAGTAGAGTCAATGTTCGATGTTATCTCAATCCTTGTCCTGAAGTGTGTTTCAGAGGTGGTATTCAGCCAGTTCTGACCAGTTCTGGAGAACCGGTGGTGGAAATTTTGAGTAGTTCGGAGAACTGGCAAATACCACCTCTGATTGGCCCTGCCCCCAACTATTCTCTGCCTCCCACGTCCCAGCTGATCAGCTGGGTCTTCTTTGTTGCCCTGCACAGGGGAACGGAGCTGGAGAGCAGGTTAGTGGGGTGGGGAGGGAATGGGGATTTTGCAGTAACCTTCCCCTAAAGTGGGGTGGAAATGGGGATTTTACAGTATTCTTCCCCTGCCACGCCCACCAAGCCATGCCATGCCCACCAAGCCACGCCATGCCCATCAAGACACGCCATGCCCACAGAACTGGTAGTAAAAAAAAATTGAATAACATCACTGTTTGTATTCTTAACCATCTTTTCCAGTCAAGTCTGCGAAACTGTGTTTTTGAATTGAGAATTAACTCTTTGACTTAATAATTCATTAATGCGAGTTGATAAGACTTTCTGCCTGATGGTTCAGTAATGTAAGACAAGCCCCGTTATATTCTTCTAAAGATATCCTGTCACCTGTACTGTATGACCAGGAGTATTTTATTAAGCTTGAGGTGAGAGGCAAAGCTTCACTCAGTCTGATCAATTGTAAGTGACATCAAGACAAGCCAGGAGATTAGGAATAGTTGTTGTGCTGAGATCAGGCCATCTTCCATGGCCTAGCTAATCTCACCATTTATAACATGGACTGTGGAAGAAAAGAAGCTGGAATGTCAAGATGGAACCGCTTTGCTTCTTTCAAACCTCATTGGCTTTTCAACTTGCCAATGAACTGTGGGGAGGGAAGGGTGAAATGGAATGCTGAGAACATATGAGGAGATTGTGAGAGTCTGGCAACCATCAAGGTCACCACTGCAGGTGCTGGAGAAAGAGACGGACTGTTCCCATAACAAAAGAATGTCTCATAATTGGACAATGTGATTATCCAGGAGTGGAGAGAAAAGGAAGCTGTTGTTTAACTAGGCAAGGCTTTGTGAGGGAAAACCAGTACCAAAATGGTGTATCCAATAAAGTTTTACTTTTAGGATTTCAAGGCTCCTGAGAATGGTTCCTTATTTTGGGTTCACTAATCGGACAGCTGACATAAAATATATGTATGAATAAGTATCCAAGCAGAATACCTTAGTAATAGCAAGAAACCTCCTGTCGTGCAAAGGAGTGCATGTCGCACTGAAGAGTTGAGACCATGTTTTATCCCATCTGAACACAAATCATGGTCAATTGCAGAATATCTCTCGAGATCAAGATAGGATGAAAGCAATATATATATATATATTAAGCAACTGGGCATAGGACTTGCCTTGAAACTGTTTCTAACTGCTCCCCCATCAAAAGAAATATTATCTTTTTGCAATGTTTTTCAACCTTGGCAACTTTAAGATGTGTGGACTTCAACTCCCAGAATTCTCCAGCCAGCCATGGCGGCTGGGGAATGCTGGGAATTTAAATCCACACACCTTAATGTTGCCAAGGTTGAGAAACACTGACTTTTTGAATAGGCCTGAAGCTTAGATGGGCCCATCATTAGCAAACAGCAGGCAACATAGTAGGGGATTTACTTTACTTTATTGTCATTGCACCTCGTACAACGAAATCAAACACCATCTTCAGTGCACATCATGACCATAAAAATAAACATAAACACACATCTTTCACACTCCACACATTGAACCAAAAACCCACAACACCGCAGCAACACTGCACTATACAGTAGAATTCAACAGAGCTACTGCCCTGGGATAGAAGCTGTTTTTCAGCCTATTTGTGCTTGTTTTTAATATTCTGTACTGTCTGCAAGATGGTAATAGTTAAAAAAAAAGGATACCCAGGATGAGATGGATCTTTGAGAATATTTTGAATTTTCTTAAGGTAGTGGGAGCTATAAAGCTCTTCCAAAGAAGGGAGAGGGCAACCAATGATCCTCCTCTGGGCAATGACATTAACCCTCTGGAGTGCTGTCCTATCTGCCACTGTGCAATTGGCAAACCATACAGAGGTGCAGTAAGTTAAAATACTCTCTATGGTGCAGCGGTAGAAGGTCACCAGCAGTTTCTCATTCAGTTGTTGTTTTCTGAGAAGTCTTGGGTAGTATAATCTCTGCTGGACCCTTTTGACCAGGGCTGCAATGTGGGCACCCCAGGTCAGGTCCTCTTTTATGATAACACCCAGAAACTTAAAACTGGCCACTTGCTCCACTCGGTCTCCATGGATAAGCAAGGGCTGGATGTCTGAACTGTTCCTTCTATAGCCCACTATAAGCTCCTTAGTCTTATTGGTGTTGAGGACCAAGTTATTGTCTCCAAACCACGAAAGCAACCAGTCCATCTCATCTCGGTAGGCAGACTCTTCCCCCCTGGAGATGAGTCCCACCACTGTTGTATCTGTATTTCATGTGTATCTATGGAAGCCAAAACTCAGGAGCACTCTGGTAGCACTTTTTTCTCACTTAAACACTTTAATAAAAGGCAGATGTTTTTGTGAGCATGCAAGGAAGCATCAAAAGGTTTCTCTAGTCAGCTCTGATTTAATTCAGACTGGAGACTGGCAATTTGAAGAGAGAAAGATTTGAACATGCAATTTGAGAGCAAAACAATTCAATTTGTTTTGGGATCTAATTTAAAAAGGAGACCTTTTAGATTGAAGCTGCCTATCAATTTGATAAATAAATAAAAATTAGCAGTGATTGCTTGCCACAATATCCTTTTTTAAAAAGCCATTGCTTGATAACTGGCCAGATACAAGGATTATTGGACTCACTTGTTACTGTATTCCTTTAAATATGCAAACTCTGTTTTATTGCAGTAGTAATCAAGAGGGAGCTATTGAGTTCAAAAATGCAATATGGTTCATTCCCAGGGGGATTTTACATCAAATAAACAGAACTGGTACAAAATTCCTGTTTGTATTCAATCTAAGAAGTGACAGGTGGAGATGGTTATAAATCACAAAACGTTAATTTCATGCTTCACAAATGAAGCAAATATTTAACCAAGTGAGACTTCTTAAAACCCACGTGGGGGAAGGGGGAAACTTTGTCAGACTAGTTTTGCTTTTCGTGATTAACCTGTAATGAGAACACAAAATCAAATATATCCTATTTGTATGAAAGTATGTCAAAAGCTGCATTTCTAGAAATATTTTCAAGTAGAGAGAATAAAGCTGAAATGCAAGATTAATAGGAGGCATGATTCTCTTTTTGTTCTGGGAAAAACGGTCAAAAGTCAAAATGAACACAAATTTAAATGCAGCTCCAATCTTTATGCAATATTATGAGATGTATAATTACATTCATAACTGCAGATGATTTTGCTTTACAACGTAGGATAATGCTGTAGTTTTTTCTTTATTTTAACCAGCGGTTCAGGCTGGTTCGGGTGAACCAGATGTTAAATTTACATCTGTTTTGCCAAACCAGTAGTTGAATCAACTGGCTGGTCCCGCCCACCCCTCCCCTCCCCGCCCCTCCCAGGAGTCTCCACGCAGCCCGTTCTGGATGC
Source organism: Naja naja (assembly GCA_009733165.1). Lineage (NCBI taxonomy): Eukaryota > Metazoa > Chordata > Lepidosauria > Squamata > Elapidae > Naja > Naja naja. The sequence goes on along the minus strand of CM019159.1, from coordinate 12,986,462 downwards.
AGGTAAGTGCTGGGTCTGCGCAGAAGCTCTGGGAGGGTGAAAAACGACCCTCCCAGACGTTCCGGAAGTCCGGAAACAGCCCTGTTTCCAGCTTCCAGAGGGCCTCTGGAGCCCAGGGCAGCCTGTTTTCGCCCTCCCAGAGGCCCAAGGGAAGCCTCTGGACTCTGGGAAGGTGAAAAATGGCCCTCCTGGAAGTTCCTGAAGTCCGGAAATGAGCCTGTTTCTGCCTTCCGGAAGGCCTCCAGAACCCGGGGGCGGCCATTTTCACCCTCCCAAAGGCTCAAGGGAAACCTCTGGACTCTGGGGAAAGCGAAAAATGCCCCTCCTAGAAGTTCTGGTAGGCCACGCCCACCATGGCCACGGCCATCCAGCAACTGGGCAGAGAATCAGTTGCTGGGATTTTTGAATCCCACCCGATTTTAATCATTTTCTTCTCTCTGTCTCTGTTTCTCTCTGCCTGCCCTCTGTAACAGGGGTCCCTAACCCCCGGTCCATGGACTAGCACTGGGCCGCAGCATACCAGAAACCAGGCCACACAAAGAAGCGAAGCCCCATCCACAGGATGCAGGCAGCATGCAAAACCACACTCCCTCTGGTCCATGGAAAAAACCTTCTCTGGTTCCTGGTGCCCAAAAGATTGGGGGCCGCTGTTCTAGAACATTCTCCCTCTTAGGGAATAAGAGAGACACCCTGTTGGTCTTTTGGAGGGCCTTGAAGGTTACGTGTCTGGGTCTGGGGTCCCAAGTGTTTGAAGGCCCCTATTTTCTGGCTATGCTAGCATCTGCCCACTATAATATTTCTTAACTGCTACTGGTATGTGTATTTAATTTTCCCTTTTGGGCTCTGCTTTTAATTGCTTTTATGTTTATTTGTCACCAAGAATTGCTTGTTTGAGATGAGTGAATGAATGAATGAGGGGATTGATCAATCGATCAATCAATCAATCAATTTCTTGGATTGTATCAATGTCACAAGATAATGTTTTAACAGTGATCCCAGCCAGCACACTTTGCTTCAGATTTACACCAAAGAAATATATTCTTTTAACTGAGTAAAAAAAGAAATCTCTCTTCAGTTGAAATCAGTATCTGTGTCTTTGATCTACTTTCTTAATTTTCTCTCAGCTGAAGAGGAAATCCGTTAGCCATTTATGAGAGGAGAACAAAAACGGCCTTTCTTGGGAGCTCCAGCTTGTTAATCAACCTACCTTCTTTTCTTCTACGCCGTCTCCGCCAACATAGGCCAGCCTCCTGCGAACATAGAAGAGCATATCATCTTGCCTCGGGGCCCATTTCTCCATAAAATAGGTGGAAAACATCCATGTCCAGAATACGATGCGGTCATCTTTGAAAAACCCTAGCAAGGAAGTCAAAGGAAGGATTAAGAATCGGAGATACCAGATTGCATTCGTTGAGTTTAATACAAAGGTGTCAACAGAGGTGGTATTCAGCAGGTTTTGGAAAACTGGTAGCGGAAATTTTGAGTAGTTTGGAGAACCTGCAAATCCCACCTCTGACTGGCCCTGCCCCCATCTATTCTCTGCCTCCCATTGAGTCCCAGCTGATTGGCTGGGTTTTCTTTGGTTGCCCTGGACAGGAGAACGGAGCTGGAAAGCAGGTTAGTGGGGTGGGGAGGGAATGGGGATTTTGCAGTATCCTTCCCCTGCCACGCCCACCAAGCCACGCCCACAGAACCGGTAGTAAAAAAATTTGAATCCCACCACTGGGCTCAATTGGAAAATTGGCAAGCAGCTCAGATGGCCTCCCAGTTACCCAAACCTTGTCTCACCTTATATGAACCTTGTTATTCATTTAATTTGTATCCTACCTTTATTATTTTTACAAATAAAACTCAAGGCTGCAAACTTATCTTCTTCTTCACCCTCCTCTTCCTATTTTCCATACAACAACCCTTGAAAGAGAACGACTGGCCCAAGGTCACCCAGCAGGCTTTCATGGCTAAGGTGGGACTTGAACTCACGATCTCCTGCTTTCTAAGCCTAGTGCCTTAAGCATGAGACCAAATTGGCTCTTACGACATCTGAGTTCCCATATCAGTTAAGGACAAAATCCAAGTCTAGCCATCTCTATATTTCTTCAGCTGCGATGCTCGGGGCTTCCTACAACAAAGACCACTATCTCATCAAATTCCGTCTATTGTAAAAATCAGTAAAAGATTGAAACACTTTCAGGCAAAGTGATAAAGATTTATTTGCTCAAAAACACACGTGCATGGTGGGCAGTATTTTCATGAGGCAAATGATTGCGAAGCTCATTAGAATTTGACCTCTATTTATTACTATTACTTAAATCTGTCAGGCAAAAAAATGGAGACTCGCAGCATCTCGCCAAGGCAATTTGGCAAGATTCTCTATATCAATAACTTCACTGCAACCCTGCGTCGGTTTGCTCTCACATTGGGCTTGAAAAAGACATTTCCCAACCGTTTGGCAGGTACAAAAAGCTGCAAAGCAGAAGCAAAGAATCTTTCTTTTTCTGACAATTTCTTTGGCTGTAAATACTTGGTTGAGGGATGAATTAAGGCGATGACTTTTCAAATTGGGAAATCCAGCAAGGTGGAAAGTTTAGCCGATTCCCTTCCTGGTTTTAGGAACATTCGAAAGCATGAAGAATGGGAACCCAGGAGCACTCCCCTATACCCTGCAATTCCCTATCCCCATCATTGTTTTATCATTTCCTTTATAGTTCAGCAGCCTTCAAGCCTTACGGCTTGAAATGGCTCAAAAATACATATTTAAATCAGTAAAAAAAAGTATTTGGATCAGGGCTTCTCAACTTGGCAACTTTAAGATGTATGGACTTCAAGTCCCAGAATTCCCTAGCCTGCCTGGCTGAGGAATTCTGGGAACTGAAGTCCAACACCTTAAAAGTTGCCAAGGTTGAAAAACACTTATCTGCATACCTATACCAAGCTGCAGAAAAGTTTTTAAAAGAACAAACCCATTTTTTGATAAAGGCAAACTAACATGTTATTTCAATAATCTAAAGATATTTTTCTATTTATTCCTATGATGTTCTTAAAAGCCAATGACATAATGAAGAGACTCACCCCTGTAGCCAGTCTTAATTTGGTTACTCAAGTAGAATTAGGGCAAACTCTTACTCTACATTTCAGCTACAAGCAATGTTGGACAGTACACCAGGTGTAACAGATGGCTCAGCTAACCCTCCATGAAGGTTCTAATTCTTCCATCAAAATTCATTCATTCATTCATTCATTCATTCATTCATTCATTCATGCATACACATACATACATACATACACTCACATACTCCAGACTTAACTTTTCATGTTTAGAGATAGTGAAATAACCATAATGGTTAATAGAATATTACTGTTAATAACACCAGTATGTCTTCCTCAGAGCCAACAATGTATATTTGGTTTAGTGAAGGTTTCCTTCATTAAGCATAACAAATTAAGAAATGAACAGCTCAACTAGCTGTATTTTTAAGGTTGGGTGCCACCTGATCCACTTCTAATTGCTTTCTTCTCTTTGGATTTACACAAAGTATAGAATCTCCCCAGTCCTAAATCCACTACATTATATCCCATTGGTCCCATACAGTGCATTTTTCTAATCCAAAGGTTAATCACTGATTAGGTCTATTATCTAAGATGTTCTGCTCATGCAAATTGGCATTACCACACACTACTTTAGAAAGCAGTTATCTTAACGATTATAACCTTAAAGGGATCAGGAGCTATAATGACCCTGAGAGCAATGCTTAAGGGAGCATTATTATTATTATTATTATTTATTGGATTTCTATGCCGCCCCATCTCCTGAAGGGCTCGGGGCGGCGTACAATCATAAAAAACGATATAAATATAAATACTATACAATTTAAAAAGAGATTAAACATGAAACCCAATAATCTAAATTAAAATTACACTATCCAATTAAAACCCCCATCCCCCTCCTCAGTCCAGGTCAGCGAGTTGGAACAACCATGTTTTCAGGCCCCACCGGAAGAACTGGAGGTCGGGAGCCACCCGAAGCTCCAGGGGCAGCTGGTTCTATAGGGTGGGTACTCCCACAGAGAAGGCCCTACCCCTGGGGGTCACCAGCCGACACTGTCTGGCCAATGGCACCCCAAGGAGGCCCTGTCTGTGAGAGCGCACGGGATGTTGGGAAGCCGTTATTGGCAGCAGGGTCTCCCTCAAGTATCCTGGTCCTAAGCATGAACACCATCCTGGTTGAGATGAAAGGGCAAGGGATGAAGTGAAGGAAACACCCCACCCCAGAGAATGAAATATTTTGGGGAATAATAAAATAGGCATAATAATAAATGCAGATTTGGTAATCCATTCAGAAAGACTGGGTCAGACAGAAACTCAAGATCAGCAATTAGGCAAGACAAGATTAGCTCAGACAAACACCGAGGATTTGCGTTTCCTCTTCTGCCTATAGAGCCAGCCATGACCCCTACATGACCCCATAGAAATCAAAAAGGTATAAAATCCCACCCTACTCGCAACTCCATTTTGTCAGCTGTCCCAGGATCCCATGCTGTTGGTGGTTCTGCTCATCAATAAACCAACTTTCTTTCCAATCAGCCTCCATTTTATTCCTGACTTGGAACTGGAACTGGATTTTTCTTCCTACAGGTTGAATCTACAGTCTGTCAGCAAGCTTTGTGCTTGAGTTCACGAGATAAGTGAGGCCTGGAAAGCTACGAAAAGCTTAAACACTGTTATCCACCTTCCATAAGGTGAGTTCACGCATTAGAAATAAAACTGTTTTCACAGCTTCACCTCACAGGAAGCAAAATAAACAAAGTCTACATGGCAGAAAGTCAGCACTGATATTTCAGCTCTTAAACTGGCTGCACTTTAAGAAACACCCCAGAATTAAAGGGCATCTGGTGCACTGAAGTTGTAACCTTTTCTGTCTTATTAAACAAAGTTATTAACGGTCTGTCATCGCCCAATGATAAATTTCATAGAATAGCCGAAAAATGGTATAAACAGCGTCAACCTGGGAGGTTACTGTGTCCTCAAACTGATATTTTCTCTTACAAGAAACTGTTTGTTTTGACTATCAATCAGCATTGCAGGATCGTTTTAACTTTCTGAAAAAGAGAAACTGAATTCTGAAAACTATTTTTCCTCACCCAGAATTTGGAACATCCTGGTTAATGCTTTATTTTTTTTTAACAGCGTAAAAAGAGCCTTCAGTCATTGTAGAAGCAGCTGAGAGAATTCTCCTGCAGTCTGAAATTTTAAATCCGTTCCTGATTGTTGAAAGAGGAAGGGGAGAGGAGATGTTCTTGCATCCAGTGGGAGTAACCGCTGCTAGATACGGAGCAATGCAAGCTGCGACTTGTGGTTGTAAAAATATTGGTAGAGTAACAATGGTAACTGAGCAATACAGGTACTCCTTGACTTATGTCCACAATTGAGCCCAAAATTTCTGTTGTTAAGTGAGACATTTGTTAAGTGAGTGTTGCCCCATTTTATGATCTTTCTTGCCATAGTTATTAACAGTGGTGGTATGCTACCGGTTCGGCCCAGTTCGGGCAAACCGGTAGTAAAAATCACTATCAGTTTGGCGGAACTGGTAGTTATCAGCTGAGAGGAGGAAAAAAAGCCTCCGACAATCAGCTGAGAGGATAAAAGACGGAAAAGCGCATGGGAGGGGAGGGTCACTCCTAGCTTTTCATTTCTTCATCCTCTCAGCTGATTGGCTTGTTAGGTGCGCACGCTTAAGGGCGCACGCATGCACGATCACCCACCGAAGCGGTAGCAACTAAGGTAGGATTTTGTTAAGTGAATCATTGCAGTTGATAAGTTAGCCCAGTTGTTAGTTAATAGCAATAGCATTTAGACTTATATACCGCTTCACAGCCCTCGCTAAGCGGTTTACAGAGTCAGCTCCGTATCACTGGCAAGAGTTGGTTCATTTCAATGCCCACCCAAAATTTTCATTTTGACTGAAGAAGTTACTTGGATGAGTAATGAAGCGCCTCATTTTTAATAAACTTTGGTCCAGTTGCCATGATGTGGATGTGGAATCAGCTCCCTTGGGGCTCCGATTAGCCCCGGACCTCCGTTCCTTCCGCCGCAACCTGAAGACTTGGTTTTTTCAGCAAGCCGGCCTGGACTGAAGTGAAGTGGGGTGGGTTTTTCTAATTGTATTTTATACTAAGTTTTATTCGTTTTTAGATTTATTGGGCTTGGGGTTTAATTGCGTTTTTAATTAATTTAATTTTGTATTGTGTAAATTTTTATATTGTGAGCCACCCTGAGTCCCTAAGAAGAGAGGGCGGCATACAAGTCCAATAAATTTGAAATTTGAAATTTAACCTTTTTAGAGATCTGCCAAAGCGCAATCTACACTTGGGAAGGCACTATCAACAAAGAATCATTTATTATGTTAGGGAGTCATGGTACCACAAAACTTGAGAATATCTCCCTTAGAAAAAACACAAGTTAACCCACTGCATACTAAGACATGGCTTGCTTTAACCATGGGCTTACTGATCAAGCCACAATGGCCTGATTAATGCATGGAAACCATAAAGCATAGTTTACAGGCCACAAGTAGGGTGTGTCAAATTTTCCAACTTTCAATTTCCAAATGTTAGGGGTGCTCAAAAGCCATGTTCACTCATTTCATTAAAACAAAACTGATCAAAGCTTAGAATAAAATGTTAATCCAGCCATCTATCCAGCCTTATAGACCCTTCAGATTGTTGCTAGGGCTAACCCAGGAGGGAAAAAAGAGAAGTGGGGAGAAGGGAAGAGAACACAACAAGATACCTATTTTAGCCTATTATTATTATTATTATTATTATTATTATTATTATTATTATTATTAGACTTGTATGCCGCCTTCTCTCCCTAAGGACTCAGGGCGGCTCACAGAATAAAAAATACAATACAATAAGTTAACTAAAAATAATTAAACAGTACAAGCCTAATTAAACATTAAAACTATTAAAAAATTTAAAAGAAACCCCCCTCCCCTCTTGGTTCAGTCCAGGCCAGCCTGCTGAAATAACCAAGTCTTTAGGTCATGGCGGAAGGAGTGGAGATCCGGAGCCAAACGAAGGTCCAAGGGGAGTTGATTCCACAGGGTGGGTGCCCCCACAGAGAAGGCCCTACCCCTGGGCCCCGCCAGCCGACAATGTCTGGCCGATGGTATCCCAAAGAGGCCCTGTCTGTGGGAGCGTACAGGGCGATCGGAATGTGATGCCGGAAGGAGATAATTTAATTTATATTTTCCCTTGTTTCTGTTTGGACAGGTATTTGCTAAAGGCTACTTAGATAGAAAGAGATAATACAATCCTCTGAGAAAATGAAATGTAGAATCATCTGATTCAAACAGTCTTCTCTCTTCCAAATTAAAGGCTTCAGGAAAGGGAAATTATTTCAGGGTACACAATTTATTTACCTCAATCCACAGTCCAGCTCACCAGAGGAGAAAAACATGTCAGAAATGAGCTGATGCGGGGTAGAAAGAATCAATAATGATTATTACTTGGAGTTACTTTAGCATTTCACCTGAATCCCAATTTAACCTCGGAGGAAGCTGCTGTGATATTTCATGAAGCGTGCCAAGCAATTATTCTGTATAGCAACATCAGCCTCAGGGTAGCAATAAGTCAACTAACTGAACAATGGACCTGAGCAAGCAGAGCTGCTCTCAAGCAGCTTAGGCATGACAGAGCCAAATAATATCTCCCTTTATTAGACCTTTCAATTTTTCACCCATTAAAGGAGAGATAACTCTTGTGCCCTGAAGAACATTTCTCTCAACACAGATACCCACAAATGTTTACAAAATTCTCAAAGTTGTTTTGTGTTCTTGCTGCACCTTTATGAATAGAATAGAATAGAATTCTTTTATTGGCCAAGTGTGATTGGACACACAAGGAATTTGTCTTGGTGCAAATGCTCTCAGTGTACATAAAAGAAAAGATACATTCATCAAGAGTCGAGAATCATAAGGTACAACACTTAATGATAGTCATGGGGTACAATAAGCAATCAAATCATACTAGGAAACATGTCAATATAAATAGTAAGGATACAAGTGACAAAGTTACAGTCATACAGTCACAAGTGGGAGGAGATGGGTGATAAGAAGTGATGAGAAGTTTAATAGTAATAGTAATGCAGACTTTGTAAATATTTGGACAGTGTTGAGGGAATTATTTGTTTAGCAGAGTGATGGCTTTCGGGGGGGGAAAATGTCCTTGTGTCTAGTTGTTCTGTGTGCAGTGCTCTATAGCATCGTTTTAAGGGAAGGAGTTGAAACAGTTTATGTCCTGGATGTGAGGGTCTATAGATATTTTCAAAACCCTCTTTCTGACTCGTGCAGCATACAGGTCCTCGATTGAAGGCAGGTTGGTAGTAACTGTTTTTTCTGCAGTCCTAATTATCCTCTGAAGTCTGTGTCTGTCTTGTTGGGTTTCAGAACCAAACCAACAGGAGCAACACAGACTTCAGAGGATAATTAGGACTGCAGAAAAAAAACAGGCCTAGCCAAAGATATTTTGCTACTTGGACAAAATAAAAGAGGAATAACCATACTTTCCTTAAAGGCAGTATGAACATCTTGATTCCTTCATAATCACTGTTTACTGGTGAATCAACCTGCAACTATCTACAACTGATAAATTCCTAGCTTCAATATGCCCTCCCTTCAACCTGGATTGACATCAATACATACAGTTTGATGACCATTTTAGTCTTTCATCCATCCATTTTCATCATTCATTTATCCTTCACTTATCTGCATGTTTTCACCAATTCCCATTTCATTAAATGAGACTTATTGGCTTGATTAAACCCTTCCTCTTTTTCACAGATGGACAACTTATCTATTTTTCTTTCATTTATTCATTTCATTTATTAATTTAGACCAGGGGTCCCAAACTCAATTTCATTGAGGGCTGCATCAGGGTTGTTTTTGACCTTGGGGGGGGGGCAGGTGTGTGTGGGGCCAGGGTAGGTGTGGCCAGCTCAACATCACTCGGCCCGGCTGGGCTTCATTTTTGACCGTGACAGCCACCTGCAACCCTCTGCCAGCGAAAATGGAGCTTGGGGAGGCCGCCCCTGAGCTGCGTTTTTGCTGGCAGAGGCACTGCGGGCCAGTCCGCTGTTCCAAGGACTGCCCCGTGGGCCAGATCTAGGCAGCTCATGGGCCGGGCCACAGGCCTTGAGTTTGACACCTCTGATTTAGACTCTTTCCCATTTACATACTCATTCTTCCACCTCCAATGTCAAACCCAGATGGCCCTATAAATATGAATTTATGTGCCCATCATAGCTTTAATCCACTGAAGTTTTATAGAACATTTTAAAATAAGATCAAGAAGATGTAGACTGGATTACCAACCTTAACCACACCCATATCACGTGCTGCATTCCCTGTCAAGGTCCAGAATTTGATTTTAGAGTGAGTTTGGAAATGTGGAGAATTTTTTTTAAAATTGCAATATGTCAATTGTGGACATTAAGTTCCACTTTTTATGTGTGACTGAGTTCAGAATGGAAGGAAACCGCTGTCTATCAGCAATCATGATTAGAGGCAGAGTCCTACCATGAAGGCAGCCTCACTTGCTGCATGATAGATTAGCCTCATTTATATCATTGATTCAATATGCAGAAATGTAATAAAGGGGTAATGAAAGAGCCAGAAAAAATATTTGCAGCAAGCAAGATCAAATATTCTATTTTGCTTTAATTCTTCCTTGCAATAAATACATTTTCAGGCTCAAGCTTAACTCAGGGGATTGTCCCTTACAGCTGCTACGTGCAATTATTTTATTGAAATGATTATCACTAGTAAGAATAACAGTTTAAAACAACAACAAATCAAGCAGAGGGTGTTAGTGACCACTATACTGAATTAAAAATGTGCTTTAAAAAAAAGTTTGCTGCACATTAAATAATAAGTGCTAAAGAACATTGATAATGTTTCCCTTCAAGAAGGAAACGTAACTTGGTCAAAGGCTTTTTTTTCACAGCTACACTTCAGTTTAACTTATTAATAAAATATCTTGAATATGAGGGATATTTCCTATATGGCTGCTAATGATGCCATGTCTATACATATTCATTATTTGCAATCTCTTGTTCCCTGAAGCACAAATCAGGCTAATGAAATTCCTCATTGACACAAGATTAGAATCTGATAAAAGTACTGAAGCTCACCAAGGTCTCTGCTCCATTGGGCTGATTTAAAATTTGCTTTCATTTAAAAGCAAATATAAGAGTCCATGCTGTAATGCAGAGCACCAATTCTTGCCTCATCTTCATTGTAACTATGAATCTGATTCCACGAAGGCAAATGGACATCCTGAGTGGCACAGCGCGATGTTTTGTTTGGAAATTTCCCTTTCCTGTGGAGGAAGAATGAAGTGCTCAAGGGAACAGCTGGGGAAAAATCCCATAGAACCCAGAAGAAACAGTACTACTACAAAACCAATGAGCAGAAGCCTCTCAGCCATGAGAAAAGTACCTGAATTTCCAGGGATTTCAAAAAATGGGAGGAAAAGCAGATTTGACCTACGTATTCCAAAGTAGGCAGATCTTTGGCATGTATATGACTTCTATTACATCTACAATAAAGCCACTAAGTTGTGACTATGAATTTTTTTGCTGCGAGCAAGTTGCTCAACATGAACATGCCAGTCTGTGGATGCAGAATTTGGTCCTTCAAATATTTAACAACCATTGCATTTATATGCCTTCCAACTCAGACAATGATACAACCGTCAGCAAACCTTCCCACCACTGTGGTGCATGACTTATGGATGGATCCATTTATATCATGACTACAGATTTGCTATATCCTTCAACAACAACCTCCCCAAAGTTCAAACTAAACACTATATAACAGGAGGAATACGTAGCACAGACATACTTGCAATAATTCTATTATTATGGCCAATCTCAGTCAAAAATATATAGTTTCAGCCAAGTGATTCCTTGGTCTGGTCTACATGATGGGACTGACAGAAAGAAAACCACATGGAAAAGTGATGAAGGAGGGGAGAAGGGAGGAGAGAAGGAGACACTTAGCTAGCCAGCCAGGTCACATCAATCAACCCTGGCAATCAATGGAGTGACAGATGCTGCAGCCAGATTGCCGTCACCTCCCGTTGCCAATCTAAGAGCCTCACTAGCAGTGGCAAACACCGTAGCAATGGAGTTCACCTTTCTGTCTTCCAATAAATTAGTCAGGAGACAGGAAAATCCAATGGAGGTCATGGCCAGCCAAGGCAAGTGCTAGACAGAGGCTTCCATTAATCTTCTTTCATCGGTAAGCCCTGCTCCGTTTCACAGGCTCTCATCAGAAAGGCCAAAGCAACATTTGCGACATTGTGTGTCACTTGCTCTTCTCCTTTCTTGACGAGTCGCAACATGGAGATGGATGTAGAAAAGCAATGTGGCTCACAATGTGACCTCACAACTCTGCAACCCTAACCCTAACCCCTCTGGCCCTCACTGTGTCTCCCCATCTAAATTACCCCCATCTAAAACTTCAATTACAGAAATGTGTTTGTTTAATGTGGGTACATTATTGCACAGTCCAAGTCATCTCTCAGTGGCATTCACCAGCCTTACAGAATTAATAATTCCACCCCAAAAATATGAAGAAATGTGGGTTTCGTTCAAATTCTTGGCTTGTTACTGCTTTGATTCAGCTACTTTACTTGTAACCTACAAGTACTGTAGTTGTGAGTATAAAATAGGCAACATGCCTGCTCTTTGAACCTTCTTAGTGTTAAAGTTGGATATAACATTACATACTGCTTTCCTGTAGTCTCTCATTTATTTCATATAATTAACCAATTTAATTTGATTGTCTCAATAGCAGTGCATAAAATTAATCTGCTTTTGGGACTAGATGTATCAGCCACAATAATTGGTACCATTCTAAGAAGTATCCACGCTTATTCAGTTGCCTTTTTCTATTCCCTGTGACAAGAATAACAATTTTACAGATATTCAGTTTCTAATAATTGACCTTGCCAAGCAGCTGAGTATAAAGCATTATGAAACATTTTACAGAAAGGATAGCTTAATACCAAATGAATTCAAGAAGCTGAGCTCCCTCAGTTCATCAGAAAATAGGAATTCAAAGATTTTAATCATCTTTTTTTGCAAATTGGAAGGAAAAGAATCTCCACTAATGTTTCAGAATATTTCCAGACAACAGAGTCCAGGAATAAGAATACATTTAAAAGCCCACTCAGGAGGCATAAATCTGTACTGTATAAAGAAAGGAACCTGTTTTTTTCCAAATAATTGGCCTGTCAAACTTATAGCACCTTTCTATTAGATTTTAAGAAATATTCCAGAACATACATCGCTTAAAAAGTAGGATTTCACACTACAAAGGACACATAACAGCAGAAGCTAATAGCCCCTTCACTTTTTTCCCTGTGTATTTTGAAACCACATCTGAATACATACAGAATACAGAATGACAAAGCTGGGAGGGACCTTGGAGGTCTTCTAGTCTCGCCCCTTGGTCAAGCAGTAGACCTTATACCATTTCAGACAAATGGCTGTCCAGTCTCTTCTTTAAAACCTTCAGTGACTGAGCAGCACCCACAACTTCTGAGTTCCACTGATTAATTGTTCTGACTGGAAATGTCTCCTCAATTCTAGGTTGGATTTCTCTCTTTTTTTTAAATTACATTTATATGCCACCCTTCTCCAAAGACTCAGGGCGGCTTACAATTTTTGGGACACAACCCAATGTGCTTAGCAATAGCCTTCATTCCATTGTATATGCCTGCTTATTACTAGGGCTTTTTTGCGCCCCCCAAGCGGCATTTTGACAAAGTCAGCTTATTGCCCCCAACAATCTTGGGTCCTCAATTTACCTACCCCGAGAGGATGGAAGGCTGAGTCAACCTTGAGCCTAGTGGGATTTGAGCCTGCACTAATTGTAGGCAGCTGGAACTAAGTGCTAGGCATTTAACAGCCTGCACCACCAAGGCTCTATGTTAACTGCGTTTTGACAAAGCTGGTCATATAATATTAATATAAGCATATTCAGCAAATATATGTATCCAGCAATTAAAACTGAATATAAATGTACAATAAATATCAATACTGATTACCACCAAAATATACGGCCAAGTAAAATTCAGGAAATCTCAATCAAACCATAAATAAAATGGCATTCAAATGCCCAGGAAGATAGGTTTATTGGCAGAAGACATTAAGTGGGGCCTCATGCTGGTTTTTTAATAAAGAAAGTTCATTCAACACCATAATGACTTTCTATCTTGTAATCAAACAGGGGAGGTATTGATGATTTCAAGCTTTATGAGGGCCATCTAGTAAGAGGAACAATTCTAGGTACAGTCCCAAATTAGAATTTACAAATGAGAAACGGGTACTGGATTTTAACACTTCAGAAGTTAAACACAGTACAGGCAAGAAAAGGACAGTGGCATTGATTGCTCAGAGTTCGGTGTTATACTAAATATTCTGCATCAACTACAATGCGTTGATTGCCTTCATCCAATACTTAATCCACCTGAGAAGATGCCAAAACATGGGCCATTTCATTGTCCACACATTTGAAGTACCAACCTAAATTCCTTAATAAGCATTTGAACCTCTAATAACAGGTGAGTTATTATCCACCAACCACACAATTATATTATGACAGAGTTTCTCTTGGAAACTTTTAAGTTGTGAAGAGAATTCCAATATCAGCCAATTCAGACTGTTTATTTAATATCATTCACCCATAGCTATAGCCAATAGACGACTTGTCTAGAATAAAAATGGTGAAGAAGAAGAATAATTTATTAAATTCATATGCCACCCACCTCCCAACGATTGTATGCTTGTCCTTCTCATCTCAGAAGAACCTCAGATGAAGAAGAGGCGATGTGACCACAAGGGCAGAATCTAGATGATTTGCAGATAAGAGGACATCGAAGAATTGTGGCACTCATCCCGAGTCGTTGAGTAGGCCGAAAATTGGAAAAGACAAGAGGCAAAATGGAATATTGGAGCAGATGTCCTTCCTAGATGAAGACCTCTTATAGAGAATGAGCAGCAAATAATTTCTCGTCTTCTTGGAAAAGTCCTTGTGCTTTGCTTCAAGCAGCTCCTTTTGATTTTCAGAAGATGCCAGCAACTGCCATTCGTGATACAGTTATGAATATCAGATGCAGCTAACTTATCTGCTCCTTATGACCATGGCATCTGTTTTGATGTGCATTCCTACAGCTTGACAAACTAATATCCTGGCTTATCACATTTGTTACACTCCCCTCTCAGCCCTAGGAAGAAGGCACTTCAATTTATTCCCCCTGTTAAAACACTAATTGTATTTGATGACAATAATTTTGCCTTTTACTCAACTAAAAAATAGAAGACAAAACTAATGTTGTCTTTAAACTTGATGAATTTTTGATGCATTCTGTTCTTGTTCACTGCAAACATCTGTCATACTTCTGCTTTAGCTTCGTGCATTTGATAAGAAGGAATCTATCTTCGTTGGAAGCCTCCAGCAAGAATGTTTCTACCCTTACAATCAGGTATCTGGCATCCAGGGAGACTTCATCTGCCTTAATGTGTAAATTAATGGAAAGTTCTGACTTTTGTCCTTGAAACGTATCTGAAAGTTCTCAGAAATCTGGAGATGGCTTTGCTGTTACAATCATTCATAGTACTCAGGCAGTGCTTTTAAGTATGGTTTCTTGATATCATTGTTATCTATATTTTTCTGGTTTTTAGTTTAGTTTTTTGTTTTGTTTCCTCAAGCATATTTTAAAATACAATTGAAGAATTTCAAACAATATCCTGGAGAGATTTGTAACATTTATGCTCTGTGCCAGTGTTCATAGGCTGCTAAAACCTGACATTTTTAGCCTTATGATAGGTAACCAAAAACAGCAGCTATGTTAGACTCAAGAGCTACCCCCTTGATTTTCTATAGGTCATCCAGTGCAAGAGAGAGTGAAGGAATGGCTTCCTGAAGAAGTTTAGGGTAATCCATTTTGATAATCTCCTGTATAAGAGGAGGAAAGAGAGGGGGTTGAGTCTCTGTTTATTAAGCAATAGAAGTGAGTAGTCCCTCCTTTGCATCCAATCTGATTCTTGGTGACTTCAATCTTCAATCTAAAAAATGCATCCATGCCGGAATGGTGCCATATTTCTTACAAAATGCCACAGAAATATTTTTATTACTACCTGCTATATTTCAGTCTAAAATTCTTCTATTAACTTGATAACTGTTGAAGACTTTGTCATCCAACTGTCAATATTTTTGCATTTCCCTTCAATCAATTCCACTCAAGGTGGTAAGATGGCCGACTCCATGAGGCCTCCGCTCATTTTTCAATAAGGTAGCTCTGGAAACCTTGTCAGCATTTTTTTTTTACCATCACTAATAATAGCAGAGAATTCTAAATAATGACCTTCCAATCTTGGAGATATTCCAAATGCAGCTCCAAGAGACCTACTGAATTAAAGGAGAAAAAGAAACTACTGAATGGCAGCCAAAGCATATGTTGCTTATCCTTAAGGCAACCACATCTCACATCAGTAAGGAAAAAAATGTAATTTATGGTCAGAACGAGCAAGATTTTAGAGCAGTGTTTCTCAACCTTGGCAACTTTTAACAGAATTCCCCAGCCAGTCAGGCCTCAGTTCCAGAACCAAGCATACATTTAGCAGGCATAAGATACAACTGATGCACCCAGACAGGTTTTATTCTATGGCACTCAGGCTTTCTATCGGCAACTGAACTCATGGCCCCTTATGCTTTTGATGACTAAGACTTGGCTATGTATGCCTAATACTTCTCAACGAGGATGTGACCAGTCACATTGTCCTTGTGGTCAATATAACTATACCCTACAGGATATAGCAATAGCAATAACACTTATGCTGACTCTGTAAACTGCTTAGAGAGGGCTTTAAAGTACTATGAAACAATAGATTTATGGTATATACCATTTCATAGTACTTTACAGCCCTCTCTAAGCAGTTTACAGAGTCAGCATTTTGCCCCCAACAATTTTGGGTCCTCTTTTATCCACCTCAGAAGGATGGAAAGCTGAGTCAACCTTGAGCCTGGTGGGATTTGAACTGCCAAATTGCAGGCAGCCAACAGTCAGCAGAAGTAGCCTGCAGTTCTGCACTCTAACCACTGCTCCATCAAGACTCATATTCCCCATATAAAGACTCAATTCTGGAATCCTTTATTAAAAGGCCTGGGAAAATCCTCCCATAGATTTTGGAAGGCAATTTTGGGGAAAAAACAGCACTAACTTGGAGTGAAATTAAACTTTTGATGTCTTAAAACCTTGTTTAGTACTTTAAGAAGCTAAGACAGAATTTATAAAGTGCATCATGGCTAAACCTCATTGCTATGCTTTGGCTATTCCAAGAAGCCAAATATGATTTTTTTTAATGATGTTTCATCACTTAGAATAAGGAAATTGAAAAGCCCTTATTAGTACAATGGAGTTAAAGGCTGAAGCATATTCCAGTACATTTTTCTCTGTAGCTTCATGGGCAAAACCTACAGTATTTAAATGCAAATACAAGTTCTGTCTGCAAAGGAAGGAAAAATTAACTGTGATGCTTGACACTCATTTCAAAAGCGAACAAAATTCATGTGTTTCAATGTTGATGTCACTACTTTTCAGCAACAGACACAATCCCCAGTATTTCTAAGCTGCCAAATTCTCAGCTAATTCATGAGAAAGGGGAAGGGGGAAAAAACTACTGTCATGACAATAATAAAATGGAATGACACAAATACACAGAAAATTGCCTGCTACAGGGACAAATGAAATGGAAGCATCTATGACTTAACGTCTATGGAGATTCTCAGTCATCCAAGTCATGATTGTCCCAAAAGTGCTTTTTCAAGAGGCAACTGGACTTTCTTGATTTTATTTTTCTTTGAAGACATTTCGCTTCTCACCCAAGAAGCTTCCTGTCTTCTGAGCTGAAGAAGCTTCTTGGATGAGAAGAAAACCAGAAAGTGCAGTTGCCTCTTGAAAAGGCACCTTTGGGATTTCTATGACTTAATTACCAGATTGTCAGATGGAAACAATTAAAGTAGTTCTCGTGAGGTGCTCTCTGAGGTTGCGTGTTTTTTTGCAGACATTTCATTACCAAACTAAGTAACATCATCAGTGCTAGCATTACCCTAGTTTGGGTAATGAAACGTCTGCCAGAAAACAAGCAACCTCAGAGAGCACCAAGGATCTGTCATGTCAACCCTGAGCTACAAATATCCTCCTTTAAAGTAGTTATCCTTCTCGAAGTCCAAAATATATACAAGTACGTGTACATAACCTTGTTTTTGAAGCAAAGCTGATCTGTAAATCTATGATGTGGCGCTATTTACAGGTGTTGAACTTAAGACTGCCAGCAGCAACAGTCATAATACTCAAATTCCTTGTGTTGGGATTTCCCTTTAAATGGACTTCAGCTGCCCCAGATTTCATACAGCACTGGAAAAGAAGAGAGAAGTTTATAAGGAGAGGCAAGGAGAGAAAGCTTTCCCAAGTCTTTGCCTCAGTGGTGAGATTCAGAAATGGGCTTGGTGGGCGTGGCTTGGCAGGCATGGCAGGGGAAAGATATTGCAAAATCTCCAGTCCCTCCCTCCTGGACTGCAAAATCAATCCTCCCCACCCAACTAACCTGCTTTCCAGCTCTGCTCTCCTGTGCAGGGCAACCAAAGGAGACCCAGCCAATCAGCTGGGACTCAGTGGGAGGTGGAGGATAGATGGGGCGGGGCCAATCACAGATGGTATTTGCCGGTTCTCCGAACTACTCAAAATTTCTGCTACCAGTTCTCCAGATCTGGTCAGAACCTGCTGAATACCACCTCTGTTATGCCTACCTAACTGAATATCAGGCTAATCTTAGCAGACATCTTTGCAAATAATTGATTCCAAGTTAGACAGTAAATATTTAATTAAGCACAGAATGAATTTTACTGATTTTCACACAGGAATCACCAACCAAAATAGCACATTATAAGTACAAAACAGGAGAATATCTCTCCTGTGGATCTCTTTCCTCCTTAGCCAATTCTATAACTCAAGTCTTTCCCTTTGAACGGAATGGAACAATTCAGCGTAGCCAGCTCGGCTCCCTATGAAGGCATCCACTGTGATTAATTTTATTTCATTTCCACTACAAAGACAGGCTTTTCAATCTGTAATAATCCACCAGAGAACCAACATTGCAGGTTTCAATCTGCAGCTCAGCTGATCTAGTTCAAAGCAACTGATATAATTTGATAAGTGTAGGGACAAAGATGCAAACCAGAGTCTGAAAACCTTCCTAATGCACACCAAAAATGAAAACCCAAGATAAATACAGCAAGATTGCTCACTCATTTAAATTCCAAGGTGAGCTCATGGACGTAAACTGACTTCATTAATGATATGCTTTTGCTGGCAACCAGAGAGAAGTGGGAGCATTGGAGCATCAGCCTTCTGCTTGGGCATGATTAAGCTAGAATTCTGGTTAAACTGACAACATGTGACTGTGCACCCAGCAATTCTCAGGAAATGTACAAAACAGCAGCTGGAGACTTTTAAAAATTTACAGTACAGTAATTACTAGCTGGATACCCGTGCTTCGCTATGTGATCGGGCTTAGTTTTTTGGGAGGAAAATAAGGAGAAAAAAAATCTGCCTCTGCCTACCAGCACCCATCAGTATAAATCTGGCTAGCATCCTGTCAGTGTGTGAGAGAGTTGTGGGCTGTTTGGAAAGTGAAATAGTATTTGCTGTGTGAGCAAGCAGGAGACAGCAAGGTGCCTGGGCGTGGCTTAGCTCAACTGTTCTGTACTAAAGCTGCTTGGTGCTGTGAAACTAAAACTCGTCTCCTCTGCTTGTGTTTTGCAGGTGGGGAAGGGGAGTAGACTTAGCATCAGAGCGTGTTAATAATAATATAGGAAATACTAATACTCTGATGGTCATTTTGAAAAATCCTTTCAGTGAGCATCTAGAAGCCAAGAGCAACATACGTGCCAAATTTCAAGTTTGTAGCCTTTACGGTTCTGGATATTTTGTGATTATGCGTAAGTTATATTTCACTTTTATATATATAAATTAGTTTGAAGCCAGTTCTACAAAGCACAGGGCCTGAGCATAATTCTATTCATATAAACCATTACTGCGCTCATCACTACATAGTCAAAAGCCATGGGGCAATTATATCCACTACCCCAAAAGAAGCTCAGATGAAACAACACTCAAAGACGATTGGACTCAGTGGATTCTTTCATGCAGTGACGAGGGCAATAAGAAGATATAGTTATCTTCAGGAAATCCCCATAAGGTTTCATATATTGGTTCAATAAAATAAGAAATGTTGGCCAACACCAAGTTCTGACATTCTGTAAGAACAAAAAAATTCAAATCTACAAATTGAGATCAGTAACACTTTGGGGTCAAATTACACCACATCGCCAACAAATGTTTTTGGCCACCACATTACAAAAAAGATATTGGAGGCTTTGGAAAAGTGCTGAGAAGAGGAACTAAGGTGATTAAAGGCTTGAGACTAAAACATATGAAGAATGGTTGCAGGAATTGGGTATGGCTAGTCTAGAGAACTAACGGGTGACAGGATAGCCGAACTCCAGTATTTGAGAGGCTGCCACAAAGTGGGTGGAGGGGATCAACTTATTTTCCAAAGCACTAGTTGGCAGGACAAGAAACAATGGATGGAAACTAATCAAGGAGAGAAACAACTTGGAATTAAGGAGAAACTTCCTAACACTGAGAGCAATCAACCAGTAGTGGAATGGCTTGCCTTCAGAAGTTGGTGCTCCATCACTGAAGGCTTTTAAGAAGAGCCTCTTGTCTCCAATTGTATAGGATAGTGATGGCTATCCTTTTTGGTACCAAGTGCCCAAAGCGTGTGCTTCCCCCACACATGCCCGCTTCCCACGCATGTGCGCACATTGCATGGCACTCGTGCCAGCTGGAGACCAGCTGGCTGGCGGGAGGCGTGCATCTGCGTGGGTGATAGAGTCTGCTCCTGCTTGAGACTAGAAGCCTCTATTCGAATTGCCTTGATTGTAAACAAAGCTGGACCAAAGTACATCTATAAACAAGCTGCCAGATCATTCAGACACAAAACAATGGGAACGTTGGAAGAAATCATGGTGATCGTTTAGTCCCGAGTAGGAATCCACCTCTGCAGCAGTTTAGACAAAACCACCGAGCATGCTGTAGGCTCATGAAATTAATAATGCATTTGATGCCCTTTACTTTATTCCCACGCTAGATTCGGGTGGGGTGGAAAGAGCTAAAGCTAAAACTCTCCTTTCTCTGAGTGCATCCATGTAGATCTTTAGGAAAGAAGACGACTTGGGTTTGTTTCATTCATGAAAGTCACGGGATCAATGCAGGGGTGGGATTCAACTGGTGTTACTACCAGTCGTGACTACGTTTTGCGTGCCAGACACGCGCTGCATGTGCGTGTAAAAAAACCCATAAGCTGTGCCGCCCGGAGAGCTGAAAAGCGCAGTGCGCAGGTGTGCAGCGTTTGAAAAGCCTCTCATTTCGTGCTTTTTCAACCTCAGCTGTGCCACGCAAAGCAGCTGAGGTTGAAAAAGCAGGAAATAAAGGACAGGTAAGAACCCAGGTGGGCCAAACAGCAGCAAACACAGAACCGGTTCGGTGTCTGCTGCTCTTCAGAGCTATCAGTTCTATAGAGCCGGGCAGAACCTGTAGCATCCCACCCCTGGGTCAATGGCTCAGCCTTGAGAGCCGAGCGTCTGTATCTGCTGAGAGAATAATGAGCTTCCTTATGCATTTGGTTGGTTCTTGGCAGAATCTGCTTAACCTTTCAAGAACAACTGATCTTGAACAACTGTTTTTCACCTAGCATTTAAGCTGGAGAAATAGTCATTGGTTGTGGTCCTGCTCCACTTACATATTCCTGAGTCCTAGTTTCCTTTTTATAAGTCAAGGCTAAGCTGGGAGTGTGAAGGACAGGGTAAAAGTATAATATTAAGAATGAATAAAAAGGGAGATCTTGATTAAAAGTAGGGTCTCCTGGTGATATTAAATATGTGTCATATTTTATTTTAATCCAACAGATTCACATGCAAGGGCAATTTTGTGGCACTTATATTAGGCTTCCCTGAGATATCATATTCCAGATGTGCTAAATCACAGTTGTCATTCATTTTCAGCAGATTTACTTTAAAGTGTAGATGAGCTCTGCATCAACCGAGCAAAGCCAAAAGGGGAGGAAAGCTTGATGCACAGAACTGAAAATAAGCATTTCACACTGCAAAGCCAGCACCTTACTCTGCAGCCAAATTCAGCAGTGAAGCCACTCTCCAAAAAATCATGTTGGTCCAGTTAAAGTCTGAGGTAAAATCTGGCAGGCTTTCATACTGTTAACATGTAATACTTAATATTTAAGTATTAATGTGAACATTTAATAGCTTAATACGGTTAATGCTAATATTTAATAGTTCAATAGTTTAGTAACAACATATAAAGTCCTACATGGCTTGGGTCCGGAGTACTTGCAGGAACGTCTCCTGCTGGCATCACATTCCAATCGCCCTGTATGCTCCCACAGACAGGGCCTCCTTGGGATACTGTCGGCCAGACATTGTCGGCTGGCGGGGCCCAGGGGTAGGGCCTTCTCTGTGGGGGCACCCACCCTATGGAATCAACTCCCCTTGGACCTTCGCTTGGCTCCAGATCTCCGCTCCTTCCGCCGTGACCTAAAGACTTGGTTATTTCAGCAGGCTGGCCTGGACTGAACCAAGAGGGGAGGGGGTTTCTTTTAAAAAAATTTTAATGGTTTTAATAGTTTTAACGTTTAATATTAGGCTTGTACTGTTTAATTATTTTTTTAGTTAACTTATTGTATTGTATTTTTTATTCTGTGAGCCGCCCTGAGTCCTTAGGGAAAGAGGGCGGCATACAAGTCTAATAAATAATAACAACAACAACATTGACAATAATAATAATAATGAGCAGGGGATTGGACTAGAAGACCTGCAAGCAAGTGGGAGGCTGCTACCGGTTTACATAGGTTCGGGTAAACCGGATGCTAATGTTACATCTGGTTCACCGAACTGGTAGTTCCAACGACTGGCTGGCCCCGCCCACCCTGCCCCTCCCAGGAGTCCCCACGCGGCCTGTTTTGGATCCCAGGTAAGTGTAGGGCTCATGTGGAAGCTTGAGGGGAGGAAACAACGGGCCTCCTGAGAGCCTCCGGAGTGCCTCCAGAGGGCCACCAGAGGGCCTCCAGAGGGTGGGGAGGCCGTTTTCGCCCTCCTGGAGGCTCAAGGAAAGCCTCTGGAGCCCAGGGAGGGGAAAATGCCGCCCCTGCTGCCCTTGGTGCAGGAGGCTGTCTAGGCCACACCCACCATGGCTACACCCATCCATCAACTGGGCAGAGAACCAGTTGCTAAATTTGTTGACGTCCACCCCTGCCTCCAAGGTCCCTTGTTATTCTATTGTGACACATTTCAGCCACTGGGGCAGTTGTGCAAAATCTTGTTCCATGGAACAGGACAAACCATAGATTGTTCCTGTTTCTTTCAAAATAAAATAAAAAAAAATCAGAGCCCATCCCTGAAAATAAAGACTGTCGAGAAATCTTCTCTTTGGTTTTTTCCCCCCTCTGGGCAATCTTCTGCAATGAACAGGTGCAAATAATTGATCCCTTCTCCCCCCTTTCAGGTGGGATGCAAACCCCCCCGTCTGTGGAGTTTGAAAGCTCACACAACACTGATCCCCATTATAGGAAGCAGCTTCTGCCTCCAGGATTCCGAGTAAGTCTGCCATGGAAATTAACAGACATAACAAAGAAACAGAATTAATCATCCACTTTTTATTCAGCTGTGATTCATTAAAGTTGATTAAGAATCACACTGTCTAAACCCTTCCCTAGGGGTGTTGTTGAAGAAGGTACAAGAACTGTAAACTTTGATTGGGTACATGATAGTCACATGTAATTATGGAAAGTTTTGATCTTTGATGTTTCTCCTATGTGAATTAGGACTATGCAAAGATTTTGAGGAAGCTGCAGTATAAGATTTGGTGGTGCAGATAAAGCACCTTTCTTGGAGTGGTGCAGTGGCCTAGAGGTGGACCTCTCGCCTCACAATCTGGAGGCTGTGAGTTCAATCCTAGGTGGGAGGCAGATACTTCTCTCTCTGGGCACAATAAGAATATATCTGTTAAACAAAACTCCGCATTGGCGACAAGAAGGGCATCGGCCATTAAAACACTCTGCTAGCTCTGTTCAGTTGCCCAGACTCCATCTCACAAGGGATCATAGGGTCATTGAAAGATTATGATGATGATAAAGCACCTTTCATCAAAGTGTGGAAGGAGCCATAAACTTCCAGGGTTGTGTGTATATATGTGTGTGTGTGTTCCCCAAAGCTTTGAAAGGTATCCCTTTGCTTCACTGGCACATTTAACACACAGGCAACACAGAACACCTTTCAAAGCAACCATGTGGATTTTGTAAATGACTCAACTTCTTTAATGCTCCAAAGAGAGAGGTTTTATTCCTATTAATGCTCTTTATAGATTGCTTCTTTCGAATGTTTTGCCAACCTTCACAGGAGTGCATCACAAGTCCCCAATGTTACACTTTCCCGATCAGATAAGGAACAAAAGTTCAACCTCAGACACCCAAATGTCAATCATCCAGAACATTTGCCAAAATGTTCAAAGTCCAACATTCAACTCAGCCAATCCACCTGTCCGCATGATTTATGGAGCCACAAGATCAGTAGAGGGGATTGAAGCTGGATGAGAAGTCGTCCTTCAGATCAATTCTTCAAAAGGAAACCTGCCTGCTGCGGCATTTGCCCGAAAAACAGCTGATTGCTGTAGTGTGGGCTTTGCGATTGTAAATCCAAGAAGGGAAATAAATCCAAGAAAATCCAAGAAAAAACTTTGAAGAGAATCCAAAGAAATTAACTCTGCCTTTTCGCTCTGGAGCTTTTGCTAAACGCGTCTTTCTTGGCTTTAAGACTGAGACAAAGCCTTGGTGGTGCAGGCTGTTAAATGCCTAGCACTTAAGTTCCAGCTGCCTGCAATTACTGCAGGCTTGAATCCCACCAGGCTCAAGGTTGACTCAGCCTTCCATCCTCCCGGGGTAGGTAAAGTGAGGACCCAAGATTGTTGAGGGCAATAAGCTGACTTTGTAAATGCGCTTAGTAATAAGCAGGCATATACAATGGAATGAAGGCTATTGCTGAGCGCATTGGGTTGTATCCCAAAAATTGTAAGCCGCCCTGAGTCTTCGGAGAAGGGCGGCATATAAATGTAATTAAAAACAAAAAACAAAACTGGGACACAGTCAAGAGAAGCATGGCTACAAACTTTAAAAGGACTCAGTCTCTGGGCATGAAGACAGAGTTAACCCATTCTTTCATCAGCACACTGGAGAAAGTCTTCTTCTGAGGTCCTCAATTTTTGTAGCAAAAGCCTTTTAGAGAACCCACCCAGGCAAACTGAAATAATCACATAAAATAACATTAAAAAAAAAAATACAACCAGCAAGTTTGTTGGAAAAAACCCTTCTGTCTTTCCAGTGACTACAATGGAGCGGGGCAGGGGTGGCCATATATTTAGGATAGGGAAGGTCTCAGACCCACAGAACTTTTCCTGATCATCAGACTTTATTTCTGAATTCAGAACACAGGGAAGTATCAATCGCCTTATTCTTGCTGACCAACCATTCATCGCACCATTTAAGATCCATTTCCAAAACGCTTCTCTCTGTCCCACTTCTTCACTGACTGATTGAAAAAACCAGGGGTGTCAAACTCGGTCTCTTTGAGGGCCGCATCAGGGTTGTGTTTGACCTTGTGGGGGACAGTTTGACATCCCTTGTGTTGGGGGCACCTGTGATGGCCAAGTGCTAAGAAAGGACTTCCCTCAGGCCCTCCCTCACTCTCATTATAATCCCCTTCCTTCCCTCCTTCCCACCTACCTTCCTTATCTTTTTCCTTCCCTTTTCCTTCTTCTTGCTTCTTTCTTCCCCTCTTTCCTTATTTTCCTTCCTCGCTCTCTCCATCTTCCATCTTTTTTGTCTTCCTCTTTCCTTCTCCTTTCCTGTCCCTTCTTGCAAAAGGGGAAACATTTCTCCTTTTGTTTTGTTTTTAATTTTTTTTTATTCATATTTATATGCCGCCCTTCTCCGGAGACTCAGGGCAGCTTACAATTTTTAGAGCACAACCCAATGCGCTCAGCAATAGCCTTCCTTCCACTGTATATGCCTGCTTATTACTAACGGCATTTTTAAAAGTCAGCTTATTGCCCCAACAATCTTGGGTCCTCACTTTACCTACCCCGAGAGGATGGAAGGCTGAGTCAACCTTGAGCCTGGTGGGATTCGTGCCTGCACTAACTGCAGGCAGCTGGAACTAAGTGCAAGGCATTTAACAGCCTGCACCACCAAGGCTCTTCTTTGTTTTGCTAGCCCTCTACCAGTGAAAATGGAGCTAGTGGGGGGGATGTTTTCACTGCCAGAGGGAGTCGTGGCCGAAAACGGAGCCTGAGAGGGCCGCACGCGGCCCTCCCGAGCTCCCTTTTAGCTGGCAGAGGCACTGCGGGCCAGTCCTTTGCTGTTTCCAGGGCAGCCCTGCAGGCCACAGGATTCCCAAAACCATGTGTGTGAGAGCCGAGGGAACTTTATAGTGAGAGCATAAGAGATGCCCTCCCGCACACCATTTCATGCGACGCTTAAAAGCTGGCTGCCCTTTCCTTTCAATACATCTTGAGGGCTATTGATTGTTTAATTTTAGTATTGCTTAGTTTTAATTTCTTGTATGCCAACTCAGAGTTATTGCTATAAGATGGACAGCATAAAAATAAACAATAATAGAACATAAAATAAAATCCCTTCTCCTCAAAAACAAATTCTTTATGTACACTGAGAGCATATGCACCAAAAACCAATTCCTTGTGTGTCCAATCACACTTGGCCAATAAATAATTCTATTCTATTTCTATTTCTATTGCCAGGATGCCATAGTAACATATCCCATGGCGCCTCATCAATAGCTAAGAGAGGACTCAACCCAACCCCTTTCCAGGACTGACCTATAAGGTTGACCACGTAATCTTGGAATATGGGACTTACGTTAATTTGCTCTGCAGAGTTTCTCATTCCACTCTTACCTCTCTTCCTTCTCTTTCTATGTATGAACACAAAGCAACTACCTGTTTACATAAAATCCTGATCTGCCCATCTAAAATTCTATGGTCTCTCTGGGTCTTGCTGCTAATGAAAGATCCATGGGATATTAAAAACAAATAAATAAGATGGAGATCCAGGGAAAACCCAGCAGAAGACCATGTGGGGCAAACTGTCCCACTCTTTCCATTTCTGTGCTCTGGAGATCCTTCCCTTTGTATCAGTGGATCTGTGGGGAGAAGCATCATGACATCATCGCACACATGATGCACAATGCCAATTGCGCAATGACACAATGTCACATATGATGTCACCCTGGTTTGTTCTGGTCTCCTCTTGCTAAGTGACAACATCCATCTCATATGGGGAAGAAGTTTCAAGGAGTTACCACTGTCAGCTGAGGACCCTTACTGGGATCAAACTGGGACAATTTTCTGGAAACAAATGGAAGAACCAGGTCAGATTCCTGCCTAAACACCCTCTCAGATGACACTGATTCACGCAGGGTTTTGGAAACTTCCACATCCTCACTAAAACATTGCATGGAAATTAGACATATGAAAGTCAGATGATTTTGATTTCCCTGACTAGGAAATGCTCCTTCTATTCTCAAAGAAATGAATGCAACTTTTAGAGCACAGGTTCTTTTCACATACTCCAGGCCTGGGCTCTGCCAAGGAAAATAAGCCCTATGGCGCAAAAACCTTTTCACAAACACTAAAACAATGCACAATTCCTACAGTCCTTTAATTGTAGTTCCTAAAGTTCCTACAGTTCTTTAATTGTGCGACAGATCCACAATAAAAATTAGCGCAAATTTAAATTAGATATGGAAAAAGTAAACATTTTCTGAGCTGGCTTTATGGATATGTCCATGAGGTTTTTCGGGAAAAACTGTGTTTTTTGCCACTGCCTTCTTCTGCATATCGCTTCTGGCTTCCCTTCAACAAAACATTCCTTGGCTGGCTTAGCGGCCTCATATCCATGGACTAATCAGGTTCTCTATTGTTTAGACCAGAGATGAGCAAAGAGAAGCCCTGAAGTAGCATCTAACAGAGTTGTGCAAAGCCATGTTGCATCCCATTGAATTAATATGAGATGATGATGCAAGGTGTGTCCCAGAAGACAAAGTTTAAAAAAAAAAGAGAGAGCATCTAGAATCTAGGTCTTTTTTTTTATGTGGCACACACCAGAACAACACAAAGAAAGAAAAAAAGATATTCATCATGGTTTCCCAATTCGAATATAGTTTTTGAGGGCAAATCAACATTTCTGCTTCCTTTTATCTTGTAAGCACCTGATTTCTGATTGCGTGCATACGCTACAACCAGACAGAAATGTGGCAATTCTCATCATGAACAGACATAGCTCAAACGCATAGCTCAAACCTCAAATTCTGCTAGATTTCTCTTTAGCAGGAGTTGAACAAACTACAGTTTAAAACTCAGACTTGTTTTCCTCCTAATTGTGGCTTCCTCTCGCCTGTCTCTGATGTGCTTGGGAGAAGTGAAAGGGGATGCATAATGCAATATTTGTACAAGGGAAAGGACACAGTACAGAAATGTGTTCAGCTGCTTCCGTTAGAGTTGAAGCCAATCAGTTAACTTGTTTCCAAGCCAGAATACTCCAGCTAAAGTTACTGTCATTGCAATAAAACACCCAGAGACTTTTAGCTACTAGGAGGTTATTAAAAAAAAAGAATAAGGAATAAGCAAAGGGAGCAAAATGCAAATGCTACTATTCCTTGTTACAGGCCTGCAACAGACCACACAGATAAATTGGTTTTCAAGACGATTCCATCTGTAATTGAAACCCTCATGGAAACTAAACTCCTATCTAATTTTTCAAGCAGTTTCTTTTCCTCTTTTCCTTTCCGCTTACTTTTTTCGTGATATGCATACACAAAAACAATTAATACAGTGGAGGCCTTAGTATTAAGCTTTATGCTTAAGATAGGAACCTTCATTATACAGCAACGTTATTTAATGCATTTTGTAATAAACACTCAGCTTTAAATATATAATTTAAGCAATATCATGTTCATTAACATTAATATTTCAAAAAACCACCGTTAATACTGTAATATACATGTCCAGTTCCCAAGAGACTGCCTGGACTGCAGTTTTCTTGGCAAGGGTTTTCAGAAATCGTTTGCCACTGTCTCTTTCCTGGGCCCGAGAGAAAATGGTTCGCCCCAGATCACCCAGCTGGTTTTATGCCTAAGGTAGGGCTTGTTTCCCCAGTCCTAGCCTGATGCCTCAAACACTAAACCAAAATCTCTCTCCATCTGTTTCTGGACACAGATAGAAATAAGAGATACAGGAGACAGAGGTGGTATTCAGCAGATTCTGACCAGTTCTGGAGAACCGGTAGCGGAAATTTTGAGTAGTTCAGAGAACTGGCAAATACCACCTCTGACTGGCCCCACCCCCATCTAGTAGTACCGTGTTTCCCCGAAAATAAGACACTGTCTTATATTTTTTTTGGCTCCCAAAAACACACTAGGTCTTATTTTCGGGGTAGGTCTTATATATTTATGGTGCCAAATAGTGGGTGTGAGTGTGTAGGGGGGGGTGTTTCGCGGGTGCACGGTTGCTCCCTGAAAAGTCTTCCTGGAACTGGAGATTTACACTAGGTCTTATTTTCGGGGTAGGTCTTATATTAGGGCAGGTTTAGAAAATAGTGCTAGGTCTTACTTTCGGGGTAGGTCTTATTTTCGGGGAAACACGGTATGTAGAATATTGCCACTAATCCCCAAAAAACAAACAAAAACGTGTTGTTGCAGAAAATCCCCCTGGGTAATAGGCCAGAGAAATTGCAGCAAACTCTCCTGCTAAGGGCTTCTGTTTGAACAGTAGTTAATATTACCAGGCCTGCAGAAAAGGCCTGGATCGATGGAGAGAGTAAGCAAATAACTGGTAGCAGTGGAGAAAAGCATGCTTTTTTTTCCTGAATAAAAGTAGAAAGTAAAATAAAAAGACGTTAGAAGCAAGAATTTGCCATTCAAAGATCAGCAAGTGCAGCAGAAGAGGGAATTTACAGTACTATCCTTCTAGAGCAGGGGTCCCCAACCCCCAACCACCGGTCCACGAACCGCCACCGGTCCGTGGCATGCCAGCAACCGGTCCACGCAGACAAGCAAAAGCCCCATCTGCAGGATCAGAGGTGGTCTTCGGCAGGCTCTGACCAGTTCTGGAGAACCGGTAGCAGAAATTTTGAGTAGTTCAGAGAAACTTTGCGAAACTCAAAGAAATTTTGAATAGTTCAAAGAACCGGCAAATACCACCTCTGACTGGTCCCGCCCCCATCTATTCTCTGCCTCCCATTGAGTCCCAGCTGATCGGCTGGATCTTCTTTTGTTGCCCTGCACAGGAGAACAGAGCTGGAAAGCAGGTTAGTGGGGTAGGGAGGGAATGGAGATTTTGCAGTATCCTTCCCCTGCCACGCCTACCAAGCAACTCACACACACAATCAGTAGTAAAAAAAATTTGAATCCTACTACTAATAGGAGATAGTCCTCGACTTACAATAGTTCATTTAATGACCGTTCCAAGCTCAGGCTGTTAAATGCCTGCTCTTAAGATCCAGTTGTCTACAATTAGTGCAGGCTCGAATCCCACCAGGCTCAAGGTTGACTCAGCCTTCCATCCTCTTGGGGTAGGTAAATTGAGGACCCAAGATTGTTGGGGGCAATAAGCTGACTTTGTAAAAATGCTGCTTAGTAATAAGCAGGCATATACAATGGAATGAAGGCTATTGCTGAGCACACTGGGTTGTATCCCGAAAAATTGTAAGCCGCCCTGAGTCTTCGGAGAAGGGCGGCATATAAATGTAATTAAAAAAAAAAAGTTACAACAGCACTGAAAAAAAGTGACTTATAACCATTTTTCAGAGTTACAACCTTTGTAGCATCCCTATGGTCACATGATCAAAATTTGGGGGCTTGGCAACTGACTCATATTTATGATGGTTGCAGTGTCCCAGAGTCACGTCATGATCCCTTTTTGGGACCTTCTGACAAGCAAACTCAACCAGCCAGATTCACTTAACAACCGTGTTACTAAACAACTGCAGTGATTCCCTTAACATCTGTGGCAAGTAAGATCATAAAATGGGGGGGGGGGACTCACTTAGCAAAGGTATCACTTAGCAAGGGCATTTTGGGCTCAATTGTGGTCCTAAGTCGAAGACTACCTATATATCCCCTCTTAATCCCTGTACTTGACCGTGGTTGTTTAAGTATCTTTTTTATTATTATTATTAAATTTTATTTAGTTTTCAAAGAATAAGAAACTATGTAAATACTTATATCTATATTCATATCTATCTATATTTCTTTATATATAAAGTTGAAATTGTATAATGAAAGAAATGTGTATATAGAAAGATGATAAATGTAAAAGATGTCTTGACATTGATATAATGATGTATAAAGTTTTATTTTATGTTTTTAAATTTTGAAAACTAAATAAAATTTAATAATAATAATAATAATAATAATAATAATAATAAAGATACTTAAACAACCACGGCCAAGTACAGGGATTAAGAGGGTATATATGGTCACTTAACCATCATGTTACTAATTTAACAACAGCAGTGACTCAACTGTGGCAAGGAAGGTCACAAAAGGGGGCAAAACTCACTTAACAAATGACTGACTTAACAACAGAAATTTTAGGGTCAATTGTGGCCATAAGCCGACAACTACCTGTACAGATTAGATATAGATGTTGATAGATATCAATCCAGAAGGGGAAAAAATATTTTAAAGGGAGCATGCAGAAACTCGTTCAAATTTGAGCAATGCAACCTATAATCTACAAAAAAGGACTTCCAGCAGAAATTTGATATATTTTTTTTAACCTTCCCAAATGCATGAGCATCTGGACATCCATGCCCCCAAAGAGGAGAGATCATGACCAGAATGGGCTCCACCCCCAAAACAGACCACAGTTTTAAGGCCTACTCACTCTGGACAATGTGTATGGCACCCCCAGTCTGACTGGAATTACATGCGATCAACCAGATGTTCTAAGTCTTGTGGATTAGAAATGGCAGCATTGTAGAAATCTGTAAAAGTTTCTTTGTGCCCTGTTTAGAATATTGGGTTTCTGTTTATACATCGTTTCGTTATATTTTAAGATGCAAATAATACATTACAGTATGTTATTAGGTACAGTCAGTGTTATTTACACTCTTAACCAAAGATTATTAATATTATGATAATAATTTAAATCTTAATAGATAAGGAAAAAGTTTGTGTCAATATTAATTATGGCTTCTGGCCGGGATGTTCATGTAAAATTGCTTGAATTTTATATTTAAACCTGAAGGCAATAAACTTGACAGCTTTAAGACTTGTGGACTTCAACTCCCAGAATTCCTCCTCCTGTCATGTTAGCTCAGGAATTCTGGGAGTTGAAGTCCACAAGTCTTAAACTTGCCAAGTTTGAAGAGCCTTGTTTTACAGATTGAATATCCCACCAAGGCAATGATCTCCTAATCAACCCTGAAGTATTTGCAGAATATGCCAACTAAGGTTTCACAATGGGTCTCACAATTCCCAGGCATGAATAGGATTTGTGGGAGAGCTCAAATATGGAGTGTAACACACCGACCCCTAAAATTATTTCCGAATTAGAAGAATTTTGCAAGGAAGAGTGGGAAAAATTTCTGAAGGGATTAGCTCTAAAGAAAATATCTGGACATGGTCATTTGTATCCAAAGATGTGATAATATGATTTTCCAGAAGAAAGTGGGCACCAAAGCAGCAGCAGCTCATGACTTGGATCCCATTGGACGAATCTCCTTAGCGGATGGGACCTTCAACGTGACTCTCCAGCTGGACCTGATGGGATGGAATAGAAGAATTTGGGAAGAGGGCATCCCTCAAGTAGCCTGGCCCCAGGCCATGGAGGGATTTAATTGCCAAAATCAGGACCTTGAATTTTTATTTATTTACTGATATCTTACATTTATTATGTTTATAAATAATTCAAGGCAGCTAACATACCCAATACTCCCTTCTCTTCCTATATCTCCACAACACGAAGCCTGAGGGTTGAGTTGTCCAAGAGAAAGCGTGTCTAGCCCAAAGTCACCCAAGTGGCTTTCAGGCCTAAGGTAGGATTAGAACTCAGAGTTTCTAGCCCGGTGCTTTAACCACACCACCAGTGGCTCTTTGGTGACCAAATTGAGAAACACTGTTTTAGAGTCTTAGTATCCTTCCTTTTGGAAGCAATATTGTGTGTCTTTTTTCTATACCACCGCCAAAACACAGCCATCACTAAAAAGTTAACAGTAAACTTTACTGATTTTCTTGTACTACTGTAGGGAATATCCTATTACCGGTACTTTCCATATGTGCTTGATAATCACATGTAGATTAGTCAAATGTACGTCCATTTATCACCAAAGCAACCAGATTAGCAAATCTATCAGCAGTACTGCAAAATCTTGAAGGTGTTTACCGTTGAATAGTGAACTGATTTAATTCTTTTAATTTATAATCCACAGATTGAGTTGCACAATTTCTGTTCTTAATAGTTTAAGGTTTCTCAACCTTGATAACTTTACGATGTGTGGACTTTAACTCTGGGGAACTTTTGAGAGTTGAAGTCCACACATCTTAAAGCAGCCAAGGTTAAGAAACACTAATTTAAAACATTCCAAGACTATTTCTGAACTGTAAAACAAAGTCTCGCCCTTGTATTTTACCTATAGTAGCTTCACAAACACTAACGTGGAAAAATGGTTCCAAGAATCAGCCAAAAAATGGCTGTGCCTTCTTTTCATCACATTTGTTTAGTTCTCCTTTCTAAGAAAAAAAACAGCTTCTTTTTCTTACCTAATGGCATTGATTATAATTTATAATTTACATTTTTAAGGCTGCCCAACCCACAATAATTCTGTCAAAACCATCAGATCTGAAATATTAAGATGGCTCTTATAAATTGAATCCCATCGAATAAAGTTGTTTTTCAACTTGTGAGTTCCCTGAAGAGGATGGTTATTCAACAGCATTAATTAAAGAAAAGTGCAAGGTTTTATGCTAGACAGATTCCATTATTCTTGCACTGGAAAACTAGAGAAATAAAGATGTAGCCTGAATTATTTTGCCAGAGATCTGTATTGCATATAAATCTACTGGTTTCTCTGATTTCTTTGGCAGCTGAGTTTGCATTGTAGTTCAGACATAACGAATTGGACTGCAGATTTTTCTCCAGGTTTCTAAACAGAGCCACAGTTAGAAACAAGCACAGGGAATCTTTTTTTTTTTAATAGCAGTGCATAAAACACAAAAGGCTGTTCCCATAATGCACTTAGGAGGTCTTGACAAATGCTATGAAGTCACCGATTCAGAGCAGGGAGGGTAGCACTTCAAAGGAGCGTGGAAAGGGAACAAAAGGAGAATGAATCATGGAATGATCATGCAACTTCTAAGGCATATCCAAGATTGTGAGCAAGGAGACTGTATTGAGATCTGTCCAGGAAGGAAGAGAATGGTCATCAGGCAAAATAGTGGCAACATTCAGCAGGCAAATGAGAAGACCAAGCAGGACCTCAAAGGTCACAGAAGACCTGCAGTCCAGGGGTCTCCAACATTGGCAACTTTAAGACTTTGCGGACTTCAACAAAGCTGGCTGAGGAATTCTGGGAGTCGAAGGCCACAAGTCTTAAAGTTGCCAAAGTTGTAGACCTCTGCTGTAGCCTGTCTTAGCTGAGCTTCAGTCAGACAACAGCAAGTGTGCTGTTTTTCTAATTTTCTGGCTGAATATAGAGCTAGTTAGTTAAACTCTACAAAGGCTTCCATACAAAGTTTCTTTATTGGATTTTATTAGGCATCCTCAAGGTATAACTCAGAGTTATGCTGAGATTCATCTAATGTCAATCTTTGCATAGTCGTTTAGCTACTCTGCCTGTGAACAAACTCCCCCCCCAAACCAACTAGAGGTCAATTCGGTGACCAATCAGGATTACAGATGTGACCATGACATGAACTACATCTCCCATGAGGCATTAACTACATTTCCCATGAAGCATTTCCTTAAGGGGACAGCTCCCAATTCCCAACTAACTATATACTGTCTGACCAGCACAGCAAGCCATGGGCATTTGTGATGGGCAGCTCCTCATCTAATTAAGACAAAAACGTTGGAAGATAGCAGATGCAAACTGTGATTTCCTTCCCACCCTCCACCCCCCATACCAGTATTTCTCCACCTTGGCAACTTTGAGATGTGTGGAATTAAATTCTGGGGAATTCTGAGAGTTGAAGTCCATACATCTTAAATTTGCCGATGTTGATAAACACAGCTCTAGAAAGTGGTATTCAGTCTTCAGGGAATGCCTTCTCCACCAACAGTTGAACTGTTTCTACAATCTGTCCACACAACTCTGCCTGGTACAAAGGATTCTGGGAAACCAATGTCTGGTCTTAATATAGGGCTACTGGGACCATTTTGAACCAGTTTGGCCTAGTGATGAAGGCACCAGGCTAGGAACCAAGAGATATGTGCACTAGTCCCACCTTAGGCGTGAAAGCGGGGTGAGTGACCTTGAGCCTGTCACACTTACACTCTCTTCTCAGCCCAACTCACCTCACAGGGTTGTGGGGAAAATAGGAGGAAAGAGTATTATGTATGTTAAATACTGACAAAGAAATAAAGGGTATAATAAAGAGTATTAGGTATGTTCACAGCCTCCAGTTATTTATTAAAATAATAAAGACAGGATAAATATCAATCAATCAGAATATATCACAGGTGTCAAATTCGCCACATTACATTGATGTCACATGGCATATTGCCACATTTTTTGCCTTCCTAGAGCTGGGGTGGGTGTGGCCGTGCGTGATACATCTGGCCCATGAGCCAATTTGACACCCCTGGAATAGATCACGTATTTGTTGTTTCCTAATGACCTCCTAGTAAGTGGAGCAGATTCCCACTTTGGGGTACGAGGGGGAGATCTGGCAAATCCTCTTACAGAGAAGCTCATTCATCACTTCCCATCTTTTGCTGGGAAATCTCCCAGTAAACTATGGGAAATACATTTTAATACACTTATTAGATGCCAATCCAATAAATGCTGTGGCCAATTTGTTTGCAGAACTAAGCTGTAAAAAAGACATCTGTAAGATGCTTTAGCCAACATAGAATATAATAGAACAGAATAGAATAAGAGTTGGAAGAGACCTTGAAGCAGTGATGGGATTCAAATTTTCTTTACTATCTGTTCTGTGGGCGTAGCGTGGCAAGGCTTGGTGGGCATGGCTTGGTGGGCATGGCAGGGGAAGGATACTGTAAAATCTCCATTCTCACCCCACTCCAGGGGAAGGATACTGCAAAATCCTCATTCCCTCCCCACTCGTGGGAGAAGGTTACTGCAAAATCACATTCCCTCCCCACCCCACTAACCTGCTTTCCATCTCTGTTCTCCTGTGCAGGGCAACAAAAGAAGACCCAGTGGATCAGCTGGGACTCAGGAGGCAGAGAATAAATGTTACAAATTCCAGAATGTACAACAGGTGTTCATCCAACATGACAACAACAACAGACTCCAACTTGGGAAACACAAAGGCCTTTTTCTGTCTAGGAGGGGATTTGTTTACACTGCATTCTAGAAACTGAAACATAAATCAAGCTTTATTCTCCCTGCATAAAGATCCAGCTTTGTCCATTTTTCCCTCAGAGATATAGCATCAACGCTGCTTTAGCAGATTCTCTCACAGATGGTGAAGAATTGGATTTTTCTATGATGGGGACATAAGTGAGGGACATCCAGTTTTTTGCCTGCTCTGGTCACAAGAAACATGTTATATTACAACCTGTGTTAGAAAGAAGGCAGGAAGGCAATGGAGAGGTGGTTTCAACCGGTATCATTGAAATAGGGAAGTCTTTTTAATAAATAAAACCTTTCAGAGGCTTTCAGTTGCAGCAAGATCCAGCAGTACCTCCCAACACAAAGAACATTAAAATGACAGTTTCCTCATCTCTTCTTCCCAGCCCAGCGAAGTAGCCGAGACAAACCTTTGATACCCTGTGAGAGGCAAGGCAGGCTGGCCCAAGGAATAAAACTAAAGTGCAATCAAAAGAATATGAGTCACTCACAGATCTGTCTTATTAAGAGGATCTATTCTAGCAGGAAGTAGAGACAATTCTCATAATCGGGGAATTATTAGGCCTAGTACTGTATCTTCACAGGGAACAATTGTATCTCCCACATTTAAGAGCCTTTATGCAAGAATAAAGGTTTATCTATGAAACCACAAAATAATCTCTTCCCACATTTAACATAACAGAGCTTCTGCAGTTCTGTCACCCTAATTCAGCAACTGGTGGCCGGTGTTTCGTTTTGCATGGCCACAATGATGGGCACTTTGGAGACTACAGCCAGATACAACTGGGCAGCTTGCACGCATGAATCATCAATCAATCAGAATAGAGCTGGAAGGGACCATGGAGGTCTTCTAGCCCAACCCCTTGCTCAAGCAGGAGACCCTATATTATTTCAGACCAAGAGGCCGCCTGTTCCTTTAACAACAGTGGGGAGGCAGAATTTCCCCCGCAGGTTCTTTAAGGAATCCTTTCGCACTGAAGCAGAAAAGCTACCAAGGGACAATTCCTGTGCAAGGCGGACGCCCACCTTAAGGGTCTCCAGATCTTTGCAGGTTATGGGCGGGGGGGTAGAAACCGAGCCCCTGAGCAGGTGCAGAGGGCTTACGAGAAGGAGGATCAGCGCAGAGAAAGGGGTGGCGGCTCCTCGGAGCGCCTGCATTTCTCCCGACCAAGCAAGGCGGCGACTTTCTCTACCAGGTATACCCCCGGGTTGCTTTCGCTCCCCCCACCCCACCGGCTGCTGCTTTCCCTCGGCATCTCCAGCCGGCCCTCCACTCACCGAGCCCACTGATCTCGTGGCGGAGGCTAACGCGGGTCCTCTCCTCCACTATGGCCCGCAGCATCTGCTGAAGGGAGCGATCCAGCTCCCCGCTGTCGCCGTCCTGCTGCTCGGGAGCCGCGAAGGAGGCCATGCCAGCAACGCCCGCCCAGCGTCGGGCATCTCAAGCGCTCGGGCCGGATTGCCCCTCCCCTGCCCCCCAAAGCGCGGGGACTAAGGCAAGAGAGCTACTGCGGGGGCATGGCCGCCGCCGCCGAGCGGCCTTCCTGAAATGCCCGTCCCTTCCCAGAGAGAGGCTTCCCCGCTGGCCGGCGCGGCTTCCGCCTCCGCAGGCAGCAGCAGCTGATCTGCAGCTGGCGGCGCTCGCCTTTTAGAACGTTTCCTGCCACCCGCGAGCTCGGCGCGTCGCAGCCAATGGGGGGCCGCGAAGAGGGGAGGGGCGTGGCCGAGCCCGGGCTGGACCCCTGACGTCATCCACTCCCGGACCGTGAAGCTGCAGCCGAAGCGGGAAAGCCGCGGAAAAGCCAGTTGGGCGTCTGTTGTCTTTCCTGCAGCTGGCGGGCGTGATCCACCGCCTCCGGCTCCCTTGCACCCAACATTTGGGCGTCCCGCTGCTGTCGAGAAAAGGGTAAGGAAGAGAATCGGGACTGGCGTTAGAATTGCACTCTTTGAACCTTAATTGCAATTCCTAAATCATTATTACGGACCTTTTTATGCCTTCCAGGGACCAAGCAGAAATGCCCCGAACAGGTTGCATTGCAGAATTGATTCCGGTCCAGAAGCCAAGTATCTATATCGTCCAAAGATTTAGCGCAGGGATCTCCAAACTTGGCAACTTTGAGACTTGTGGACTTCAACTCCCAGAATTCCCCAGCCAGCATGGCTGGCTGAGGAATTCTGGGGGTTGAAGTCCACAAGTCTTAAAGTTGCTAACTTTGGAGATCCCTGGTTTAGCGGAAGATGAGACACTGTGACGGTGACAAAATCATGCTTTGTAGGTATTGCATTTAAAAACTGAAGGCATTTGATTAGTAAACGCCTTGCTTTTATCAGGGGATGAAAATTGCATCACACAAAAAAACCATGATTGTACAAGTACAACTTGCATCACAATATGGCATAGATTTCCATGGGGATGGCTCTGTAAATCCGTATCATATAAATATAAATCTCTGTATAAAAACGAAACACCACTCATGCATCGTCACAAAATCTCCAGAACCGTAAAGCCTACAAACTTGAAATTTGGCACGTATGGTTGGTTCTCTTGGCTTCTAGGTGCTCACTAAGAAAGGATTTTTCAAAGTGACCATTAGTATTAGCATTAGTATTTCCTATATTACTATTAACACGCTCTGATGCTAAGGAGTTCTACTCCCCCTCCTCACCTGCAAAACACAAGCAGAGGAGACAAGTTTTAGTTTCACAGCAGCAAGCAGCTTTAGTACAGAACAGTTTGAGCTAAGCCACATCCAGGCGCCTTGCTCTCTCCTCCTTGCTCACGCAGCAAATACTGTTTCACTTTCTAAACAGCCCACAACTCTCTCACACACGGACAAGACGCTAGCCTAGATGAATATCGATGGATGCTGGTGGGCAGAGGCAGGATTTTTTCTCCTTATTTTCCTCCCAAAAAACTAAGCCCGATCACATAGTTTTGTAGCAAAGTGTGGGTATAGAGCTAGTAATAAATAAGTCATCACTCCCATGGGCCATCTTTGGCTCGGCATCTTCCACAGATGTCCAGCCAGAAGCCGGCTCTCTCGGGGTTGCAGACTAGCGATTCATGTACCTTCAAAATCTGGGTTTGCACAACAGATCCTCTTGCCAGCTGGAGGACTTCATGATCAGGGGAACTGCCATACAAATACCATACAGGCCCAAATCAGTTAGTGAGGCCCAGGAAGAAAGCCTTCTCTGCAATGGCTCCCACCCTCTGGAATATTTCCCCCCCCCCTCCCCAGGTGAGGTGGATTCCCAACCTTCATTTTCAGAAGGATATGAAAACCTGGCTGTACCAATTGGCCTGTGGCTTGAAACGTGATGCAACGCTGGGGGTACTTTTGAAGGTACTCTTAGTTTTTAGTTTATTCTATTTTTTGTTTTTATCTGGCTCCCATTCTACTGATGTATTGTAGTTTTTGTATGTCCCAAAGGTACCTTTTCAGGAGGCAACTGGACTTTGTTTTTTTTCTTTGAAGACATTTAGCTTTTCATCCATGAAGCGAAATATCTTCAAAGAAAAAACTAGAAAGTCTAGTTGCCTCCTGAAAAAGCAGCTTTGGGACAGCCATGACCTGGATGACTGAGAATCTCTATATCTCTTTTGTATGGTTTTTAAGTTTTTTAGCTACAAACTGCCCAGAGATACTAGAGCTGTGATGGCGAACCTGTGGCATGCAGAGCCATTTGTGCAGGCACGCAAGCCCCAGGAAAACTTACCTCAATGCGCATGCATGCGCCTCCCAGCTGATTTTCCGGCCTCCCAGAGGCTTGAGGGAAGCCTCTGCAGCCTTTGCAGGCCGAAAAATAGGCCTGTTTCATCACTTCCTGTATTTCCGGAAGTAACGAAGCGGGCCCATTTTTCGGCCTGCAGAGGCTTCCCTCAAGCCTCTGGGAGGCCGAAAAGGCCTCTAAGGGGCTGAAAATCAGCTGGGGGCACAGTTCAGGTAAGGGGGCGGCGGGGGGGGAATCTCACGCACATGCGCAGGGGGTGGGGGGGCGTGCGCATTGCCTTCTGGGTGCTGGCACGCAAGCGCACACACAAACAATTTTCCCCTGAAAACAGATTGGACTTTGAAGAAGGAGGATTGAAAGATTATTGATGCCTTTGAAGTTTGGTGTTGGAGAAGACTCCTGAGAATATTATGGACAACCAAGAAGATAAATCAATGGATAATGGAACAAATCAAGCTGGAATTTTCACTTGAGGCACAAAGGACCAGGTTCAAATGATCCTAATTTGGAAATATTACGCAAACACACATTTCTCTGGAGAAGGCTTTAAGGCAGGGGTCATCAAACTTGACAGCTTTCAGACTTCTTGACTTCAACTCCCAGAATTCCTCTTCCAGTCATGTTAGCTCAGGAATTCTGGGAGTTGAAGTCCACACGTCTTCAACTTGCCAAGTTTGAAGACCCTTGCTTTAAGGTGAGAACAGTGGATGGAAAGAGGAGGAGAAGAAGACAAACCAGCAACAAGGTGAGCTCAATTATAGTGGTGACAGGTGCACTGTGGAAGGCCTAAAGAACCAGGTTAGGGACGGATCACCATGGACAAAATCTATGTGGTCACTAGATTTACAACAATTTGGGGGCCAATAATCACTCAATTGAATCAACCAATCAATGTCTGGAAAAAGAGAAGACTGGGAAGGTTTCATCCCTGATAAACAAAGTCTAGAAGAAAGAGTTCATTTGGTTAAATCTGTCACCCCTGGTCTAGATGGATAACTTTTATGCTAATCGATTTTTCTTTGAAGATGTGGAGAAATGTCGCTTTATGGAAGAATTCTCTTTTAAAATGAGTACAAGGAGTCTTCATTTAAGGACACTTAATTGGGAGTGGCAATTCCTCCACTAAGTGAAACAGTTGCTAAATGATAAACCATGTGTCCAAGACTGCTTTCTGGATGGAAAGTGAGATGGCTACTAAGTTACTGTAGGCCAAGGGTCTTCAAACTTGGCAAGTTTAAGACTGGTGGACTTCAACTCTCAGAATTCCGGAAGTAACATGACTGGAGGAGGAATTCTGGGAGTTGAAGTCCACAAGTCTTAAAGCTGTCAAGTTTGAAGACCCCTGCTGTAGGCAATCTCTCCTTTACCTGACCCTTTTCCACTGCCGGCACAAAATCATTGGCTTTAATGTGTAGAAGAGCAAACAGCTTACTCTCCTACACCCTTTTTCTCTCCAATCTCTCAATTCTGCAAAGGAGAGAAGAAAGACACAAAACAAGATATGTTGACAGTAGTGGCAATCACATGACTGTGAGACACTGCCAAGGTCATAAATGGGCTATAATTTTTCAGCACCAGGGTAATTGGTCACTGAATGAGTGGTTGGTAAGTGAGAATTGGCTCTAGTAAGATATTCTATTGGAAACTATGGAGAAGTGTGAAATGATAACTTTAAGTCAATTACTTTGTAATGATTATTCTAAGCAATTTCTAACACCTTCAGACCAAATTTTTTGGCTAATATAATTCACATACCAATATAATCAATGTATCAATATAATCAGCTCAAGCATGCATTGATAGGTCAGTACGGACCAGATGCTTTAGCTGCCACAGAGAAACCTCGGGGCATCTCCTGTTTAGAGTTTGCTTTGGACTTCAATTTGATTTCTTAGCTAGATCACAATTTTTTTTTATTTATTCATATTTATATCCCGCCCTTCTCCGGAGACTCAGGGCGGCTTACAAGGTTTGGAGCACAACCCAATGTGCTCAGCAATAGCCTTCATTCCATTGTATATGCCTGCTTATTACTAAGCGGCATTTTTACAAAGTCAGCTTATTGCCCCCAACAATCTTGGGTCCTCAGTTTACCTACCCCGAGAGGATGGAAGGCTGAGTCAACCTTGAGCCTGGTGGGATTCGAGCCTGCAATAATTACAGGCAGCTGGAACTTAAGTGCTAGGCTATTATCAGCCTGCACCACCAGCCTGCACCACCAAGTTTTGGTTATTCCATAAATACATCTTTAATTACCAACATGTATGATTTATGGAATAACCAAAGCTTTGGAGGTTGAAATTAATTGATCAAAAATTTTATTCCCGGTTTATTGGCTGCCCCAAAGAATACATCAGAAAAGGTGGACTCTAGATTTTCTTGGTGATACTGTATAAGATATTTCAAGGTATGTTAACCAAATGGTTTGGGTTCTTTATTTCTTTTTCAATTAATATTATAACACAGGGGAGTCAAACTCGATTTCATTGAGGGCCGCATCTGGGTCGTGCTTGACCTTGGGGAGCCAGGGTGGGCATGGTCAGCTCGACATCACCCGTGTCGGGACCACCTGTGGTGGCCCGAGTGCTCTGCCTATGAAAACAGGCTCCTGAGCTCCATTTTTGGCTGCTGCCAGCAAAAACAGAGCATGAGAGTGCCGCCCGTGGCCCTCAGGAGCTCTGTTTTCGGCTGCAATGGCCTCCTGCAACCCTCCGCCAGTGAAAACGGAGCTTGGGAGGGCCACACGAAGCTCCGTTTTCATTGGCAGAGGCACCACTGACCGGTCCTTCGCTGTTTCCAGGGCAGCCCCACGGGCCAGATCTAAGCACCCCATGGGCTGGATCCAGCTCCCGGGCCTTGAGTTTGTGTTAAATAATATTAATTGAATTTGGCCTGGATCTTTAAACCTATATCTATTTCACAGAGTCATTCAATGAATTGCAATGCCAAGTTGTGTCAGATCAAAACAGATTTATTTATAACAGAATAATCAATAAATATATTATTCTTAAATATATACAGAGTCTTTTCTTCTTTCATTCCTTTTAAATAGTCCTTCAAGGAACTAGAAGTTTCTATGAGAGATTCACAGTTCTTCCTCTCATAACCTCTTCTTAGATATGGCTAACCTCTTTAGAAAGTCCCTTTCTCTTTAGGTCTTCTCTCAGATCCCTTTGCTATATCTTCTCATACACAGACCTCAGTCTGTCAGATCCTAATATCTCCTCAGAGTCTTGGATCTTCTCAGTATCTCCAATCTCCCTCAGACAAAATGAGTCTCCACAGAATCTCCTCAGAGAAAATGACAGTTGACAGCCCTTTTATACTTAGGGGCATGTCCTACAGTTCACAGTGGGGTGCTCAATGCCACCCTGTCATTGGTGGGTTTGATCACCCCATCAAACTCCACTAATTTGTAAACTGCATGGTAACTCCAGAAAGTTCTACTTTCTGACAGTTTGACACCCCTGTTATAATACATATAAGAATATCTAAGTGATGTTGAGAGATTGGAATAGTACTACATTTCAGATGTCAAGGAAAACTGATTATTAAAAGCCAGTAAGAGATCTGTTAGTGTGAAGCCTCTCCCACTGTCAAGAATTAACACTGGCACCCACTAATGATTATGCCCTCCACCATTAAGCAGAGCCTTTGAATTCTTAAAATGCTCATATTTTTCTGGCCAAGGTGTTGGAAGAAAAATCCTTCTGGGTTCAGTTCCAAGTTGGGAAAAAGACACTGGAAACATGGAGTCTGTTTGGAAGGTTTAATGGTGGACAGGACCACATGGCCTGGAGCTCCAGAGTGAAAAGGAAGGATGATCACATGCTTCAAGGTGAAAGAAGAGATCAAGAAAAAGGGCTGATATGCTGAGAGTGCCTGGGTTTTATAACCTTTGTTGGGATTTGAATTGAAGCTTGTATTCTGATTGGTTGTCAGACTCCCATGGGGCCAACTCTGTAGGCTGTCCTGAGTTCCAGGCTTGGTTGAGCCTTGCTGGATGATGATGCACTGAAAGGGCTTTTGAGCAATTGCTATAGCTTTACCTGGAGATCTTTCTTATGTAAAGTATTCTGGCCCAGGCCTTAATAGCCCACCCATTAACAAAGGTGGGGGTGAGCTTCTGCTTCTGGGTTTCTACTCTTTTTAGAGGAAATATTCTGCCTTTTAATATTTCCCAGGATATTTCATTTTTCTAGGAAAGGGGTGGGTGCTAACTTCCTACAAAGGTAAGTGTGCAGATATACACAGGCCCCAAACCTTGTCAGATTATTGTGGTATTTAAATCAAAATAACTTCCTATCTCATTTTTCCTTTTATTAGTGAGTTTGGTGTTCTTTTTTCCTAATGTTTCCTCTTTTTAAAACATATTTAACTCTTTTGGGAATGTTTGCTTGTAATTTGTAAATACAATTTAAAAGGCGTTTAAAAACACACATTAGCTTTGCTCACTTCCCACAGAATTGATATCCTCCAGGAGTATTTGACTCTAATTCCCTAACTCAACTCCCTAACTTGGCAAGCCAGCCTTGCCGAGGAACTGAAGCTGAATTTCTCTGAAAGGCACCAGCTTGGAGAAGTCGAGAATGCAAGAAATTTTCAGCCAACTTTGCCTCAGTCAATTAAAAATGCCTGAACTGGCTGGGTCTCTCTCGTGCTCCTGTCCCTGAAGGGGAATTGTCCATTTAGCAAGCCATTAAGAGACTTCCAGAAACATTAAGGCTCATTCAGTCTGTCCCCAGCCACTCATACTGATCATCTGGTGGTGCAACTCCCAACAATGGAAGATTTCAGCATAGTCCCACTTAAGTCTGGTGGATGTTTTTCCTACATGTGGGAAAGTAACGCTTAGTCTGTGGTTCCTGGGGTCTTGCTCATTACATATGAAGTCTTTTACAGTAAATAATTATGTATCTTTAAAAACCTTCTAGAAGCTGTTAAGAGTCTTCCTGAAATGAAGCTTTGGCATGGCAGTTCCTACCACACAGAAGAGACATTGCTGGAACAATGGAATGTAAAAGGCCTGGGATGTTGTTCCATTACAGCAAGGGTCTCCAATCTTAGCAACTTTAAGACTTGTAGACTTCAACTTCAAAGCTGGCTGGGGAATTCTGGGAGTTGTCTAACTGAAATCTCTATAATGCAGGGGT
The DNA here is from genome assembly GCA_009733165.1 of Naja naja. Lineage (NCBI taxonomy): Eukaryota > Metazoa > Chordata > Lepidosauria > Squamata > Elapidae > Naja > Naja naja. The sequence goes on along the minus strand of CM019159.1, from coordinate 12,941,766 downwards.
TTCCAACCTTAACAACTTTAAAACTTGAAGTACACAACTCTTAAAGTTGTTAAGGTTGGAAACCCCTGCATTATAGAGATTTCAATTGGACAAGACAGACATGACATTAGTCAATCCTTAAAAATGGCTTTCCCAAAAATGTAAAGCCGGAACAAGCAATTGTTTAAAGCATGTTAATTTCAAAGGAATGTTGACAACTGCCCCCAAAGTTGTCAACTTAGCCAATTAGGAAAGACATTACTTCCATGTTCAGCATTTGCAATTGTATTTCAAGCTTTGGGATGAAAAGACTCCAAACATCTTTGATTATCTTTAGAGATGCAGAGATGGACAAGCACAGCCACTTGTCCGGTGGCCAAGAAGTATGAGTCAAATCATTTGACTCATACTTCCTGGCTGCATGGACAAGTGGGGGTTCTGTGAAATTAAAGTGAGACAGGACCTACTGGTATATATCCATTTTCTTGACTCCTTTAGAGGAGTGGACACAAAAATTACCTAAACTCTGCCACCAATAATCATATTAACAACTGGTCAAATCCCATGTGCAACTGGTGGACTCTGTAGCTGAGACATTCCATTTTTAATACAAGATTTCTGATCAACCATAGTGTCTTGTTGTGGGAAGTATACTCCAAAAGGACAGTGCCAGAAACCTCACAGCACCAGAAACTTCAGAAAACAGTGCCAAGCAACTCAAGCCAGCCCTTCCCCCTTTAAGAATACCAAGAATCATCATCTGAAAGAAAAAAACTCAGAGCAGCCCTGCTAACAGCTGACAATAGAAACACTTAAGTAGAGCCATTAAGATAAGGAGAATCAGGCTAAAAATAACTGGCCAAAGCAAAACCAGAACTCCTTTTTTCCTGCCCCAAGACAAGATAGGAAAGACAAAGATCCTGGGACAGGATTAACCCATTAAGGCAGGAACATAGGATCCAGAGCAATCACTTTAACTAGAGGCACACAAATAAACCCATCAAGCTGCAGGAGCTTCAAAGGGGAATTAAGCATAAAAGACTCAAGAGACACAGCCCCAATCTGCTTGCAAGCCAGGAATGCTGGAGCTGTGTCACTACTTTTATTGCCTTCCTGAATTAAAGGATCTCTTTTCTGACAGCTGGCTTCCTTGTCTATTTCTTCTTAGCATCAGTGATTGCTTCCCAGCTGGGAAACAAGCATAGGAAAGTTCTTTCAACACTGTCTCCTAAACCAATGTTTCTTAATCTCAGCTACTTTAAGTTGGGTGGACTTCAACTCCCAGAATTCTATGCTGGCTGAGAAATTCTGGGAATTGAAGTCTATCCTAAAACAGCCAAAGTTAAAAAAAAATACTGTCCTTGACCATTCTCCTCTGACCAACCCTCTAGATCTGACCATATTCTATGGATTATGCCCAAAATGTGGATGTCCCAATAGGATTGGTGATCTCAGGGAAATGGAGAATTTCAGAGGTGTCTACAATATTTATAACGCCAAAGAGGCTCCTCTTTGTCTTTTAGAAAGAACATTGGACCCCTACATATATACATATATTGTAGAATGTTTTAATAAAATTTAAATTTAAAGTTTTAATTTTAATTTAAACTTTTTAATTTAAATTTTAATTCATTTAGATAAAATGAAGCATAAATAAAATTCAGCCCTGGTTGGTCTTTGAATTATTGTACATTTACTGTACTTACTATTGTACATTTACTGTACTTACAGCTACTGGTACTAGAATTTAAGTTGACCACTAGAAGGCAGCAAATAACTACAGTTTTTTTTTACCTCTGCTGTCCTCTAGTGGTCACCTGATTTTTGAAGTCCACATCTGGTGGTGCTAAAATTATCCTGACTTTCCTATCCCTGGCTACTTGCAACAGAATTAACTGAAGTAAATATACTGAACCAGCTTTCCAAAGTGTCCAGAAATTAATGGGAACTCTGATATTAAAGACCTGTAGCTTTCTCAATAGGTTGGGTTTGTATTAAAAATTACGCATGATTTACCATATTTTTTGGAGTATAAGACACCAGAATATAAGACGCACATTGGTTTTGGGGAGGAAAATAAGAAAAAAAAATTCTACCTCTGCCTACCAGCATCGATATTCATCTGGCTAGCATCCTTAGCAAACAGCCTGGTCAGCTTCAGCATATTATTGCAGCCTGATTCAGCACGATTGGCAGGTGGATCAGCCTCCCGGAATACCCCAATCAGCTGTTCTCAGAGGTGGACATTAACAACAGGTTCGCTGGTTGTGAGCGCACACTGGTGTGAGTGGACATTAACAAGAGCTCCAGGCCATCCAACTAACTGAAAAGAGGCATTCGTGTGGAAGGTATGAACATCTCAAAGATAGTGGGCATCACTTCCAATGCAATGCCATGCCCACCAATTTTCAGATTTTGAAGGCAATTTTGAATACCGCTACTCTCGACATTCTGGAACTCGTTGATTGTTGGGGAGAAGCACATATCCAGCCAAAGTTAAACAATATGACTTATTTGTTTTACAATGAAAAGTAACCACAAAATATCTTCCTTTGGCACCAGTGGGATTTAGAAATGCTTTCCCTTTAAATAATAGGAACTGTCTTTAGACTGTATTCAATTTCTATTCTACATTAGATTTAGTCCTGCATAGAAGAATTCTGCACATTAGAGGATAACACTGAAAATTATATAATGCAATAGAAAGTGCTGAATATTCCACACATGTTACTATATCTTACATTTTTTAGATATTTTCAGGGAAAGAGGGAGTGGTATAAATGCAAGTTGAATTCCACAATGTCCTCAGGTGATTTGTCAGATATGGTCTTCTTGAATGAGGTGAGAATATGGTTAAGAGTCATAGCAACAATAGGCTCTGTTTAAATGTGATGCAGTTAAATATTATGGGCTGTGAAGGCATGTAGCAGAACCTGTTAGCACACCTTATCAACCAAATGAATAGCAGGTCAATGGTGGAGTAATGGGCTGGGTGAGTTTACTTGGGAGTTGAAATACTTTCTGGCCAAGTTCTGGGTGAGAAGGCACTTAAGATGACATCCCACTCGGATTATCAATCGGGCAATATTTTTTTCTTTGTGCCTTATATTTTTTTCCTTTTTCTTCGATGATTTTTATTTAAAACATTTTAAATAACATTCTAAGTTCATAACTGGATTTTGTCCAATAGAATTAGAATATAGAGTAGAATAGAATAGAATAGAATAGAATAGAAGATAGAGTAGAATAGAATAGAATATAGAATAGAATAGAGAGTAGAATAGAATAGAATAGAATAGAATAGAATAGAATAGAATAGAATTCTTTATTGGCCAAGTGTGATTGGACACACAAGGAATTGGTCTCCAGTGCATAAAACATACATAAAAGATACATTCATCAAGAATCATAAGATACAACACTTAATGATAGACATAGGATACTAAATAAGCAATCAAATCATACTAGGAAACTAAATAAAACAATATAAAATGCAATGTTTAAATTTAATTAAATTTAAATGAAAAGATAAAATGGGAAGAGATACCTCTTTTAAAAAATAAAATTACACAGTGTAAGTACAATAATGTTAAAAACCAGGCCTAATGTGGTTTCAGAGAGAGATCGTAGGTCCTTTGTTCCATTTTTTTGTATACTATTTTTTTTGTCCCAAAAGACTACCTTTAGAAATGATCATTGGGAGGGAAAGGTAGCTGATCAGAACATGTGTGGTTTTTAAATCAACTTTTAAGAGTGCATTATTTATGGCTGCCCTGCTGAGAAGTTAAAACTGATATATGGCTATTCCCAATGTCTTCTTTGGATGCAGCTCATGCAAGAAGAGAAGCAGAGAGTGGGATACGCATTCAAAGAGCCCTCAGTCCAGATGATGTGTGAAACTGATGCACAAGTCAAGGCCTTGAATTACAGGCAGTCCTCAACTTAACAACCACAATTGAGTCCAATATTTAATGTTGCTAAATGAGAAATTTGCCGAGTGAGTTCTGCCCCGTTTTAAGTGAATCAGTGTGGTTAAATTAGTAACATGGTTGTTAAATGAACATCACTTCCCTATTGATTTTGCTTATCAGAAGGTCGCAAAAGGTGATCACATGACCCCAGGACACTGCAACTGTCATCAATACTAGTCAGTTGCCAAGCATCTGAATTCTGATCACATGATTGTGGGGATGCTGAAAAAGTGGTAACTCTGAAAAATGGTCCTAAGTCACTTTTTTCAGTGCCGTTGTAACTTCGAGCAGTCACTAAGTAAACTGTTGTAAGTCAAGGGCTGCCTGTACTTGGACAAAAGGATGAAAGTTAGGCCAGCGAATGATACAGGTGGAGCCTGACAGAATCTGGACTAGACTTCTTTTTTCAGGTTTCAGTGTAGATTTCTGAACAAGACACTGTTTGACTGGTTCAACCAGTGAGATATTGACAACCAAAAGGCCAAGCAAGAAGGTTTCATGCTTCACATTCCTAAAGCTGCTCATTGACCAGTTCATTTCAACGATTCATTACTTCCTCCAGTATCCTGTGTCTAATACTTGGCATTAGGAAGGGGAATTGCACTGTTTGCTGTCTCTGAATGACATACCGAAAAGCTGGGTCTTCTTTTGTTTCCCTGCATAGGAGAATGGAGGTGGAAAGCAGGTTAGGGGGGTGGGGAGGGAATGGGATTTTGCAGTAACCTTCCCCTGCCACACCCACCAAGGCATGCCCACAGAACCGGTAGTAAAAAAATTTGAATTCCACTGGTTTGATCCTTCAGAAATCTCATCTTCCCGAGTGTGAACCAGAAAACGAAGACACTGGCAGGAAATTCTTGTTTGAGAATAAACAAGGAGTTCTGCAGATACGGTAAAAAATTATAATAAAGATGGTAGCAGGGATGTGTGGTCAAAGCTCTGCCTGGTTTTTATGTTCTTGGAGTACATTCAGATGGGACAAAGCCAGTCTTTCCATTATAAATACTTTGGTGCGATTGTTTGGCTAGACCCAATGATAAGAGCTATTGCATTTTTTTCCTTACCTTTACTTGTGGAATTTTGTGGCATGAAAGAGTCAGTATAAGACACAGAGGACAAAGAGATAAGCAAGGAAAAAAAAAAGAATTTATTCAGGTACAGATAGGAGTCCAATTTTCTCCATGTACAATTGAGCCTGACTGAAAAGATTAAAAGAAAGCTTGAATTTAGGTCATCTGAACAATATGAAAGAAAGGCTGGACATCCCTGTGAGAGGACGAGGTGCGTACCAGGAAATAGATGGTAAGAATCCCTCTGCAAGTGTGTATAAATGGGGGCCTTGCATTTCTTCCATGTCTAGGCTGCTTTCAAGGTGCTTGTCCATTGGGTGAGGTCCATCAATTTGGACCCCTACATATATCGGACATTAATACAATTGAGTGAGTCCAGAGGTATTTCACGAGAAGTGTACTACACTCCTCTGCTCGCAACAGAATACCCTATATCAGTGGTTCTTAACCTGGGTGATATCGCCCCTCAAGGAGCGATTTTGTTTTTCAGGGGGGTGATGGAACAAAAAGGGGCAACGTGGGGGCAAAGGAACGGAAGGGGAGTGATATGGGAGCAATGGAGCGAGATATATTGGGGGAGAGAGAGAGAGAGAGAGATCTATATTGGTAGGTAGGTAGGTAGACAAAAAGACAGGTAGGTAGATAGGCAGGAAGGCAGGCAGGCAAACAGACAGACCTTTTGGATGGATGGATGGATGGATGGATGGATGGACAGAAAGAATACGAGAGTGGCAGCACTTTGGGAAAGCGGCTTTTCCCAACATGCCACATTCGAGGCAGCATTTCAGGTGCGGTACAACAGTCAATGGGGTGAACCTGCAGGGCCGGCACCTCGAATGCCCCCCTGTCACCTCTTAGCATCCCCAAGGAGGCTGGCAGAGGGGCGCTAAGAGGCGACGGGGGCGTTTGAGGTGCCAGCCGGCCCTGCAGGTTCACCCATTGACTAGCACTGCTCCGGAGCAGCGCCTCCAATGCAGAAGCAGTGGCACGTTATGTGCCACTGCGGCCGCATTCAACGCCACCCCCTGCGCCTCTTAGCCCCTCTGCTGGCCCCCTTGGGGACACTAAGAGGTGGCAGGGGACAGTTATGTTGGGGGAAGGGGGCGATGACAACTTCCTCAATGGCTCAAGGGGGCGATTCTTTCAAAAAGGTTAAGAACCACTGCCCTATATTACCAGGCTTGAAATTTTGGGCTTGGACAGCCTTGAACTACACACTTATGGTTAGATTTAAGCATACACACCAATCTGCTCTATCCTACAGTCAATGACTACTTCAGCTTCAACCGCAACAATACCAGATACAAACTCAATGTAAACAGCTCCAAACTTGATTGCAGAAAGTACGACTTCAGCAACAGAATGGTCAATGCCTGGAATGTACTACCTGACTCTGTGGTTACATCCTCGAACCCCCACTCCTGTAACCTCAAACTATCCACTATTGACCTCACCCCATTCCTAAGAAGTCTTAAGGGGCGTGCATAAGTGCACAATCATGCCTACCATCCCTATCCTATTGTCCCCATTTATTCCTACCTATTTCCTGTATTCTTACTCATGTTTATACTTATACCTATTATCTTGTAAGCATTTGACAAATCAAATCTAAATGAATACATAAAATAAATAAAATGTGGTTCCATCTGGTTTGGTTCTTTCAAGGAACTCTCCAGCTTGAGTAAAGCCATCACAAAATCTTTGGCTGATCTGGGATGGGGAGTGGAGGGCAGAATTAAATAGGGCTAGATCTTGGATGAGAAACCTACAAGAAATCTCAGAGTGAACATCTTGGCCAGGAAATCACAAAAGAAATGAAGGCAGTGTCAAATAGGTTCTGTATTATGGAAAGAAATGTCTACTAAAAAGGAAAGGACTTGTCTTAGATTTGGAATTTTTTCCTTTGAGATTGCTACTCATGGGATCAACAATTAATGTTTCCTTTAAATAAGTAGGCCTGAAATGCACTTAACTTTTTTTTAGCTTTCAGCTGAACTCAATTGCAAAGTTGGGAAGAAGACTGCAACATTTTCATGTGGTTTCCAATACATAACCCTGAAATCACCAGAGATCCAGCTTGACTCAAGGGAAGCATCTGTATTTCCAAGAACGACTGATAAATTTGCTGAAATTTGGACAATCTGTTCTTGGAGGAAGGAATATAGCTTGTTTGTGCTTAAGCATTAAAGTGCTAAAATAAGCCATAAGGATGTACTGGGATTTTCTTCAAAATACATAAGCCTAAATTTCTTCTTTTTAAGATTGTGAAACTATAGCAGGGATCTCCAACCTTGGCAACTTTAAGACTTGTGGACTTCAACTCAGCAAGCTGGCTTAGGAATTCTGGGAGTTGAAGTCCACAAGTTGCCAAGGTTGGAGACCTCTGTACTACAGTCACTTCCTCAGTAGAAATAACACCAGTGGACTCAGTAGTACATGACTACTTTTGAGCATAATACATAGGGTTATACTGCAAATGATATATAAATAATAATGTGTTTGCAATGGTCTTCTCAATTAACAAGGTAAGGAACCTGAAAATAACACTGTCTGGTTTCTGCCCAGATTCCATAAAGCAAAAACTTCCTTATAGATCAGCTTCATGCTTTGAATATTTGGAAGAACCCCTTGCACAACAGATATCCTACCTTACTGGGTCCATGGCCTGATTCTCTGGTTTACCCTGTTTCTCAGCCTAGTTTTATGTTTGCCAGATATGAAGGACCTCCCCCTTTTTTTTAAGGAGAAAATCTATCCTTCTGCTCACTGCCTTTCAGTTGTCAAATCAGGTGGACACCAGAAGGAAATATAATCTTTAGATTCCAGCCATGCGGCTTTATTGTGTGAATCTGGGTTTGCTTCTGTTTTTCACTGGCAGCTTGCGATCAGGATGGGCCATTCCATTAGAAAATCTGGAGAAAATCCGTAAGTATGATCTTCTTCTTCAGTCAAACCGAGATCGGGATTACATGAACTAATATAGATTTGCCCAACTGGACTTCCATGATGTGTAGCCAGAAAGACCGCAGGAATTGCAGGTCAAGGTTATCTAAAGGCACCCCAAGGAGAAGGTCCCATAATTACATCAAGTTGGCCAAGGCCAATTTGTCAAAATGCAGATATTATTCATGAGCTTCCAAGACGGTGAAGAGAGGCAAATAACTTTATTACATCATGCCAATTCATTGCTTACTGGGACAATCTGGGGACAAATTAAAAGGGAAAAATATTTTTTCTGTTCAGACAGACTCAATTCTAGAACATCATTTTTATACATTTTATTTTAGGATTTTCTCTTTCACTGCTACAAAGTAGGATTGCTAAGTCCTTGTCTGCAATGTCTCCTGTGGTTTAGGAGGTGATAAGGAGAAATTTAGATGTTTCATCAGCTTTTCCTTGTTAATTGGCTGGTTGGTTGATTTCTTTTGAAGAAACATTGAAGTGCTGAAGTCTTCTTCCCTTATTATTTGGATTTTAAAAAAATAATAATAATTCAATCTTCTGGGTAGAGTTAAATGATGCTTTGTGGAAGAGAAGAACCAGTCTTCATAACATTGCAGGCTTTTTGTTAATACTTTTTGAAAACTTCATTTCTGAATAAATTGCACCAGGCTGTCATATTTCATGAAAAATGAGCCATCCTGTGGCTTACAGACTGAAGAAATATGCTAATATTCCTACTGATTTCATATTTTTTAGCCCTGGATTTCTCCACTAACAACAGCATGCTTCTCACCACCTTCATGGGCACCAATTTTATTATTAATATTCCAAAATGTGTGTCTTCCTCCAAGTTTAAGTCAACCACAGTCAGAGTAGCAGTGGCTCAACTTCCGGATGCATCCACTTTACCAGGTATTTATCTTGAAATAAGTGAAGTTTTTATTATGTTTAACAACTTAAATACAACATTAGGAATAGATAATATAATTCAGGCTGAGAAATTGCATTCCTACTGTTATGTATGCAGGTTTAAAGTCATTGGTTTAGTTTGAACTGTTCTTGTAAAATGTAAGAAATGATTGGTTTAAAAAGTGCGGGAAAACCCTGCACTCTGATTGGCTGGCAACTGCGGCTGCTGGCTATAAATAGCAGCCGCAGCCCAGCCAAAGTGGGTTCGTTCTGAGCTGTAGTCACTAATAAACAAAGAGCTTGAAGCACTCCGCGTCTGTCTCTTCATGCAAACTTAACACCTACAATCAAACTCTTCTCATCTACTAAAGTTTCACAGATGTTTCTCAAAGGAAGATCTTCCAAACGTGCTTTCAAATTCTGATTTCCAAACCAGTTGAGCAAACAACTTAAAAACACAAAAGCTCTTGCTGAGGCCATCTGTCTTTTGTTTACAAGCCTCTCAACTTCAATATTCATGCTTTCTAGTTACTGGAGACACTTAGTTCATTTTTAATAATAAATGCCTTCGTTTTTAAGGCAAGGTCCTTGAGTTGTAATGGGAACATATTGTTTCTCTACCCCAACTAAGTCCACACATCTTAAAGCTGTCAAAGTTGAGAAACACTGCTCTACTCTTTGGATAAAGATGCTATGGGAATAGCAGTAATAACTACATCAAGGAGGAAGAAGGAGCAATGAGAGTTCTAGTAGGTGTAGAATGAGAAATCTCATTGTAGGCAATGGGTATAGAATACCCAGAATTGGAAAATGAAAGAATTCATTGTGGGAACTGGGAAGGGAAGCTCTCATTAAAGTGCAGTGGTTAGAGTGCAGTATTGCAGGCTACTTCTGCTGACTGCCAGCTGATTGCAATTTGGCAGTTTGAATCTCATCAGGCTCAAGGTTGACTCAGCCTTCCATCCTTCCAAGGTGGATAAAATGAGGACCCAGATTGTTGGGGGCAAAATGCTGACCCTGTAAACCACTTAGGAGGGCTGTAAAGCACTGTGAAGTGGTATATAGGTCTAAGTGCTACAGAGAAGTCCAATATGAGATCGGGAATAATTACATTTTGTAACTCTCTTGAAAATAATCAAGCATAGGCATGGAGAGCAATCAGAGGTGGTATTCAGCAGGTTCTGACCAGTTCTGGAGAACCGGTAGCAGAAATTTTGAGTAGTTTGGAGAACTGGTAGCAGAAATTTTGAGTAGTTCAAAATACCACCTCTGACTGGCCCGCCCCATCTATTCTCTGCCTCCCATTGAGTCCCAGCTGATCAGCTGGATCTTAATGTGTTGCCCTGCACAAGAGAACGGAGCTGGAAATCAGGGGAGAGAATGAGTATTTTACAGTATCCTTCCCCTGCCACACCCACCAGCCATGCCCACAGAACCGGTAGTAGAAAAATTTGAATCCCACCACTGAGAGCAATCTAGAGCAATCTACAAGGGTAGCCAGTGAAAGTACCAGCCCTTTGAGCTAGACCAGGTCAGGATTTAGCAAGGATTCCAGGAGTCCCAGTTTATTGCTGTAGGGTATAATAACAGAATCTTGAAATCTGGCCAGAGTTTCTCTCTGCTGTCCTTTTGACTTTTTTTGATTTCCTTCACATGGATTGGATACCTCTTGTTGGGTTTATGTAGGCTTTGGATGGGAAAAATCTTGAAAAAATGATTGCAAAAGAAAGCTGTGGGATGCTGCTTCCATGCTGCTATCAATGGTACAGATGGGTGTAAGGAATATTTTATTATTTATTTTATTTTTGGGATTTATATGCCGCCCTATCTCCCAAAGGACTCAGGGCGGCTCACAACAATAAAAAGAACAGTACAAAATTTAAGATTTAAAAAACTATTAAATCAGAATCCCAATAATTCTAGATTAAAAGCAAATAAAACAATAGAAATACACCCCCAGTCCAGGTTGGCCTGTTGAAATAGCCATGTCTTCAGGCCACGACGGAAGGATTGAAGGTCAGGGGCCACCCGCAGCTCCAAGGGCAGCTGATTCCACAAGGTGGGTGCACCCACAGAGAAGGCTCTCCCCCTGGGGGTCATCAGGCGACACTGTCTAGCCGACAGCACCCCAAGGAGGCCCTGTCTGTGGGAGCACACAGGACGCTGGGAAGATGTTGCTGACAATAGGGCCTTGGTGGTGCAGGCTGTTAATAGCCTAGCACTTAGCTCCAGCTGCCTGTAATTATTGCAGGCTCGAATCCCACCAGGCTCAAGGTTGACTCAGCCTCCCATCCTCTCTGGGTAGGTAAATTGAGGACCCAAGATTGTTGGGGGCAATAAGCTGACTTTGTAAAAATACCGCTTAGTAATAAACAGGCATATACAATGGAATGAAGGCTATTGCTGAGTGCATTAGGTTGTATCCCCCAAAAAACTAAGCCGCCCTGAGTCTCCGGAGAAGGGCGGGATATAAATATGAATTTTTAAAAAAATAGACGGTCCCATAAATACCTTGGCCCTAAGCCATATAGGGCTTTATAGGTGATTACTAGCACCTTGAATAGCCAAGACTAAGCTTGAATTAAAGGAGATTTTAACCTAATTCTGAAAAAAAAGAGGGAAAATAACAATTCCTAGCAGGGTCTGTGACTCAAGCTGGAAATATTTTCCTTTTTTGTCTTGCGTGAGGCAGTTCTCTGCATGGGCAGGAAAAACTTGCTAATCAACAATTTCAAAGAACTGCAGAAGCTGCTGTAGCATCTGCCATATTTGTTCTGAAATGGTTAACGGGCCCTTGTTGTTCCAGCAATTCAGCTATTCTGTATGAAGTGGAGGCTTAGTATTCACTCCCGCTTTGGACAAGGGTGTTCAAGAAAGAAAGAATATGACATTTGACATGTTTAACAAATTAACAGAGTTGGAAGGGACCTTGTGGGTCATCTAGTCCAATGGCCCGCCCAAGCAGGAGACCCTATGCCATTTCTGACAAATGTCAATCTCTTCTTGAAAGTCTCAAGTGATGGCGCTCCCACAACTTCCGGGGGCAACTTCTGTTCCATTGGTTGATTGTTCTCACTGTCAGAAAATTTCTCCTTATTTCTAGATTGAATCTCTCCTTGTTCAGTTTCCATCCATTATTCCTTGTCGGGCCTTCAGGTGCCTTGGAAAATAGCTTGACCCCTTCCTCTCTGTGGCAGCCCCTTAAATATCGGTATACTGCTATCCTGTCTCCCCTGATCCTTCTCTTCACTGGACTAGCCATGCCCAGTTCCTGAAATGATTCTTAATATGTTTTAATCTCCAGTCCCCTAATCATCCTGGTTGCTCTTTTCTGCATTCTTTCTAGAGTCTCAACATCTTTTTTATAGTGTGGTGACCAAAATTGGACGCAGTATTCCAGGTGTGGTCTTACTAAGGCTTTATAGAGTGGTATTAGTTTTGGTTAGGTATTGATCAAGTGGTAGTCCAGATATTTGCAACCCACGTTTCCTTGGTCTATTTTTTTTTTTGCCATAGCTCATCCAGTTGTAGAATTATCAACCTGGCAAGCAGAGTCCAGGAAAGCTAAATTCTTCCCTGTTTCTGCCCAGTTGAAAAGTTTGTGATTCTTTTTCTGGTGATCAAACAGGCCAACGATTTTCATATTTCTGTCTTCTTCTTTTCTATTCTTTTTCAGGGGTAACAGATACCGAACAGATTGAGAATATCCGTAGGACTCCTCAGGCCCAGGTGTATTTTGCAGATGAATTCAAGAGCGTCTCCTGCAGAGTGACCAGGGAACTTCTGGTTCTTGACCTGGACGATAGCCAATATGAGTTGATCAGTGTGATAGGCTACCAGGTGGGAACAGAGTTCTGCCGTCAAACCAAAGGTCCCTTCTGCAACCAACCTCTTAAGCCATCTACCTTTTATAGGTAACTAGCTCAATACCCCTGCTTCGCTACAAAACTATGTGGTCGGGCTTAATTTTGGGGGAGGAAAATAAGGGGGAAAAAATTCTGCCTACCAGCATCCATCGGTATTCATCTGGCTAGCATCCTGTCAGTGTGTGAGAGAGTTGAGGGCTGTTTGGAAACTGAAACAGTATTTGCTGTATGAGCAAGAAGGAGACAGCAAGGAGCTTGGGCGTGGCTTAGCTCAACTGTTCTGTATTAAAGCTGCTTGGTGCTGTTAAACTGAAACTGAAACTCCTCTGCTGATGTTTTGCATTTGGAACAGATTTCTTTTCAGGTGGGGAGGGCGAGTAGAATTCCTTAGCATCAGAGCGTGTTAATTATAATAATATACAAAATACAAATGCTGTGATGGTCATTTTGAAAAATCCTTTCTTAGTGAGCACCTAGAAGCCAAGAGGAATATGTATGCCAAATGTCAAGTTTGTAGGCTTTACAATTCTGGAGATTTTGTGATGATGCATGAACATTCCAAATTGTGATGGACTTTAAAAAAAAACTACCTACAACCCATCCTCATAGTTATGACTGCTGTATGCATGCAGTCACATGGTTGCATTTTGGGTGTTTGGCCCCACCAGCTTCCATTTATGACCAGTTGCAGCATCCCACGATTTGCTACATTTTTTTGCATTTTTTTCTAGCAGAAAATGGCACAAAACACCCAATGGATATGCTGGATTCGCTTAATGACTACACAACATGATTACAGTGACTTTCTTTACAATGGTTATAAAAATGGTTGCAAAATCAAGTCCTGTGGTGCCTCCACTTACGACTGCAATGACATATGACAAATTCTGGGCTCCGCTGTGGTCATGAGTCAAGGACTACCTGTATTTTCCATGGGCAAGTGAGATGCACTGGATATTGTGTGCCCCTCATGAAGGTGCTTTCATGCTAGCCATTTAAAGCTGAACTTCTGTAGTTGCTTTTACAGTTGTCTTTGAAGTGGCTCCATCCCAATAATTCAAAATGGCCACTGCAGTTGTCAATCCCTATGCCACACACATTAACGCCTATTAAAAGGAGGCAGGCCATGGCTACCCGTTTTTAACACAAGGCCCCTGTGTTAGTGTATTGCACATGTCATGCGTGTAAAAAAAGATATGGAGCTTTAATAATCTTGACTTTTTCGATCCATCTCGATAGAATCTTCTGTTTCTTTATGCTTTATGGGGTGTCCTCATTGGATGGTCTTCCAGCCATTGTTTCATGAGGTTCTTCCTTTGTTTTTAAGGATGTTTTCAAAAGAAGCATTTATTTTGTTCTCTTTTTGCTTAGAAACAGCGTTTTATAAAAGTCCAGGAGATACCAACAACTATTTACAATTTCTTCATCTTTTTGAAGCTCTTATCTTCCATCAACTTCCACATTCCTAATCATTTTCTCTTATCTTTTGCTCGTTCTTTTATTTAAAGGGTGAACTACTTTTTTTTGGATGACAAGTCTGTCATAAGAGCACATACAGATTGGTCAACAGCTATACAGACCAGGAATGGTAAGTTTCAAGATACTTGACAAAAAACACAGGTATGTTAGTAGGGAATTATTTCTTGGCTGCTTTGTGAACATTTTATCATCTCTCTCTCTCTCTCTCTCCTATCTATATCTTTCTCTCTATGTCTGTCTGTCTATCATCTATCTCTATCTTTATCTGTCTATCATCTGTCTGTCTGTCTGTCTGTCTGTCTATCTATCTATCTATCTATCTATCTATCTATCTATCTGTTTGTTCTGACCCAACCGGGTTCCCAGAGAGTAAACACAAAGGTAGCAGCCCCCACCTTTCAAGGTTTAATCACGACTGCTGTTCCTTTACAGATAAAAGGCTGATTTCCAACAATTATCTCTGACAAGAAAGAGCCTTGCCAAGTTGTTTGTCAAGGCTGCCAAAATCCCAGAGATAAGAACTAATTTACAAGATTCACAAACTAAGATGTCCACCAGTTGAGCTAAGAGCTTCTTTGCTGTCTGCAAAGAACGCTTTTCCAAACCTGGCTTTTATCCTCTTGAGGGAGGGGCCATTACCTTGCAGCCTTACTCCCGAGTTGCCTGTGCTGCTGTAATTGTTCTTTCCTCCGAGTAATCCTTCATGCACGTGCACTTGGCACCTCCTTGTCACTGCTGCCAGCCCCCACAATCTCTGAAGGCAGCCGTCCACTCCCTGATGGTCCTGGCTCCTCATCAGAGTCATCACTCTCCTCAGCCATCTGCACCTGATGCCGGCTAACCACAACACTATCTATCTATCTATCTATCTATCTATCTATCTATCTATCTATCTATCTATCCTATGCCCATTATCAGCATTCTTGAGTTAGAGGGGTTTTTTTCACAGCAGCGTATCTTAAGAAAGTAGCTAAAATCAATAGTTGATTAGTTATTTCATTAGTAGAGGAAGAAAAGAAAGTTCCCCATTAAAATTTTTTGTTGACCCACAACTCCGACTGGATCAATCTATTGCTTTAATCCAGAACCAGGCTAATCCCAGCAGCAGCATCTTTATTTGCAAATGAACACCATAACGTATACCTACAGGTGAGGGCTTTCTTGCAAGGATGCTCCTTAAGTGGCAAGGTTGGTGGGCCAAATGAGAAAATTTAGAATTCGGGCCAGTGAGCATCCTGAAAAATCAGTGAAACTGGTGGCAATTATCCCCCTGGGAGCCACTTCCTGGGTGCACCTTCAGATCTTGCTGTCATAAACACCAATTCATCCTCCAAAGATTGGCTATCGGGTGGGCGTGGCTAGGTGGTCATGTGACTGGGTAGGTGTGGTCAACTCAACATCGTTTCTTTGCCCTAATTACTTAAAAATATATATATACCAAAAAGTTGTTTATTATTTCGTGCATTTAATACTTAAATAGAAGACTGGGTGAAACCAGGCTTAATAGCAGTGACTCCTGGAGTCTTAGTGGAGTTTCTGGTGAGTTACGTGATTCTTATTATTTGGGAATTAATCCCCTCGGAGGCTAGTGGCTATGTTATCTGATTTTCTCAATGGCTCTCCCTGGCAAGTGCTGAGAGGATTGTTTATGCAACACTTTTACGAGGTGTGAAATGCTCTTGGCTGAATGCCCAGAAGTTCGATTAAGCCTATTAAGAGCTTTCCCTTGCTGCTTGTCTTTCTGATGTTATTGTGGGATCTCTAAGCCCCGCAGAGTCTTAGCTAGGGACTCTCCTGAGCTCCTGCGAGGCCCCAGCAGCCCACCCCTGCATGCACCGTCCCATGGCCCAGTTGTAAATAGACCATGGCCCAGTGGTGGGCTGGGGTGGGGACCCTTTTCTAATCCAACCCCCCTAGAAGTCCTCCAAGGTGTCTTCCAACTCTGCTCTCCTGTATTCTGTGTACTGGAAATACTGGTGCCGCCTGGTCTTATAATGCTGTTAAAGGTTGACTTAATGCAGATGGAAGGAGGTGAAGAAGATTGATCGCAGTCCATGGGAAGGAAAAGAGATCCAAGAATAGCTTTAAATGGAGACTTATCCCCACCACATTGTATCTTAACTAATTCTAAACATCAGTTTTACAAGGGGGCTCTTCTGCTGCCCAACTCTTGGCAGTAGGAAAAACAACCTTTGTCGGAGGAAATGTGGAACGTGTAGGAACTTGAAATCTGGATCTTTTTTCATGCATGAAAATAATTTGTTTGCTGATGTCAACTCATTCCTTAACCTTGCCTGGAGAGCTCAACCAAATTCTTGGTTTCCATGGAGGAAGTTATGAACATTTCCAGTTTAGGATGTTGATTTTTAGACCTGAATGTAATTTACAGACATAACAAGGTTCAAATTGGAGTTTCTTTTGATACTTCTTGTAATGTTTGCCTCTTAACTCTGTATTTCTCTGTGTTCCAGTGACCAACCATGAATCAGCCGATATAATGTTTGAAGGGCGGGCAGGCGGCATGATCGTAATTACTATTTTGGTTTCCGTGGGTGGAGCTGTCCTTCTAATTGCCCTAATTGTGGCAGCTGTACTTTCTAATAAGAAGTAAAGGGTTCCTTTCTTCTGGATTGAAAATGATTGTAGATATGGAGGAAGAGCAGACTTTGCTTGGAAATCAAAGGAGATTCTACAGACACCCCCCAACCCAGTTAAGGAACAAACTGAAAGAAAGCAGCACCAAATAAAACAGAACACCTGCACCTTCTCCTACACGATTCTTCAGTTTCTACGTGCATTAACTTCAAACATATATTTAGGATGCATTTTGAATCCTTTTTCTGCAATGATAACCCTGGATTCAGCAAATAAGCACACTCCAATGTGCCAACCGTCCCTGTCCGGATATTTCCTTTTATTTGTATCCATTTCATGTATTCGTAATCATGTTTATACTTATATTTGTTATCATGCTTGACAAAATAAATAAAATAATAAAATTATTTTTAAGATACCTATTATCAGTATTGCCCTTGTTTTAAATGTACTAGGATGGCAAAGCTTGGTTAGGCTGACACATAAAATATGAAAGAATTCTGCGTAAAACTGGGCCTAACCAAGTTCCTAATTCTAATTGCCTACAAAAGTTCTGCAAAAGTAAAGCAAAACCATATTTAACTATGGGTGTCCATAGGGGAGGCACTTCATTGCAAATATGACATGAATTATCTACTTTTGATGAATATTTTGGGCAATGACATTCTCATGGATTCTACCAGACATCGCTAAAATTAACATGTCTCTTAATTAAGACAGTTCCTAGTGGGCAATATCTATATACTTCCCAGTCCTTTTTCAATATCCCTCTTCAAAGAACATCGGCCTGTATAGAATTGTGTAATGTCGATATTTATCTAGGCCAATTTGTTCACGGTCCCTTATCAGTTGTGTTTTCCACAAGCTCATTGCCTCTGACCCATATTTCTTGATGTGATTACTCCCTCCAATGTTTCCCAACCAAGTCTTGTGTAATCCAGTTGTGTGATAAAAGTCTTGTACTGTCTTAGAATCAGACAGAGCAACGTACTCTTCCTTACAATTTTCCAAAACCGTTTTATCAATTAGAGCCTGATCTTCAACGCTTGTTCTGGGTTTTGTCTATTTCTTTCTATTTGGCTGGTAGCAGGCTATTGTTTTCTAGATTATCTTGTAGGTCATCTGCTGTTATACCAGCCAAAAGTTTAGATTATCTTGTCTGATTTCATACAGTACCCTGTCTGTGAGCCTTTTTTTTCCTTTCCATTTAATTGTTTTTGATTATCAGAGATTCCCTGGACAAGTCCCTGCAGTTTTCTCAGTAAGGTTTTTCAGAAGTGATTTGCCATTGTCTCCTTCTTAGGCTGAGAGAAAGTGACTGGCCCATGTGTCAGCTTTGGAAGTCATATTTTACTTAGAGCAGTCACCTGGCTGGCTTTGTGTCCAAGGTCGGACTAGAACTCACGGTCTCCTGGTTTCTAGCATGCAACTTTCACCAGAACTGGCTTTCTCAATAGTTTGCTGGCAGCCGGTGGAGATGGCAGTGGAATCGGACAGTGGGGAAGAACGGCGACCAGTAAGGGAGTCTGGAGAGGACTCAGATGAGGGTCCTGTGTCTGATGCAAAGATGGGGCCAGGACCATCTGGGAGTGGGGTACTGACTCTAGAGCCTTCGGAGTCTGGCAGCAGCAAGGCAGAGGACCCAGGGGAGCCTGTTCCCAGTGTGCGTAAGCACAGAGCTGCTAGAAGACGAGAGCAGCTGAAACAAAAGGGGTGACTCAGGAGTAAGGCTGGATGGTGATTGCCCCTCCCATAAGGGATAAAAGTCAGGCCAGGATGACGAAACCTTTGCAGGAAGCCAAGTAGTTCGATTGGTTCTGAGTCATCCTGGAAGCTCTTTGTACTTTGGTTGGTTTTTCTTGTACTTCGGTTGGTTTCTGTTCTAGTTAATTTGATACTTCTGTTTTGGCAGCACTTCACAGAACTAAAAGGTATGTACTTATCTTAGGGGACTGTTTGAGCTTAATTCCGGCTGGGAATGAAAACAATTCCCAGCGTTGCAATAAAATAGGTTTTGTTTTTAAAACAAGTTTGTGAATAATTACGGTTTATGAACCATTATTAACCATTTGGCCTAGGGGTACAAATTGGCCTAGGGGCACAAAGTTAGAAACTGGGAGATGGTGAGTACTATTCCACTTTAGGCGTCTGGGTGACTTTGGGTCAGCCCAACCCACCTCACAAGGCTGTTATCGTGGAAAAATAGGAGAAGGAAGAGTGTTAGATATTTTCATCGAGCTATTTATAAAAATAATTAAAGAAAAATAAAAAATAAATATTTTTTTTAAAAAGTAAAAATTGTGGTGTTTTTCTCAGGTTCCCATATGCTACCCATTCATTTCATCTCTTTTTTTCACCATACTACATTCTAGTTGTAATCTTTCCTCATTATTTTATTATTCAGTATGGTTCTTTTCTTGTTCAGGCTTGGATCAAATCATGTCTTTGTCATAAATAGGTTATTCTGCTTATATTGTACAACACCACATTTATATCTAATACTTTATTATTATTATGGACATTGCTATAATTTGCTATTTAACAATGTCCACAGGTTTTTTTATCCTTCTCATATCAAGCTGGTATTTTCTTACTAAATATTATTTGGCTTTTTATTCTTTCTTTTATTGACCTTCAATTGTCTCTGTTTATTATTATTCATTGAATTTTATCAATATTAATTTGTTAAAAAGCAATACATATTAATAACAATAACATATATATATAGTGTGTGTGTATATATAAATATGTTTTATATACTATAAAATTATATATATATATATAATTTATAGTATATAAATATATACACACTATAAACTATGCTATAATAATCTAAGTCTGTGTAAGAAGAATAAAGGTAAACTAAACTTTAAAAAGTCTTTTGAAACTTTTAAAAAGCTAAATGAACCAAAAAGAAAACTATTTAAAAACAAAGACCTGAGATTTCTCAGTGATCTCCCAGTAGTAACAAAATCTGAGCCTGCTTAAAATTTTGAAATAACACCCATGGAATGACTGGTGACTCCATGTCCAGGCTGATTTTATTGATACCAGTAAGAATTCTGGCTTTCCTCTCTGGGATCCTTTTTCAGACCTCTTAGTTACAGCCCACAATAATCTGCCATCCAAAGCAGGGTCGGACCTGCCTGTTCATGGATAGGAGACCACCAGGAGATCCCTGGGAAGTCTATGCCGGAAGAAGGGCACAGTGACCAGGCGCAAAGCTGCTGTCACCGCGCTTGAAGTATAGGCTCCATTCACCAAGAGGCGCCTCCGGGAGATCCAGCCCGTCTCTGCCTCCGCGCGGCTTCGAGCCCGGGGCTGGTCCAGCGTCGGCCTCACTTCCTTCTGGAGCATCTCTTGAGGGAAGCTCCGCGGCTCCACCGCCCTTCCGCAGAGGAGACTGTAACTACCGTAGCTCCGCCGGCGCTGTCGCCCTTTCCGCGCTTTATCTCTCTCTCCCTCTCCGCCTGGGTGCTTCTCCAGCCAGGCAGGGCGGAGCTGGCGGAGGGCCGGCCCGTGTTGCGCTCCGCCCGGCCTTCCTGCCCTCCTCCTCCACCCGGACAGCTGGAGCTGGCGAGGCAGGCGACCTTTGTAAGTAGCGGGCGGTGAGGTGAGGTGAGGCTAAGCCAGGCGAGGCGCGCTGAGTCCCGGGCGCGGCGGGTGGGCGGCGTCGGTGAGCGCTTGGAGAGGCTTGGTGGGCGGACGACCTTAGTTGACGCCCCGGAGGGGTTTGGAGGGGAGAGGAAGAATGCGGGGACCGGAGGGCGGGCCGGCCGACGGGAAAAGCTGCCTAACCCCGCGGCGCTGGTGAGCAGTCCACGGGAGGGAGGATTGTCCCTCCGGCCCCGAATGGGAAGCCGGGTGGCTCGTCCTGGGTCCTGCTATCTTCGGCTCGTTACTCCCTCTTGTCCTGCTCTGGAATACAGGTAGTCCTCAACTTTCCACCACCCTTGACCCCAAAAATTTATGTTGCTAAGTGAGACATTTGTGAAGTGAGGCCCGTTTTGCAACCTCTCTTGTCCCAGTTGCTAAGTGAATCGTTGTAATTGTTCAGTTAGCAATGAAGTTGTTAAGTGAGCCTGGCTTCCCCATTGACTTTGCTTGTGCAGTTGTTAAGTTAGGAACGAGGTTGTTAAGTGAATCTTGCTTCCTCCATTGACTTTGCTTGTCAGAAGGTCTCCAAAGAGGACCCCAGGATCAGCATATATATGAATCAGTTGGCAAACGCTTGAATTTTAGGTCAGGTGGCCGTAGGGATGCCGCCACAGTAATAATAAGTGTGAAAAATGGTCATAAGTCACTTTAATTCAGTGATGTTGTAACTTTGAACGGTCACTCAACGAACTATTGTAAATTGAGGACTACCTGTAAGGTTCGCACCCCGATCCAAAGGATCAGGGTCTGGTTTGACAGAAGGACTCTGGGCGCACAACCCTGAACTGGATTGGCAAAGAAGCTGTTACAACTGGCTGCATTGCCCCCAGGATGAGCCCAGATTTCCCCCCTCCCAGCAGAGAGAGAGAGAGAGGGAGGGGGGGAGGGAGGGAGAGAGAGAGAGAGAGAGAGAGAGAGCGAGCGAGCAGAAGTGCTTTGGGGCACATCTATCTGTCTCTCTGTCCGTCTGTCTGTCTCTGTCTATCATCTATCTGTCTATTATCTATCTGTCTGTCTATATGTCTATCATTTATCAATCTGTCTATATCTATATCTATCTGTCTATATGTCTGTCTATCTGTCTATCATCTATCTGTCTGTCTATCATCTGTCTGTCTGTCTGTCTATCTATATCTATCGTCTACCTATCTATCTGTCTATCATATCTGTCTTATCGGTCTATCTGTCTATCTGTCTATATATCTATCTGTCTATCATTTATCTGTCTGTCTGTCTATCTGTCTGTCATCCATCTATCTGTCTGTCTGCCTATCATCTATCTGTCTATCTATCTATCTGTCTATCTATATCTGTCTGTCTGTCTGTCTGTCTATCTATCATCTATCACTGCGAGCCAGAGTCTCCCCAACCTTGGGGAATCTCCCCTCACCCCTTCTTCACTCCTCCTTTGACACAGATGGAGCAAGGTGAAACTGTAACCAGGTGAAACTGTCGAGGATTTTGGGACTTTCCTCTTCTAGGTTGTGGAAAGGAAATAGGTCACCTTGACTGTTTGGACCACCGCTGGGTACTTTTTATGCTGCAATAAACCACATTTTATAGGCTGTGTCCGCGTCCAGTCAAACAAATTAAGGCTGGTTTAAATACAACTAGCTCTATCAGTGCTTCACTTTCTGAAATCTCCCTCACCCTTATTCTTCACTCCCTCCTTTGACACAGATGGAGCAAGGTGAAACTGTAACCAGGTGAAACTGTCGAGGATTTTGGGACTTTCCTCTTCTAGGTTGACGGAAAGGAAATAGGTCACCTTGACTGTTTGGACCATACCGCTGGGTACTTTTGCTCTGCTGTAAACCACATTTTATAGACTGTGTCACGTCCAGTCAAACAAATTAAGGCTGGTTTAAATACAACTAGCTCTATATCAGTGCTTCACTACGAAACTGTGTGGTTGGGGTTAGTTTTTGGGGAGGAAAATAAGGGGAAAAAAATTCTGCCTCTGCCTATCAGCATCCATCGGTATTCATCCGGCTAGCGTCCTGTCAGTGTGTGAGAGAGTTGAGGGCTGTTTGGAAAGTGAAACAATATTTGCTGTGTGAGCAAGAAGGAGACAGCAAGGAGCCTGGACGTGGCTTAGCTCAACTGTTCTGTACTAAAGCTGCTTGGTGCTGTGAAAGTAAAACTGAAACAAACTCCTCTCCTCTGCTCCTGTTTTGCAGCATATTTCTTTTCAGGTGGGGAGGGGGAGTAGAACTCCTTAGCATCAGAGCGTGTTAATAATAATAATATACGAAATACTAATGCTCCGATGGTCATTTTGAAAAATCCTTTCTTAGTGACCACCTAGAAGCCAAGAAGAACATATGTGCCAAATTTCAAGTTTGTAGGCTTTATGGTTCTGGAGATTTTGTGATGATGCATGAGTGGTCTTTCACTTTTATATATATAGACAGAAGACAGATGTGTGAACCCAGCTTTTGTTTTGACTCAAGAATGATTATCCTCCTTTTTCTTGGCTTTGAAATCTTAGTTTTTCTGTTGCTTCCAGAGCCTTGCCAGAGACCGAGTGGCAGCTGTTCTTGGTCCAAAGAAACAAGTAACAAATCCTGTCTTCAGCTGCTGATTCAGTTTTTGGAAACTCCCTTTTCTTTTAAGGTAGGTAAAGGGTAGCCTGCCAAAAGGACATGATGGTGACATGATAGCAGTCTTCCAATATTTGAAGAATTGCCACAGAGAAGAGGGGATCAACTTGTTTTCCAAAGCACATGAGGGCAAGTCAATACGTAACAGAGAGAAACTTATCAAAGAGACATCAAACCTAGAACAAGGAGAAATTTCCTTTTCTTTCCCCGTCTATTTTTATTTTATTTTTATTTTATTTTAAAAAGTTAAAATACAAAACAGCAGATTTGTTTTAAAGAGACAAACAAACAAAGGAAAAACAGAAAACAAACATTTTAAAAGGGCATTAAAATGAATACATATACACATATTATCCCCCAGTTGAATGTTGATTAATACATTACCACAATATTAGTTTTGCTCCCCTTGCGAAACAGACCCCCCAAATTTTAAACCTCTAAAATATTAATTTTAATTACAAATTATTAACCTGTCATCCATATGCTATATTAATGACAAAATAGTTAACAGGAAGAACAGTAATAATAAAAAGGCAAGATTAAAATTTCAAAACTTTCTGTTAACAAACTTTTATTATAATCAACTTGTAGAAAATTTACCATGGCTTCTTAACTATCCCAAATCATCCCAAGAATTAACACTGATTCATCCTGGATGAAATATCTTATGTTTGTTTCTTAATAGCAGCTCATCAATTTTTGTCTGATTAAATATAGTATAGTCCAATTTCCAGTCTGTCTTCCCAGAAAACTCCAGATGAAATTGTTTCCTGGTTAAGTGTAATAGATGTCCTTCAGTAAACTTAAAGACCAATTTGTCACTTATCACTCAGATATCTTTCTGCTGTTGTATAAGAAAGCAGGTTCAAGCTTCAGGAAGGTGTATGCAGTCAACACGGTTAATTCTACGTCTGGGTCCATATTTCTTCCCAGAAAATCTACAGTCCTAGGCTGCATCAACAGATTTTGTGGTTGTTGTGGTGGTTAGCTGGTAGCAGGTGCGGACGGCTGAGGAGATCGAGGACTCAGATGAGGAGCTAGGACCATTAGGGAGTGGACTGCTGCCTTCAGAGATTGTGGGAGCTGGCAGCAGCGATGAGGTTTCTGAGAAGCCTGTGCCAAGTGCGTGCATGCAGGATTACTCACAGGAAAGAGCAGCTGCAACAGCACGGGTGACTCGGGAGTAAGGCTGCAAGGTAATGGCCCTCCTTCAAGAAGATAAAAGCCAGCTGTGAAGCGAACGTTCTTTGCAGGAAGCAAAGACGTTTTGAAACTCAGTCTCGTGGACATTACAGTATTTTTAAGTTGGTATTTGAAGACTCTTGTGTTGTGAAATAGTTCTTATCTGTGATTCTTGGCAGTCTCGTACAGTTTTGGTAAGGTTTGTATTATCAAAGTAATTAGTTTGCAGCAGCTTTTTAACAGGGGATTCGTAAGACTCATTAAAAGGTGTCTGTACCCTTTCGTTATTGTTCGTCTTATTAGAAAAGGGTTTGGGTCAGAACAATAGTTTCAAGGTCACATGAAGTATAAATACCCCGTTATATTGCACTGGTAAGACCAGACCTGGAATACTTCATCCAGTTTTGGTCACCAAATGCAAAAAAAAAAAGATGTTGAGATTAGAAAGAGTGCAGGAAAGAGCAACAAAGATGATTACAGGTCTGGAAGTGAAACTTTGATGAACGGTTGTGGGAAGTGGAAGTGTAGCAAAGAGAAGGACCCCGAGTGACATAATAGCAGTGGTCCAATACCTGAGGGGCTGTCACAGAGAAGAGTGAGTTGACCTATTCTCTAAAGCACCTGAGGGCAGGAGAAAAAGTAATAGGTGGAAGATCATTAAAGAGGTATTTAAAGAGGAATTTCCATTCAGTGAGAATAATTCTTGGAATGGCTTTCCTCTGGAAGTTTGCAGGTTTGCTCCACCACTGGAGATTTTAAAGAAGAGATTGGATAGCCATTTGTCTGGCATGGCATGGGGTCTCCTGCTTGAACAGGGGGACAGGGGTCACCAACCTTTTGGACCTCAGGGACCACCAAACTCATAATTTTAAATCCCACAGACCACTAATATGAATTTTGACTGACGGTGGACTGCTGACGTTGGTGAGAAAGTCGGTCCCAGATTCCAGAGCTGCAGTAGCCACAGGACTGGCCCTTTGGTCATCCCGGAGCAGCTGCTCCTCCACCCGGGTGCACTGGCCTGCCATGGACTGGAGGAGCAGCTGCTCCGTGACCAAAGGGCAGTCCTATGCAGCTGGAATATGGGACCGACTTTCCCACCAATGTCAGCAAGCCACCCCAGGGTGGATTTCCCTCCCCTGCCATTGGTCTCACCTTCCAGTTCCAGCTTGCGTGGCTCTACTTAAGGTAAGGTTTGCGCTCGGCTGAAGGGTGGGGGCCAAAGGGTGAGCAAGCCATGTGGGCCTTGTGTTCCCGCACAGCCTGGATTAATTGCTTTGGGGGGAACATTTCTCTGAGGACCACCAAAATTTTCTCGTGAACCACCAGTGGTCCCCGGCCCACCAGTTGGCAACCACTGGTCTATATGACCTCCAAGGTCTTTTCCAGCTCTATTTTAAGTTCTAAGACTGCAAGATCAAGTTCAGCTCGTTGGGCTGCAAATCCTAAAATGACCACAAGATGCCGGCAAAATTTTCTTTATATCTTAACTGTCATCTAGTAATTTTGAACTTTGCATTTGCCATCTCCTGGTAGGAAAAATGAACACGGTGGCAAAAATTGTGCAAGCCTTGAGTATAAATATTAAATGATCCTATCAATAGTTTTGTTACATGACCAGAAGATGAGATTTGTTTGAAATAGCTCTGAATTCAGAGTGCAGATGAAAGAAGCAGTGGATGTACATATCCCCATTAAAAAAGAGAATTGATTGAAGATTGAACTTTGATGGCAAGTTAATTTAACCCAGTGTGTAATATATCAATTGGAATTCTTCTCCTTCTGTTTCTTCTCTTCTAAGGGCAGTGATCTATCTCTATCCTACCTTTTTTTCTCTTTCTTTCTCTTTCTCTTTTTCTTCTTTTTTGCTGTTTCAGGGAAGATATAAATATTCATATCCGTTCTCTCATATTAATGCCTCTTTCGGGTGGGGGAGATAGGTGGCTTAGGCAGGGAAGAAGGTCAAACAACTACTGAAATCCAGAGGGTTGTTTTGGTGGCACCAAAGACATGCCAAAAAACCTGGCTCTTTGAGGACACTATATACAGCTGTATCGTAGATGCAATAGCCTCAGACAGGAGTCAATTAAATTTAAATCAACTGCAGAAACAAGCAGACCAAAACAATTCCTGAGCGATCGTGCAATGCATCTAGCAGGCTTAACTTTCTCTTAACTAACTCTTTAATTTTCATGACATTTTCCTGCAAATGTCCTTCTTGAGATACCTTTTTTTTCTTTTTAGCCAACTGATTTTATTATCGTTAATGATGATATCTGTGATTTGTCCTGGCTCTACTTATTTCTGGAGTGTGGTTTCTCGCACAACAGAAAGTGTCTCTATGGCAGTGTTTCACTGCTGGAAAGGAATATCTATTATTTTATTTATTTATTTATTTATTTATTTATTAGACTTGTATGCAGCCTATTCCCTAAGGACTCAGGGCTGCTAACATTAAAACAGAAAATTTACAATAAAACAAAATTAAACAGTAAACAAGCCAAATAAATTAAAATAAACCCCCAGGGTCATTCAAGGCGGCCCGTTGAAACAACCAAGTCTTCAGGTCGGCCGGAAGGGCGGAGGTCAGGCAGCGAATCGACGAGGAGCTGATTCCAGGGCAGGTGCTCCCACAGAAGGCCCTAGCCCTGGGGACCGCCAGCCTACAATATCTGACTGGCGGCACCCCAGGCCCCTCCTATGAGCGAACAGGGCGTCGGAGAGTGATGCTGGCAGGAGGCGTTCCGCAAGTACCCTGGACCCAAGCCATTAAGGGCTTTATAAGTTGTAACTAATACCTTGAAGGCGACCGGGGAGGCAACGGCAACCAATGCAAGCAGCGCAGGAGGGGTGTAACATGGGAGTATCGGGATACCCCATCACAACCAGCGGCCGCATGCACCAACTGGAGCCTCCGGAGTCGCAAAGGGAAGCCCCATGTAGAGAGCATTGCAGTAGTCAATCCTAGAGGTGACAAGCGCATGAGTGACCGTTCGAAGGGCATCTCGGTCCAAATAAGAGCGAAGCTGGCGAACCAGCGAACCTGGGCAAAAGCCCCCTGGCCACAGCTCCCACATGCTCCTCCAAACCGAGCTGTGAGTCCAGGAGGACACCAGGTTTCTCGCCCTATCCGGGGCAACACCTCTCCCCATGACCAAAGATGGTACATCTAATGAAGACCGAGATGCCGGTAGAACAGCCACTCCGTCTTGGTGGGGTTGAGCTGAAGCCTGTTACTACCCATCCAGACCCGTACACGCCTCCAGGCACGGGACATCACGGAGAGAGCATCACTGATCTGGCCTGGGGTGGAGATATAAAGCTGGGTATCATCAGCATACTGATGATACCTCACCCAAACCTCGGATGATCTCACCCAGGTTTCATGTAGATATTAAACAGGACCCAGCGGTTTCATGTAGATATTAAACAGGAGGGCGAAAGGACAGACCCTGGCGGCACCCCACAAGTGAGGGGTCTCGGGGTCCACCTCTGCCCCCAAGCCAACACTGACTGCGAGCGGCCCGAAAGGAAGGAGGAGAACCAACGCAAAAACGGTTCCCCCACCCCCAAACCTCTAAGCGCCGCAGAAGGATACCATGGTCGATGGTATCGAAAGCCGCTGAGAGATCTAAAAGGACTAGGACAGAGGAAAAACCCCTGTCGAGCCTCCAGAGATCATCCACCAGTGCGACCAATGCTGTCTCGTGATATTTTCCATATCTTCTGTTCTCTGTGGGAATCTCCAGATTTAATTTCAGCTAGGGTGGTTACTTCAAGGAGATGGTTGCTGCATAGTTTTTGTTTCTAAATGTATTTAAACATTTGTTAGTACTTGAATTGTAAAAGTAGTAGGTGATGAATGATGAATTCAGGATCATTGTTTAAAAACTAAACAAAGGGTCAATAGGAGATTGATTTAAACCGGCTTTTGTTCTTGTAGAATGTTATTCACGATTTAAATTGTTCATTTAAACCAGGGCTCTCCAAACTTGACAACTTTAAGACTTGTGGACTTCAATTCCCAGAATTCCTCAGTCAGCATAGCTGACTGGAGAATTCTGGGAGTTGAAGTCCACAAGTCTTAAAGTTGCTAAGTTTGGAGACCTCTGATTTAAACTCAACCTCTGTAAAGAGTAATCATTATGATTGCAGGGGATATTAAATATATTCTTTGGGAAATGTGGGGCACGGAAATTTCTTTGAAGTGTTTACATATTGAAATTCAGAAACAGCTGACAACCTTTTCTGAGTAATATCTATTACTGTTAGTTCCTTTGACAGTGTGAAGCCTCACGCAATGTTCTGGAATTGAACTGTGTCAGGGGTACCTTTGTGGGATGTGTGTGTGTGTGTGTGTGTGTGTGTGAAAATCTGGAAGTTGGCATGTGCAGTGATGCACAGAGCAGATGTTTGAAAGAAAAGGGAATTCAGTTTGGCAGGCTGGTGAAGAGAGCTGTGATCCAGGAGAGGTTCCTGCCAGGTTGTCCAAATTGCTTTGTCTGAGTTTTATTGAACTACGTTTTTAATCAAATTAATCTCGTCAGTTGGTGTAGCTGCTCATTAAAAACTCCTGACTCCATGCAACTCTTACTTCACAGGAAGCGGAGACAGAGAATGGAGCCCTCACAGAAGACGACATTTAAAAGTGAGCAAAAATCAAGGTAAATAAATGAACAAAAGGTTAAACTTGATAATAGGCATCCTGGGAATGGGGTATGTACAAAAATGGTAGTCACAACCATACACTGCCTGTTTTTTATATGTGGTGATATGGAGCAGGATTTTGGGGTTTTGACCCCTCTATGGGAAGATGATTACTGATGATAATTTCACAGACCACCTTTCCTAGACAAAACACCTTTCCGTTCTCTTTTTCATTTGTCTCAATACTGTTGCCATTTCATAATCATCCAATTGTTTGGCACAAGAGGGTATTCCTTGCGCCTAAAAGCATAAACCTCCTTTTTAAAAATCTTGCTTCTTAAAATGTCCTTTTTCCATATAAATCAAGACTGTGCCCATTCTTTTTATTCTGTTGATTACACCTAAAATCAATTTGTTTTGTTAAGAGCCTTGGTGGTGCAGGCTGTTAAACGCCTAGCTCTTAAGTTCCAGCTGCCTGCAATTAGTGCAGGCTCGAATCCCACCAGGCTCAAGGTTGACTCAGCCTTCCATCCTCTCAGGGTAGGTAAATTGAGGACCCAAGATTGTTGGGGGCAGTTAGCTGACCTTGTAAAAATGCCGCTTAGTAATAAGCAGGCATATACAATGGAATGAAGGCTATTGCTGAGCACACTGGGTTGCATCCCAAAAATTGTAAGCCGCCCTGAGTCTTCGGAGAAGGGCGGCATATAAATGTAATTTAAAAAAAAAAATAAGGGCAACTTTGGTGCCCTTTAAAGTTACTGTAAACTTTGTTTTTCTCCTTTAAGCTCAAGGGTAAAATTAAAATGAGAAGCTCCTCCTAGTATTTGTTTCTCCAGCAAAGGTTTTCCCCATCCTAGTTGTTTTCCTTCCTTCCTTCCTTCCTTCCTTCCTTCCTTCCTCCCTCCCCTCCCCTCCCCTCCCCTCCCCTCCCCTCCCCTCCCCTCCCCTCCTGACTAGAGATTGGAAAGGCTGGGAAAAAAACTCCAAAATAGAGGGGGAATAAGTTTTCTCTGGTTTTTTTTCCATCTTTTTCCAGAGTTTTGGGGAAAAAATGGACAAAATGAAAAAAAAAAACCAAGTCCCCCCCCCATTTTTTCCAAATGTTTTGGGAAACCCTGTTTTTTCCCAATTTTTCCATCCCCTCCCCCCCCCAGGTGTTTCCATCTCTACTCCTAACAGCCCTGGATGGCTTGGTTAACTCCAAAAGTTATTTCCATTGTTAATTCCAGAATCTCATAATTATTTTGCAATGTGACTTTCTGTTCCTGATAGGGGATTAGATATTTTACATCTAAAATCAAGTGACTGTCTACTTTAGAGACATAGCAGTTGTGATCCAAAACAGACTTTTACTGGATTTCTCTTTTAGGAAATTTTTGAAAAGCCTTATACGGAAGCAGCCCCAAGAACTCCTGCTAGTCATTGGAACTGGAGTGAGTGCTGCTGTTGCACCAGGAATTCCAGCCTTGTGTTCGTGGCGGAGTTGCATTGAAGCAATCATTGAAGCCGCTGACCAGCTAGAAGTGTTGCATCCTGGAGACGTAGCCGATTTCCGCCATAAAGTGTCCAAAGACCGAGATTTGCTTGTGGTTGCACACGATTTAATCCGAAAGATGTCACCGGTGAGCACTTCTCAGATAAGGGATCTGAAGTGAATGTTATTCCTGCTTTGAAAGTGAAGATGTAAATAGACCTGTATTCCTGGTCTGGCTTTCCATTGTAGATCGTCCTTGACTGATGACTTAGTGACTCTTTGAAGTTAAAACCAATCAGGGAAAGGAAACATATGATCCAGAATCAAAATTCCTGCAGTCAGACCCACTTCACAGTCACAGAACTTTGGGCACATGGCAGTGGGATGACCCGGAGTGTAACACAAACGTAACAAAATCCAAAACGTAAATAAATGTCCTTTAATGCCTCCAACTTGGCTCCAATAATTCTCAGTTGGAGATAAAACGTACTCAAAAATAGTCTTCAAAAGAAAGCAATACAGTCCGAATTTAATGAGCAGATAGAGGTGAAATAAAAAACCCAAAACAAACTACAATGAAGGAAATTCCACAACGGACTAGGATAAGTAATTACCAACTTCAAGGAGGTAATAAGGCACAGTCTGTTGGAAGGATGCCAACCAAGATAACTGCAGCCCAAAATAAAACACACTTCGCTTCTGGCACCGCTGTGTTTTAACCGTCTCTCTTATATACTATTCTCCCCAGCTGCAACCATTGAGGGGATCATGGCCACTTCCTCTCGTAAGCCAAGTTCTCCTCTGTTCCTCCCTGCGTGTCCTAGGATGAAGAAGGGATGGGCCTGGTTCTTCCTCTGACTGCCCAGCCGGCCTCTGCCCTTCCCCAGCCTCCTCCACATCCTCCGGAGCCACACCTCCACTCCCTGTCGGCTGTTCCTCCTCTCCCTCAGAGTCCGACTGTAACAAGGGCATGACAGGCAGTGTGATTGCATTTACAACCATTTACAATGTCCTGTGATGAAATTTTATGATGGTTTTGCTGAAAACCAGCACTTACTCCCAGTTTTTGGCAAAACTGCACTCGTAGCAAACCAAGAAGCAATGCCTCTCAACCAAAAATAAGTAGCCATTTTATGTTTGGACGAATAAGGTTTCTTCTGGCCTGAATTTAGCTAGGCAGCAAAAGTAATTCTGCAAGGGGGTTGCTATCTCCTGCCCACAGAAAAATGTTCGGTGTCTAAGATGCCCACTTTTGAATCTTGCCTACCTATAATTAGTGAGGGATAGATGCATGGGGTGATCCTTATCCAACTGTGGGAACAGCTTATTCTAGAAAGGCAGCAACTCCAGGCAAGATTACAATTTGCATAGGATTGCAGTCTTTCTTACTGAAACAAAAACACTGGCACGCTGTCAATTTCCATTTTATGGCTCGAGGGGTCTTACAGACATCTGCAATTATTCCATCAGTCAAATTCTAATCTAACAGGACATTAAAATGCAGCCTAACCAATCATTAAAAACCACTAGCAGAAAATGCCCTCTAAGAATTCTCTTAAGTGCCCAGGTAAAAATAAATATTTTCAGTTCCCTCCTAAAGTAGAAAAAAAAAGGACTGTCCTAATGACATATTTTCTTGGCCCATCAATGGAAGAACCAGTTGCATGTTGAAAGTTTCAGGGGATGAGATGATCCGAAGAGCGGAGAGTAGCCCTGAAAATAGTTTTGGTCACCACGATGTAAAAAAGACGTTGAGACTGTAGAAAGAGTGCAGAGAAGAGCAACAAAGATGATTAGGGGACTGGAGGCTAAAACATAAGATGGACGGTTGCAGGAACTGGGCTTGGCTAGTTTAGTGAAGAGAAGGACCAAGGGAAACATGATAGCAGTCTTCCAATATCTCAGGGACTGCCACAAAGAAGAGGAAGTCAATCTATTCTGCCAAAGCACCTGAAGGCAGGACAAGAAGCAATGGGTGGAAACTAATCAAGGAGAGAAGCAACTTAAAACTAAGGAGAAATTTCCTGACAGTTAGAACAATTCATCAATGGAACAAATTGCCTCCAGAAGTTGTGGATGCTCCAACACTGGAAGTTTTTAAGAAGATGTTGGATAACCATTTGTCTGAAGTGGTGTAGGGTTTCCTGCCTAGGCAGGGGGTTGGACTAGAAGACCTCCAAGGTCCCTTCCAACTCTGTTATTCTATAACTTCTATAATTCATGTGCAATGTGGAAATGTTTTGCAGCTACAGACATCACCCAAAACTTCTAAGATGTACATCATTCGATTTTCCTGAAGCTGTTCTGTTTCCTTCCACAGCGCACAGGGGATGCTAAGCCCAACTTTTTCCAGGACTGCTTAATGGAGGTGTTTGACAACTTGGACCAACACATTCAGCATCCTGCTCTCCTCCTGTCCATCCTCCAACTAATGGAACGGGGCACAATGGTGCTCACCACCAACTATGACAACTTACTTGAAATCTTTGGGCAACAGCAGCATAGAGCTATGGAATCGCTTGACCTGAAAGATAAAGACAAGGTATGATGTCCCCGATAAATACAGGTGCAAGCTTCAGTTCGAAAATGAGAAAGGTCGGCCTCCTCTCTCGCAGATTTTGTCAAAATGGATAAGGAACATCAGGAGAAAGGTGTGAAAAGGTAAAAATGGCAGCACAAAGGTACGATCTGATCTGTGCTGTGCATCACAGTAACGGCTGCCAGTTTTACTTTTTTGATGGTACCCTGTGGGCACCTGGTGCCTTAGGTAGAACCGACATGGGAAAAAGGTAGGTTATGTTCTTTGCCATATTCCTTTTTTCCTATAGCAGCAGTCCCTTTGCAGTGTGGCGGCCAGACATGGAGGGGCGTGAGTGGCAGGCACATAACTCCATTGGTGCAAGTGGTGGCTGCATGTGCCCTCTACTCACGTAAATGAAGCATAGTGTGCATGAACACTGGCCCACTGCTCATGCAAGTGGAGCTTCATGTGCCTGCCCATCGCTTGTGAGACCCGGTTTCAAACAGGCCGTGGCCCGGGGTTTGGGGATCCCTGGCTTACCGTCTTCAAAGGAGAGATATTCTTCATTACACAATGATCTTTAGATATGTGGTGTTCTTTCTTTTTAAGGTGTGTCATTTACTAAATAACTATATAGTTATTTTTCTTAATGCCCTTTTAATGTCATTGGTTAAAAGTCTTCACAAATTTTAATTTTTAAGCAGCTAGAGAAGGTTGTTCTTTGAAGATCCAAGTCTTGGAAATGGAGATACCATCAATAAGATGGTAAAGAACATTGCTCTTTATTTAGGCAGTGCATGGTTAGCTGGGGAATTCTGGGAGTTCAAGTCCACTCCTCTTAAAGTTGCTAAGTTTGAAAAACTCTGGCCTTATGTTGCACTCTACTATCTGGGCATCCACAGTGAGGAGTTGGGAGGTCATCATGAGGGCCATAACATCATCTTACAAATTGCATAAATTGACCTTTGAATGACAATGTCATGAAATATATGAGATCGTGGTTTCTACCAGATGGTATTTGAAGCAACCAAGCAAGGCCCTAACAACTCTGGCATCTAAATATATGAATCTTTTGTACTGTTGGGGCTTAGTCTCTTTCTGCAGGTTGTGTTACTGAACAACTGGTCTCTCCTCAGGTTCTCCAGTGGGCAAAAGGACACCTCAGATATGGTGTTCTTCATATTCATGGTTTGTATACTGATCCCTGTGGAATGGTGCTGGATCCCTCAGGATATCAGGAAGTGACCCAAGACCCCGAAGTGATGGTATGTAGATCCAAAGGCCGGACAGGCTTTTTTGTTGAGGAGCTGTGGTGGTGCAGTGGTTAGAATCTAGTATTGCAGTCTAACTGCCAATTGCCATCAGTTCGATCCTGACCAGCTCAAAGTTGACTTTCATCCTTCCAGTGTTGGTAAAACGAGACCCCAAATTGTTGCAGGCAATATGCTGCTGTTGTAAACCTCTGAGAGTGGTTTAAAGCACTATACAGCGGTATAGAAGTCCAAGTACTAATACTATTGCTATTGTTATTGTTGAACTATGCAGACTTATAGATCAGCAGTGCCTCAAAACTACCCTGAGAAGAATTGGAAATAGCTGATGGACTGCATTTATGCGTCCTCTTAGGACAATGATCCATTTATGTAATCTTGTTGCTTGTATCCTAATGATTTTTATTGACTGTTTCCTAGCATGATTTGATTGCTTATTGTACCCTATGACTATTATTAAGTGTTGTACCTTATGATTCTTGACTCTTGACAAATATATCTTTCCTTTTATGTACACTGAGAGCATATGCACCAAGACAAATTCCTTGTGTGTCCAATCACACTTGGCCAATAAAGAATTCTATTCTACTCTACTCTACTCTATTCTGATTTAGAGACAAACAAGTTGGGCCATGAAACCTGAGTTAAAGCTTTATGTTCACTGCAGCTGCTGTGGAGCAGATTCATACACTGTGAGAAGCATTTGGCTGACATGGGAGGACTTGTGGATCTACTTTCACAGCTTCCTAGAAATCAGGGTGGGATAGACTGACTCCTCAGTGGGCTGTCCCTGAGCTTAACTCAGTAGAGAGATCTTAGCTAAAGGCTCCCCAGCCTAAGATTACTGTATGCCTTGCACTTTGCCAACTTATCTCAAATGAGGTCAGCATCCGAACAGTTCATGACACAAACATTTAGTTTTAATAACTGCTTGTTTTTTTTAATTTATAGGAAGCACTACAGAACCTATACCGGAGGAAATCTTTTTTGTTTGTGGGCTGTGGGGAGACCCTGCGTGATCAAATCTTTCAAGCTCTCTTTCTGTACATGGTTAAAAACAAAGTGGAACTGGAACATTATATGTTGGTGCGGAAAGAAAATGAAGACCAGTTCTTTAAATTGCAGGCTGATATGCTTGTGCATGGCATAAAAGTCGTATCCTATGGGGATTGCTTTGAACATTTCCCAGGGTATCTCCAGGATCTCACAGCACAGATCTGTAAACAAAGAAGTCCAGGTGTTGTATGAAAAGATCTCTGGGTTACCGTTCTGCATGCTTGTTCTCCTTTAAAAGATGTTGTAACCTTAACCTTTAATTATGGGATGGAACTTATTTGATTGACTGACTGTTGTTGCCAGGGCAGAGGGGAGGGATAGCTTTTTATTGTTTTTATATTGGGTTTTTATTTTTGTAGGCCGCCTGGAGTCACTGAAAATGAGTTGGCTTCTTAAATAAAATGTTCTAAAATAAATAAAATGTTACTTTGTTGAAAAATTGGGAGATTGCATCGATACAAATTCCTTATAAAATAAGGATGCCATGTATCTACGCAGCTCCTCCATTTTATGTTCTTTGATCCTTGTCAACTTAGAAATGAGTTTTTCAACTAATGTTGATTATATCAATGCCTAATTTTAAAGTAAAGACGCAATGGGTACAGCACACATAATAGGCAAAGCTTTGATTACGCTGTGTCTTCCAACATCTTGATTTTTTGAGATCTGCTTTGATTCATACATTAAACACACCAACCATTCTGTGGTACCGAAAGTCTTGCACATCTCTACTGCTTAAAATGTTGTCTTGGGTCGAAGTATACATTGCAGTATATTATTTGTATACATTTAGATCCACTTTTGGAAGGGGAGAGGAAGGAAGGAAGGAAGGAAGGAAGGAAGGAAGGAAGGAAGGAAGGAAGGAAGGAAGGAAGGAAGGAAGGAAGGAAGGACCACTGGCATCACAAAGGAGAAATGCTAAAATTTAATTATTCCTCTAATTGCATTCTGTTGTTCCAAGAGTGTCTCTTTGGGGTCGTTGGTGCTCTCTGAGATTGGTTGCTCTCAGTTTTTCTCTTTCAGCACTGATGTTGTTATCTAATTTGGTAATTAAATGTCTGTAAGAAAATAATCAAGCTCAGAAAACACCAAGGACCTATATTTCAACCTGAACTACAAACCTTCTATCAACTTCTGTGCCTTTCTTTTCTATGGGAAGTGTTACTACAATAAAACAGAATTAAGGTATTAAAACTGAAAACACAAGATGTATATACGGTTTACTGTTAAATTTTTAAAAAATCCAGAGACGTATTTTAAACAATTGTATTCAGGTTCATTCATGCTTAATTTTCTTCTTTTTTCCAGATGCAGACAGGGTGGATAGCACAACAGTTTGGGGTAAAGTATAGTTTTCCACGTATTTCTTCAAATTTCAAATGATTTCAAATCTCTTGGTATGGGGCTTTAGACATGTCCACATCCCCCTCTTGCAATTCGCCCTTAAAAACCTGAATTTGACTATATGACTTCATTTACTGTGATAGAACTTACTTTGTTCTCTAGCAGAAGTGAAATTTGGCTCACAATGGATGCTTAGCAATAAGGGGGAGGCTGTGTTTCAATGGCTGTTTTATGTCTTTAATGATTTTAATTTAGTAGTAGATTTTGTAAGCTGCCCAGAACTTGCTGGAATGGGTGGCTATAATAAATGTAATTAAGTACATGCATATATACATACATAAAACATGCAGCATGGAGCAGCTTGTTCCAGACAGTTTTTCCCCAGTATTAGGGACTGATCTGGGCCTTTTGGAGTTGGTTCTTAAGTCTCCAGAAGAATATTGCCTTTTACAGAAGTACAAAGTCCCTTTTGCCCCACTTCAATTCAAAACAAACAAGCAAATCAATAACTTCTTAAAGGATGAGGCTATCCTGAACAGATGGGAAAAGAGGAAGAATTCAAATTTTTTTAAAAACCTCATTCATGGATAAATAGTAAAGTAGAATTAGTTTATCTGGCTGCATTTCCTGTCTAGTCGACATGGTAAGGCTGACATCAGTCTTTCAAGCATGAAAGTATACTTACTTACTAGCATTGTGGTTAGATTAGGTGCCAAAATACCAACAGAGTGTCAGTTGGTTTGTAAAGGCAGAAGACCTAGAATGTAAAGCCAGGAGGGAGATCAAAGAACACTGATATCTGTATATAAACAAATCTACTTCATTCTTGGTTATAACAAAGCAATTAATTCTACTGATTTTGTCTGTGAGCTTTCTCTTGGATAAGGCAAGTACATGCTAAATAAGAGAGCCAAAATGTAAAGCTATATGACTCCCATTGATCCTGCTGCTAATTAAGGGTGTACAATCCTTTTGGGGGAAGGTGTATTTCAAAAAATTTTCTCCAGGAGTGTCAGCAGTGGGGTGTCAAAATACGTGAGATGATGGGTGTAGACCTGCCATTTTGCAGATTTGGATCTTCCCCATGGACACCACTGATTTTCACCTCAGGTAAAATTAAGCTTTGCTAACACTATACCGGTTTGGTGCTGAATTATACTCTTTGACTACAAAAAAAACCCCAGTTTGGTGATGGATATTTTTGACTCTTGAGTCTCTGTTTTATCCTTGTGGATAGAGTAGGAAAATAACATATATTGAGTCAGAGTGAAAACGACAAAAGGCATTAATGCTGGTAACACTTCTTCCTGCAGGGCCATCATGTGCAGATTGCACAAAAAGGTTAGGAGAGAGTGGGAATGACCGAGCCAAGAAGGCTAGGCACCTGAAGGATGGTAATTATTGTTCAGTATTCTTGTACATTTGTATTCTTGAACTGTTGTAAGTCAAAGACTGCCTGCACTGGGCAGCCAGAAAGGCATCTGAATGTATTTGGAAAGCCTTCTCTGCGTTTACTTTTAGGAGGGCAGGGCAGCTCATGCTTTACGCCTTAGTCTTATCCACACTGAGTTGTGGGGATCGTTGTATTATGTCCTTTGTAGCATGTGTGAGGTTTCCTCAAGCGTTGTATTGCCATGGTCCAAAATTCATTAGTATTTCTCACACCAACATTTTCCTTAACAGGGGTCATCATAACGGTGTGAGAAATACCGAAGTGATTTAGCCATCTGTGCAATATGGTTAAGATCCGCCCAATGTTTATTGATATATATTGAGGTGGGAACAGCAGAGTTGGGTGCTCTTATCCCTAAATGATTTCCCCTGCAGTTTAATGTAAATGTTAAAACATCAGCATTGGAGACAAGAGAGAACTCTGGAGAGGTCATCCTAAGTCAAGATCTTGAACGAGTAGATCTTCACGCTACCTTCTGATATGTCAGGAACAGCCAGAACTATTGCACAACAGTGACATACCGAAGGAATGGACACTGTGTACACAGAAGCAAAAAACACAAAAAAAAACTTACGTAGGAATGGTTGTTTTGAAAGTCCAATTAACTTTTTTAGATTTTGCAATTCTCTGCAAGAATTGCATAATGTTGACCTACTTACTGATAGTTCTATTTGGCTTTTGGGTCATTTTAGAATTGATGTCTTTCCTCCTTTTGTAGATCATGAGTGGTGTGAATTGCTTCATGTCTTTGCTTTGTCCAAAGAAGAAGAAGAAAATAATGCACTGTGTTCTAGTCTGAGGGTCAATGTTAAGGGGAGGAGACATTTTTAAGATTTCAGTGTTTTTTATTCCATTCTAATAGAAAAAAAAAGCATTGCAGGAGCACTCAGTAGTCAGAGATGACAGGAGGTGGAACGAATTTTGAGCCCTACACATCTAATTCACTAAATTTGGCTTGGCTTAACTGAGAGTACTCCTTTCTCCTATGGTTATCCATGATAAACTATTTTAAATCATGTCGGCCGAGATGGATAAAACTGACTTTTATGTTGTTTTAAACAGATCCTGCTGAAGATGGTGTCCTTCTGTGACTATATCAGACCACTCCTCAAGAAACAACTCCTTACTTTGGCCATTTGCATCTGCTGGGAGTCAAATAATGGATAGGTGGAGACTTCTTACAAAGTCTGCTTGGGAGGGGAGATCCATACCATATCCAATAATTCAAATTTCATAGCTGCTCTTGAGGAAGAACAGATTTCTAAATATCTCAGGGATGAAGTCTTGGAAAAGAGGGAGCTATGGCCTATGAAGTGGCATTTAGTTTTTAACTTTGAACTCCTCTCATCTTATTTCAATCCATGCACTGTAAGTTAAAGCACAGGGAGCCTTTTCCTTCCCTAACCTTGTGAGGAAAAAGGCACACAATCTGAGTACATTCCATGTGTCTAGGCAAAGAACTCTTGAATTTTTCCTAGCAAAGTACTGGGAGTTCTCATGCAGGCAGTTGCAAAAGATCAGTGGCTAAATGCTAGTTGTGAATCTTAGTAATTTGAACATGTGTGGACTTCAACTCCCAGAATTCTTTAGTTAGCATGGTGGGAGGAATTCTGGGACAAAGTCCCCATACAGTATCTTAAAGTTGCCAAGGTTGAGAAAGGTTGTGCTAATGTAATAAAGTGTATACATTTTGTAAATTCTTAAAGAAAAAACTTGAACAAAATGAGAGATTTGATGTGCGTTAATTTCTTTGTATTTGAATAAATAAATTCATATATAATTCAGAGATGTTCTGTTGTGCATCTATTAGATCTGAAGAAACCAACAATTAAAAGTTGATGAACTGATATAAAGTATAATGCATACTTTACCTATGCAAGATGTTTCTCAGTGTCACATAATAAAAACTATGTGTCTCAGTGTCATATAATAAACATTAAACTTACGTTACTATGAAATTAGATGGTATATTTCACTCTAGCTTGCAATAAAGTTTAGCTCTCCATATAGAAAAGACTCACAGCAGATAGGAAACGATGTCTGAAAGCTAGAATTTTATTTAATAATCTTCAAATACAAGTGTATAAAGTGGACAAACTTCATTCTATATCAAGAACTACTAATTGAAATCTCCAATGGGTATGTCACACTGTCTATAGATGTTCTTCTGAAACTAGATTAACATTCCCTTGAAATACCCCCAGATTGAGTTTATTCTATAGTGACCAGAATGATAGACAGTGACGTATATGCAGATATTTCTAATACCATCCCAAATCCCAGATCAAATAAAAAATGCACAACTAAAAGATAAAACTAACACACAAAAGCAACCAAAGCTTTATAGCCTTCTATACTGCCCTCCCCTATATAGTACTTAGGCTTAATCCTACTGCTTTAATCTGATAGTTTTATATGTGTTGCTGTTGGAAATATGTACGTATATAATATCTTTCAAGTTAATGATAAAGCTACAAGAAAAACAGAAAATCTTGTTTTCTTCAATCCCCTCTTTTTTTTAACTTACAACATGTACCACACTATTCCTTTGTTTGAATTTCTAGTTAGGGTCTTGGGTACTGCAGATATGAACAGTAAATGTTCACGCAAAAAAGTATACTTAGCTGATATAATGCAGAAAGTTTACCAGCTCTACATTAAATATTTCATGGTATTGTTTTAAACTGAAGTAAGTGATTTAGTAACTACACATTTAACCAATGCAACAGGGATCATATAACTTTATCTAGAGCTATAACTTAGTGGAACCAACAGGCATTAAATGAGAGAGCTCTTCTTCCATTTCTGCCTTTCATTCTCTTGGGTCTGGATATTGACTAAGATCGAGGGTCAGCACTTGACTAAACATAAAGTCATCTTCCTGAAAAGGGAAGAGAGATTGGGCACATATTATCTTATTGTAATGATACAGGGAGAGTTTTCAAAATCATTAAAAATTTCATTTACTTAAAGGGTTTCTCTTTTTCATCTCTGAAATAAGTTGGGAAAAGGCATTACTTACCTTGGAGCAGATGCCAATTAAAGCATCTGCTTTACAAAAGAATTCTTCCTTCAAAGAAATAACTATAATCTGAAAGCTTTCTTCTGATTGCTGCCTAATAAAACTTGATACCTTTTTGGAGGAAAAAAAGAGATGGCTATGAAAATTGCTAGTTATATGAAATATAATATGATTCAGAAGGAAATTTACTTTATAAATTGGTAAATAAGCTGCTGGGAAAAAATCAGATCAAACTATCATTACGGTATAAGAGGTCTATATTGGCTGAAAATGCACTATATTTATTCACACACACTCTCTCTTTATTATATTTATGGTTTAAATGTGTTAAATTTAGAAAAGAGGAAGAATGCACCATTATAAAAATCACTTATTTCTGAGTTACTAAAATTTGTTTCTTTGTAAGTAACTGAGTGCCATAAACTCCCAAATGTGTAATTGACATTAGGAAAAAAAAGCAAGATTACACAGAATATGATCAACATAGGCGGGGCCTCCTTGGGGTACCGTCGGTTAGGCATTGTCGACTGGCGGTGCCCAGGGGTAGGGCCTTTTCTGTGGGAGCACCCGCCCTATGGAACCAACTCCCCATGGACCTCCGTTTGGCCCCTGATCTCTGCTCCTTCCGCCGGGACCTGAAGACCTGGTTGTTTCAACAGGCCGGTCTGGACTGACTTCGGGAATGTGGGTTGTTTTTTACTTGTTTTAATTTTTAAACTTTTTAACGATTGATTAGGCTTGTATTGGTTTAATGTCTTTTTATTGTAACTGTATGGGGTTTTTATTGTTCGCTGCCCTGAGTCCTTAGGAAGAGAGGGCGGCATACAAGTCTAATAATAATAATAATAATAACATTCAATTGGGAGCTCTAACCAAAATAAAACAATTCCCACTCAGAAGGGAGAGGAACGGGGATTGAGAATTGAGAAGGCATGCTTCCAGGCCCCTAAAGATGGGGCCCATTCAGAACCCACTGGGGCAGTTAGATGTTAGTGGAGGAAGGCAGTCCTGAGAGGAAAGGGACAATTCTTTACGGCCATCTTGCCACCTGCCAACTCACCGCAGACAATTCCACACTGGATAACTCAATGCAATAAATGTTACCTGCCACTGTTTCTTTGAG
Organism: Naja naja; assembly: GCA_009733165.1. NCBI lineage: Eukaryota > Metazoa > Chordata > Lepidosauria > Squamata > Elapidae > Naja > Naja naja. The sequence continues at coordinate 12,899,598 of CM019159.1, read as the reverse complement.
ATTATTTCCATTTTTGTCAATGTCTTGTACAGCGTAAGGAAGAAGACCTTGATGCAGATAGGCAGGCTAGGATACAGTTCTAATCCTACTTTAGGCATGAAAGCAAGCTGAGTAACTTTGGACCAATCCCTCTCTCTAATCCCAACACACCTCACAGAGTTGTTGTGATGGGAGGTGAGATTATTATATATCCCACCTTGAGTTATACAAATAAACATTGGCTATAGATACAATAAACAGAGAAATGGATGACTTACTTTTCCAATGTTTGTGTTATCTAGAGCTGCATCAACTTCATCTAAAATAAGAAAGGGAGCAGGCCTAAAACTGAAAAAAAACAGAATTAAATGATTTATTAAATTTAGTGAGAGGTCAGTTCCTGTGAATTGAATGGTGAAGGCTGCCACCTTTATAATTCAAAAGCAAATAAAGAACCTAACTTTTACAGTACATGGGTAACTGACTCAAATTCTTAAAAATATGTGGTCTAATTACCAGATATTGAAGGCTTATTTTTTCCTGAGTTTGGGGAAAAATGTTTTCAAGAGTTAGTCATTATCCTCTGAACTGGATCTGGAAATCAATGATTTGTACACAGAATCAGTTTGAAGACTGAGTGCTCCTCCAATTATTATCAAGTTTATCAGGTTTAAAATTTGTGATATGGTTTGGAAAAGGCATGTGAAATCTCTTCACTGAAATTTAAAGAAGATAAGTTCCAGACCTTTCCTGATCTCTGTCTATTGTGATGTCTCTGAGAAAGGAATTTTCTCTGGCTCAGGTCTTGGCTAAAAAAAAAAATTCTCAGAATCTTCTATCTGGCCAGCATGGAAGACATTAAACACTTTATGGATCTCAGTGACTAATATCACCATTTTGAAATGCCTATTTTTCCCTTGGGTGAGGTTTTCATATTTTGTTTTTGGTTGGTCTGTGTTAGTCTCTGTTGGGTCTTATCTTAAATATTAATTTTAAGTTCATTAACAAAAGGGAGGAATATAGTGAACTTGTCTTCTATGAATTTTTTTAAAATTTTTGTTGCTTTAATTTTTTTAGGTATTTTTGTGATGTTTTTAATTTTATCCCAAAGGTGCTTTTGCAAAAGGCAACTGGACTTTGTTTTTCCTTGAAGATGTCTTGCTTCTCATCCAAGAAGCTTCTTAGATGAGAACTGAACTGATGAAATCTTGAATGAGAAGTGAAACGTCTTCAAAGAAAAACAAAGTCCAGCTGCCTTTTGAAAAAGCACCTTTGGAACAACCATGACCTGGGTGACTTAGAACCTTCAGAGATCATTTTAGGTGTATTTACTTTTATCAATGGATGAATTAATTTTATAGTAATTCTTTGGGACTATACAGTATAATATTCATTCACATATCCATAATGGTACTATTCAGTGCCTCAAAGGCCAGCTTATTTTCTATGGATATAGTCTATTACATTTCACATTTTTATATGTCAAGATTAAGGATATTGCAATTTTTTATTTTTATTCTTTTAAAGATATCTATTTGATAGGATGTTAATGTTTCAATGCTAGAAATGCCCAGAATCATTCGCTATGAGATGGGCAGCAAATAAATTCTATAAACAAACAAACAAACAAATTGAAATGTTTTAAGATATGTAAAATATCCTTAAATATACAAAGATATTTAAAATAATAGATACAAAGCTGATTTTATATTTTTATGAGTCTTATCTCAGAAATGATGAAACATCTGAAATTAATCAGGTACTTCATGTATTACTGGTAATAATAGTATTAACACAGCTGGAGTTATGTTGTTAGGAAAGAGGCTAATATGGCAGAATATTGATCAAGAATATATTCAACATCAAAAATATATCGATCCTTATAGACATATTATTAATCTGAGGATATTTAATTCTTATTTCTTGTTAATTTTTATAGGCTTATTAAAACAATCCTGATTTATTTCACAGATATTTTGCAAAATTGCATAGGTTAGTATATGATCATTAATTCTAATCTACTGATGAATCCAAATATCAATAGAAACATCCCTCCTAAAATTAGTGTTATAACCAAATTCAGAAGAGAATCTAGGCGTATATACAAAAGTTTAATTTGACGGGTATATGGCATAAATTTCACCCTCAGATCTTGTTTTTTAACACTCCTCTCCCACAGCAAAAGAAATCTGAAGGGGGAAGATTTTATTTTGTCTTAAATTTATGCAAGATTGCTTATTCTTGCCAGTGAAATAAAATATGCTCCCAAAGAATGCCTCATTCTGCTAGAAATCTTGGGAGTGCGCATCACTGCCTTGAGTTTGAAGCTCTGAGAAGGCATGATCAATCTGAGAAATTTAGTATAAACAATCCCTCTCACATTACTTTCCTTTTCCAGAAACAGTAGCAACCGTAGCAAGATCCAGCTTGTTACCTGTGCATCGCAAACACAAGAGCCAGAGCTGCCACCGACTTTTCTCCACCTGACAGGTTGTCCATTGGCATATATCGTTTCCAGGAGCTACACAGTTATAGTCGATGCCTCCCAAGTAAGGTTCTTCGGGATTCTCTGGACTAAGGAAGGCCTATAAGACACAACGTTTTCTCATTCAGTTCAGAAGTAGAGGGCATTAAGCTGAGTTTTATGATGATCCCATTCTTTGCTAGGGGCAGCAGAGTGTTTCAAAAGGTATTTGAGCTGCTACTTCACAGTGTCATTGTTGCCTTGAGTTCCTCGGTATAGTGTTCTCTATATAGACAATTCCACCATGGGAGAACTGAAGAGAACTGAAGAGAACTGAAGAGAACTGAAGTTTGGTGTTTGGGATTTGGTGCGACCAGAATTCTGAGGACACCTAATTTTATCTATCCATATAAATTCAAAAAGCTGTTCGGTATCAGAATGGCAAGAGATCTGAAGCTTAAGTGAGATATAATAAAAAGGGATTCAACCTGCACCAGATAGATCTGTTTCTTAAGGATCACAATAACTGCTTGTACTTTTAAAAATATGTTCTGGAATAATCAATTACTGATTAATTAAGTTTGCCTCCTCCCAAATACACCATTCCATAGATGCGATCCTTCAAAGTGCTCCTACCAAGAGAAAAACCTCTCTGGTAACAACTCTCTGTGGTGCAATGCCTTCCATTCTTCAAACTTACCTGCTCTTTTTCCCCCCATGAGACTTCTTCTTATTCATTTTTCCAGATATTAAAAGACCTCTTAGGAAAGTTTTAATGGATTTTGAGGTCTTCGTGTTTTAAAGTGTTAAGACCTCTCAGTGTTTTATGTAACTGTTTAGCCTGTATTTGTTGTTTCGTTCTATAACTACATTGTATTGTTTATACCTCACTTTAGCAACTTTCATGTATACTACCCAGTATGGAAACGGCATTCATAAATTAATATCAGGTTCTTAATAGTGATGTATGATATATCTATTGTCAAATGTCTAGTTTTAATTAATCAATATTAATGAAATAATAACCTGAGCGCTGTTGTTTCTACAAAGTTTCTTGTAGATTTGATCAATAGCAACTGACACATGCTCAAAACATTGGCTGAATCTCTCGTATCTCTCTTTTTTCACTTTTTCAAATTCTTGCCTACAAAATATGGCTTCCTTCCTATGGACTTCAAATGCTATGGAAGATTAAATGGAATAAAATGTAGCAGTTAAGCATTAGAACTGGTAATAGTAAATATATTACTTCACCTTATCAGCAAACACAAAAATAACTATCATTAAAAATATGTGTAATAGGGTACTCTAAAATTTAAACATACATTCTATTTTAATTTATAGGCAACATTTTTAATAGAGGAAAAAATATCCCTCAAATGGCAATATTTGGTCCTGAATTTTTTTGTCCTTCCTTCAAAATAACGTCTCTCCCTGAAAAGATTGTTTACTATAACTATTCTCTTTATTTAGCAGTATTACAATACAGCTGTGAACACAGTGAGAAATAACAAAAAGTCATACACATTTGTGTCCTACTGCGCATACCAGCACTACGGTTTATAGTGCTTCTATTCTTGAGCTTTCTCAATCATTTGAAGTCTTCAAATGTACAAGGGTTTAGGTATAGATATACATCCTATATTACAATATGCTGATCTATATTTATACATACGTGTATACATACAAAATTGAACTGAACTGGAGCCTAAATCTGATTCACTGACAAAAGTCCAAATTAGAGATAAAACAAAGTGAAGTGCTAGAAAAGTGCCTCCATTCCACAAATAATTAATGAAAAAGAGTTGAGCATTAATTACCATTGACAGATTCTTGGAATCTGCCTTTAACAATATGAAACTGCTCCAGTGCTTTGAGATTTGGTGATGATGTTTTTAACAAAGCATTTTCTTTACATGCCACTTCTTGCTGAAGTTGTTCTAAGTGAGTCCCAATCTCTTTGTCAGATTGCAATTCCTAATTGTAAAATGAAACAATTAGTGGTGACAACAACCAAGAAATATTTCTGAACCGTTAATGACTGATTAGAAGTCTCAAGAGGTAAATAGTAAGCGGAGTAGATCTATGAACAGCTACAGCATTAAACAATATAATAAAATAATACAGAATTTTAAAGAACGCAAATTACAGCATGGCTGTTGAAATGCATTTTTTGAAAGTCATAGTCTATTATTTGATTATTCATTATATCCTGGGAATTTCTGCAGGGTATGGAAAAAATGTCAAGATGCTAGCTACAGTGATGCTATCAAAAGTCTGCCTACTTTTTATGTGTGATAAAAGCAGGTTGTGCTTCAAGTGTATTCTTATGATGGCCATCTTGATGGGGGTTTTTTAGGACCACACCTTGTAAACACTTCTATTATACTCACTGTTCACTGGAGAAATAAGGCTTCTCGGTAATAATCTTATATAAGCGTGATACTGAAGCTACCCAATTCTAACTGTGTAAACTTCAGCTTTTGGAATCTGAACCAGATGTGAAACTGTCTGGTTGTGAGTTAAAGCGTTTAAAAAAAATATGAAGTAGTGTAACCTACAAGAGTAGTTAAGCTTATTCACTGAAAGGCACTTTCAAGATTTCTTTATAAAGTCCTGAATAAAAATCACAGTGTACTTGACTGAAATATCACTTCCCACATCTTGAACTGAAATGATATTTTTTTAGATATTATAGGCCACACAGGAAATCACAGCAGTATGTTGCATGTTTTTGTCACTGTATTCAGTTGAACAGAAAATGTTTTTATACACTACAGGTATTATTCAACCTTTGTTTGCAATTGGGACTGGAATTTCAGTCATAAATATGACCAGACCCGATTTTGCAATTTATTACAGTGATTAAGCAAACCATGTAGTTGTAATTCTGAATCACATAGTCATTAAGCAAATCACAGAGTTGTAAGTTGCTTAGAGTAATAATCATTATTATATATGGAAAGAATATTACCTTTAACTGTTCTCTAATACTGCTATAGTCTATCTGAAGTGCCTCCTCTCTTTCATAGATATCTGCAGAGGCTTCTGCGCTTTCAGCATCAGGTTCCAGCTATAAGAAATAGTTAAGTCAATATTAATATGTAAGAGTTAAAATAAAGAGCAACACTATTTCACTTCTCTGCACCTCACCAATATTTGAGGAATTAAAATGTCTTTATTATGTATTATGTATTTTTTTAAACTTGATGAAGAAGTTCTCATCCCAATGTGTTTTTTTAAAAAGGCAACTGGACTTTGTTTTTCCTTGAAGACGTTTTGCTTCTCAACCAAGAAGCTTCTTCAGTTCTGGTATCTTTAACTCTTGTATTTGCAATTATCAATATTCACTTTCTGGCTCTTTTAAAAATCTAGTTTAAGGCAATTGTATTGGCTAACACAATTATGAAGAATCTCAACATCTAATTTTTTCTTAATGATTCTGCCACAAAGGAAGCTACTGTACCCTAATTTCACTAATGTCATCCAAAGATCCCGAAAGAAGGCTTATCCTTAGATCTTGCAGCTTACAATCAAGAAGCCTGTTATGTCTCTCTAATTTATTCTGTTCCAGAGAGGTCTCTATAGCTCCTGCTTCCTTTTGTAATGTTGCTAACTCTCTGCCAGAAAAAGAGAAAGGCAAATAAAACGTGACATTGGTATTTCGGAAACTTTAAAACTATTATGACAAAAATTTCCATGTAACATTCAATCACCCTAATACAACATTAGAAAAGATAAGAATCTCAGAATACTTTTCAATTACACTTTTAACCAGCATTATCTTAAATGTAACATAGCATTCTAGATCTTCAGCCTTTCTGCCCAAATTCAGGACATTAATTGCTCATTGGACAATTCCAGTAGTGAGAGAAATGAGAGAAATAAACTAACTGTAGGAGAAGAGCAGGCAGAACTGGGGAGTGGAATAAAATGCATCTTCAGTTTAAAGTCATTGCCACTAGAGATCCACATCCAGCTCCCCTTGAATTCCATTGACTCATATAGCACTAATTTAGTTGACCAGACTCTTCTGTATGGGCTTCAATAAATTGTTTATGCTGCAACCTACACGAATGGTTCCAATTATTTGTGCCTGACACTAACCAGGATTTTTCAAACTGCAAAATACCCCGCCTGATGTTCCGTAAGAGATAAGATTCATTTATATACAGCCAGTTTTTTTTATTGGTACATCTTTACTTCTGGTTCAGGGTTTCCAAGAGGTTTAAAAAAAACATATTTTTTTTAAAATTCATATTTATATGCCGCCCTTCTCTGGAGACTCAGGGTGGCTTACAATTTTGGCACAACCCAATGTGCTCAGCAATAGCCTTCATTCCATTGTATATGCCTGCTTATTACTAAGCGGCATTTTTACAAAGTCAGCTTATTGCCCACAACAATCTTGGGTCCTCAATTTACCTACCCCGAGAGGATGGAAGGCTGAGTCAACCTTGAGCCTGGTGGGATTCAAGCCTGCAATAATTACAGGCAGCTGGAGCTAAGTGCTAGGCGTTTAACAGCCTGCACCACCAAGGCCCTGCACCTTAAAAAAGTTTGAAAACTTCAAAACATATAAACTAGTTTTTAGGTGTTCAAACTTTTTCAGATATTTATCTATTTACATAGACAGGGGATTGTTCATTTATATTTATTGAATGTTCACTTCACCTTTCTGTTTTTTTAACATTCAAGCTTACGGTAAATATGCAGAATACAATAACGTATTTTATGAATAGAATACAGTAATATATTTTTACCTATTTTTAAGAGTCGAGGCATTAGCTCATTAAAGAAATTTGGAAGTGTTCCCTTAAAGTATTAGAATGGCATGTTGCATAACAGTGTGCATAGACATGCATATATGCCCTGAATTTTGTCCTAGGATTCAAGCTCATCTTATAACAAAGAAAATAGCAATACTTAGAATGAGACTGATCTGATACAAAAGATACACACATACAAAATGGCTTTTAAATATTTAACTCATAACTCTTTGCTCTGGAGGAGATTATTCCAGGATTCTATTAATTCTGGTGTAAAGAATTACTGCTAAGGCATGGGTGTCCTGGGAATTTACTTTTATTATTCATATTGTTAAAAAGGCATCTTTATTTGTAAATAAAAGATTAAATAAAAATAAAATGAATTTAATAAATAAAAATATTGCAGATTGTAAATGATTCAAATGATCTGGGAGCAAGCTGATTTAACACTGGAGCAGATAAGATGGGAGTTACCAGAGATCTGAGTCTTCTTATCCGTCCAAATACCTTAATCACTAAAATTTGCATCCCTGAAAGAAATTGTTGAATTAGTGTCCAGGTAAATTTTAAAGCATTTTCCAAGGCATTAGACTTCCACCTTAAGAGAAAATACAAACTATGAAGTCAAGAACTAGGTGCTAGTCCCCATCCTTTGAAAGAGGATCTATTATTATAGGTGAATTAAAGTTCCAGGTAATGTGAGAGGTTCGTAACTCAGGCCTGACAAGACCGTTTCAGGTGAAATTAATTATCTTTCCAACAAAAAATCAGTTACCTATTTAAAGTTAATAATGCCTTCCTTGATTCTTCAACTTCACTCTGTGCTTTTGCAACATTGCTTTTACTAATATTCTGCCTTTCCCTAAGCTGCTGTAATTCTTCCATGACTTCATTTACCATTTGTAAAAAGTTTTCTTCATCCTATATAGGAAAAACATTTGTCATTTTTTAATAGAAATGCCAGATTGTTAAACCAGAATATCAAATGAAGGATGCCAAGTACAGATTAATGGTAATAATATGAAAATTAGTGACTTTGCCATGATTGTTAACTTCTCTCTCTTATTTTTTACAAATTTTATTAAGTTTTGAAATTTTAAAAACATAAAACAAAAACTTTATACATTGTAATCAACATCAAGACATCTTTTGTATCTCTTTGCATTTTTCAGTATATATATTTACTTATACCTTTACCATTACATCTTACTCTTGCTATAAATCAATATATTTTATCCTTACACATCTATCTTCTCTATATTTACATATTTACATATTCCCTCATTCTTTTCCTAATTGCCATTTTATTTTTATTTCAAAACCACTCATACCAGGCATCCTGGTCGACATATGCCTGTCGACATATGCCTGTACCGTATAATGTTCCCTTTTAATTGAAGTCCCTTTGATTTCCTTATTTTTCCTAACATTTCCCAATAAATTTTCAAAGGGTGACATTGGACATCCCTGCCTTACTCCCTCGTTAATCTTGAATGTTTCGGTTCTATCACCGTTCATTATTACGCTGGCCGTCTGTGTCGTATAGATTGTCAAAAGTAATTTATAAATTTGCTGCCAAATTGCATACTTTTTAATTGTATTATGAACTGCCAATTAACGTTGTCAAATGCTTTTTGCGCATCAAGGAAGACCATTGCCAATTGTTTCCCTGGGTTTGCTTCATAGTATTCTAATATATTCAATACCATTCTAGTATTATTTTTAATTTGCCTATTGGGTAAAAATCTGTTCTGGTCACTATGTATGATCTGGTTAAGAATTTTTTTCAATCTTTCCGCCATTATAGACAATATTTTATAGGCCACATTTAAAAGGGATATGGGTCTATAATTTTGGATTGATTGATGATGTGAATCTTCTTTGGGGATTTATGTCTCCCTCCATTTCTTAGGTAATTTCGCTGTCGTCAGTACCTCATTATAGAGTTCTAATAATTGCATTTCTAACTTTTCTTGGAGCGTTTTGTACAATTCCCCTGGGAGACCATCCGGTCCCAGTGTCTTATTGTTTTTCTGTTTCAGGATTGCTTCTTGCAGTTCTTTTAATGTTATTTCCATGTTTATCTCTTCTTTATCCTCTTCCGGGATTGCAGGTAGCCCTTCCCTTCTAAATAATGTTGGATACTTCCCTCTGGTACGTCTTCCCTACTATATAAGTCCTCAAAAAAGGTTTTAACGATGTACTTTTTCTTTTCAGATTGATATTGTAGCGTACCTTCAGCATCTTTCAATTGTTGGATTGCTCTTTTTTCTTTTTCTTTCTTAAGCCTATATGCTATCCACCTTCCCGGCTTATTCACATGTTCAAAATAGTTAGGTTTTATCTTTTTCATATCCTGTAGCCAATCAACTTGTTCTAACATATTCAATTAATGTCTAATCATTATCCTCTCTGTATTTGCCTTTTTATTATGTGGTGTTTTTTCCAGGGTTTTTTTAATTCCTTAAGAGTATCTAGTAATTTAAATTGTTCTTCTTTTTTTCCCTTATATCTACGTGTATTATATGAGATTGCTAGGCCCCTAATATATGCTTTAGTCGTATCCCATAAGTTTGGAATTGATGTTTGTTGTTTTCTATTTTCTTTCAGGAAGAGGTCCAATTCTTTTTCCATCATCTTGACACATTCTTTTTCTTTTAGGATCTCCTTATTCAACATCCATCTTCTGTTCTTTTTCACTCCTTTCCAAATTATTTTAATGGGATTGTGGTCCACCCATGTGTTAATTTCAATTTCTATTTCTTTTATGTTACGTTTGATCTCAACATTTGTCCATAATATATCCAGTCTTGACCATGATGTGTGTGGTGCTGAATAATAGGTGTATTGTTTTTTGTCTGGGTTTCTTTCTCTCCATATATCTTTTAAACCTAATTCTTCCGCCACTTGATAAAATACTTTTGGTAATCTTTTCCTTTTCTCCCTTGGGTTTTCATTATTATAATCCTTTCCTAAATTTGTTATTGCATTGAAGTCACCTACCAGTATATTTCATATTGCTGTTCTACTAATTTTCTGTATAATTTAGAATAGAATTTTTCTTGTTTTTCATTTGATGCGTATATCACTGTCAATAGCATTTTCTTGTAGTTTATATAAACTTCTAACATCAAAATCCTACCGTCCTCGTCTGCATATACCTGTTTTGCTTGTAAATGTTTCCTAATATATATTGCTATCCCCTTCTTTTTTTGTTGGGCTAGAGAAACATATAGATCTCCTAACTTTGGAGCTTATAACAGTTTGCTTTGATGTTTTCGGATATGTGTTTCTTGAAGACATATGATATCTAAATTCAATTTTTGTAATTTAGTTATCATTTTTGTCCTCTTAATTTGTGAATTTAAACCATTGATGTTTATGGAAATCAATTTAACCTCTTCCGCCATCTTACTCTAAAGTTGTTTCTTGTTGAAGCTTTTTGGCTCTTATTTGGTGTCTCGTTCTTACGCCTTCCCTTTCTACTCCTTCCTGTTCTCTTTCCTCCTGTTCTGTTTCTCTTTCCTCCACCTGATCTTTTTCTTGGCTCCTACATTCCACTTCCTCTTTGCTGTTCTGATCTTCTTCTGATACCACATATAAGTCAAAAAATTCTCTCGCTTTTTCTATATTCTCTATTTTAAATTTTTTATCCTGCCATGATATTAACATTCCCTCTGGGATGAGCCATTTGAAAAGGATGTTATTTTTATTCAATTGGGTGGTCAGGAATCTGTATTTCTTTCTATGCTCCCTTATTCTTCTTGGGATTTGTTTCAGCGTCACAACTTCTGTTCCCTTAAATATCAACAGTTCGTCTCTCGTTGCTTTGTATATTTCATCTCTCAGTTGTTTCTCTGAGAATCGTATATGGACCTCTCTTGGAAGTTTAAAACGTCTTGTGTAATTGTTATAGATTCTGTATACCTCGTCCATTTCCTTTCGAACCTCTTGACCCTCCTTTCGTAACACTTCCGCTAAGAGGTCTGCCATTAATTTGACAAGTCCTCCCCCCTTTGTTCTGTTACATTCTGAAATCTGAGGAAAAAATCAGCTTTTTCCATCTCCAAATATGCAATTGCCTCTTCTAATTTCCTATTCTCTCCCATTAGTTTCTGTTCTATTGATTCTACTTTATGTTTGTTCGACCTTTGCCTCCGCTGCTTTCATCTTAAATTCCATTTTTGTTACTGTTTGTTGAATTGTGCTCATCTTCTCATCTAATTTCCATATTTTACTTTTCATTTCACCCATTTCAGTTTTAAAGTCTGCATGATTTTTCACCATTGTTTCTTGTATTGTTATTAATGCCATTTGAATTGTTTGCATATTTGATGTCTGGTTCATCTTCTCAGGGTTCAGCATGCCCTCTATCGAATGTTGTCCTGCTGGTGATGCTATCGTTGATGTCAGGTTGGATATTGTTTTCTTCCCAATCTTAGCAGTAGTTGTCATGGTGGACATCTTAGGCTTCCCAAAACTACCTATTTTAAGTTTTTCAATATTGTCATCAGCTGTATCAACTCCCTTCTGCATTTTCTGTATTTGTCTCTTCCCTTTTATATTATTCTAATCCTTTCAATTTATGACTACAAGAGCTAGTATACTTAATAAAGTGTTTCCTTATTTTTATGTACATATATATACACAACAATGTAATGCTAAATGTCGTTATTATTTATACTCTATAATAGTCTATAACCCTCTTAATTTTCTAATCTTATTTAATCCTTTTAATATATTAAATATAATCCTAAATATATGATAGCTTATATAATAAACATATATAGTTCAATAGATATAAGTATGTATATTTTCCCTTTATATACCAAATAACTTTCTTGTAACTCGTTTAAGTCTATGAATCAAAATATAGCCATTAATTAGTTATACATCAATTAATCAGTCGATTGTTATCCAAAGTATCAAGTTGTAGAGAAATATAAAGAATCTATAGAATATAGCAATTATAAATAATGCCACAATCTATAAAGTAAAGCACATAAGTTAATTCTTCTTGCAAACAATCAGCTACATATATCTAGGCTTAGGGTTATATATATTGTTATTAGGGTTTTTTTTGTTTGTTTGTTTTTTTTACAGTATACAAATTTTAAATTTAATACTTAGTACTTAGAGACTATTCAGCTTTCTTCTTCTTTCTTCCTTCTACACACCGTCACATTACTTTCCTCATTTCCTGTTTCCTCCGTCTTTAACTACTTAGTAACTTTCACTCTCAAATTGCACAGTCACAGCTTTCCATCAAAATGATTCCACTCTCAGTTCAACTACAGTTCACCATTCAAGTTCCAGTTATTTCTCTAATGTCTCTTTTCTGCTCTGCTAATAATCAATCCAAGTCATAAAAAATTTTAAGTTTTAATTCACAGAGTCTTTTCTTCTGTGGCATTCTCTCTCAGCTGTCAAACTGTTCCGTTTTCTCCTCTCCCTTTCGCTCCGCTATCTCCCGCCACTTAGCCGCTGTATTCTCTCCGAGATTCCATCTGTCATAAATCTTTCACAGACTCTCTTTTCTCACAGTTTTCGAAAACTGTCCCAGTCTGCCATTCTTCTTCCAATGTCTTGCATTGATCCACTCTCCTGCTTCCCGACTGCAGCTGGCTGACACAGCTTTGGACCCGCCGTAGATGCCGGGTTTCTTCCGCACCAGATTCAAAAGGCTTCCCCTCGTCGCAGCGGGAGGTTGCTTTCCCCCACTCTGCTCCTAGGTTTCCCCTTCTGATTCATGTGTCTCTCCAAGCTTCACGATGCCTCCGAGAGCTTCCAAGCATGAAAATTCGGATACAGGGTTGCAGAGATCGCTCTCCCTGCTCCACTCTGCTGTGACCTCACCACCGGAAGGCCTTGATTGTTAACTTCTCAAACATGCATATATTTACATGAAATTTTACATAAGTTTCAATAAAGAATGTCCAGATTTCATTGTTAATTATCAATATATAATCTACATTTATAAATAATTTATTCATAAGTCATACTTAGTACTAATCTAAAGACAGGGACAGAGGCATCTCAAATCTTCCAGATACTGTTAGACACCAACCACCATCATTCTTCCTGTTCGGACGTGCTGGATGTGGCTAACATAATCTGCAAAACTTATATATTCTCCTTTTTTAAAAAATAAATTTTATAAAATTTTATTACATTAAAAATATAAAACATAATAAGAAAAAACAAAAAACAAAAAACATATAGACAAACAACATAAGACATAAAAACATTGAAAAAACCGTTAAAAGTACATCACTCAAAGACAACTACTTGTGGTGATAATTATATAACAATCATATGTGCAATAATAACAGATACTAACTTATACATAAATATATTTTTGTTCTATCTATATTCTATATTTATTCATTATCTATCTTTACCCTGTCTCCAATCTATCCAACTATACCATTTTTCCCATACTTTATAAAATATTGAGTCTTCTTTGTCTTTCAAACTCAATGATAGTTTGTCCATTTCGGCACAGTTCATAATTTTTTGTATGACCATTTCATCTACAGGTATATGTGGCTGTTTCCAGCATTGAGCAAAAGTAATCCTGGCGGCAGTTAATATATGTATTAGTAAATATTTTGTGCTTTTTACATATTTTTTTGAAGAATTCCCAATAGGAAGAGTTCTGGTTCTAGGTCTAATTGTTCATTATATATATTCTCCTTTTGATAGGGAATGCAAAACAATCAGTATAAATGAACAGATGTCATGTAATTTTGTATAAATAAACAACAAAAACATATATACATTTCTGATTAAGATAAATTATGGAGAAAGTAGGTTTACATTTTTACAATTCCCTGATTCTAAATTAGATTTAATAAAGTAATTTATTAATTTACAGTATAAGAAAGCCCTACAGGTGTTTCTATAATCATTAATAATTTAGAGTAAGAAGTGGGGTTATATTTTTAACTGACTTGCATATATTTCAAATTATTATAAAACTATTAGTTACCTTTTTCAGCTGAATTATTTCAGTTTCTTCTTTGTGAATTTCCGCCTTTAGCATGCTATTTTTCTTCACCATTTTTTCTACAAGACTGTTAATAAACTCAAGTTGTGTATTCAGTCTTGTCTTCTGGTTTTCAAATTCAGATCTAGCCAAGCACAGTTTTGCAAAATAGAAGACAATGTAAACTCAATTTATTTTGTCAACTAGTGAGGATTCTTGTTTCTCACACAAGAAATATACAACAGGGTTATCAGGAAATTCATGAATACTCTTTCCTAAAATTTATAATAAAATATTTAAATGCTGCAGACTGCAGTATGCTGGATATTTTACATAGATAATAAATGTAGTTATGGCAAACTTTTTCAGATAGTTCAGCAATGGTTCTATGATCCAACCTAAAGGATATTAACTACTTTTACTTCTTTCTCAAAGCTCTATTTCTCCTTTCATCTCCCTCATTTTATTAAAAAATTCATTTTCTATTCACACAAACATTTTACCTTTGCAGGAATTTCCTCTTCCTATCTAGATATGAAACATATTAAAGATTGTACTTAACCAAGAAATTATAAATGAGTATTCTTTTTCAATTCTGAATAATTACCTCTTGTTGTCAATTTCTTCTTGCTTTTGTATGTGTTCTTTTTCATATACGCGAATGTTCTCTACACCAATGTCTTCACAGAATTCATGAAAAACATTATCTTCAACCTATTATATAACCATCCACCACCCAAAGTACAAGAATTAAATATATTTTCTAAAAACGAGAATGCTTCATTTCTCTTATAAAGTAATATGGAATAAGACATGGGAATTTAAAAACCTTTCTAATGTGAATTTTACCAGTAGGTAAATTTTACCAAATGTTCTAGGTAGAAACTATTAGAAGAATGGGGAATTATTTTGCTATTACGTGTTTTCTTCTTTAAGTTGACAAAATCACTGTGTTCTTTCACTATCTCAAATGCAAGAATTGTGGTTTGGTTTCTGTGGCATTTCCTTCTGTGGCTTCTGCTTACATTTCCAATATTATATAAACATTAATTTTAATTTACTAAGCTGTTATATAACACCACTTACTCTTGCTGAAATGATTGGGAAAATGTTATGAAACTTAATGAGATTCATTCTGTTTCTAACAAATTTTCAAAGCAGGATAGAAAGAATATTTTAAAAGTTTGTCTGCATTTTAAACCCCATTTTGTGGTTTTCTGTTGCTTCAGATGCATTCAGCAATTACTACTTTCAATGTTTCCATTCAGAGAATAACAATATTCCATTCCATTTCAGTTTTACACTGACAAAAAAAATGTTTTTAATATTCTTTTGAAGACAAAAATAAGTCATTGGATTACTGCATGGATTCCACCCCTTAGTTTCTGTATAGTATTTGAATATTTCACCCAGGAATCCAACAATTGTTAGTTTCTAATTTCAAAAACATGACCAAAGTTAAATTTGACACAATGTAAAATTTGATCCAAGGCTTTTCAAGAGAATGTACAACATCACATTCAAGGTCACATTCCACAAAAATGGCTTCTTAGTGTTAAGAATATTCTTTATTTAGCTAGAATAAAAAGACCCCAAGCCAGTGCTATATGCTAGCCAGCTACAATTCCGGGGGCTGCTACAATGGAAAACATACATACCTCACTGATTTTTTTTTTTAGCTCATTCATTTTTTCAGTTCTTTGTAAGATTCCTTCATTCAGCATAGTGCATTGGGACTGTATATTGACCACTTCACTTTCCAGCATAGATTTTTCCTAAAGAGAAATAAACATGACAAAAATTTAGGTTTATTTAATGAACGACTATTCTAACTGACTAATAAGGCCGTGATTTAATAAACTTGGTTTAGTGGACTTTGAACTTAACAAATAAAAGCTGCTGAACAGGAATATAGTATATTGGCAGATCAAGGAGTACAGCTGTGGAGTGGCTGGGATAGCAGACATACAGCAGATCTTAGGATAGGTCTTGCTAGGAACTGTTACGAGGAAGAGGGGCCGCTTTACTTTATTTTCAACCATGCCCTAGTCAGAGTTCTTGTTTGGGTTGGAGTTGTTATGATATGTACAGAATAACCCTTGAGTAACAAGGATATGCACATGGAAATGTTTATTAGAATAGTTATGAATAATTATTCAGCCACACACAGATACACTAAATTGAGTTAAAGTTTACTCTAAGAAATAGCACAGTCCAATAAACGGTCCAGGTCATATACGTTTAACAGTCCAAATAATATCCAATTACAAAGTCTTCTTACCGGTTGCAAGTCATTTACAGTAAACAAAGATATCAAAGTATAAGCACAGCATAAATGCAACAGAGAGCCTTAGATAGCAGCAGAATGTCAGAGAGAGCAAACCATGATCTCCAGCTCCCTCTTATGGCAACTTGCAACATAATCAACCAATTGGAATATAGTACAAATCAACACAGTGCTTTTTTTCTTACAGCTACAAATATACATTGTTGGTTTATATATTGCCAACCCAACTAATTGGTATACAGATTCCTAACAGGAGTAAACCTCTAATTTTGGACATTCTACTTTAATGGAGACTCTTGTTCCCAGTAGTTCTGTTGAATTAAGAGTTTACTATAGTGGTCAAATTTTATTTACCTAAGTAGCAAGAGCCAGTCAACAACTGACTTCAAAGAGTTAAACACGGTCAGACTTGTTTAGTACTTTAATAGGAGACACCCTGCAAACCCAAGGATTTTTTGAAAAGTTGAAAAAGCATTCAGGAAGAGGAAATGCCAAACATGGCATTTCCTCTTCCTGAATGCTTTTTCAACTTTTCAAAAAATCCTTGGGTTTGCAGGATGTCTCCTATTAAACATGGCAGAGTTTGTGTAATTACCAGAAGTCAAATTCAATTTAAAGTAAATTAAACTTTTACTGTAACACTTTATATGATTATCCCAATATGGGTTTTTTTTAGATCACAGCAACAGTGTTAAAGAAATATATCATAAAAATACTACAAAACTTAAAACAAAAATTTGACTTAACTGAACAATACAATACATACAACATACTACATAGATTTTCAAAAACAAAAACAAAAACAAACTTTTTAATCGTAAGAGATTAAAAATACATTTAGGCAAGAGTTAGACAAAAGCGAAAATTTGAAAGCCTAACTATACCTTGTAGAAATTAGCCAGATGTTTTTTCTTGAGAATCTCTAGTTCATTTTGTGAATATTTGTATCGTGTTTGAATTCCTTGGCACTGAGCTTGTAAATGCTTTAAATCAGCCTCCTTATGTTTAATTTTCAGTAAGATCTATGGAAACATGTTGTACAGTGTAATAAAGGGACAGAATACATCCTACAAAACCCAAAAAATGCAAGAGTTCATCCATTAAACCTACAACTGTCAATCTAAGTAGTAGGGAGGGAACAGCAAAGCCCAAGACACTCAAACAGAAATGTTTCTCTCTCCACTTTTGTTTTTAAGCCTTCCATTTGGAGAGGAAGTGGCATATCTTGCCAGATAAGAAAAATGCCTTAGCCTGGAAAAAGAGTTGGAGAATCAGAAGAAACACTCATCTGGGGAAGTGATGGTCAGTGTAAATTGAAATTACATTCTGGATTTATTTAAGCAGTTTCATTCTATTTCATTCTATTTTATTTATTTATTTAAGCAGTTTCATTCTAGTCCTATTTTGTTCTAATTGTACTGATGTATTCCAGCCTGGAAGATTAGCTGTAAGGACAGTGTCATTCATGGTATTTACCTTTTATCTTTTATCTTCTACCACTGCCTTCAATTCTCAATTAGTTCCTTAACCTACTTAATAAATAACATGTTTATTAAGTATGCAATGTTTAAATATTCCAGTATTTTAAAATAATTATGTGAAATCAACCATTTAATTTTGATAGTTTTATGGCTTTTTCATTAGAATATAGTGCCAAATATAAAAGTTTGTAGCTTTACCTTTAGTTCATCCATTAGTTTCTCCCTTCGTTCCTTAAGTTCCTTTATTTCTTTTTCTTCCCAATATTTAGCCTTCAGTTTCAAATAATTTGAGCCCCCAGAAATTACTCCAGATTTCAAAAACAAAGTTCCATCAAGAGCCACTGTCTGAAAATTGGGAAAAAGCAGAAACAGAAAATTAGAAAGATAACTAGTTATTTCCATCACCCTTATTACTACCACCCTTTTATTCTGCCTTTTTATATATAACTTAAAGCAGTGAACTTACCTAATATCCTGCCTCTTTTCTCCACAACAACCACCCTATGAGATGGGTTGGACTGACAAACAGTGACTAGTCTATAGTTACCAGCCAGCTGTGATACCTAGAATTCACCATCTCCTGGTTTTCAGGCCAGCACTTTAACCACTATACTAAATTGATTCCTGGATACAAATTGATACATTATTGATACTTTTGACAACATATTTGTTTTTGATTTTTGCATTCTGCTTTATAGTAGAGTCAACAATAATATTTAGAATAAATATTTCTTGATTATCCTACATTTGGCTTTAGGATTCATGTTATCACAACAGAATCAGAGTACAAGTAGACCTTGCTTAATGACTGTGCTGTTTAGCAACCATTTGAAGTTAAGAAGATGATGAACAAATAATTATGACCAGTCCTCACATTTATAACTATAGCAGTGGTGTCCCTGTGATGTTATAACCAACATTAAGACACTTCACAACCAGAAGGCATTTATGACTGTTGCAGATGAGCAGTTACATAATCACCATCTGTACACTTTAAAACCAGAAATTAAGACCAAGATTAGTCCTATATTAACAATCAAGCAGCAAACAATACCCCAACTAAGTAACTACCAACTTACTGATACCAAGCTAACAGTAAACAACAGTCTAATCAAGGAACCACCAACCATACTCCCACTACTGACAAGGTAAGCCACTAGTATATAAAAAGAGAGCAAATCCTACTCCCTTCTAGCACTGATGAAATTCCTAATTGGGTAATGAAACATCTGCAAGAAAACAGCCAAGCTCTGAGAGCACCATGTATCTCACAATTCAATCCTGAGCTATATATATATATTCTCTTCTATCAATGCTTACAACCAGTTTTCAACAATGGGAGTCAATGGAGAAGCCAGCAGCAGCAAGTCATGTGACATCTCATTTAACAACCCAGAGTCACTAACTTAACTGAGTGGGAAGTGACATCACAATTTCATCATGGTCATGTGATGCTTCACTTAGTAACCATGTCGCTTAGCTACAGAGTTGCCAGTCCCAATTGCGTTTACTAAGCAAGAGCTACGTGTATATTTCAAATACTACTTTCATGCTTTTAAAGAGCCACAACATATTTTAAGGACTACCAAACTTTTCAGTCCATTATGAATCAAATCCATGCTAATTAAAACTGAATATTTCAAAGTAAAAAAAATTAAAAGCATCCACTTTCCTTGGCAAGTAAATAGAACTTTCAGAACAACAGCATTTAAAAAATCAGTACTTTGCCATTTCTAAAAGCCAACAGGCAGGGAAGAGATTTAAACCTGGAACAGTACTTCAGCTGTACAAAGATACAGCCTGACAATCTACGTTCCAGTTGATATATAGTTTCATCATAGCCAAAGCTTATTTCACTAGCATCCAAAACCCTTATTAAAGACCATCTAAAAACTAGATTTTAAAACTCAGCCCTCCTAGTACTTACTTTCAGTCGATGTGGGCCATCAAATGCTAACTGTTTGGCATCCTTTACTGTTTCACATACGAGGCCATTTCCACAGACAAACTGAATAGCTTTCTTCAACGGAGGAAAAGATGTTTGTATGACATCTATCAGCAGTTTTGCTCCTCTTATTTCTCTTAACTGTTCATTGATTGCTTCAACCTATATATAAAAAGGTGTGGGTAAATCTCATACTAGATAGAGACCCTAACAAAATGACTTGAGTTCCTTCTATTAGAAAAGCAGAAAAATATTTAAATAAATACACTTGGAGGTACAAAACCATCTAAGAAAAACTAATGCACATTTTATTATTAACAGACCAATTTTAAGTTAAGACAAAAGAGAAACCTATAGACATTACGCAATGGACATCAAAACAGAGCAAATGAGATAAAATGACAATCCAAAGTATGCCTCCTTATATTCATGTCAGAATAATAAAAATGATGACTCAAATTTAAAATATTATGATCTTTCCATGAAAGATTCCGAGTGAGGGGAATTGAACAGAAGTTACTGTGTTTTCTTTAACAACTTACTTCAAGATAATCCAGAGGAAGGAACGTTTCCGCCTCAGCTCTTTCTTCCTTGAGGAAATGAATGCAATTTCTAGCTGCCTTTTCTGAGGTCACAACAATTGCAGTCATGTATTTGCCAAAGACTTTGGTGACAGCAAGCTGGTATTTTTGATGGATGGGGTGACACATGTCTACGAGTCTTCCGATCTAGAAGAAAAATAGTGTATTAATTTGCAACTACAGGTAGTCCTTGACTTATAATTCATTTAGTGACCATCACTGAAAAAGTGACATGACTATTTTTCACACTTACGACCATTGCATCATCCCCAGTCATGTAATCAAAATTCATATGCTTGGCAACTGGTTCATATTTATGACGATTGAAGTGTCCTAGGATCATGTGATCATCTTTTGGGACCTTCTGACAAGCAAATCAATGGGTAAACCAGACTCATTTAACAACCATATTACTAACTTAAATGACAATGATTCAACTGTGGCAAGAAAGGTCATAAAATGGGGCAAAACTCACTTAACAAATGTCTCATTTAGCAACATAAATTCGGGGCTCAACTATGGTCGTAAGTTGAGGACTACCTGTATTCATACTTTTTTGCATAAAATTATTTCAACCGATGGAGACACCAGTTGCCAAGAACTTCCCATAAACATGTATGGAAATGCAGCAAATAAATAATGTTGCTCTTTTGTTAGCCCCAAAATGTTGAGTCAGCCCAATAAATTACTTCATATTAGGGCTAAAAGTACTTTAAGATTGGTTTTACTAACCGAATCTTGCCACTCTGATTACTTTATCCTCTTTTATAAAATAAGAATTAGGGAGCTGCCTTTCTGACACATTCTGGCATGCCTCCCTCCTTGTTTGGGCTTACGTAGTGTTTCCCTCCTTGTTGCTTTGGTAAGGAATTTTCCCTCTCTATCAAGGTCTTCCTACATATTATTTATTCCCTTGCATCTTTTAACATTCATATAAAGCTGCCGAGCCTTGGTGCTTCTAACACCAAGGGGAGGGGCTGAGTGAGATATTAATAAATACTTCTTTAACTAATGGTTCTATGAATAGTTCTATAACAAACAACTGCAGCACCATTTGAAAACCACTGGCATTAACAAAATCTCCATCAGTGAAGTGCAAAAGGTAGCTTTTCTTGGAATAGCTTACATTCTGTAACGATACCTTTAACACCACAAACAACAACATCTGCCCATCCATGTCCTTGGGAAGGACTTCATAGATGGATAAAAATGCCAAATCCAGCCTGAACATCTGGCTGATTGCGCAATGAATCATCATCATCATCATAATAGCTTTGGATAGTCCCATCAACCTTTGAGGATCAGTACTGACCACTTGGGAAACCTGGTTTAAACTCATATTGAAAAATATTACTAATCTGTCTTGACAATTCTTGCTGCATTTATCCCCATGGCATTGAGATTGTTTTTAATAGTGTTCAGTATTATTGAATAACAAAGTACTATTAAAGGAGCTATCTATTTGTAAATGAGTGAAGTGAAATTAAAAGAATTAGTCTAGTTAATTACCACAAAATCAGGATATAATCTTTTGAGGCTCTCCAAATTTTCTGCCCTCTTCTGCTGGCGTTTCCCTTCATGGACATCAATTCTAGCGTTCTGCAAATCACTAACAACTTTACTCAGTTCTTCATTTATTTTGCCTATTCTGATCTTTGAAGTTTGAATCTCATTTGTCAGTATTTCTTCTTGTTGCTTTTTTTCTTCTAAAGATTCCCTTCAATTCAAGCCAAAAAGTGAAAAAAATATAATAAATTGGACAAATAATTTAATGTCAAATAAAGATAATAAATTATGATGGCCAATGCCTATAAGTCAAGGGCCCATAGTTTTCAAGTCCCAAATTCGAATGCATGTCTGAAATTAGTGCATACCTAAATAATTCAAAAGAGGAAAATTATACATTATGTAACATTATTACACTCAGCCCAGAACTTCTGAGGATATGCCAGATATACAGATCTTAGTATATGCTAAACTGTTCTTGAATAATCCATTTGGACAAATATGTTATATAGAAAGCCAAATGAAATTATTAATTTTAATAGATGCTATAAATACATACGAGCATGTCCTATTGTATTCCTCAAGCTTCTCCATTCTTCTTTCATTATCTTCTATCTGTTCTAAGACATGCTTTATATTCTCCTAAAAGTATGTAGTAATATACATTAAAAATTGGTTTTACATATGACATATTGAAAGAATTTTACTGAATTTTAAAATTACCATTATTTGCTTCTCATAAAATGTTTTTCAATTTACTACAACAAAAACAACTTTTTCAGTACCATTCTTCTTTTATTGATGTGTGTTACAGGTCAGGGGTCGCCAACCTTTTGGACCTCAGGGAGCACCAAACTCATAATTTTAAATCCCGCAGACCAGAGACCCTGGGAAAATCCCAAAAAAATCTGCAGAAAAATTCCCCACCCTGTTTTCCTACCGATCCATCATTCTTTATTTGGGATCACAGGATACCGTTTCCAGCTCTGTTCTTGGGGGAGGGGGAAAAGAGAGAGAGAGAGACTTTTGGCTTCATGCAAGGAAAGCAGCAGAAGCCTTTCTTTCTCTCCCCCAAACTCCGCCAGAAATGAGTCTTTGCAAGCACAGCCTCTTGGAGCAGGATGCCTTGCAGGGTCCCAAAGACTCATTTCTGGCAGAGTTTGGGGGAGAGGTAGAAAATTTTTTGCTGCTTTCCTTGCGAGCAGCCAAAAGCAGAAGAAAAAGAAGCGGAAAGAAGCAGCCCAGTGGCCAGGCCAGGCGCATAGGGCAAGTTCCCCCGCTCCACCCTTTTCCCCTCTCCCCTCACTACCTCGAGTTGTTCACAATGCAAGCGACGCAAGCCTTGTGTTCCCGTGGGCCATGTGGGCGGTGCAACCCTGTGTTCCCACGCAGCCTGGATTAATTGCTTTGGGGGGGTGCTTTGGGGTGACATTTCTCTGCGGACCACCAAAATTTTCTTGCAGACAACCAGTGGTCCCCGGCCCACTGGTTGGCGACCACTGTTATAGGTTATAATGAAAGTTTTCCTCTTGATTTTATCCTCTAAAATAAGGTACAGTTTATTACATACAACGTAGCTAGATTTTGTCTAGCAACAACTGAAATTCTCAAAAAGAAAATTAAGGGTACTGGCATTCAGGAGTGGGATTCTACCGGTTCTGTCCAGTTCTTTAGAACTGGATGTTAGGGCTCCCGGTAGTTCGGAGAACTGGTAAAATGGCCCCCTGGCTGGCCCCGCCGCTCTCAGCCCTTCTCGCTCCCTGCCCAGTCAGTCCCTATTGCACATGTGCAACATTGTGCGCATGTGCGACATGCCTGCAGCCTGCTTTTGCCCGCCAGGCCAGCCATTGCTGCCTGCCTTCCGCTATGGCCCTGCCATTACTGATCTTCCTGGGTGAGTGAAGCTCTGAAGCCTTGGTCACCTTCCCCACTACACTTGCCTTTTGCTGCCGCAGCCAGTCGCCTTTCCCTTACCACTTGCCTTCTGCCGAGGAACACGTGGAAAGGCTTGTACAGGTTGAATCCTGCTTTTCTGTTTGCCCGGCAGCTGTTTCTAATGGGGGGGGGGCTCCCATTAGAAACCCTGCCCAGCCCCAGAAGTCCCCATGAGGCTCATCTGGCTACCAGGTAAGTATTGGGTAGCCTCCTGGGAGCAAAAGTGGGGAGTTGGGGGGTCCAGCACCGCCCCCCAACCCTATTTTTGCTCCCAAGAGGCTCCAGGGAGGCTTGCTAGGCCCCATTTTGGTCCTAGGAGGCCTTTCTGCAGCCTCCTGGAGCATCCAGCCATCCAGTATGCCTGGATTCAGTGTTTAGCAAAAAGAACATTTGGAGCTAATATAGTATTGATTCGTGCCTTGGGAATGTTCTGGGTAATCAAAACTATGCAGTCTCCTAAAACTGTTGGAGCCAATCTTCTTTCTTTCTTCCATATCCTCCTCTTCAAAACTAGTAAGCTGCTCTGCTTTTTAATGCCAGGCTTAGTGTGATAAGTTCAGAGTGGATTTTGTAAAGAACAGCTTACCTTTAGGTCTCATTCATTTGCTCAATTTCAGAGCATACATTACACAATTTCCAAAGCATAATTCAGACTATTCAGCAGTTTGCCTAGCTGCTGCTTCATTACTTCTATTGCTGTCACAACCTTTATGGAGTGTCCAATGGCCTTTTAAGTTTGACAAGCAAAAAACACAGTAAATATTTCTCACAAATATTTTCCCTCTTCCACTTTATGGTTCATTTAGCATACAAAATTATGTGCTGTGTTACTATTCAGGCAGTTTGCAAACTTGTGTTTTTTGTTATTGGAAGGCAACTCTTTAATTTGAAGATGGTGGTAAATTCTTGGTAATAAAATGGCAAGAAAGGCTTACTTCTACTTGCCATTTAGAAAGCTTTCATAAAAAGTAGCTTTGGAATTGAAGCCATATGTGTTAAAATAAAATTCTTTCTGTATAAATACAACTTTGCAAAAAGTTTCAAGATTAATCCAAGATGTTTAATGGCTTTAAATATCTGGCTGTTGTACTAAGGTTTAAGTCAGTGGTCTTCAAACTTGGCGACTTTAAGACTTGTAGCTGACTGGAGAATTCAAGGAGTTGAAGTCCACAAGTCTTAAAGTCGCCAAGTTTGGGGACCCTTGGTTTAAGTAGAAAGAGGTTCCAGCTGAAAATATACCATGAATACCATAGAGATGCTTTTTCTTTCTTTCTTTCTTTCTTTCTTTCTTTCTCTCTCTCTCTCTTTCTTTTCTTTCTTTACCTGCCTCTCTCTCTTAAAAGGAAGAAAAAGAAAGAGGGAGGGATGAGTGAAAGAAAGAGAGGGAGGGAAGGGAGAAAGAGGGAAGGGAAAGGAATGTGAATGAGATATGGATGGATGGATGGACAGATGGGAGGGAGGGAGGGAAAGAAAAAGGAGAGGAAGGAAGGACCACAAACTCTGGTACTAGACACTTCAGAGGTTGCTTTGAAACAGCACACATATCCAGGGATGGAAGGGACCTCAGAGGTCATCTAGTGCAACCCCACACCAAAAGCATTGTTAAAGTGAATTTCTATCTTTTGACCCACCCAGTCATGTGAGCAGCAAGCCACGCCCAGCCAGTCACATGACCATAAGCCACACCCACAAATTAGGCCACGCCCACAGAACCGGTTAAGCATTTTAAATCCCACCCCTGCTGGCATTGGTAAACTCACTGAGATTTTCTTTTAAAAACTTCTAATCTAATGTTTTTTACATCTTTTTTCTGGGCTTCAGAGGCCACACTTTAGTCTACAGTTTTAGTATTAATATTTAAAAAATTTAAGGAGATATTTTAATGTTTCAATTTTACAGTATTGTGCTAGCAGGACTAATTTTTAGTTATCTCCTGTCAGTTGTAAGTTTTAATGGAATTATTGAGATGGATGTAATTGTTCCTCTTTGTATTTTACAGTGGTCCATGACTAAAATGAATTTTTGTGGTGGTTTTCTCAGTACCACATTTTTTCCCACAATGTACCAAGAACAATAATATATCACAATACATTAGTCACAAAAAGGTTTGGGCAAAGGGCAGAGATGCTGGGAACTTCTCCAGTACTTCCTGTAATTTCCCCCAAATGCATTACTAAAGAAGTCTCCTGTTCAAACAGAACAGTACTTTTTATGCACACTGAGAACTCTTTATCACCAACTTTGCAGAGTTTGCACAATCCTTTTGTACTTTAAGACCTTCTTCTCAGGAATTAGCAATCCTTCTGGCAAATCCAGTATCCTCTCCTGAATGTGACTATGGTGCTCCTCATCAGACACTGGATCATATAATGTCTAACTGCCATTTGAGCACTTATACAGGAAGAAAAGCAGACTTCCTCCAACTAACAAATACTGTGCTTAATTGTTTATAAATGGCCAAGATATTAATATATAGAACACATTCTATTCTTATGAATCAACATATTTTAAAATGCAACCTATAACTAATGTATAATTTCTTGAATTCTTCAAACTTTACAAAATTGACTACACATTTCTATCATATGTGTACTATAGTATTATGTGCTCCTTCTATATAATTTTATTACTGTTATCCATGTGCTCTATGCTAAGCTATGGTCATCTTTATTAAATGTTTTACTGAAACCTACTAACTATACCTATCCTTTGATCTACTAATCTAGCAATACAATTTGTCTGCTATAACCTATTTAAACAAACTGATTCTTGTAAAACTATTGCTTGATTATTTTCACTAGGATTT
The DNA here is from genome assembly GCA_009733165.1 of Naja naja. Lineage (NCBI taxonomy): Eukaryota > Metazoa > Chordata > Lepidosauria > Squamata > Elapidae > Naja > Naja naja. The sequence goes on along the minus strand of CM019159.1, from coordinate 12,872,857 downwards.
TCCCAAACATTAATGTCAAAACTAAACTTTAAGTCTTCAGCACAGCCCTAATAAAAAAGGAGCTCATTATTTTTAGAACATTTTTTTTGGTTCTCAAATCATGATTATTTATATATACCTCAGTTTCTTTTTGTCTTCGCTGATCAAATGACATCTTTTCTATATCCGCCTTCTGCTCCCATAGCAGTTTTTCCTGTTGCTGAGTTAATATGGCTACTTTTTTATGAACTAATTCTTTCAATTTCTGATACTGATTTACCTGAACACAAACAGAAAAAACTTCATTATGTGTATGGGATTGTATCCCTAAATAAATCATATCAATCATAATCCAGTATTGGATTTAAATTCTGAACTTTAAAAAAATGCATCATGTATAGCCCAGGGAACAAAGTCAATGGGGAAGCTAGATTCACTTAACAGTGACCCTAACTTAATGGCTTAACTTAATCACTTAACAACTGAGGCAAGAAAGATCATAAAATGGGGCAAAACTCACTTAACAAATGTCTCACTTAGCAACAGAAATTTTGGGCTCAATTGTGGCCATAGGTCACGGACAGAGATACTTGTAATATTATAAAAAAACAAATTATTATTTATTTAAACAATTTATATGATCACATATGGCTGCCCATCTCACAACTCTGGTTCACTAACAATATACTGTTAACATTTCCATCCACTTGTTTTATAATGAACATACCTTGCTTTACTGCATAACTATTAGGTTCCTGCTATTTGTTTCTATCAATTTCAATGTTTTCCTTTAGATGGCTTTCAACACTATCCTCACTTCTGCCATTATTGGATAACCTATTAGAACCTATTGCAGGTGATCCTTGACTTACAACCACAATTGAACCCAAAATTTCTGTTGCTAAGTAGCAGTTGTTAAGTGAGTTCTGCCTCATTTTACGACTTTTTGCTATGGTTAAGTGAATCACTGTAGCCATTACGTTAGGGTCACTGTTGTTAACTGAATCTAGCTTCCCCATTGACTTTGTTCCCTTGGTTATACACGATCCAGTTTAAAGCCCTAATCTGCTCTTTTGAATATTACATATATAATTTTTATTTGCCTTGAAATGTACCTGACTTTCTTCCAGGAAAATTTCTCTTTCTCTATGTTGTGCCTCTTCTTCAATCCTTTTTTCCAATGCTCTCCAAGCTTTATCAATCTCTGTCAGCAATAGTTCCAATTCCCTTTTGCCTTCTTCTTGCTTAGCTTGTTCTTTCGTATGATCTCTTAACTTATTTTTATCCATCTCTACTTTTTTAATTTGGTAAGAAGTTTTTTCCTTTGCTTTAATATACTGAGGCCTCTTTTGATTCAATATAACTTCTAGAGCCCTAGAAAGGAATACAATTTTCAAAAAAGCTTATCCTGAGAAAGTCCAAAAACTTCTAATATAAATGGATAAGAGGTACACCTTATTTGTTAGATGCACTTACCTAATTTCTTTTTCATTGTGCTGACTGCTTCTAGTTAACTTCCCAAAAGCAGATTTCTTGGCTTTCATGGTTTCTTCTGCATGAGAAACAGCCATTTTCTTAGTACTGATAACCTTAGTTTTTTCAGCCGCTTTATCATTAAGAAATTTGATTTTTTGCTCATTGTGATACAATTGGAAAAGTTGCAACTGCTTTTTAAGTTCTGTCAGTTCTCCAAACAACTGCTGATAATGTTCTGCCTATAATCAACAAAATGATTAGCTATGAACTCATACGTAGCGATATGCCATTCAATTATAAAGAGTTCAGATCCATCCAAGCCTCAACACCATCATTTTTATCTAATAATAAACAAATTTTAATCATGATTATTGATAGACATATACATTATTATAGGAAAGGGTTGTATTCATATTAATGATTGGCTTAGTAATACTTGTTCTTAAAATATAAAATTACATAGTTACAGAATTCTTAAAATTGCTTAATAAGAGTTGGAGATACTAACTAGAATACACAACAACACATAGGGTGCTATCCTTCCTTCTCTCCCTCTCTGCTGAGTTTCATTATTTTAGGTATATAGTATAGGTCAGGATATGAAGGAAATCTGGCTGCAATTTCTGTCACCGTACTGTTAAGAATATATAGCTTCTTCACTAATAGTTTAATTCCATTTTAAATTAAGAACATTTTCCATATTGTTTGCCCAGCATTAATACAATTTCCTACAGTCAGACTGTTTTAATCCTAAAATGTTTCAAATTTCAAAAGGACTCTGATAAAATAATCCTTGAGTTGATTATCTGATATTCAGAATACTCTCAATTTTTTTGGAAAAATTCTGACCAATGGTTAGTATCACTATGCAATCTTTTTTGTATTACCATTTTATTTTGTATTACCATTTTTACCATAGTCAAAATAAGGCAGGAAAATTAACAGTACCATGGCATAAATCAATCTTTATTCTTATGACGAGAATCTCATCAGAAAACTTCCACCAAAATCATAAAATTTTCATTTTATATACTAACTTATTTATTTATTTATTTATTTATTGGACTTGTATGCCGCCCCATCTCCAAAGACTCGGGGCGGCTCACAACTAAAACCAAACATCAACATCAACAATAAATAATTTTAAAAAAATTAAACAAACACAAGCCCAATATTTAAATTAGAATTAATTTAAAAATCCCCCCCCCAGGAGATCAGCACAGCCCGGCCTGTTCAAATAACCAGGTCTTCAAGTTGTGACGGAAGGTGCGAAGGTCAGGGGCCAGACGAGCCCCAGGGGTAGTTGGTTCCACAGGGCGGGAACCGCCACAGAGTAGGCTCAGCCCCAGGGCACCGCTAGCCGACACTGACTTGCCGACGGGACCCCGAGAAGCCCCTGCCTGTGTACTCGCACAGGGCGACTGGCACTTGGTATCGGCAGGAGACGCTCCCGTAGATATCCCGGACCCATGTCATGTAGGACTTTGAATGTTAAAACTAGAACCTTGAATCTCACCCAGAGTGCAACCTGCAACCAATGCAGGTCACGCAGGAGGGGTGTAACATGGGAGAATCGGGAAACTCCCATCACCACCTGCGCGGCCGCATTCTGCACCAGCTGCAATCTCCGGATGGCATGCAAGGGCAGTCCTAAATAGAGAGTGCTGCACTAGTCGAGTCGGGAAGTAACAAGAGCATACGTGACTGTACGCAGGGCATCTCGGTCCAGAAACGGGCGCAGCTGGTAAACCAGCTGGACCTGAGCAAAGGCCCCCCTGGCCACCTCCCTCACCTGATCCTCCAACCGGAGCCGCGCATCCAGGAGGACCCCCAGGTTCCGCGCCCTATCCACAGGGGGCAACACCTCTCCCCCTATGGCCAACGATGGACACTCCTGACTGGACCGAGATGCCAATATGTACAGCCACTCAGCCCTGGCCGGGTTGAGTCGAAGCATGTTTCCGTCCATCCAGATCCGTACCGCATCCAGACAACGCGTCATCACGGAGACGGCATCACTGACCTGGTTTGGGGTGGAGATGTATAACTGAGTATCGTCAGCATACTGGTGGTACCTCACCCCAAAACCACGGATGATCTCACCCAGCGGTTTCATGTAGATGTTAAACAGGAGGGGCGAGAGGACCGACCCCTGGGGGACCCCACAAGTGAGAGCCCTCGGAGCCGACCTCTGCCCCCCATCAACACTGATTACGAACGTCCCGAGAGGTAGGAGAACCACTGCAGAACGGTGCCCCCCACTCCCAACCCCGAGCAAAAGGATACCATGGTCGATGGTATCGAAAGCCGCTGAGAGATCTAATAGGACTAGGACAGAGGAAAAACCCCTGTCCCGAGCCCTCCAGAGATCATCCATCAGTGCGACCAATGCCGTCTCCATGCTGTACCCGGGCCGGAAACCCGATTGGTATGGATCCAGGTAGTCTGCCTCATCCAGGAAGAGTGGAAATTGCTGAGCCACCACACTCTCAACAACCTTCGCCAAAAAGCGAATGTTGGAGACTGGACGAAAGTTGTCTAACACGGTCGGGTCCAGGGCAGGCTTCTTCAGGAGGGGCCTCACCACCACCTCTTTCCAGGTGGAGGGAAAGATACCCTCCCTTAATGAAGCGTTGACCACTGCCCGGAGCCAACCGCAGGTGACCTCCCTGGAGGCATATACCAACCAGGAGGGGCACAGGTCCAACAAACATGTGGTGGAGCTCAAGAGCTGCATAATCCTGTCCACTTCATCCTCAGAGACAGGATCAAACTCAACCCAGATCAAATTAGCCAGACTACTTGCATCCCGATCATCAGACCACTGCAAATTAGAGCTCAACCCGCCCCGAATCCGAGCGATCTTATCCGACAGATATTGGCCAAACTTAAGAACCAAAAGTCCTTTTTTCTGAATTCACCTCTTTTTTCTCTAATTTTGCAAATTTGCGCTCAGCTGCAATATTTTTCTTTTTGTTGTAACTGAACTGCGCCTCTTCTTCTGCCTTTTGCAAATTCTTCTTCTTTTCTTCATATTCAGCAGCAAGCTCTCCCGAGGTACTAATTTGTTCAAAAAGTTGAGTTCTTTCTTTGGGGTTCTTTGTTGCAATTGCTTCAACTTCACCCTGCAATAATGATTCTAACATTAGATTAACAGTATAAAAAGGAAATTCATGTTAAAACCAATACTGGTTTTTGCTATATTTCAGGACATTACAATTTTTAAAAGGATTTTCCTTCCTGCTACAAAATAATTCTTCTTAGTATTTTGTATGCAAAAGTCACAAATATTCTCCTATAAGTTTAAAAAAATCATTGTTGAAGCCATCTTATCCCCCACATTCTTCTAACTATTTGGATCAAAATTTTTTAAAAATATTACCACCAATATAAACATGTAACATGTCACATAATGCTATATTAAATTTTGAACACAAATATTTACCTGAAAAATTAGGCAATTCTTTGCTCTTGCAATTATGCCAATTTCTGCAAGTGCCTTTGTATACATAGAGTGGCTGACAGCAGTGTCATTAATAAGAAACTCAGATCTACTGCCTAATTTTGAAAGAAGCAACAAAATAAGAAGTTAATACCCAATCCACTATTTTAAAATGTACACAAGCAGTGTACACAAATCCAACATTTGGAAAATAAATAATAAATCTATTTTCACAACAAAACATTTCTAGAAAATTTTTACACTTAACTACACATCACCTCATTATACTGTTCTCATTACAGAAAACCAATGAAACAAATTTTAATTTTTAGTAAATATTTTTGTTGCAAATAATTATGTTATTCACAGCTTTCAAACTAGTTTTTGGGCTAGCTCCTTTGCATGAACTATAGCGTTTTTGATTTTCTAACTTTTTTTCCTCCTCTTTTATCAGCTGTCTTGTTTTGCTTGACCATTTTTCCTAAATTCCCTTCTGCATAACTATAAGGCTTTCTTTCTTTCTTCTTTCTTCCCCCTCCCTCCCTTCCTTCCTCAGGGATACACAGCTTGGACCTAACAGCAAACTATTTTTTTTAACAAATCTGAAATTTAGTAGTTTCTGTACTGTTGCAAATTTTGCATTGCACAAGTATTTCACTTCATATTTAAAACTATAGTTAATTGTGCATGTTAAGCAGATGTTGCTTATGCACCTAATAATTCAGTTGTGTTTTCCTTCCTGAACTTCACTTGCTTGTAAGTTTTTTAAAAAAAACTTTGGTAGTAACTATGAGAAAGCTCTAGGAATCCTAGTGGACAATCATTTAAGTATGAGCCAGAATGGTACTGCAACTACCAAAATAGCCAATGCAGTCCTAAGGCTGCATCAACAAAGGGTTAATATTAAGATCATGTGAAGTGTTAGTGCCGCTTTATATTGCACTGGTAAGTCTACATTGGAATACTGCATCCAATTTTGGTCACCACGATATAAAAATGTTGGACTCTAGAAAGAGTGCAGAAAAGAGCAACAAAGATGATTAAGGGACTAGAGGCTAAACAAGGTATGATGAACAGTTGTGGGTACTGGGAATGTCTTATCTAATGAAAAGAAGGACTAGGATGACATGATAGCAATCTTTCAATATTTGAGGGGCTGTCACAGAGAATAGGGGGTCAACATATTTTCCAAAAGCAACTAGGGGCAAGATAAGAAGTAATTGATGGAAGCTTAACAAAGAGAGATCCAACCTAGAATTAAGGCAAAATTTCCTGTCAGTTAATTAACTTCCAATTAATCAGTGGAATGGCTTGCCTCCAGAAGTTTTGGGTACCCATCATTGGAGGTTTTAAGAAGAGATTAGACAGCCATTTGTCCAGAATGTATAGGGTCTCCTGATTGAAAAAAAGAAGTTGGACTAGAAGACCTCCAAGGTCCCTTTCAGCTCTGTTATTTTGTATATTTATTTTTTCTATGAAAAATAAAATATCATTTTTATAACAAAATATTATCATGTATTTGTATGTATTCATTTTGTTTTGCATGTTTTTTAAAAAGTATTTGGTGTATGCCTTTAAAATAAATGCACACTGGCAGTTTTATTCCTAAGAACAATTATCTTGATATTTATTTTATTTTATTTACTAAACATAATATTAATAAATAAAATTAAACATCCACCTTGCCTGAGGTGACTCTAGGTGGATTAAAATGAATAAAAGCAACAAAATAAAACATTAGAACAATAAATATGAAGATTAAAATTGACTTAAAAATTAACCAAGATGAAAATGAAGAGAACAAGATACACATGTGGAGAAGATGGGATCTTATTAACTACCTCTAATATAACCCGCTCCTATCCAATTGGCAAAGCCTGGTCTTTAGGTCTTTTCGGAAGGCCGAAAGGATAGGTGCAATCTTACCGAGGAGGCATGGTGTTCCAGAGGTCAGGAGCCAGGGCAGAACATGATATTATTTGACATTGTCCAATATGTAATATCAAGTATTGATATACTTGATCCAATCCATAGATTTTCTGCTTTCTCATTATGCTTAGAGAATCATATACCAGACAGATAAGATATTCCAAAACTCTGTAAAATGTAAATTTATCCAACAGCCTATGACCACAAATTTGCCACATTTAACAAAACAATGCTAATGTCTATATTTGTTTATATTTTTTTTTAGATTTCACAAGTATTTAATTTTTAGAAAGAATGCACTTGCCTCGAATCATCCTTGAAAATTTTTTCTCTTCCCCATTTTCTTCTACATACACCATTGTTACACGTCCACTTGAAGAAACTGGCTTTCCAACATGAGCCCCATGTATCAGTTCCTGAATGTGCTTCACTCTTAAATTAGATATCTTTTCACCCATTACAAAGCTAAGGGCATCCATTACATTTGATTTCCCTTTAATTGCATAAAACGTGAAAAAAGCTTTTTACAGATGCAAATTACAATTACAAATATTATTATTTTAAATTTCATGAAAACATTTTCACCAATTCATCCTACACTGATATATTCCCAATTGCTTGCAATACTTCGATAATTAATGATTTTCTGGTTAGATCCTACACTAAATCACAATTTCCCCCTCTATTTTAAATGTAGCCACAAAGAAAGCAATTCAAAAGTTTTCATTTCTATTTTAGAAAAATCTCAGGGAGCCTTTTTTAATTTTAGAGGGTAGAAATAGTGATGAACCTTAACAAAGACTAGTGGTAAAAGTTTTTGTTGCAAATACTGTTGGAATTTAGAGAATACATAGTAAAATATTTACCATCCCAGCAGGATCTTTTTGTGATCCAACAGTATTGCTGCATATAAATATAACAGCAATGACTGCTGCTTTACTAAAAGCCATCTTCCAGTTTGTTTTTAATAAAAATATTTTTAAAAATAACCTATATAAGGAACCTCATGGACATTAAAAGAGGCTGATGAAAAAAGCTTAAGCTCATAGGCACCATGTTCCCTATATCTGCTGTAAACACCTAGTAGTAGACTCTTAATGAACACAGGAAGTTCCTTCTAATCACATAATCCATTCTCCTTCTTCCCAAATGGAATGTCATCTCTTGTACAGGTGATTAATGTTCTACTGCCAATATAAATTAAATAGCTATTTATATAGCTTAATCTGTTTATACACTTTAATCAACACTTTGCTCATCTAAAGCATTTTTGCTTTTCAACAAGAACAATTGTACAATAGTACAGTAAGTCTAGCAGGGGGAAAATAAGGAATGGATATAAAAGGAAAAGACCAGTCTAGGAGGGCCCTAATCAAAGGCAACTGCTATAAATCATTTATACACATTACCTGAGCCATTAGGACCAATGATGCAAGTGAATTTTTTGAACGGTACAATGCATTGCTGTCCCCGCCAGGATTTGAAATTCTCAACCAGCAAAAGTTTTAAGTATCCCATCTATGAATGAGGAAGGAAAGCAAAAGGAACACTGCCATGATTGATGATGGAGCTAAAGCAAGAACATTTCATATATTGCCTGTTTTATTATGCTGGCACAATCAGCGTTCATAACCTCATATTTAAGCAAATTTCCCAATTTTCTGATTTCAGTTTTACTTTTGGATATTAATCTCTTTATTCCAAAATTGGCTAAATTCTGCTACATTATACAGAATGTGTGCAACCATCTAATGGATATGCTGCTAATTTTAACCATTTGTTCTTTACATGTCTATTTTACATTACTGAGCTTTATTATGCCCTGGTCTTTGGCTGCAATTTTTTTTCATTTGAGGGTTATTTGGAATGTGTATATACATCTATATCTACGGCATCATTGTCTTTAAGCAGTAATTACTAAGGAAAGGCCCAAACGTTTAAAAAATTAAGTTTCCCCGAGTGCAGACTAGACAAAACTGTGGTGGATCCTTGTCTTCTTTTATTCCATTTTCAAGCTCTCCCTTGCATTTATAGAAACATCGCTCTTGAACGTGGGCATTTCTATAGCATTTCCTCCAATTATCGTCCCTTTTAGAAGAGATGAAATATAAGCATTTGGGGGACACATCTGGAGGATAAACCTGATTCATCAAAGAGCACCGTGTTTTTTTTAACATTTCACGTGCATCATTTAGATATTCCTGTCAACTGGATTCAACGCAACTGTCCCTCAAAAGTGGGGTGGGGAGAGGAAGGGAAATAAAAATCGCTGGGAAGGCAACAAAAGATGGACGATGAACCACGCGGTTGAGACAAGAGGGCAGGACAAGCGCTTGAAATGTGCAAAATAACGGGCGGGGACTGTCTGCCGCCCGGAGTCCTTTGGGAGTTGGGCGGCATATAAATTTAATTAAATAAATAAATAAATAAATATCTTCCCCTTCCAGAGACCCGCGAGGAACGATAAAAGCGCTTATACAGGAGGTTATACATTTAATACATAAACTCTGACCCTCCGCCTCACAGCGTAACAACCTCCCTTCCCGCCAAATCGTCCGATCTCGCGCTGCGCTTGAGGGGAAAGGATATCTTATCTTCCCCCGTGTTCGCCTTCCGAGGCTTTGCCACGCCCTAAGAGCTCTTTGCCTCAGATCTAGACACCCGACGATGTGACGTAGTGGCGCCACTCTAGCAATCAGTTAGTTTCTATGCTGACGGGAACTGCGGGCAAGAGAGCCTCGATAGCTCGAGGCGGAAGAGCCTTGGCTCATTTCCTTAGCAACGCAGAGTTGTGGAGACTGTTGCTAGGCGCCGGGGATGCTGAGCATCCTAGATAGCTATCCCGGCGCGAAGCATCTTCTTTCGTCCTCCCTGCTTCGGCAGGACTGCTGTGGCCAGCTATGCACTCCCGCGCCGAGGCAGCGGCGCGGGAGCGGAGGCGCTACCGGGAGCTGCAGAAGCAAAGCCAGATCTTTGATGCCCGAGTCAGGACTATCGGGGTAGGTGGTTCTGTAATTATTTGGATTTTCTTGATTGTCATTTAAATTTAATTCTTTGCACGAAGTAGTATGGAGATAGTTTTTCCAACTCCAGCTGTGTAATTTTATGTATTTTTAAAAAATTCTCTTATTATTATTATTATTATTATTATTATTATTATTTTAATTACATTTATATGCCGCCCTTCTCCGAAGAATGCAAAAAGAGAAAGGAGGAAAGTTTTCCTTCTCAGAAACAACATACAATGGCTAAATAATTATTCGGACTAATTTTAAGAAGTATACATAATTGAGTGCAATCCTTGGACACTCCTTATAAAATAGTTTCAAGGAATTCCAAAAGGAATAGAACCAGATGCAAAGTTAAACAGAACATGTATCTGAAAATCTGAATTGCATGTTTATTGTTTATTAGGTGCAAATACACAATTTGACAGTCGGCACCTAAACGTTTGCATACAATTATCCACTACTGCTGTGTTCTCTAAAATATTATGAAATCTATTTGCTTAATTCTATATAGAAAAAAATAAATAAATGTACAGTCTTCCAACTTGGCAGTAAAATGTTTAATAAATTATAGAAAGAGAAGCTATATCATGTAACAATTTCTTAGCTATGTAAGCTTGCATTTCAACCACAATTTTTAAATTCACATTTATATGCTGCCCTTCTCCAGAGACTCAGAGCGGCTTACAATATTTTGGAGCACAACCCAATGTGCTCAGCAATAGCCTTCATTCTCTTGTATATGCCTGCTTATTACTAGGGCTTTCCCCCCCAGGGGCTTTCCCCCCCCCAATTTACTCCTGTTTATATTTTTTTAATAAAATAATGATTTTTTATTTTGATAGATTTTCACTGAATGAAATATATATTTCCTGCAACTAATTTGAAATTTTTCTTTTTTATTTATATCTAAGACAATTTATCATCAGGCAACACATATGTTCTTTTGTAACTCTCTAAAGTACTGCCCATAATGTAATCATTAGCTTAAGAGATAAACACAATTACCATAAGATTATGTGGGAAACAAAAAGGCCTTGGTGGTGCAGGCTGTTAATAGCCTAGCACTTAGCTCCAGCTGCCTGTAATTATTGCAGGCTCGAATCCCACCAGGCTCAAGGTTGACTCAGCCTTCCATCCTCTCGGGGTAGGTAAAGTGAGGACCCAAGATTGTTGGGGGCAATAAGCTGACTTTGTAAAAAAATGCCGCTTAGTAATAAGCAGGCATATACAATGGAATGAAGGCTATTGCTAAGCGCATTGGGTTGTATCCCAAAAACTGTAAGCCGCCTGAGTCTCCGGAGAAGGGCGGCATATAAATATGAATAATAATAATAATAAAGTTAAAATCTGGTAGAGAAAAGATATCTGTGTATATTATTGATTTGGAATATGTTGCAGTTATGAAAATGGATTTTATTTTAGCCAGTTATTAGATAAAATTAATATTGTACTTGTGGGTGGTCTGATATTATTTACATAAGTGTCTATTCAAGTTGATGTATGGGTAGTGTGATCATGGTTATCTGAGTTAATCCAACTCTCTGGGCTTACATCATACAAAGAAATATGAACTAGCCACATTGATTTTTCTGTAAATAACCTAACCACATGTGATATATAAAATCATCCTATTTAATTTTGTTTATTGGATCATCTGTATGATATGCATGTTGACCTTTGAAGGTTTTAAAAAGAATTGTAAAGCTAGGCTACATTGATATGTTTTCAGCTACGTAATTTTCTTTTTTTATGGATTATAATTCTAATAACTCTTTTCATTGGAGTTATTAAATCTGGCATGTTAACTAGCATGTTTTTAGTGTTGGACTAATTATTTTTTGGTCCTTAAAATACAAAAGACAATCTTGGAGATATGTGACATAATTGAATTAAAAGTTCAATAGTTCTGTATCTAAGAGTTTTTAAAATCTATTTAATGGGATACAGTGTAATTCTAGTTATTTATTTAGTTTTAATTCATCAATAAAGACTAGAATATTATTTTCTTGCCTTTAGTTGTCTCAGCTTTTTATTTCCTGAAAATAGCAGTTAAAGCTGAGCTTATTTTGGGAAATGTCCTCTTCTGGAGTTATCTTCTTTGGTATGAAATCTGAACTAAGTTTTTCTTCATGTCTACCACAGATCGATAAGGAAGCTCTGGACGCCCAGGTAAAAGACAAAAAGATTGAAGAAGCAGTCCAGAAGGCCCGTGATGATTCCATTGGTATATATTGTATCATTTTTTTAAACAATCATTTGTCAGATAGCTATAAAATGAATTCTCCTTCAGCCCTTCCACCATAAAACTTTGATTCCATTCCTGTCCATTCACCTAAGATTTTCCTTGGGCAAGTAAGATAGCTGTAAATCATAAGATAATTGAACTCTGCAAGGTTTGGGTTTGGACATCTTAGTGAGAACTTCCATCACACCCCTCTGCCTTTTTCCAAAATCTCAGTGTATTCATCCCAGTCTTGAGGACTTTTTGCACTCAGCTGAGTTTTTTTTAGTACATACTAAGGTAGCACTGCAAGATGGGATACAGATGGCTGAAAAATTAGCTTTTCTAGGCTTAGTGGAGATGCAAGAAGTACCATTGTGAGATATGAGGAATATTTATTGGCATGAATATTAGCTCTATGGAAGTGTCCCTGTGCAATATTCTTTTCAAGGAATATTTTAAAACATAGGTAGTCAGTCCACAACTTACATCTATATTTTTTAGTGAACATTCAAAGTTATAATGGCACTGAAAAAAGTTATTTCTCACTGATCCTCACACCTACGACCGTTGCAGCATCCCCATGGTCATGTGATCAGATTTTGATCACTCAGCCACTGGCATATATTTACAATGATTGCAACATCCCAGGCCAGGAAGCTGGAGTTGCTAACAACTGCATGATTTACCGTATGATAGAGCCGTGGTGGTGCAGTGGTTAGAATGCAGTACTGCAGCCTACTTCTGCTAACTGCTGGCTGCCTGCAATTTGGCAGTTAAAATCTCACCAGGTTCAAGGTTGACTCAGCCTTCCATCCCTCTGAGGTTGGTAAAATGAGGACCCAACTTGTTGGGGGCAATATGCTGACTCTGCAATATGCAATATGCTGTAAACTGCTTAGAGAGAGCTGTAGAGCACTGTGAAGCGGTATATAAGTCTAAGTGCTATTGCTATTGCTATTGACTTCACGAGTGCAATGATTGTTTAACAACTATGGCAAAGAAGGTCATAAAATTGGACACAACTCACTTAACAGCCATTTTGTTTAGCAATGGAATTTGTGGTCCCAATTGTGGTCATAAGTTGAGGACTACCTGTAACTATGAACTGCTTCACATGGAGATGAAGTGCATGAATATATAACCTGAACAGGTAAAAGAGAGCATTAATCTTATTTGGGTTGGAACAATTAACTTTAGCCACGCAACATGCTATTTAAGTTCACAAACAATGTGTTTTTTTAAGGATTAGAATCACAGCCTTTTTCCCCCTTCTAAATATAGCTGCAGAAATGAAAGAAAATGATAAGATCCTCTGCATGTTAGACCAACGACAGAAAAGAGATACCCAGATTCTAAACAAAGCTATCAATGAATTTCGTCAAAATTATCAGAAACCAGAAACAGTGCGTGAGTACGATCTCTTTGACCCACAACGCCTGCAGAAAGATACTGCTGCTCGCCTTGCTGACAGCGACCCACGCTGTACCATATCCAGCTTGCAGAAGTTCATGGGAGAAGATTTAAACAGCAGGAATAGATGGAGGTTCCAGCAAGAGCAAACCAGAGAATGGATTTTGCAGCAAAAAAAGGAAAAGCAGAATGCACTGGCAGATAAAAAATATGCAGGTATGACCGAATCTACAATAGAGGACCCAGACTGTTGGGGTCAATATGCAAATAAGTATTAGATATTGTAAATCGCACAGAAGGTGCTGCAAAGCACCATGGAGCAGTATATAAGTCTAAGTGCTTATTGGTATTGCTAGTTGTGGGACAATGATTTACTGCCTGGCACTTGTGACATAACACTTGTAACAGAAGAATGGTGGGGTGGAGGTGGAGCTTTCACCTCACAATCAGGCTTTGAGTTCGATCCTAGGTAGAGGCAGATATTACTCTCTCTGGGAACCCTGAGACTATTTCTGCTGAACAAAACTCCGCATTGGTGACAGGAAAGGCATCTGGCCATTAAAACACTTTGCTAGCTCCATTCATTTGCCCAGGGATAATGGGGTCGTTAAATGAAGATGACTTGTGACATAACTGATTTGTTTCAATTTGTAGATGAACTCTATAAGCAGCAGAGACTGGAGCTTGATGAAAAGGCTATGAATCTCCAACGAGCAGATGAGGAAACCAGACGAGCAATTTGTATCACTACTACAGAATTCAATCAAGCCCTGGTAAAGCAAAATTGGTTATTATTACTTAAATATAGTACCTGAGAAAGGGTATGACATATTGTAATTGCTTTTTTTTAAAGGCAGCTCTTATAAGTTTCAAAAAAAGATAAAATACAAATTAACCCAAAGAAAAAAGATTAAAAGGGAGAGGGGATCAAATGGGGAAATCAGGAAAGTAAAAACAATAGAGTAGAATAGAATAGAATAGAATAGAATAGAATAGAATAGAATAGAATAGAATAGAAAATATGGAATGGAATGAAAAATATGGAATGGAATAGAATTCTTCAATGGCCAATTGTGATTGGACATACAAGGAATTTGTCTCCGGTACACTGGATCACAATGTACATATAAACAGCAAGGTGATAGATTATAGATCATAAATCATAGTTAACTATCATTAATCATAAGATACAAACAAGTGATAAATCATAAGATATCAATAGGAGAAGGTACTAGGAAAGATGAGACAATGAGAAGGATAATAGCAGTACAGCCTACTACATGGGTAAATATCTTTGGCCTAAGATAAGTACTGTGGGAATTAGGTGACGAGAAAAGAAACGAAATATAAAAAGAATTACCTGTGACTTTCTTCAGTACAGGTACAAACATATATATAATACAATAACCTCTCAATGTACATTAAAACATCACATAGAAAATAGACAAACTAAACAGTCTAATTCCCCCCCCCACCATATAACCACTTATTCTAAATTTAAGCATAAACCTTAAGTATATGTACACACGCACACACACGCACACACATGCACACACACACACATAAAATAAAATATAGTAATTATTGAAGCAAGTGTTCAATAATTATGATGTTCAAAGTAGTTTTAAATGTTAATAGTCTAGGATATTTATTTTCATATAGCTGAAATAGGCTATTACAGATATTTACACTTCAGCTTGAAAGTAAGTCTGATTATTGACTGTTATCATTTATTGTTGCACCTGTTCCAGAGTCTAAGTGGTTTGGGATAAGACAAAAAAAAATCTTCTTTTATTGGGTGGATTTTGCAAATCGTGGGAGAGTGGACATCATTGAGGAGCATGACATCATTGAGCAAAGAACACAAATTGCAAGAGATATGAATCTATAATGTATTTTCTGTATTGTATGAATTCATTCAAATTTATTAGTCACCCAACTCCAGTGGAAGTTTGAACTCCTTGGAGAATGAGATGGATATAAATAAATACTGTGTATCTGATAAAGCAGATATATTTCAAGGTTTGAGTGATGTAAATTTGCTCCAAAATCAAGCTATATAGAATTCTGCCAGAGCTTAACTTGGTTTTGGAGCGTATTTTGAACTTACATCATTGACACTTGAAGAGTATACTTAAAACCCAGCATCCAGTCCAATCTTCAAAGCCTACTGTCACCCCTCTACTTTTATGAATGATGGTTCCCAGATCTGAATATGTAATCTCCATGCAGCAGTAGTTATGGCATGATCTCATAGTTGGGTTGGCAGTCATTGTCACCTTGCCGTTTGTAACTGTCCTTGCCCTGTCTTGGATGCCATGCTGAGCACTCAGTGCAGTGCTGATTTCTGATTAAGCCTTGTCCTGAACACGGGAAGGAAACTGGACTGCTTCGTATCACTGTATATTTTGAACCTCTCCAGAAGATTGAATTACTCATGCAACTGAAGCCATAATACTTGCTTGTTCTGACTTGGTGCAATGTAAGAACCCGATCCATGCGATTTGTTTCATGGCTTGGAAGGAGGTCTAAATCCACCACAGAACTCATGGGCAGTGTTGAATAGGGGAATGGGGAGGGAAGCCAAAGAGCAAAGGCTTCTGTCTAGGCTGGAAAAGAAATAATTTAAAATGATTGGTCCACTTTTCCAGGCGGGAAAAAGAGGTAATCTCAGTGGCTGAGCTGCCTGACAGCTCCCTTTAAAAGAGGGAGCTGTAGGACAGGCATCTCACTTCTTTGTACAGGTCTACCAAATAAAGAGTTGTTTGTCACTTGCTAAGAGTCCTGCCCCTTCAATCAACCCCAACTTAACAGGCAGACCTGAGAGGACAAGAAGCAGCACCCAGATCAGGATGTCAGTGTATATTTTTATTTTGCATCATGTGCGCAATTGTAATTTTTAATGTGTCGTAATGAGAGAAGAGTTTTAAAAGACTTTGCAATTCTCTCCTTAGTCTCTTTTTACTCTTTATCTTATCTTACTTACCCTGTCTTTATTTCCAACCAGAAATCCTACAAAGCACAATTGCTGAACTTGATTTAAACATTTGCCATCTGGTGAGGGCCATCACTCTCTCACTTTGTAAGCATTGCTGTGATTTTTTTTTAAGGCTGCCGAGTCTGAACGCAGGAGAAGACTCGAAAAACAGCAAGAAGAAGAAGCAAATGAGAGGGATATTTTGAGCCAGCTTCAGGGGGATCTGCTGACTGAAAACCCACAGCAAGCTGTCAGCTCCTTTGGACCAAATGGTGTCATCACGGATCGGTGGAAAGGAATGAGCCAAGCTCAGCTGAAAGAAATCCAGGATATTCAGCTGCAACAAGTTCTGGAGAAGCTGGTATTCCCTTTAAAGAAATAGCATTGTGGAATAACAACCTGGAATTCTGCATGGTGTGATCAAAAAAGTCAAGATTGGGTTTCTTTTTCTCCTTCTCTTCCTCCTTCCTCCTTCCATAAAACTTTAAACTGCCAGAATGAAGCCACCTTCCTGGCTTTGTCATTGGCTAAAAATAAGTCATTATTGGTACATGTTTCTGATAGTAACTGACACACTAGCAGATAGGCTGAGCTCTGTGCCTCTCCACATTCACATATAGTGTGTTGTTATCCTCTAAGAGGCTCTTTGAAGGGTCCCCCAAAGAGTATAAGGGAGGTTGGCTCCTTCAGCCATTTCCTCCTTTTCTAGCCATTCCTTGCTCGATGGTCTCCTTCCTCTGTCTTTGATCTTCCTCCATCAGATCAAACTTGGAAAAACCAAGATGGGCTGCAACAGTCTGATGAAAGCTCCACCTGCTTTCCAGGTGCATCCTACATGCCACACACATAAAACACAGAGGTGGAGCTTTGATGGCACTGTTACGTCTTCCATCTTGATTTGTTTGACCACACGCTCCAGACACCCCTATTTGCAATCTTCACCTTTCTACACCATCATCACTTCGGCAGGGGCTTTTGGAAATTGTAGCTGTGCAACAGATTAAGGACCACAGGTCCTGTTTAATGGGTGGGAAAGGGGGCGGGGAGAGCCTAAACCAATCATTTTTGTACATTAGGATTCCAGATAGCTTGAACCTCCCTGATTCCTTCAACTCCAGAAGGATCTTGGGAAGAGCCAGGGTCCTCAGCAGCCCATCTTTTGAAAGCTATTAGCAGCACAGAAAGATGGATGGGGTGCAGAGGTGTTTCATTGCTGACCATAGACCAGCTTTCTGGTTCTCATGCAGAGGTTAAATGAAGAGGAACGCCAGAAAAACGCAGAATGGGAACGGAAGCGGATTCAGGAGGCCAGAGCTGAATTGCTCTATGACCGTCACCAGCAACGTCAGAATCGGGACCTGCGGAGAGCGTTAGATAATTTTAACATGCAGCTATCCCAGGAGCAGAAAAACAAGTAAGACATTTTCTGGATGCCCACTTTGTTTTAGCCCAAGATGAGCCCAGAAACTCCCCTGGGGCAAATTAGCGGGGCTTGGCAGCATCAGCATCTGCTTCTGGCAAGACATGTGATGCCTCTAGATGTTTTAAGGCCTGGTAGCTTTGTCCAGTGGAGCAGCAGAATAATCTGCCTACCGTTATTTAATTCTCAACAGCTTTCCAGCCTGCCCGATAACCCTGCTCTGCAGGTGCAGGTGCATGCATGGGATACTCCCATGTTATCCTGCATTTTACTTGCCCACCGGGTGAGATTCATGGTGCTGGTGTTGACCTATAAAGCCCTGCATGGCTTAGCACCGGGATACTTGAGGGAGACCCTGCTGCCAATAACGGCATCCCAACATCTCGTGCGCTGTCACAGACAGGACCTCCTTGGGGTGCCGTCGGCCAGACAATGTCGGCCAGCGACCCCCAGGGGTAGGGCCTTCTCTGTGGGACCACCCACCCTATTGAACCAGCTGCCCCTGGAGCTTTGGGTGGCTCTTGACCTCCGGTCCTTCCGGCAGGGCCTGAAAACATGGTTGTTCCAACTTGCGGACCTGGACTGAGGAGGGGGATGGGGTTTTTAATTTGAATAGTGGTATTTTAAATTAGATTATTGGGTTTCATGTTTAATCTCTTTTTAAAATTGTATAGTATTTATATTTATAGTGTTTTATTATTATGCATACCCCGAGTCCTTTGGGAGATAGGGCGGCATAGAAATCCAATAAAATATATAAAAAATAATATATGTACAAAGGAGTGGGGCTTCAGTTATGCTGTCATGTTCATCATCATGCGTTTTATGACTGCCCTCAACAAATACCATTGATGTCAACTTATTTCAAAGCACGCTTTTTACGAGTGTCTTAGATAACTTTTTGGGGGGAGGGGGGAAGCCTTCAAGTCAACGCTAACTCCTGGCAAGTGCTTGGACAAATCCTTGCAGTTTTCTTGGCAAGTGTTTTTGAAAGTGGCTTGCCAGTGCTGCCTCCCTGGGACTGAGAAAGAGTGATTGACCCAAAGTCACCGAGTTGGCTTTATGCTTAAGGTTAGACTAGAAAACCATGGTCTCTGGGATTCTAGCCTTATCTCTTAACCATTTCACCAAATTGGTGTTCTAATTTCTTTAGCCCATTTGTAAAAAAATACATTGATTTCTTATTGATACTGAGAATAAGCAATCCCATATTTAGAAACTTTAATCATTAACATGCATCACATTAGATTGCCCTGTACGCTCCCACAGGCAGGGCTTCCTTGGGGTACTGTCGACCAGACATTGTCAGCTTGCGGTGCCCAGGGGTAGGGCCTTCTCTGTGGGAGCACCCACTCTGTGGAATCAACTCCCCTTGGACCCTCGTTTGGCCCCTGATCTCTGCTCCTTCCGCCGTGACCTGAAGACCTGGCTCTTTCACAGGCCAGTCTGGACTGAACCAGGGGTGGGGTTCTTTTCTTTTAAATGATTTTAATTGTTTTAATGTTTTTAATATTGGGCTTGTATTGTTTAATCATTTTAGACATTGTCAGCTGGCGGTGCCCAGGGGTAGGGCCTTCTCTGTGGGAGCACCCACTCTGTGGAATCAACTCCCCTTGGACCCTCGTTTGGCCCCTGATCTCTGCTCCTTCCGCCGTGACCTGAAGACCTGGCTCTTTCAGCAGGCCAGTCTGGACTGAACCAAGGGGGTGGGGTTCTTCTTTTAACATGATTTTAATTGTTTTAATTTTTAATATTGGGCTTGTATTGTTTAATCATTTTTAGATAATTTATTGTATTGCATTTTATATTGTAAGCCGCCCTGAGTCCTTAGGGAGAGAGGGCGGCATACAAGTATAATAATAATAATAATAATACTAATAATAATAATAATAACTGTTTTTTTTCCAGACAAGCATATATGAATGAAGAAGTATATACAAATTTTCCTTCTGGCCAATACTACTCACAGTTTAACACACTTGCCCGATGATGTTGGAGCCGATATTCATCCTAATATAGAAGTGCAGCTTATATGTTTATAAAAATATTTCTACTTTCTTGACATAAATAATAAAAAATATAACATCACAGATGGTTTTCTTGCTCTAAAGGGTTTGCAACTATGGGGGAACATGCAAAGAAGCCTAAAGCCAGTCAGTAGAAGCGACTAGAAAACGATGGAGGCAAGTTATCAGCCTGTAGGGATGAGGCCTATTTTCCCATCCAGCCACCCAAAGGACTTGCAGGACCTGCCTTTCTTACCTTTCTGCATTTCTTTTGAAGAGGAGCCCAGCCAATGCGATGCAAGGCTCAGGCAACCTCATGCTTTTCTGCAAGCAAGTAGTACTTTGTGCAGCAGAGGGCCCTGTATTTTAAGGAAGGTTCACAAACAAATGGATCCTCTAAAAAAAATTCCAATCCTTTTAGGCCAAGAAAATCCACAGAGGATCATCATCACCTCCTCTGCCCCCCCAAAAAAAAGTGGGGGGTGGGGAGGAAGAGTAAAGTTGGATTCTGCTGGTTAGTAAAGCTGGATGAGAACAGGCCGATTCCTGCAAGTCCTTTGAGTAGCTGGTTTGGAAAGTAGGCCTCGTCCTACAGGTTGCAACTACCTCTAAGCACTAGTTGTTTCTGATGACAGGCTTTAGGCAATCTTGTGTGTCTGAGTGGCTGGTTTGGGAGCCTGTGGGGACCTGGGGAAATGGGGGGGGGACACTGCAGCATGGGTCTATGGCAATTCGCCACAGCCAGCTCAGCACAGGACAACTTGCTACGGGACAAGAGTTACACTAATATCACAGATAGGGTGGAATAGAATCATTAAAGAAAGGATGCAAAAAGAGGAACAGAATGAAAGTTGAATGGCAAAAATTATTTATTTTAAATAATTAAATAGAATTGTTAAATTATCCTGCAACAAGTTGTCTGTGGTGAGTTAGCGGTGGCGTGTTTGGTCGCTGCAAGTTGGCCGCAGCAAGTTGGCCGTGCCAAATTGTCCCATTCCCCTGCAGCATCCATGCAATCTGTCATAAGGATGAACAACCGCAGGGACACTGCAGCGGCTATAAGTACCTTTGTGTGGGTATGGGGTGTGTGTGTGTCTGTTGTAACTTTGACATATGCTGGCTAGGAAATTCTATGCGTCGAAGTCCAAACATTGTAAAGTTGCCAAGGTTGAGAAACACTGATCTAGATCTTAATAATCTCAAAAAAAAAAAATCAGCTAAGCTGCTTTGCAAGACTGAGAACACAAATTTGGCTCCAGGCCACCCACCACACTTAGTCTGGCCAATAAACTCTTATTCCGGTCTTCCCACATGTCTGTAAACAGAACAATGTGGGTTTTCCCCCTGAACTAAAATTGGAAGAACTTTTCATTCCAGTGAGACAACAAAGAACTTCCTGCCCCAATGTTTTTGTGTAAGTGAGACATACTTCCTGGAAGAGTAAACACAGAGCGGTGACTGATGCCAAAAGATCAAGTGGCAGGATTGTGGGGCAAGAGCAATAATTCTGCCATAATCTCTATGCCATTAAGTATTGGTTGGTGGAAAGCAGAAAGGCAGAGCAGGGTATCCTGCAGCGATGTAGCAGGAAGCCTCTTAAATGAGTTCTTTAGGCACATGGAAATTGAATAATGCAAGTAATTGCCTTCTAATCTCAGCATCAGCAGTGAAAATCACTGCCATATTCAATGCAAACACTCCAAACAATATCAGCTACATTTCTTTGCTCTTGAACTTAAGCTTTTGTTTGCAGAGAATAGCTAAGAATAAAAAAGAAATACAGAGTGTAGCTCTGTAGAGGCTTTTTAACCAGAATAAAGCCAAAACCACAGAGTTCATTCTGCTTGAAACCCTAGCAAGAACAGCCAATATGTTGCAAAATGCAGATTAAACTATTTCAGGTTTGAAGAGTATATAGGACCGCTAAAGAATGTAAGGAATTGTCAGCTGTCCCAACTGAGTCAATAGAAAAGAATGATTCCTAGACTCATAGCTAAAGAGCCTTGGTGGTGCAGGCCATTAAATGCTGTTAAATGCCTAGCACTTAGCTGGCTAAGTGCTAGGCATTTAACAGCACAGGCTGTTAAATGCCTAGCATTTAGTTCCAGCTGCCTGCAATTAGTGCAGGCTGGAATCCCACCAAGCTCAAGGTTGACTCAGCCTTCCATCCTCTCGGGGTAGGTAAAGTGAGGATTTTCAGTGTAGCAAAGCTGGCATTTTGTGCCCAAACCAAGCAGTTAACAATCCCCCTTGGGTTCTGTGTCCCCCCCTAGTTATCGGTGAGTGACCAATCATATTCAAACTAATTATTTTGGTAACAGTTCTCCAACCACCTGGGCCTAAAGTCAAGTGATTTCAGTGTAGCAAAGCCGAATCTGGCATTTTGTGCCCAAACCAAGCAGTTAACAATCCCCCTTGGGTTCTGTGTCCCCCCGGAACCCGGCTGCACGAACGGCTGGTCAGCGCATGTGCGCAGGCAGCTCAACGTGTGCAAGCAGCAAGCTGACACGTGTGCACGTCAGCTTGCCACTTGCATGGCCTAGTTCCCCCCACCCCTCACCCTGCTGGGCCGCCAAGCCATAAAAGTTGGAGACCGCTGCCTTATTGAACATAGAATAAAACATAGAATAATAAGAGTTGGAAGTGTGAGACTGGGGCACCATACCTAAAAGTAGTGAAGGCACGTAAGCAAGTGGAGGGATGGGACAAAAGCCAGGGAACGCTCTTTCAGGGAAAGGAAACAAATTGTTAGGGAAACAAAAGGACAAAAGTTGGGCCTGAGCACAAGGCAAACCCCTCCCCAAGTCCCACCAACAAAGGAATTGGGCCCGCTTGGGAAGCCCCTTCCCCACCAACAAAACCTGGTGGCTCAGGCTGTTAATTGCCTGCACTTAAGTTCCAGCTGCCTACAACTGCTGTAGGCTCGAATCCCACCAGGCTCAAGGTTGACTCAGCCTTCCATCCTCTCGGGGTAGGTAAATTGAGGACCCAAGATTGTTGGGGGCAATTAGCTGACCTGTAAAAATGCCTTAGTAATAAGCAGGCATATACAATGGAATGAACAGGCATATACAATGGAATGAAGGCTATTGCTGAGCACATTGGGTTGTATCCCAAAAATTGTAAGCCTCCCTGAGTCTCCAGAGAAGGGCGGCATATAAATGTAATTAAAAAAAAAAACAAGGACTTTGGGGGATAAAAAGGGACTCTGAAGGCTGCCCTCTCTCTGAGCCAAAGATGGCTGCAAGTTCATCCACAGAGGACCCAAGTCAACCCCAGTGAAATTAAGCCCACTTACTCTCCTCTTTGCTGGCAGCTTCCTTGGTTGGAGAGGAGATGCTTTCAGTGGGTCTTTTGCGGAGATTTCAAAGGGGATTTGTAGAGTGGCGAGAGTAGAGTAAGAGTCGGGTTGAGTCGAGTAGAATAGGAATGGAATAGAATAGAATAGAATAGAATAGAATAGAATAGAATAGAATTCTTTATTGGCCAAGTATCTTCGGTGCATAAGCTGTCAGCGTACATAAAAAAATACATTAATCAAGAATTAGTGGTTTAGCAGAGTGATAGCATTAAGGAAAAAAGTTTGTGTCTAGTTGTTCTGGTGTACAGTGCTCTATAGCATCGTTTTGAGGGTAGGAGTTGAAACAGTTTATGTCCAGGATTGAGGGGTCTGTTGATTATTTCACAGCCCTTAGAGGTCATCTGTCCAACTGCCTAGTAGAGCATGTTTCTCAAACTTAGCAATTTGAAGATGTGTGCACTTCAACTCCCAGAATTCCTCAGCCAGCACCCGGGGTCCTCCTTCCACAGGCCTTTCCATAGTGTAGCTGCCCTTCATGCTGCCTTAAGGGGTAATTACACTCTGACCTTTAAGGCCTAGTTGTCTTCCACAGGTAGAGAGAAGGACAGCTAAAGCTGGCAAAAGACCCAGCGTCCTCCATTTTGTGGCCCAAGTCGCTTTCATGAGGCAATTCTTTTTCCCCCCTCCATTTTAAAAATAGGGAAAAGCAGATTTTTTTTGGCTTCACCTCCTCTCCTCTTCAGCCTGGAGTCAAGGAAGGCTTCCCAAGGGATAGAGATTGGAGAGCCGAGGTGTGGAGGTGAGTTTTACCACCCATTGGGTGGTAGGGTGGGGTGGGGAGTGGGGAGGAGAAAAAGACCAACAGCCCCTCCCGGTTATTTTTGTGACCATCACAGAGAATCTGAGGTCCTCAGAGGTCATTTAGTCCAGCCCCTGCTCAAGCAAGGAGATCCTCTGCCACCCTTTTTTTCTTTTGGCTTCACCTCCTCTCCTCTTCAGCCTGAGTCAAGGAAGGCTTCCCAAGGATAGAGGATGGAGGCGAGGTGTGGAGGTGAGTTTACCCGGGTGGGTGGTAGGGTGGGGGTGGGGAGTGGGGAGGAGAAAAAGACCAACAGCCCCTCCCGGTTATTTTTGTGACCATCACAGAGAATCTGAGGTCCTCAGAGGTCATTTAGTCCAGCCCCTGCTCAAGCAAGGAGATCCTCTGCCACCCTGACGGAAACTTTGATCTGCTTGTGTGCAGTTTAAGGACATTCTGTGCGCTCAGTTGTCCTGGGGACATTGGAGGGTCTGGCCTTCCATCTTTCACTCCCCATTTTCCTCCCTTTCTTTTAGTCAACAGCCTTTGCCTGAGGTTTGCCTGCTGAGCTTGTAACCCTTCATATTGCAAAGGGCGTGTAGGGTGTGGGGCATTCTGAGGGTGCACCCTTAGCATCTATCCACAGCTAGACCAAAGATTTATGACATAACCCAAAACGTCATGAAACATTTCCCTGTGGTGATTGTGGACAGTGCTATCTATATATAGGGTCATTCAACAGGGCTAACTTTGAAGGTGTGCCTGGCTTTTGAAGTGAAGGCAACACATTGGGAGCTCCGTCCTTGCTGAAGGTGGTAAGCAAACCCATCTGAAAAGATGAGCCCATAGGAGGCCACAGGGCATCTATTTTAGACTTTTAAGATTAAGAACGGCAGAGATCCATCGTTGCTGCCCAGAATGTCTCTTCCTACACCATTGGCCCCTGGTCTTTTGGGGGGTTGGTAGGAGGGAGGCCAGCAGGAAGTCTCACTTCTAGATAAAACACCTAGATGTCATCACCCACCCTTTATTTTCTAAAAATGTTCCTTTTAGGCCACAGAAGCCTTTGTGGGAATAAAGGGTGACAGAGGCTGGCACTCTGCTTTACAGCACGCCGAGTCCTTTATTGCATTTTGTTTTTGGTGTTTAGTTTTACCTCCAAATTGGATGGTGGACATCTTGGTGGACATCTGTAAAATTCGGGTTGCCCATCCCCATCCTAAAAGACCATCAGTCAAGAAACTGCCAGTAAACTAAGAATAGAAAGAATAGAATAGAATAGAATAGAATAGTCTTTATTGGCCAAGTGTGATTGGACACACAAGGAATTTGTCTTGGTGTAAATACTCTCAGTATACATAAAAGAAAAGATACATTCATTAAGAATCAAGAATCATCAGGTACAACACTTAATGATAGTCATAGGGTACAATCAGCAATCAAATCATACTAGGAAACAGTCCATATAAATCGTAAGGATACAAGCGACAAAGTTACAGTCCTACAATCACAAGTGGGAAGGGATGGGTGATAAGGAGTGATGAGAAGATTAACAGTAATAGTAGCGCAGAGTTTGTAATAGTTGAACAGTGCTGAGGGAATTATTTGTTTAGCAGAGTGATGGCATTCGGGGAAAAACTGCCCTTGTGTCTAGTTGTTCTGGTGTGCAGGGCTCTATAGTGTCGTTTTGAGGGAAGGGGTTGAAACAGTTTATGTCCGGGATGTGAGGGGTCTGTAAATATTTTCACGGCCCTCTTTTTGACTCATGCAGTATACAGGTCGAATATAAACGGAGAGAAAACCCCACTCTTAACTAGCACTGATGATCTAATTTGTGTAATGAAATGTGTGCATGTCTCAGCACCAAGAACCCCTCATACCTGAGTAGAGATACCCCACATCATAAATGACAATATAACATATAATTACGGTAAATTGTACATTGAAACATAGGACACAAATATTCTCAACGCAATCAAAGGCAACCCAAAACAAATTAGATACTCTCTCCAGAATGACTTCTGAAAACTATTTTGTAATAATTTGTTGTTTCCTATCTTAATGGATTAACTGCCATCAGGTCATGTTGACTCTTAGTGTTCACATAATTTATTTTGTATTTTTCATGAGATAATCAAAGTTTCTTAGATACATTAATCATTTCTACATTGATAATGGGACTGACAGCTGTGTGAAAAAAAATATATAAAATATACATCAGCAATGGAGTTTCAGAAAGTTTGGCATTTCTTAGAATGCAATCTGGTCCTTGATTAGAAAAACACTGTCTCATTTGGTGGGAGTGCAAATAAGGAATGTATCAGAAAGTTATTTACATCTAAAGACAGCTTGGTAGTTTAAATACAGTAGATACAGAAAGTCTACACACACCTGTTATGTCAGGTTTTTGCCATGAAAAATCAGACCAAGATAATTAACTTCAATTTTTTCCACCTTTAACATAACATATAAGCTATACAACTCAATTGAAAAACTGAAATCTTTTAGGAGGAAAAATAACAATTAAAAATACCATAGTTGCACATTTTAAACCAATCTTTTTTATGACAGCATTCAGTCTTTTTATGTTGTAAGTTATCAACATGGCACATTTTGCTTTTGGGGTCTACCCACTCTTCCATGTAAAAGTACTTCAAATTTGTCAGATTGGAAGAGCTCCTCCTGTGCATAGCCCTCTTCAGATCACCCCACAGATTTCCAATTGGGATCATTAATTTATACTTAAATAATCCAACTCTTGTAAATATAGTGATGCTAACCCTAATATTGAAGTAGTTAATCAAATTCTTTAAAACTAACTGATATGGAGGTAAAGTCCATGAAAATGTAATGATTTGTCACTTTCTCTGAGCATTTCTAACATGCCCAATAAATGATTAAAAAATTGTTTCTTATAAGGAGAGATTGCTGGTTGTTATAGTAGAAATAGCAACATGGACTTTATTCTCACACATATGCATACAGATGAAGGTATTTTAAATATTTTTTAATTGAAGAAAAAGTTTGAGGATTCAAAGTTTGATTTTAAAAAAACTAAAAGGCTAATTTTTCTTTGGTCTTACAAAAAGATGATGCAAATTTCAAAGTTGTCAGAAAAAGAGGAACTCCAATTATTTATTTTATTTATTATTATTTTATTTATTTAGCATATGGCAAATACATAGACTTATGGTGGTTCAAATGTTAATGTCCAGTCCACCCTATGTTGATCAGTTGACTATGTTGATCCATTGCTATGTATTTAGAGCCAGGAGTTCTACAAAATGTCTGATTGCCAACTGTCATTAACTGCCAATTCTTCAATGTAGTCTGGCTTCCAATTGACGAATGAGGAGCTGATGGATAAAAATCTCCAATTGGTTGAAAAGAAAGTTTGAGAAAAGACTGAGCAGGTGAGAAATTTTCAGATAGCAACCTTGACTTTCTCTTCCAGAATTTCATATTAGGTTTGGGAAAAATAAGAGATGACTCTTTTCAACAAAACATTCTAGCTCTTGCATGTTGAGTGCCTTTATCTGATCTCAGTGAGGCCTTGCTTCCTCAAAGATTTTCACTTCCAGTAACAGTAGCAGTAGCAAAAGAAAAGAGCACTGGGTCTCTTTGGAGGATCTTTTACCTTCTTCTCTGCTGTTCATTGACTTCAGTTCTTGGCTTCCCCTTTATTCTGTACTTCAACCCTCACAAATTCAGTTTTCTCCATCCTTTTGTTCATATTAGAAACTTTAGAAATTGTTTTGAATTGGTTTGGCTGTTCTGGTATGTAAGAAAAAGGAAAAAAAAGTTTTTAAGATCTGAAGATTCCTTTGTTGTAGTAATAGATTATGTAATGCTAAATACTAAAAGTAAAATTTATTAACTTGAACTTAAATAATCAAACTTTTAAATATAGTGGTGTTAACCTTAATACCAAAGAAGCTAGTCAAATCCCTTAAGAATATAACGGAGGTATAGTTATGATCTTGAAAGATTTATTGATTGTCAAATTTACTGAGCATTTCTAAAGTATCCAATAAATCATTCCAGCATTGGTTCCTGTAAGAAGAACTTGCTAGCTGTTGTAATAGAACTAGCAAAACTACATTTATTAAAAAGTAAGGTTATGCAAACAAACAAAATGCCAGATATTTTTAATTAGTTTTAAACAAGTTTGATGATTCAGGTAAAAACCTAAGGGGGCTAATTTCATTCTTGTCTTGATATTTTACAGAGTAAATATTTTAGATGAACAAGTGGACAAGCTCAGAATGGAGAATCAAAACCTCATTTCTAAAATTAAAGAACAAGTAGAGAAGGTGACCTCCTGAGAAAAATAATTATCTTAAAGGTGAGAAATATTTAGATAGCAATCCTGACATATTCTTTCGAATTAAAATTTATTAGAATCTTGAGGCCAGATGTAAACAAGATACTGAATAAAAGGAATATTACTTTCATGTGTGTGTGTGTATAGGAAAAAATCAATGGATTGTAAATAATAAAAAA
The DNA here is from genome assembly GCA_009733165.1 of Naja naja. NCBI lineage: Eukaryota > Metazoa > Chordata > Lepidosauria > Squamata > Elapidae > Naja > Naja naja. Next base: position 12,844,380 of record CM019159.1, on the reverse strand, counting down.
TAATGGAGTGTAAAAAATTAAAAACGTAGTTATACTTGGTGATTCAAGTAAAAAAAAATTCTCTCTGGTTTTCATAATTTACAGAAAGACAACAGTAATTTCAAAGCTGTTGTCAGAAACAGAAGAGCTTTGAATGAAGAACAAGAAGCCTAAGTTTTAAAATCTTGAAATGATTGAAGAAAAAGAGGTGCTCTGTAAATATTTTAAAGAAAGACTGGTCAGGTGAGAAACTTTGATACAAACCCTGACTTTCTTTTCCGGAATTTCATATTAAATAGCTCTAGCCCTATGGAGCTTCACAGGGAAACTTCATAGCCAAATACATCTTATGCAGGAGATCCATGGTTATACCCCACTAAGTAATATAGAAATTCCATGGGGGATGATGGATTTCACATGATGTAAGAAGAATGTCTCCCATATCTTGAATTTGGCTCATCAATCTGCTTTCATTAAAGAATCATACATTTCCCATGTCACTTACAGAATATTGAAAAGTAGCTTAGGATTTCTGGGATAATGTCAGTTGAAAAACAAATAATGAAATCATCGCCCATTCTTGTTCATGAGTTTTCACTTTCCTTCTCTATTTTAATTAAATATTTTGTATTTGTTTTCCAAGTAATAGCATTCCAGGAATCCACAGAAAATGTTTAAATGGGATATCCTGAAGAATTTGAGCAATATGTGACTGAGTGACTTGAGATAGCCTTAAATCACCTCCACAGAAAGAGCCTGAAACACCCCATCTAAATTCAGAGAAGTGGTTGGAAGTACCTAGACAAGGTCTGCAGGAGGAAATACTTCAAGAGGTGACAGGATGAAAAAATCTTGAAATATAGAGGACAAAAGTATATACTTTGAAAGGAATTTCTTCTCACAGAAAACAGGTATTTGAAGAGCCAACATAAATAATTATATTAAGGATGGGGTTTTTCTCTCTCTCCTTACATATTGAGCTAAAAGGGAAATTGTTCTGCTTCTAATTCTGCATAGCAAGCTTTCTTCAAGTGGGAATTGGAAAGGAAGAGAACATAGCAAGTCTGCATGAAATGAATTGTGGGGGACAAACATCTATTTAATCCAGAAACAAAATTCAATTCTTTGAAGGTAAAAAATGAAAAATGTAGGCCAAAGAATAAAAAAGCTGAAACCACAAACCAAGAAGTCACAAAAGGAGGAAGGAAAATTGGAATGTGAAGGAAGGTTATGAGGACAAACAGCATTTGATAAAGTGAGCTGCAGCTCATGAATTGTTAGTCAGAAAAGGTACCACCAGGCTCTTTATTTGTTACCAAGAGTTCAGTAGCATTTTGGAATATGAATGATCTAAGCCCTCACATTGCTTGAGAATTATTCCTTTGTGAAACCTGACAAAATCATTCAAAATAGATACAGACTAGGAACAGGGGGCCCATCATTTGTTTTTAATGACAGTCCAAGCATCCATAGGAAAGGCTACATGTCTGCCAACAGTTTGAATGTAGAGACTCAAGAATGCAAGATCCAAGGAATTAGAAGTAAAAAATGATCTGAAGATTATCACAGGGCCTCTTGCAAATAACTGAAATCTAATACTTATTTTTTTAAGTCTTACATTTCAGAGAATAGTGGCTTGTGATATAATTTGGATATCCCTTTTACTTGGGAAGATTCACAAGAATTGCAAAAAAGTACTGGACGTTGCAGAAGGAGAGCCATGTTAGGAGTCTGAAAGCAGCTTTTTCCAACTAACACCTTTGACAAAATTAGCCTTTTAGTAACATTTGCTAGTTGGAAAACTGGGTACCAGATTGCTTTTAAAAGATTAATCGGAATTTAATCTGAAAGAAATGAATTGGGTGGGAAGCACCCATATAGCCTAGAGTTGTTTGGTAATCAAAACCTGAACCATCAAATTATTTTGTTACATTCATTCGATTTTGGCAATGACGCTATAGTCAATATAGCTATTGATATAAAACGTGTCTGGAAATCTGTTCATATTGTTTCCTTTGTTATTTTCCCTGATACATTCCAGATTTGAAGGAATAAACTAGGCAAGCAGAGATCATGGTGCAGGTATATCTTATTTATTTTTTAGAGCTAATCTCAGTGATTCATTTGACTCTGTAACTCTTATAAGAGCAGTGTGATGGCTTAGCAGTTAAGGCACTGGGCTTGTTGGCTGGAAAGTCAGCAGCCGAGGTTTAAGACCCAAGACTCACATGGGGTGAGCTCCCATCCTTGCCCCAGTTCCTCCCAACTTACCAATTCAAAAGCATGCAAATATGAGTAGATAAATAGGTACTACTTTGGTGGGAAGGTAACACACTGTGACATCATGCTGGCCATGTGGCTGTGGAAACGTCTTCTGACAGTGCTGGCTCCCTCAGCCAACAAATGAAGATGAGCCCTGTAGTTGGCAACAACTAGCGGAGTAGAATCCAGAGGGACTCTACTCCTACCTTATGACTTATTCTAATCAATATGTTCTGTAATCATAAATCATTTTAAACTTCCTGAGTAATCCTTCCCTCCCCTCTTCTCTAAATATTTGGAAAAGGCTCTATCTTTAAAAGGTCTGGATTGAAAATGGAAGCATTCCTCCTTAACTTGTCATATCTACTGGAGATCAATTGTACTGGTAAGATATCTGGGGCAGACCACCAGAATGCGTCTGGCCTTCCTTGCAGAGGTAGCCCTAAGAATGCTGCAACACTATCAAGCCCTCAAGCCACGCTGGCACATGCCAAGGATGGAAAGCTTTGCTTGCTTCTCTATTCAGTGACTTCTCCTGGATGAGCAAAGAGGCTGCAGAGGGGCACAAGCTCCTTACTACCTCTTCTCTAAGAGATAAGGTCAGGCTCTGCTCTTCCCATGTGAAATTGGAGTGAATCATCTCTAGGCCAGAAGAAGCTTTTCTCCCAAGACCTTTTCCTAGAACCCGGCTTTCTATGCTGGCTTGCTGATTCTGCAGTAAAGACAACTAGAATGCGGGCCTAGCAGAGAAAGTCTTTTGGTCCTTCCATTGAGAGGTTAAACTGAAATGAAGGGATCAGCTGGTAGGAAGAAGCACTACAAGTAGCCCTCGACTTATGATCACAGTAGGGCCCGAAATTTCCATTGCTAAGCAAGGCAGTTGTTAATTGGGTTTTCCCCATTTTACAACCTTTTTGGCCACGGTTGTTAAGTGTATCAGGTGGTGGTTAAGTGAACCTGGTTTCCCCACTGACTTTGTTTGTCAGAAGCAGGCTTGAAAGTTACAAATGGTAATCACATGACTCCAGGACAGTGCAAGTGTCATAAATACATGCCAGTTGCCAAGGGCCCAAATTTTGATTACTGTACCAGCGGGAACCTGAATATTCTGACACTTTCATATCAAATTTAAAACCTTTGTTCTTACATTCATACAAATAATCTCTTTATTAATTCTTATGAAGCAATCTTTTGGTTTATTGAGACCATATATATCACTAGGGTCATAGAAATAGTTGCTCTTCCTTGTGGTAAAATACATTTAACTAGAAAGTGAACCCTGATTTCTATTTTTCTTTTTCCTTAGTAATTCTTCCATTAGACATTTAAAGGCCTTTATCTTTGTATAATTAGAAGATGAATATTGTATAAAAAAACCACTTTAACATCATCTCTATTCCATCCATCAAGGGAGTCCGTGGATTCACAGGGTCTTTGATCCTTCCTCCAGCCTGGAAACAGGATGGTCCAGTGAGCAACAGTCAAAGAAAGCAGGTGAGTTCCAGGCACCATGTTCATTCCTGTCTCAACCTGCTGCACAGCCTAAGAAGAGAGACAAACCACGTGGCAAAAAGCAGCGTCAACCATATGCTCAAAAGAGAAAAAAAACCCAGATTTGCAGAAATGCAAGCGTCTCTTAGTCCAGCCCTCCACACCACCAACATGCTGCGGCACAATAAAACTGACCACAGTTTGCATCTGTTCCACAACCCGCATAGCCTCAGTGCCATCCTCAAACATCAGAGGTGGAGATCTGTAGCGGAGACATCCTTTCTTCAAATCACTGATGTTGCATGGATCTAAAAGCAAACGTATCAGAATTTTCTGTATTTTAAGGTCAGAAGAGTAGGACAGAGCAAATACAAAAATTATGTTTAATAATTGAAAGTTGTAGATGGGAAAAACACAGGGACTTTCCTTGAGTTGAAGTCCTTTTCATCCATTGTTCATCCTTGGCTATACGGCAGTGGGAGGAAGAAGTCACAGCTCCTCTACTGTTATGTCACCTGCATGGGGAGGAAGGTGAACAAAATGAAGGAAAGACGGTGGTAAATAGAAGGGAAGCCTTTGCCTATCAACAAAATGAGAACACCTGAAGGATACAGAGATGTTGCAATTTGATCTCTTGGCTACACTCCTAGAAAACACAAAACAGGTCATCCTCAAATTATGACAATTACGACAACATTTGAGTCCAGAATTTTGTTCAAATTTTAAGATCATTTTTATAATAGTTGTTAAGTGAATCACCTGGTCCTAAAGCAAATAATCTGGTCATGAGTCTAAATCTAGATTATCCAAAGATCAGTTTTGTGATCTCTTTTTTTGGCCAAGAAAGCAACAAAGAACATTACAAAACATGCTCACATGACCACAAGATGCTACAATTGCAAGTGTGGAGTGATGGCCAAGCGCCCAAAATGCGATCAAAGGACTGCAGGGTTGGTGAGGAAGTTGTAGCTTTGATGATGGGTCATAAGCCTTTTTTCCAGTGTGTCTCAAGTTTGAACGGTGGTCAAGTGACCATTTGAAAGTTGAGTACCTGAACCCCACTTGGGATACAACATGGGAGCTTGTTGTCTTTCATGTGATGATACCTTCACACGCACACACCTTAATGTTTAAAAAGAAAGTTACCTTCATTAATGAATCTGTCCTCATTTTCAGCCAGTGCAATTTTCACTGGAAATTGTGGAAACGCCTGCTGGTCTTCAGTGACCTGGAAGAGACACAAAGAAGTCCATTGTACTGTGGCCAAAGTGTCTGGCAGAGCCATTTCCATCTTCCCTTCAGCCCATCAATACAAGTATTAGCCACAAGACATCCCGTACAGGGATTCCTTGGTCCACCATCAAGTGGAATGAAAGGAAAAAGGACCCCGCCTGCCTGCCCTTTCCTCCCAAGAGAGAAGTTTTATGAGGACGGGGGTCCCAAAAACAGTGGAGGACCCAAAGGTTACAATGTTCTTTTCATTTTGCCACATACGGTGATCCTAGTTTGATGGTTCCTACAGTAGAGTAGCTGGTTCCAGGCAGACGAGAAGCATTGCCAGCCATGTTCCTCAAAGTGCTGTGGAATTGAGACAAAAAAGATAGGAGGAGCCCCCAGTCACTGAATAGTTAGATGAAGAAACAGGAAGCCACTGCCGTAATGGATGCAGTAGTGAAAATCAGCGGTGGGAACTTTTTAAGACTTGCAAGATCGTTAATATAGTCTTTTGCTGAAATTCTGTTTTCTTCATCTTGTGCTTGCCTTAAATGCGTGGCATATAACTGAGGCCATATAAATGTCCCATAGATACAAGAAAACAGCAGCTGGAAGGTGTTAACCTTTGCCATCAAGTCTCCTAGTCAATCCATCAGTGGAGTCCATTGAATTGCAGGGTCTTTGATCTTTCCTCCAGCCCGGAGAGAGGGTGATCCAGTCAGCATCAGTCAAAGAAAGCAGGTGTGTTCCAGGCATCACGTTCATTCTTGTCCCAAGCTGCTGCACAGAGAGACAAACCACATGGCAAAAAGCAGCATCAACCATATGCTTGATAGAGGAAAACCCCAGATTTGCAGAAACGCAAACGTCTCAAACCCTCCACACCACTAACATGCTGTGGCACAATAAAACTGACCATGGTTTGCATCTGCTCCACAACACGCATAGCCTCAGTGCCATCCTCAAACATCAAAGTTGGAGATCGGTAGCAGAGACATCCTTTCTTCAAATCACTGGTGTTGCATGGATCTAAAAGCAAACGTATCAGAATTTTCTGCATTTTAAGGTCAGAAGAGTAGGACAGAGCAAATACAAAAATTATGTTTAATAATTGAAAGTTGTAGATGGGAAAAATGAAGGGACTTTCCTTGAGATAGAGTCGAAGTCCTTTTCATCCATTGTTCATCCTTGACTATACGGCGGTGGTGAGGAAGAAGTTCAAGGAAGCAGTTCAATACAGAAAGATCCATTCTTGAAGTGACGATGATCCAAGGATTTAAAAGCACAAATATCAGGATTTACTGTATTTTAAGGTCAGAAGAGTAGAACAGAGCAACTACAACATTTACATGTAATAATTGAAAGTTGTAGATGGGAGAAATCAAGGGACTTTCCTTGAGATAGAGTGGCAGTACTTTTCATCCATCCTTCCATATCCATCCTTCGCTAAATGGCAGTGGGGGTCAAGATGTCAAAGCTCCTCTACTGTTAGATCACCTGCATGGGAAAAAAGGTGAGACAAACATACCTTTGATGTTCCAAAAAAAGGTACCTTCATTAATGAAACCATCCTCATTTTCAGCTAGCCCAACTTCCACCGAAAATTGTGGAAATGTCTGCTGGACTTTAGTAAGTTGAAAAAGACAGAAGTCCATCGTACTGTTGTCAAAGTATCTTGCAGAGCCATTCCCCATCTTCCCTTGGGCCCATAAATACAAATAATATCTGCAAGACATGCTGTCCAGGGATTCCTTGGTCCACCATCAAATGAAACAAAAGGAAAAAGAACCCCTGCTTCAATGCCCTTTTCTCCAAGAGAGGTTTTACAGTGTTGGTGTCCCAAAACAGTGGGGGACCCAAAGTTTACAGTTTCCTTTTCAGTTTGTTACATATGTTGATCCTAGTTTGATGGTCCCACAGTAGAGTAGCTGGTTCCAGGCAGACGAGAAGCATTGCCAGCCGTGTCCCTCAAAGTGCTGTGGAATTGGAGCAAAAAAAATACCTTTGCTGAGAACTTCCTATTCTCAGGAATCTCATTGTCAAAACACACATGTGCAATTTAGGGTAGGTTCTATAGGCCTTTAAAGGTGCCCACTCCCTCTATAGCTACTCCCAGCTTCTTATATCCCAGCCTCTTTGGAAGGAGGATGCTTTGGGATGGCATTTCAAGCAAAGAGCCCTATAAACACTTTTGATCTTTCATCTGCAATTCTGGCATTACAGTTAAAGAGGCCTCTTCAAGGAGAGATCCCTGCATGAAGGGAAACAGCTCTTGTGACAAACTAAATTCCCATGCTACTTGATGCCTGTCCTCAAGAACAATCCTCCACCTAGATTTTTCCCATTGAAGCATTTTACTGGAGTTTTAACACCCGATTCAGTGAATGCTTGCACTGGCCCAATTTTCCTTCAAGCTCCCCTGGGACTTCGATGCTCTTACCTTCATAATAAAAATTATATGTTCCGTTGTTGCCAATTGTTGCAGAAGGCCTCGGAGCATGAGGCCAAAGGCCTCCTCCAGCACCTTCTCTCTCTGAAACGAAAGACAGATGATGCCGTGTGGAAAATTTCTCAGCTGTTCCAATACCAGAAAGGAAGTCCCAGAAAAGTTGCTGAGTTGCTGGTACCTCTGAAACAGCTCAGAATGAACCCAAAGTGGCTTAGCCGCAGCAGCTTTTATAGCCGGCTGCCGCGGCTGGTAGCCGATGGCTGTGCTCGATTTCCCGCACTTTCTACAACCAATCATTTCAAACTCTGTACTTCTATAACCAATCATTTCAGACTCTGCATACATTACACCCCTCCCCACTTGGTCCAATCCATACTCAAACCCCATCTATCTAATGTACTCTTGTAAATAGGTGGGGCTTTTACGGTTTCGTTTGGACCTGCGTGGTTCAGGTGTTCTAGGAACCTCCATATGTTTGGAGGGAATGGAAGTTGTTGACATTTCCTTATTTGGACTCTTTTGGCCGGTAGATCCAGTTTGGTTACTCCAACCTGGTCTCTCCTCCCAGCCCACCTCTGGCCCCATGTCATCCTCTAAAATTGGTAAGGTTGTGCTGTCTTCTATTGGTGTTAGCAGTTGTGAGGATTGTGTTAGGGCTTGGGGTGGCTTTTGCCATGTTAGCTCGTTAAACTGGGGGTATATTACTTGTTCATTATCTACATTGTCTCCCCCTTCCCCCATGGATTGGGTTGTGTGCAATGAGTCCGGAAAGGAACCAGGGCGAACGTCCAGAGACTTCCTGGACCATAATTGGTCTATATGCCTATTCCAAATGAATCCATCCTCTGTTTGAACCCTGTAAGATCTGGGCCCTGTTACATGGATGATTTCTGCAGGTATCCATAAGGGCTTGCCCACAAGATTTTTAGCATAAACTCGATCCCCAATGTGAAAAATGCGAGTCTTGCTAGTGGAATCAACTGGTGCGTCGGTTGCGTAAGTGGGGTGAAAGCAGTCGAGGGTTGACCTGAGTTTCCTGCGCATTAAGAGTTCGGCAGGGGTTAAATTGGTGGAAGGGCTGGGGGTAATGTGTTGGATACTGAGCAGTTTGTCCACCTTTTCAGTGATGTCCCCGGGATCTAACTGTTGAAGTTTTTCTTTAGTAAACCGTACCATACGTTCAGCCCGGCCGTTAGTTGAGGGGTGCCTGGGGGCCGTAAGGGAGAGTGCCTTATGCCCTGCTGTGCTAAGTATGATTCAAAAAGGGTGGCAGTAAATTGGGGACCGTTGTCGGAAACAATAACATCGGGCAACCCGTGAGTTACAAAAAGTTTCCTCAGCTGTTTGATGACAGCCTCTGCCGTGGTGGAGGACATAGGGAGAACCTCAAGCCATCTGGAGTATGTATCTACTACAATCAGAAAAGTATGCCCTTTTGTAGGGCCAGCAAAATCAATGTGAATCCTGGACCATGGCCCCCTAGGACATTCCCATTCCTGTTTAGGGGCGACAGGTGGTGCAGGCCGCAGTTCCTGACAATTCCTACAGGATGCCACCCAGTTTTCAACCATTTTGTCTGTGCCTGGCTACCATACATAGCTCCTAGCCAACCCCTTCATTCTGACAATCCCCGGGTGCCCCTCATGCAACATTTCCAATACATCCCTCTGCAACTTTGCAGGAATGACCACTCGATTACCCCACAAAATACACCCCTTTAACACTGATAGTTCGGTTTGTCTGGACTTAAACGGTTTGCTGATGTCCGGTAGCTCCTGTTGAGGCCAACCCTTCTTGACCCAACCCACGACAGGAGCCAATAAGCTGTCTTTAGCTGTCTCTCTTGCAATTGCAGCAGCATCTACTGGTAGTTGTGCAACTGTTTCTAAGAAAAAAGTATAAGTCTCAGGAGCTGGGTCCTCAGTGCGTAAGGGTAATGGGCAGCGGCTCAATGTGTCTGCGTGCCCAGTTTCTTTTCCTGGACGATGAATGAGTCTGTACCAGTATGCCGTGAGGAATTCGGTCCATCTCATCATTCGGGGTGACAGGATGATAGCCGTTGGTTTATCACCGGCCATAATTCCGAGGAGAGGCTTGTGATCGGTGACAATGGTGAATTTTCTTCCATAAACGTATTCGTGGAATTTCTTGACAGCTGCTACGATTGCCAAAGCTTCCTTGTCCAGCTGACTATAGTTTCTCTCTGCTTTAGTCAATGTGCGTGAATAGAATGCGATGGGAGCTTCCCTTCCACTTGGAAGCTTGTGGCTCAGTACCCCCCCCACTCCAAAAGGAAGCATCACAGGTTAACACCACAGGTAGATTTTCACAAAACTGTATTAATACACAATCAGAAGTGATTTGTCTCTTAATGCTGTTAAACGCTGCTTCTTCTCTTTTGCCCCAGACCCACGCAGTTTTTTTATTGAGCCCAGTGCTTGTAAGTCAGTTTGCATTTGGTCTGGGGGCTTCCTTGATTGCCTGAATTTTGGCTTCTGTGGGGTGGATACCGTGTTTGTCAATCATATATCCTAAGAATTCTACTTTGTCAGTTCTTAGTGTACATTTTTCTTTTTTGACCTTTAATCCTGCTTTTTTGAACCTGGTCAGAACTTCTCTGAGTCTCTCTCATAGTTGAGTGTCATTTTTGGCAGAGATTAAGACGTCATCAAAATAAGGTACGGTAAGGTACCACAAACCTTGTAACATTCTTTCCATAAGGCTTTGAAATATGCCTGGAGCCACACTTACTCTGAATTGTAACCTTTTGCATTTAAAGGCACCCCGATGGGTCACAATGGTTTGTGCCTCTGCAGTTGTATCGTCTACTGTTAACTGCTGGTATGCTTGGGCAAGGTCTAACTTGGCGAAAGCAGTGCCCCCTCCCAGGGAGTGTAACAAATGATGTACTACTGGAACCGGATATGCGCTCTGTTGTAGGGCATGGTTCAGTGTCCCCTTATCGGCTCCACAAATTCTTATAGAGCCATCAGCTTTGACAGGGGTAACTATGGGTGTTTCCCATCTGGACTGGTCTGTGGGCTCTAGTACCCCTTGAGCAATCAGTTTATCTAACTGTTCATCGATTTTTTCTTTTAAAGCAAATGGCACCCGTCTGGCTTTTAACCGGATTGGTTGTACGTTGGGGTCTAAATTGAAAGCAATAGGGGTCCCCAAGTACTTGCCTAATCCGTTGCTGAAGACCTCTTGGAATTCTGATTTCAAGGCCTCTTCCCACTCAGAGTCGCTCACATGGTTGATGCCAGTCACTTCGATGCCCAGGGGGTTGAACCATTCAAGTCCCAGCAAACTTGGGCGATCTTTATCTACGATGGTCAATGGCAGAAGTTTAGTGTGATTTTTGAATTTCCTTGTTCCAACTACAGGAATCTTGTTTCCTTGGTAGTCTTTAAGAGTTAGTGCTTGCTTTTTTGAATTGGTTCTTCTGAATTTCAGGTAAGAGTCTCTGGATGGTGTCCCATGACACCATAGATAGGTATGAGCCTGAGTCTACCTCCATCTGACATGGTCTTCCCTCGATATACACCTTGACATGCACCTTCCTATTGTTCAGTGATGAGGAGTGACCGATGGTTACAGTTTGATGAGCTTCGTTTTTTCCGCTGCTTCTGTTCCTCGCCCCATTTTTTCGCTGGTGTTGCTGGATTTTACTTCTCTGTCTTTATTATTTAGAACAAACTTCCTTCTGTTTGGTGGGGTTCTGGATGATTTGCAGACTCTTGCGATGTGCCCTCTCTTTTCGCAATGGAGGCAAATGGCTTCCAGGAACTTGCATTCTGTGCAGGGGTGGTTCCCTCCACAACCTGCGCAGCGGAAGTCTCGCTTCTTCCGGCCCTGGTCATTCCATTTTTGCTCCATTCTGAGCTTGTTAATCCCTTCTTCTCTGCTGTACTCTGATTCTGACTCTAATTCATCAAAATGTGTTGTGGTGGTTTTCTCACCTTCAGAATGGGAAGTTGTTCGGTTCATTTTTCTCATTGTTGCTGCTGAGGTTTTTGTGGCTTCTGCTGCTATCGCTTCATCGATGGCTTCTTTCAGCATAATTTTTGGCTTCATGAGTAGTTTACTCTGTAGAATCTTGTCCTTAAGGCCCAAGACAAAACGATCGCGCATGGCTTCTTCTAGTGTGCTGAACTCACAAGCGCCCCCAATGTTTCTCAAACTTGAGAAACGGCGGTAGAACTCGTGTCTGCAAATGAGGCACGATACTTGGGGTGTGTAGTGCGCCCTTAATAGCCTCTCCAAATCTGCCCATGCCATCACCTTCACGTCTGCTGGAGCAGCCAAAGCCTTTGCCATCTTGAATACTGCGGGGGCCGCAGTGTGTTAGGAAAACTGCTCTTTTCCGTTGCTCAGATATCGATGCCAGATTGTTTCCTTCTAAGAACATTTGGAATCTGTCTGCATACGACTCCCAGTCTTCGTTCTTCGGGTCGAAGGGGGCTGGGGGGGGTGTTCAGCCCAGTCATCTCGTCTCTGTTTCTTCTGCGTCGTCTTCTCCTCCGTTACAATCCCATCCTCGTCGCCAGTGTTAAGTTCGGAAGAAGACAGGACGCGAAGTGCTTCAGCTCTTTTATTTTCAGACTACAGCTCAGAACGAACCCAAAGTGGCTTAGCCGCGGCAGCTTTTATAGCCGGCTGCCCGCAGCTGGTAGCCAATGGCTGTGCTCGGATTTCCCGCACTTTCTACAACCAATCATTTCAAACTCCGTACTTCTATAACCAATCATTTCAAACTCTGCATACATTACACTCCTTTTACTCCAGCTTTCCTGTCAGTAGAAAGGAAACTTAGCCCCAGGTTAAGGACCCTTTGCACAGGCCACATTATGGGAGTCCAGGGACAGCTTTTCTCCCCTCCCTTCACTGCTCCTGTCTCTGTCCTGCTTTAGTTGCCATCAATTGCCACCTGCTTCCCAAGACAGCAAGGCTGTAGAGGCCCTTGTTTCTTGGCTTTGGGACTGCCATTTGCCTGCTTTCCTTAAGCTAAAACAGAGTAGTAATGGTAGAGAAGCCCTGAACGACGCCGTGCTCCTGCTGCAATGGAAAAGAGTCAGGGTCTAAGTTTGGGAGTCTGTGGGGTGTCTTGCCCCCAGAATCCCCCAGGTTCTCCTTTCAGAAATGAAGGTTGAAAAACCCTTCTGAGTCTCTCTCTATCCCAGTCCCCCTGAGACTGGGATTCACACATGGGAGAAAAGCTTAGCTGTGGGACCCTCTAATTCCAAGGGGCACCTAACTGGTTGGTTTGTCTTCTTCATCCGCTCCTGAACCTCTTCCCATAATTTCTGGCTCCTCTGTCAGTCTCTTCTACGGCAGGCAGCCTGATGTGGTATATTCTCTTCTTTTTCAATGTGCTTTTTCATGAAGAGAATCTTCTTTCTGATTGTGTTGTTTCTGGGAAAACCTGGGAATGGGAGGCAGGTTCTCAGCAAAGTTTTGGATCTCCCCGAGATGAAGACATTCCCAAATTCCCAAAATCAGGCTCCTCTCTGCAGCCCAAGTTTCCTTTTCCTAAGAGGACAACAAATGGCTGCTCCCACCACTGGAATTTCTCAATCCTCTTGAGAAGTTGGCTGCAAAATGGGGAAGGTTCCCTACAGCCAAGCAGCCTTTATGAAGACCTACTTACATCCTGGAAGCCATCTTCACTCTGATCAATTTACAACTGACAGTAGCTGACAGTTGAGCTGGCTGGATGACGTCAAGCCATTAGAATTCCCAAGAAGACGACAGACCTCCCTTGGTATCCTATCAAAGCTTACCTTTTCTACACACACCAATGCCAGTCCAAGGTCTCTTGGAACCTATGAACAAATTACCAAAGCTACGTATTATCTTTTGGCACAGAAGGCATGGCTCTGGTTGTAGACTGCCTCTTTATATGGAAGCTCTTCTAAGCTAGCTGAGCAAGATTCACTGATGCATACCTTGGTCAGCTTCCAGCCCTATTCTGTTTGTGTTGTCATTCTGGTTTTTGGTTTTTTTTTTTAAATCTCAACATCCTATATAGGCTGTTGTTTCTGCTTAGGTGCAGACACCTTATTCTGAATACCAAAGTATTATTAGACAATGCCGTGTTTAATGGAAGAGAGAGACAGGAGACAAACTCGCTGCCCTAGGTTTTTAAATTCAGACATCATTTCATACAGCAATGCAGGCAAGAAACAACAAATTGTGTATCAGATTCTATGCAAGAAACATATTGTATGGCTTAATGAAGCTGAGCCCCAAATCACGGGACCCTTTTAGACAAATTCCAAAGTTCAGGGATCCTGCTTTTTTCAGAAAGCCAAAGAATCATACTGTTCTTTTTTTTCACAAGGGACCTACATCTTCTAAAGTAGACTGCCCCTTAGTACTGAAGCTCTGTTAAGCTACCCACTTGAGTGAGAGTTATCATGACAGCTTTCTGCCAGTTGTTGTCTTAGCTGTGTCTGTAATTTTGTAATTTGAAGCTCAAAATGCAGAGCAAGTACGATAATAACTCAGCACGTCTATAAAGAACGAACAGTGCAGCTGGGGAATATCAAGTTATAACAAAGAACACTCTAATTACTTTCAGGATATCTATTACTGAACCTTTTAAATACTATAAGCACCTAAATAGACTACCTAATTGAAAGAGCTACGAGAGAGCCTCCTTGTTTGCATCTTTAAGTAAATTGTTTTATTATTCTCTACTGTCACGTCTAAGAAAGACCACATAGCAGCATATGCAAGCTTTCATTATTGAAATTTGAAAAAGAAAAATCTACATATATTGGAATGAAGAAGCTACTTTTTGTTGAGACATACTTGAACAGACTGACAATTTTTTAAACATTTTGATGAGGTCAATACGATGGAAAAAAGACCAGACTTTTTCATTACTCCAACAGAAATGTGGAAGCAAAGAGATCAAGTTGAATTTCTAGAGGAAAACTGTTTGGCAGTTTCAACCTATGATCACTACTCTGGCCAAGAAGAAACTTCTCATTGCTGATATGGCTTCTTCTTTTCTTTGGTACCATTTAATAGTTTCTGATGGGGAGGCAAGCCTTCTGATCCTTGCTTCTTCCTTCATTGATGCATTTAAAACTGGAAAACATGCAAAATATTTCCTTCCACCAAATTGACTGATTGATCTTTGGGTTGGACTCCACTGGGTTCTGTATCAATGAAGTGAAACAGAAAGGTTGAATCTATATATATAACTGGCGGCAGTGGGAACCGTGAACTATGTAGAGGCCAGTAACTTTCCTCCCCGCTGGGCCCCAGTGCACATTGAAATTGTAAAGTGTGTTTGCTCATTTTGGACATCAAAGAGATTGAAGAATGCTGATCTGGCTAATGAACTATTGCTTTGTGTATCTATTATTACATACCTCTTCACAACTTCTGCGCATCCAGCAGGATAGACTTTGCTAAGTTGATCTGGTGGCATGAGCGAGGGGATGGAAAGTCACCACATATTGATGTGCATCCAACACGGCCACCTCTGGGTGCTCTTTGGAACCACCCTGAGACCCTTTAGTCGGAGGATGGTTAGGAGTTGTCCACTGTGGTGGCTTGGAGTCTGAAGCGCTTGGGTGCTTGTAGCTTTTGCACAGGTAACACTGTACCTTAGCTTTGCAATCTTTGGCCATGTGTTCCGTAGACTCATAACACTTGTAACAGATCTTGTACTCCCTGATCAAGTCCTTCTTTTCGTCCAGGGACTTCTTTCCAAATTGTCTGCACCTGTTCAGAGTGTGATGACTTGTGGAGTGGACAGATCAGCTCTTCCTTTGTTTTTGGAAGTTCTTGTTGAGCCTTTTCCGATGGTTGCCCATCTGTAGTCTTCTTGGGTAAAGTAGTGACTCCTGTTCTATGCACCGACACAAAAGTTTTTCCCTTTGCAGTTTGAGACAGACTCTTGGTCAGTACTGAGTTCTGGCTGGCCTTCCTGTCAATTGGGAACCATTTTTTCCTGATGCTGAGGATTTCATTGTATAGCTTCATTTGGTGGGCAACATATTCCTCAAGAAGAGCAAAGGGAGGGTTTCCCCTCCCCCCCGGTTCCAGGGGTGGGATTCAAATTTCTTAACAACCTGTTCTGTGAGCATGGCCTAATTTGTGGGTGTGGCTTGGTGATCATGTGATGGGCATGGCCATGTGGCCATGTGACTGGCAAACCAAATGTAAGTGGTCCTCGCTTAATGACCAGGTCCTCGCTTAATGGCCAGTTGGTTAGCAACTGTTCTAATTTATAACTGACCTCCACAGAGCTACTTGGCCTGTTTTTGGTGTTTTGACAGACACACACACACACACACCCTTCTAACCCTGCCATTCTTCGATTCTGTAAGGACCTCCTGCTGGAGCAGGGGGTTGGACTAGATGACCTCTGAGTTCCCTTGCAGGCCACCACAGGAACAGGAAACACTAAGGTGGGGCCCAACAGAGGTTATATAAGGGACTCTGAGCGTCTCAGCCCCTCTTTTTTCCTTCACCCAACATCTTGAAGCATGTGGTCATCCTTCTTTGGAGCTCCAAGCCATGTGGTCCTGTCCACCATTAAACCATCTTTCCAAACAGCCTCCATGTTTCCAGTGTCTTTTTCCCCACTTGGAACTGAACCCAGAAGGATAATTTTTCCAACAATAAATTTAGGGGTAATAATAGATTATAGGTGGTCTGAAAGCATGTGACTGAACCAGACCTATCAACTGGGCCTGGCTAGGAAGGACCTGCGGCCGGTGAAAGGAATGTATAAAAGATGTTGAGATCTATAACTGGATATGGATTTCTGTTGCTGTGGTAAGCTGAAGCTGCACCAGTTTTTGCAAAAACATAATAAATCTTATTTTGTTGACTCAAGTATTGTGTGAATTTGTTACGCACAATATGTAATACTGAAGTAATTCCCAAACTTGTAAAATATTGAAAGAGAAATTTAACATCTGTATGTTAGGAGGCAGTTAAAAAAAGATGTACTAGAATTTTTGGTTTTAGAATTGTTTTTAAAGAAAAGTTTAGAGTTTTAAAAAGGATGTAAAAAGTTGTTTTCCCTTTAAGTTTAAAGAATCTGAAAAAATATATGAATTTTATTAATATAAATGATGATAGTTATAAAAATTAATAAATGCAAACAGAAATATATATTGTTTCTCACAGCAAGGAAAAAGCAGAGATGCTTAAACTGGTTGCTTTATTCAGAGAAAAGAACATATCTAATTTTGTTTCCATTTGGAAACTGCTTCTGGATTTTGTGCTTGTGATGGAAAAAAGGTGGAAGCTTAATTTTGGTTTTGCTGATAGGTTCTTTGTTAAAGAAATGGCTAGTATATACTATTGGCCACTGCAAGTTCCCCTTCCATAGTTTTCCAACCTGAATAGGCCCCAAATCATCTGCTACTAGTATTAATATAATTGACAAAATGGAGACCCTCATCCTCCTTGTTTCTGAGGTCTCCTATCTACATGCTCTAATCAGTGGTGGGATTCAAAAAATTTTACTGCCAGTTCTGTGGGTGTGGCTAGGTGGGCATGGCCATGCGACTAGGTGGGCGTGGCTTTTTTTGCAGCAAACCCCCACCCCCATTTTTGGGCCTTCTGGGCCTCATGCAAGCCTCCTGGGATGGGGGCATTTTTGCTCCCAGAAGGCTTCCCTGGCGCCCAGGAAGGGAAAAAACAGAGCCTGGTGGGGGCGCACAGCACCCCCCCATTCCATTTTGCGGCCTTCTGGGCCTCAGGGAAGCTTCCTGGGGGGTATTTTTACTCCCAGAAAATGCAGGGGGCTGTGCTTCCCTCCCTCCATTTTTTGCCTTCCTGAGCCTCAGGGAAGCCTCCTGGGCAAAGCAATAAGACAGTGAGGTGAATCCCGGCACAGCTGATTGTCCAGCTGATTGTCGGGAGGGGAAAAATACCTTAAGCAGTGACTGGACAGGGAAGAATGCAGTCAGTGATGTTGGGCATTATGCCTTTACTGTCAACTAAAAAAAATACTCCTTTGTTCTTTTTAGTTGCCAGCAGAAAGGGAGTGGGGGAAAGCAGTGCATTCCTTAAATGCCTTAGATAATCGCCTTGGTGTAGGCATGAAAGAATATTACTGGACAGCATGATCGATGACTCTTGGCTATGGATGTGTCCCATTGGAGAATATACATCTAGGGGGTGGGGAGAAGACCAGGGTCAAGGGGGAAATGAATGATGTATTTTAGTGTCGGCTGCACCCAGCTAACACCAACATGGCCACTCCTAATCTTTTTTTTTTGCTCTGAGAGATGTAGCTAGAGACTTATGATTTGAATGGGGGTGGATTTGTTGGACCCTTACACTTACCTTCAAAAGAAAAATCAAGTGTTCAGTTTTTGCAGATTGTTGCCGAAGGCCTTGGAGTATGCGGCCAAAGGCCTCCTCCAGCAACAACTTCTCTCCCTGAAATGAAAGACAGAGATGGTGCTATGTGGAACATTTTCCCAGCTGTTCCAATACCAGAAAGGAAGTCCCAGAAAGGTTGTTGAGTTGCTGATACTTCTGAAACATTCTTGTCTCCTATTTCCATGGAGGACAACCAAATGAACCCTCCAGGAGGACATCAAAGCCCATCTAAGCTTACTCCCACCTATTTAAATTGCAGGCTCTTTGGAAGAGGGAAATTTGCCCTGGTAATTTTCTTCAAGCTTCCCTGGGACTTTGATCTCCTTACTCTCAAAATAAAAATCAAGTTCTTGGAACGTTGAAGACTGCCAAAGAAGGCCTCTGAACATGAGGCCAAAGGCTTCCTCTAGCAACTTCTTCCCCACCTGAAACTAAAGAAAGAGATGATAGTGTGCCCTTTTGTGGTGTATTTTCCCAGCCAATGCACTATCAGAAAGGAAGTCTCAGAAATGAAGGTGCCCTTAGCTTCAAAAAAAAATCGGGTAGCTTTTCTCCCCTCCCTCTACTGCTAGTATCTCTCTTTCCTTTGCTTGCCATCTGCCTCCCTCTTACATATCAGGCAGCAAGGCTGTAGAGATCCTTGTTCAAGAGTACCAGGACTGTCATTTGCCCAATCTGTTGGTACCAAAAAGAGACCAGTGATACAACTGAGCTCCTGTTCCACATTTTACTCCTAGTGCAACTGAACCATCTTAAAGGTTCCCTGAAGAGTCAAATAGAAGCAGAAAATCTTGTGGGGAGTCAGTATGGACTCAGAAGCTGTAGGAGGTGGGTACTTGGTGGGCTTGGCCGCTGATCCATTCCTCTGTGCAACCTTGAATCTGCAAATTTGCAGGTGTTTCTCCTTCATATGCCTACCCAGAGCTGTCCATTTGTGGAGTAATTCCTTCCCTTTCCCTCTCAATGTCCCATCCCCATGCTATGGATCTACCCACCACATTGCTCTATTTTTTGGAGTTCCATGTCAATGATAAAACGACTATTTTCTATGTGGAGACTTGGTGCTGTCCTTGGCAGGTTAGAAAAACACCAGTTCCTGGATTGTTCGACTTCTTTATTTTTCTCCCAAAACAGGAAAAGAAGCTGAATAATTCTCTGAAAGAGAGAAAAAGGAATCTAAGGAAAGAAAAGGACTAAAGCCTATTTTCCAGAACCAGAATGGTTCAGCTGAAGCCCTGGAGATCCCATAACAACATCCCTATGATGGAAAGGAGCCAGAGTACCTAAAATAGGAATTCTGGATTGAAATCATTCATTTTAACCTTGGTTAGCTTTTGGGTCATATTATGTGTTTCACAGAGACACAAGGTTATCAAAATTTAAAAGCTTTTTCTAATTAAGAATAACAATAGTAGAAATGGAAGGGACCCTACAGGTCTAGTCCAATCCCCTGCTCAGGCAAGATACCCTATATCAAGGGTCTTCAAACTTGGCAAGTTTAAGACTTGTGGACTTCAACTCCCAGAATTCCTGAGCCAACATGACTGGAGGTGGAATTCTGGGAGTTGAAGTCCACAAGTCTTAAAAACGGTCAAGTTTGAAGACCCCTGTCCTATACTATTTCAGACAAATGGTTGTCCAATCTCTTCTTAAAAACATCCTCTGTTGGAACATTCAAGTTTCAGAGGCTAATGATGCCATGTGTTAATGAAGTAATCTATATAGTAAAGTAATCAATGTTTTAACACCAATAAGGAATAAAAAATAAAACAACTCTCGAATAAATTTGTCTCATTTCCCTTTCCTAAAAGGACAAAAAAAAATTGGTGTTTTCCCTCCTTGGAACATCCCAATCCTCTGAGATGGGGAAGGTTCAGGGGTCAGGAGAGGTGGTAGGGACGATTTGAATTGGTAAACAATCACCCCTGGTTGCTATTACTATTATACCAACTATACCAAGCCACGCCCACAGCCACGCCCACAGAGCCGGTAGGGAAAAAATTTGAATTTCACCCCTGGGAAGGTTCCCCAGAGTCCAGTAGTCCTTGAAAAATCCAGCTTACACCTAGAATTTTTCACTCCCTGAGGAAAGGGTGTAACTGAGAGTGAAGCTCAGAGCTGAAGGGATGAGGACACAGAGGCCCTGGAGTTTCCATGGAGATTCAGGCCTCCTTGCCTTTAAGCATGATGAGGTGATTGTGAGGGATCACCTGGTCTAGCATTTTGGCCTCCCAGCAATACCGGGGCAATCCCTTTGGGAATCCACCCCCTAAAATAATAAAAACAGCCCATTTTGCTGCCAAGGAGGACAAGCTTCTTGGAGGTGGACTGTCTCTGAATGTGGAAGCTCCATTCAGCTAGACCAGCTGTGGGCAAACTACGGCCCGGGGCCCGGATCCGGCCCGTTCGGCTGTTCTATCCGGTCCGCGGAGCCGAAAGAGCAGAGAGTTCTCTTGCTCTCCCAGAAGGCTACGTGAAGTAATCTAACTTTGAATTTATATTAGTTCACACAAACACTCCATCCATGCTTTTGTTCCGGCCGGCTGGTCCAGTTTAAGAACCCATTGTGGCCCTCGAGTCAAAAAGTTTGCCCACCCCTGAGCTAGACTGACTGATGCATTCTCTCCCCTGCTATTAAGCTGAATTTTGGAAGCCCGCTCTGTGGGTTCTTAGTAGATCCAAAAAAGTTGGCCTGGGCTCTGGGCCACCATGAATTGAGAGATGGTCCTTCTGTACAAATCGCCATGAAGGAGCCCAGCCCTGAAGACCTTCCTCCCCTCTCACTTCCCCATCCCAGGGCAAAGGGCCTGCCAACCACGATGCTCCATAGGTCTTTCAGTCATTATTTTGTTCCTCCTCTGGACAATTTTGAACATAAGCTCATGTATGCCTTGTACAGCCAGCCTCTTCCCCCATTCTTCCTCCCCAAAGGAAAAAAACTTTGAAAAAAACCCCCGAAGAAGAGAGGGACAAGATGGACGCCGTAAGGCTAAGTCCACCCTCTTTGTTTCTGAGGTATCTGAGGTCGATGTGAGCTTTTCATTTTCAGTTTTTATTACATAGTTTTGAAACAAAAACACACCTTTTTTGCCTTAATATTTCATGTGAGACTTCTACTGGAAGAGTTTGAAACAAAACATTTCATTTTGAAAGAACCATCTGTTTAACTGCCGCAATTCGACCCAGAATATTTACATATATTTTTATCCCGCATTTTCATTTTATTTTTTTCCACATTGAGGTGAAATTATTACTAAATAGTTGGATAATGTTTTTAGTAATATTAAGTTCAGATATCCAAAAGATCACTTTCTGTGGGTATATTTAAAACCCCAGCTAGGAGATTATTTGATCTTTCATGTTGACAAAAAAAACCTTACCAAGATTTTTTTTAAGTGTTTTTAAACACAAGTTTATTATTTTTATAAATAATTCAAGGAAGTGAATAATAATCATCCCTCCTCTTATTTTGCCAATAACAACAACCCTGTGAGGTGGGTCAGACTGAGGGAGAGTGATTGGCCCAAAGTCACCCAGAGGCTTTCTTGCCTCAGGCAGCACTTGTTCTATCTTGAGATGAGATACTCATTAAAGTAGCCTTTTCTGTTTTTTCCCCTGATTCCTCTAATTCTCCATTTATTTCTTTTGCCCTGATCCTGCATCTCGGCCAGATCCAATCTAATGTCAGTTATAGCTCTCTGGGCTTTTGCCAGATGGAGCTCATTTCCCCACAGAGCATCAGCCCCTCAGCCAGTGGTCTGGGAAGGCCCTGAAGCCGAGGAGTCAAGCCTTTCCTCAGCTGATTCCCTTCTTCATCCCCTTCCTCCTTTAACTCTCCTTGAAGGTCCTTCGCCTCATTTTTTAAATCAGGTCGACTTTCTTGCCCTCGAATGAGGCGTTTTCTACTTTGCTGCTGCGGCCCTGGATTCTTCCCTCTAGGCCTCAATTCCTCAGTCATTTCAAAAATGGCTCCTTTTTAGGCCTTGTATCTTTTGTTAGCCTTGCCGGTTAGCTACATATTAGTTAAAGGAAAATGGCAGGGCTCAGCCCAAAAGCTGGGCCAGAGGGGGAGCAAAGGGCTCAGCAGGCCAGAGAAGGACCCAGAGAAGACAAGTTTGACTTTATTGTCAATGCACAACATGTGTACAATGAAATTGAATGAGCCTCCTTTGGTGTATCCCACCCAAGAACACAGAATACATCTCAATAAATAAATAAATCCCTAACTCCAAATAAGTAATATATAATATTACACTGGTATATACACTGGCACTGTAATTGTATACACTGACAATGGCTTTAAATACACTGACATTGGCTTTAAACCCATAAAAGGTTCAGCACTCTGGTGACAAAAATGTTCCACATTGTTTTCAGAATCACATATAATCACAGATTGACAGATTTAGATGGTCGGCTAACTTAGTCACTGTGTCAAAGAATGCGATAGTTTTTGTCTGTCATGATCCAAAGTGACTTTGGGTCAACTCCAATCTACTTTTCAGAATTTCTGTATTGGGGCAAAATTGGAGGAGGGAGTGTCATGAATACCACCTTGAAATTCTGGACAGAAAGTCAAGATAGAAGTTTAATAAAGTAATCAAAGCAAGCAGTCCTTCACTTTCAACTGTTACTGAGCTTGCAATTAGGGTATTATATACTGACGATCATTAAGCAAATCATCAAGGACCTTGACCAATTTTACAACTCTTCTGGTGGTGGTGTTTAAGTGAATGTGGCAGTCATAAAGCACATGCCATGGTCATTAAGCAAGTCCATTTTTTGCTGGATCATGAGTGGGGGTGTAGCCCTCAGAACTCTGAATCTGGGTCATAGGTAGCTCTGGGCTCCATCGTAGCTCTGAATGGTTGCTAAGTGACCAGTCATAAGTTGACAACTATCTGCAAAAAAATCATGTTGTGTTTATGACACATAGACAGCTTCTTCTAGAAATCTAGGTACACCCTGTTCTATATTTTTTAAAAATGCTCTAAACATAGACATCAATTCATGACAACAGAGCACAAAACTGCTGAGCAGGACAGTTGTTAAATGAGTCATATCCCATTTCATGACTCCTTTGCTATGGTTGTTCAGTGAGTCATAAGTTGTGAAGAGAATAGTGTGGTTGTTAAGCCAAACTGGCTTTCTCCATTGATTTTGATTGACAGAAGCCAGCTGGAAAGGTTGCATGACTCTGGGACAGTGCATCTTTCATAAGTATAAGCCAGTTGCGAAGTGTCTGAATTTTGATCACATGACCATGGAGAGGCTGCAATGGTCATAATTGTGAAAAGCGGTCATAAGCCACTCTTCAGTGCCGTTGTAATTTCAAATGGTCATTAAACCAACCTGTATGTTCTATGTTCTACACACACACAGGCTGAGGATGTACTTTTACTTTTATATAAAATATCTACTAGCTGTCAACCCTCGAAACAGCGAGCCTCCGATTGGACCGGGGTTGCCATTTGGGGCGGAATGTTTACAGGGATAATGAAAAACAGTAGACTCATGGCGTGGGAGGTGGACAACGAAGAAGCAGCCGGCCAACAATCAGCTGGAGAGCAGGCCAGCAACAGAAGAAAGAATCAGGCCCAACAGAAAGATTCCAGGCCTCTCAGGCCTCTTTAGAAGTACAACAGCCATGTGGGTGGGGCCAGGCACATGCAGGGGGTGGGGTTAAATAGGCAGGAAAGCAGCAACGGTTATTGCTGCCTTAGATTTGGTGGCTATATGCTGGTGTTTCCAGGCCTGCCAGAATTAAAAGCATTTAACTGAACCTTTTATTTCTGTTTCTTGGTTTTTGAGAATCCGAACAGTGACACTAGCCATTTCTAAAACAACAACAGACTATCTAACAGCAAAATCCAAAATCAAAGTTACATTTTGTTTTACCTCATGCTGTTGGTCAAAACTCACTCTAGGTTTTGCCTTGTTCTACCTCGTTTTCCAATAGACAAATGAATCGGAAAATGATTTAAAAGCATTTTATTAGAGGACTTTGATAAAGTGTGGGGGGGTCCCTATGGGAAGGGGGAACCTGGCTAAAATGATTTACATTGACTTTTATATTACCACAACAAAGAACTTCAAAGCAAAAGTTCATTGGTTTAGAAAGTCATCTGTCCAGTTACATCACATGAATTAAATCATCCAATAATATGTGAGCATAGCCATAGAAAAGAGCATTGTATTCTCAGTAAAAGAAACATTTGCAAAGGAAAAACATCAAAATGTGTCTGTGTAAAAAACATTCCCTGCACTTCACAAGGTTGAGCTAGAATCTTTGCTTTGATCATGGAGGCTTGAGAACAGCCGAAAATTAAACTCTTTATCTGCTGTGTATCGAATGCTCTTCTGCCAGTCCTGGTTTCTGAAAGGCATTTTCTTGAAAGTGAAGGCTTATGGGATATTATTAGTCATACATTTGAAAAAGCAAATTTAAAATACAAAAAAACCCCATACTTATCCAGTGCAACAGTACTACAAAAACATATATCAGCTATTACAAAGTTCATCCTCTGTAGCCTCAAAGCATAAAGTCAAAAAAGTTTCCAAGCTGAAAGAAAATTAACTGTGCTCTTTTCTTTAATCAAAGCAGTCAATTTAGAGCCTTGTTAACTCCATCAACTTTTGCAGCCATTCATCCATTGTGGGAATCAAAGTATCCTTCTATTTTTGTGGATATTCTTCCTCTGTCACCATATATAACATCGAAGTTCCATTTCTTTCAAGGTCTTTATCCATTTAGTCTAAAAGAAAAGTCTCTGAATTTATCTTTATATTCAGTTTAAGAACCTTGTAATGAAGAGGTGAATTCTCCCCCAACACTGCTTTCCTTTGTCGCATGTCCACATAAACGGTAAAAAGTTCCTTCTGTACATTTATATTTCAAATGGGAAGTCACAGCTCCTCCAAAGTCAGGTCACCTGTGTGGGGGGAAAAGGTGAAATGAAGGAATGAAGGTGGCAAATGGAAGGAAAGCCTACGTCTATAAACAAAATGAGAACACCTGAAGGATACAGAGATGTTGCAGTTCAATGTCTTGGCTACATTGCTGGAAACCACAAAAGGCTCACCCTCAAATTAGAACAATAATTGAGTCTAGAATTTTGGTCAATTTTAAGAACGTTTTTATAATAGTTGTTAAGTGAATCACATGGTCCTAAAGTAAATAATGTGGTCATCAGTTCAAATCCAGATTATCCAAAGGAAGTGTTTTGTGATTTATTTATTTTTGCCCAGAAAGCAACAAAAGTTACTGTAAAACGTGATCGCATAACCACGGGAGGCTGTAAATGCTCGTAAATTTGGATTTCAGGGTGCTGTGGCACTTTTAGTTTAACATTGATGATCAATCATAGGTACCTTCATTTATTACTTTATCAGTAATAAAGTTATCCATTAAAGAAATCATCTTCATGTTCAGCCAGCCCAATTTCCATTGCACTTTGCTGGACTTCAGTGATCTGGAAGAGACAGAAAGAATTGCACTGTACTGTTGCCGAAGTGTCTTGCAGGGTTATTCCCTGTCTTCCCTTGGCCCATTGACCCAAGAATTAGCAGCAAGAGATCCTCTCCACGATTCTCTAGTCCACCATCAAGTGGAACAAAAGGAAAAAGAAACCCTGCCTCCCTGCCCCAAGAGAGAGGTTTTATGAGGATGCAGTTTACAATCTTCAGTTCTTCCCCTCGAGATCCTATTCCATCTGTTAAAATCTTTTCCTGCTTCACAAAGTGGAGTGGATTCTCCTGGCCATGAGAGATCTTCTCAGTGAGGCCTCAGGCAAATCCTGCTCTCTATCCACTCCTTCCCCACCTGCAAATGTATATAAATAAGTGAAGCATCTTAAAGGTTCCTTGAAGAGCCAAATGGAAGCCAAAGAACTTGTGGGGAGTCAATACAGGAGCTGCAGGAGGAAGGGGGACTTAGTGGGTGAGGAACAGCTTGGCCTCTGACCTGTCCCTCTGTGCAACCTTGTATCTTGAAAGATACAGATGTGCATCCTGCATATCCCTGCATCTAGGCGTCCACTCTGAAAGGAAATCCTTCCCTTTCCCTCTCAGGGTTGCAGCCCAATCCAAAGCGTCCACTCACCACATCACTCCACGTTTTTGAGCTCCAGATCGATGATGAATCTGACTGGTTTTTTTCCTAGGAGCCTTGGTGCTCCCTTCCCCTCCACCAGCTCCTGGGTCCTTTGCCTTCTTTGTTCTGTCTCCAAAGCACCACAAAGATCTGAAAAAAGCCCTAGAAGAGAGAGAAAAAAAGTAATGTAAGGAAAGCCTGGTTTCCATGATCACTTTGATTCAAGAACCAGAATGGAAAAATGATCCTCCTTGCTTGGGCTCAACACTTTAGACCTTGATTTGGTTTCACATGACAGGATGTGTTCCACAGCCATGTGTGTTTATCAAATGTTAAAAAGGTTTTCCTAATTCACAGCTAAGGCTGAAAACTTATCCAAATCAATTGTAACGTACTCAACCAAGTCTTTTAGCACCAATAAGGAATTAAAGATAAAATTTCTCTGGAACACATTTGCCTCCCTCCCCCCATTTATCTTTCCTAAGAGGACAAGAAATGGCTTTTTCTCCCTCCCCTCTGTGGAATGTCCCAAACCTCTGAGAAATTGGCTACAAAATGGGGAAGGTTCCCCAGAGCCCAGCAGTCTTTATTTATTTATTTATTTTGTCAAAAGCTTACAATACAATAGAAATAAGAATAAACATAAGTTTAAATACAAGAAATAGGAACTAATAATTGGGTCAATAGGACAGGGACAGTAGGCATGATTGTACGCTTATGCACGCCCCTTACAGACCTCTTAGGAATGGGGTGTGGTCAATAGAGTTATTTTGAGGGTAAAGGAGTGGGGGTTTGAGCAGGTGACAACAGAATCAGGTAGTGAGTTCCAGACATTGACCACTCTGTTGCTGAAATCATACTTCCTGCAATCAAGTTTGGAGTGGTTTACATTTATATCTGTTGTGTACTCTTGTGTTGTTGTAGTTAAAGCTGAAATATTCATTAACTGGTAAGACGTTATAACATATGATTTTGTGTACTATGCTTAAGTACAATCTTAGTCGGCGTAGTTCAGGGTTGTCTAAGCCTAGAATCTCAAGTCTGGTGTAGGGTATTCTGTTGCGAACAAAGGAATGTAGCACTCTTCTGGTAAAATACTTCTGGACTCACTCAATTGTATTTATGTCTGATATACAGTGCGGATTCCAGACAGCAGAGCTGAATTCAAGTATTGGTCTAGCAAAGGTTTTGAATGCCCTAGTTTGCAAATCAGTATTACCAGAGAAGAAGCTTTGTAAAATTACAGCTCTTAAAGCCTTTTTGGCAATACTGCTGCAGGGAGCTTTGGCGCTTAGGTCATTCGATGTGAGAACTCCAAGGTCCTTGACCAGAGTGAGGGTCATCAACAAGGTCATATCCTCCTAGCTTGTATTTGGTATATGGATATTTTTTACCCAATGTGTAGGACAGAGCATTGGTTGGTCGAGATTTGGAGTTGCCAACTGTTAGACCATTCAGACACATAATCAAGGTCTTTTTGAAGGACGGTAGCATTGACAGTGGTGTTGAATAGTTTTACGTCATCAGCGAAGAGGACGCAGTTGCTAATAAGGTGATCACAAAGGTCATTTGTATAGAGTGTAAAGAGTGTGGGTCCTAGAACACTCCCTCGGGGGAAACTGCTGATAACTGGTGCAGGGTTTGATAGGGTGTTTCCTATTTTTACTATTTGTTGCCTGTTTGACAGGAAGGCAGTAATCCACTTGTGAAGGGATCCGGAAATGCCGTAAGAATTTAATGTTAATAGTAGTTTGTCATGTACCACTGAGTCAAAGGCTTTGCAGAAGTCAATATAAATTACATCTATTGCTTTACCCTGGTCAAGTAGTGTAGTCCGTATGTTTTTGCAATGTAGAAGTTGCAAATTGCAGGACAATTTTTTTTCTGAAACCAAATTTTTTTTGGAGAGTAAGTTGTTTGATTCTAGGTGGAAAGTAATGCATTGATTAATAATTGATTCCATAACTTTGCACATGACACAACACAATGAGATTGGTCTGTAGGTTTCAACCAGACAGGGGTCACCTTTTTTGAAAATAGGGATGACCGTTGCTAAAGACCGTAAGTTTGGTAAGGAGCTGGTTCTGAATGATACCTTTATGATGAGCTACTGACATTTTAGATGTCTGATCACCAATAACTGACAGAAACTGGCAATTGACAGGCATGGGAACAATTTCAAAGCCATCAGAATCCTCATGGAGATGACTGTCCTCCTTTGGGATCCTATCAAAGCTCACCTTCTCCACTTTTTCTACAGTCACAAATGCCACTCCAAGGTCTCTGGGAACCTACCAAGTACTCAGTAAAGCTGCCTATTTCAAATGGGAAGTCACAAGTCCTTTAAAGTTAGGTCACCTGCATGGGGGAAAAGGTGAAACAAAATGAAGGAAAGAAGGTGGCAAATGGAAGCAAAGCCTATGCCTATGGACAAAATGAGAACACCTGAAGGATACAGAGATGTTGCAGTTTATCTCTTGGCTACATAATTGGAGTCATCCTCAAATTATGACAATAATTGAGTCACAAGGGTGGTGCAGCAATTTTAACTTAACTTTGATGATCAGTCTTAAGTACCTTCATTTATTACTTTAACAGTAATAAAGTGACCTTCATTAATGAAATCATTTTCAGGCAGCCCAAATTCTACTGTATGCTGCTGGACTTCAGTGAGCTGGAAGAGACAGAAAGAATTACATTGTACTGTTGCCAAAGTGTCTTGCAGGGTGATTCCCCGTCTTCCCTTGCCCTGTTGACCCAAGAATTAGCAGCAAGAGATCCTCTCCACGATTCTCTAGTCCACCATCAAGTGGAACAAAAGGAAAAAGAAACCCTGCCTCCCTGCCCTTTTCTCCCAAGAGAGAAATTTCATGACGATGGGGTTTAAAATCTTCAGTTTTCTACATAACGTTGTTCCTTTTGGTGAAGAGAGTCTTCTTCTTCACGTCCTTTGTGGAGAAATCTGAGAAAGGAGAGGGAGGTGCTCAGCAAAGTCTTAGGTCTCCCCCAGATGAAGAACCCCCCGCCCCCCAAAATCAGGTCCTTCTTCCCCTTGAGACCCAATTCCATCCGTTAAAATCTTTTTCCACTTCACGGAGCTGGTGGATGCTCCTGGCCATGAGAGACCTTCTCAGTGGAGCCTCAGGCAAATCCTGCTCTCTATCCACTCCCTCCCCACACATAAATAAGTGCAGGTGAAGCATCTTAAAGGTTCCTTGAAGAGCCAAATGGAAGCAGAAGAACTTGTGGGGAGTCAATACAGGAGTTGCAGGAGGAGGGGGGACTTAATGGCCTCTGACCTGTCCCTCTGTGCAACCTTGTATCTTGAAAGATGCAGATGTGCGTCCTGCATATCCCTGCATCTAGGCGTCCACTCCGGAAGGAAATCCTTCCCTTTCCTTCTCAGGGTTGCAGCCCAATCCAAAGCATCCACTCACCACATTGCTCCACTTTCTGGAGCTCCACATCCACAATGAACGTGACTCGTGTTCTCCCAGGAGCCTTGGTGCTGCCCTCCAGTTGGCAGGTTGGAGAACTTGGAGCACCAGCCCCTGGGTCCCTCTTCCTTTTCCCTCCAAAGCAGGAAAAACATCTGAAAAATGCCCTAGAAGAGAGAAAAAGGGATGTAAGGGACCAACTATAGCCTAGTTTCCATAATCACTTTGATTCAAGAAACCAGGGTTAATTCAAGAACACATACACACAGCCCGGATTCCCCTTTCTTAAGAGGACAAGAAATGGCTGTCTCCCCCGTCCTCCACAGAATGTCCCAATCCTCTGAGAAATTGGCTACAAAATGGGGAAGGTTCCCCAGAGCCCAGCAGCCTTTATGAAGACCTACTGACATCCTAGAGACCTAGACGCCATCTTCGCTCTGATCATCATCAACTGACAGAAACTGACAATTGACTGGCATAGAAACCACTTCAAAGCCAGTAGAATCCTCATGGAGATGACAGGCCTCCTTTGGGATCCTATCAAAGCTCACCACCTCCACCTTTTCTACACACACCAATGCCAGCCCAAGGTCTCTGGGAACCTACTAACTACTCACCAAAGCTGCCTATTTCAATCTTTTGGCACAGAAGGCATGGCCCTTTGGTTGTAGACCTTGATGGGGGTGTTTTTGTTGTTGTTGCAAAAAAAAAAGGGTCAGCTCCCGGTGTTATTTCTGCTTAAGTGCAGACACCTATTTCGTCATGCCAAAGTATTGTTAGACAAACTGTGTTTAATGGCAGAGAGAGAGGAGAGAGATTCTTTCTCCTGATTTTTAAATTCAGACATCATTTCTCATACAGCAATGCAGAATTTTTTCTGCTTTGGGATACAATTGTTATTGAATAGCTGATTGGTTTTACCTAATAATATTAATTCCAAATATTACCAGAATTTCCTTTCTGTGAGTGTATATAAAATACTATCTATCTCACCTAATTTTTAAGGAAAGGTATGGAAGTCCCTGAGGTGCGACTTTTACAAAAATTACTGTTAACGTTGATACTTCTGCAGATTCTTTCAATTCATTCTTAATGTACTTAGCTGTATTACTGGAATTTGCAAACGATGATGTATCATCTGCCAAAAAAGTCCCTGGCTTAAGAGTGGCTAAGATTCCAAATTCTGTCATTTCCTTGCATTTGTATGTAAGTCAGAACTCTTCCTGACCGGACTGCCCGATCCAAAGCATCCACTCGCCACATTGCTCCACTTTCTGCTGCTCCACACCCACAATGAACGCGACTCGTGCTCTCCCAGGAGCCTTGGAGAGCCTCTCTCCAGTTGGCAGGTTGGAGAATATGCAGCCCCAGCCCCTGGGTCCCTTGCCTTCTTCCTTTTCCCTCCAAAGCAGGAGAAACCCCTGAGAAAAGCCCTAGAAGAGAGAAAAAGGAATATAAGGAAAGGAACCAACTAAAGCCTAGTTTCCATCATCACTTCGATTCAAGAAACCAGGGTTAATACAAGACCCCTCCCCTCGCCCCCTTCCCCTTACCTAAGTGGACAAAAAATGGCTGTTCCCCCCACCTCCTCTGTGGAATGTCCCTACACTCTGAGAAATTGGCTGCAAAATGGGGAAGGCTCCCCAGAGGCCAGCGGCCTTTAAAAAGACCTGCTGACATCCTAGATGTATGATCATCATCAACTGACAGAAACTGACAATTGACTGGCATAGAAACAATTTCAAAGCCAGCAGAATCCCTAAGGAGATGACAGTCCATTGTGGGAGTCAAAGTATCCTTCATTTTTGAGCGTAGAGTATTCTTCCTCCGTCGGCATATTTAACGTCAAAGTTCCATTTCTTTCAAGGTCTTTGTCCATTAGGTCTACAAGAAAAGTCTCTGAATTTATCTTTATATTCACTTTAAGAACCTTGTAAGGAAGAGGTGAATCCTCCTCCAACACTTGTTTGCTTTGTCCCATGTCCATCAACAATTGTAAAAGGTTCCTTCCTTACATTTACATCTCCAAAGGGGAAGTCATGGCTCCTTTAAAGTTAGGTCACCTGCATGGGGAAAAAAGGTGAGACAAATGAAGGAAAGAAGGTGGCAAATGGAAGCAAAATGAGAACACCTGAAGGATACAGAGATGTTGCAGTTTATCTCTTGGCTACATAATTGGAGTCATCCTCAAATTATGACAATAATTGAGTCACAAGGGTGGTGCGGCAATTTTAACTTAACTTTGATGATGAGTCTTAAGTACCTTCATGTATTACTTTATCAGTCAGTATAGATACAGGAGCTGCAGGAGGAGGGGGGACTTAGTGGGTCAGGAACAGCTTGGCCTCTGACCTGTCCCTCTAGGCAATCTTGAATCTTCAAAGATGCAGGTTTGTGTGCTGCATATCCCTGCATCTAGGGATCCACTCTGAAAGGAAATCCTTCCCTTTCCCTCTCAGGGTCGCAGCCCAAATCAAAGTGTCCACTCACCACATTGCTCCACCTTATGGAGTTCCACACTGATGATAAATCTGACTCGTTTTCTCCCAGGAGCCTTGGTGCTGCCCTCCAGTTGGCAGGTTGGACTTGGAGCATCAGCTCCTGGGTCCTTTGCCTTCTTTGTTCTGTCTCCAAAGCAGCAGAAATATGTGAAAAAGCCTCAGAAGAGAGAAAAAGGAATGTAAGGAAAGCCTCGTTTCCATAATCACTTTGATTCCAGAAACCAGAATCACTTTTACCCTTGATTTGGTTTCATGAGACAGGACGGGTTTCACAGCCATGTGAGTTTATCCAATTTTAAAAAGGTTTTCCTAGTTCACAGGTTAAGGCTTGTAACTTATCCAAATCAATTGGAAAGTATTCAATCAAGTCTTTTACCACCAATAAGGAATTAAAGATAAAATGTCTCTGGAACATATTTACTTCCCCCACCTTCCCCTTTCCCAAGAGGACAAGAATGGCTGTTTCCCCTCCCCTCTCTGTGGAATGTCCCAATCCTCTGAGAAATTGGCTACAAAATGGGGAAGGTTCCCCAGAGCCCAGCAGCCTTACTGACATCCCAGATCTTTGATCACCAATAACTGACAGAGACTGGCAATTGACTGGCATAGAGACCCTACAAAACCAGTAGAATTCACAAGGAGGTGACAGGTCTGCTTTGGGATCCTATCAAAGCTCACCTTTTCCACCCAAAATGTGATCACAGGACTTCAGGGTGGTGCGGCAATTTTAACTTAACTTTGATGATCAGTCAGAAGTGTCTTCATTTATTACTTTATTAGTAATCAAGTTGCCTTCATTAATGAAATGATCATTTTCAGGCACCCAAATTCTACCAGACGCTGCTGGACTTCAGTGATCTGGAAGAGACAGAAAGAATTGCACTGTACTGTTGCCGAAGTGTCTTGCAGGGTTATTCCCTGTCTTCCCTTGGCCCATTGACCCAAGAATTAGCAGCAAGAGATCCTCTCCACGATTCTCTAGTCCACCATCAAGTGGAACAAAAGGAAAAAGAAACCCTGCCTCCCTGCCCCAAGAGAGAGGTTTTATGAGGATGCAGTTTACAATCTTCAGTTCTTCCCCTCGAGATCCTATTCCATCTGTTAAAATCTTTTCCTGCTTCACAAAGTGGAGTGGATTCTCCTGGCCATGAGAGATCTTCTCAGTGAGGCCTCAGGCAAATCCTGCTCTCTATCCACTCCTTCCCCACTTGCAAATGTATATAAATAAGTGAAGCATCTTAAAGGTTCCTTGAAGAACCAAATGGAAGCAGAAGAACTTGTGGGGAGTCAATACAGGAGCTGCAGGAGGAAGGGGGACTTAGTGGGTGAGGAACAGCTTGTTATGTTAAGAAGGATCAAGCCAAACAACTCCATATAATTAGAATCAGAATATATGTTTATTTTCCAAGTTAATAAGTCGATCCTTTTGATCTCATTTCTATATACATTGTTTCACTGGAACACGGATTAGAGTGGAGAGCAAAGTAGTGGCTAGTACCTTTTATATCAGGTGGGAGGGGTGAGTTGGAACATTGCATCATGGGACATGTATTTTAAATGGAATATGTCATATTGATAATGTTTATTCTATATTAAAACATTCTGGTATTTCATCTTAACACAGCTTGGCCTCTGACCTGTCCCTCTGTGCAACCTTGTATCTTGAAAGATGCAGATGTGCGTCCTGCATATCCCTGCATCTAGGCGTCCACTCCGGAAGGAAATCCTTCCCTTTCCTTCTCAGGGTTGCAGCCCAATCCAAAGCATCCACTCACCACATTGCTCCACTTTCTGGAGCTCCACATCCACAATGAACGTGACTCGTGTTCTCCCAGGAGCCTTGGTGCTGCCCTCCAGTTGGCAGGTTGGAGAACTTGGAGCACCAGCCCCTGGGTCCCTCTTCCTTTTCCCTCCAAAGCAGGAAAAACATCTGAAAAATGCCCTAGAAGAGAGAAAAAGGGATGTAAGGGACCAACGATAGCCTAGTTTCCATAATCACTTTGATTCAAGAAACCAGGGTTAATTCAAGAACACATACACACAGCCAGTTCCCCTTTCTTAAGAGGACAAGAAATGGCTGTCTCCCCCCGTCCTCCACAGAATGTCCCAATCCTCTGAGAAATTGGCTACAAAATGGGAAGGTTCCCCAGAGCCCAGCAGCCTTTATGAAGACCTACTGACATCCTAGAGACCTAGACGCCATCTTCGCTCTGATCATCATCCACTGACAGAAACTGACAATTGACTGGCATAGAAACCACTTCAAAGCCAGTAGAATCCTCATGGAGATGACAGGCCTCCTTTGGGATCCTATCAAAGCTCACCACCTCCACCTTTCTACACACACCAATGCCAGCCCAAGGTCTCTGGGAACCTACTAACTACTCACCAAAGCTGCCTATTTCAATCTTTTGGCACAGAAGGCATGGCCCTTTGGTTGTAGACCTTGATGGGGGGTGTGTTTTTTGTTGTTGCAAAAAAAAAAGGGTCAGCTCCGTGTTATTTCTGCTTAGTGCAGACACCTATTTCGTCATGCCAAAGTATTGTTAGACAAACTGTGTTTAATGGCAGAGAGAGAGAGAGAGATTCTTTCTCCTGATTTTTAAATTCAGACATCATTTCTCATACAGCAATGCAGAATTTTTCTGCTTTGGGATACAATTGTTATTGAATAGCTGATTGGTTTTACCTAATAATATTAATTCCAAATATTACCAGAATTTCCTTTCTGTGAGTGTATATAAAATACTATCTATCTCACCTAATTTTTAAGGAAAGGTATGGAAGTCCCTGAGGTGCGACTTTTACAAAAATTACTGTTAACGTTGATACTTCTGCAGATTCTTTCAATTCATTCTTAATGTACTTAGCTGTATTACTGGAATTTGCAAACGATGATGTATCATCTGCCAAAAAAGTCCCTGGCTTAAGAGTGGCTAAGATTCCAAATTCTGTCATTTCCTTGCATTTGTATGTAAGTCAGAACTCTTCCTGACCGGACTGCCCGATCCAAAGCATCCACTCGCCACATTGCTCCACTTTCTGCTGCTCCACACCCACAATGAACGCGACTCGTGCTCTCCCAGGAGCCTTGGAGAGCCTCTCTCCAGTTGGCAGGTTGGAGAATATGCAGCCCCAGCCCCTGGGTCCCTTGCCTTCTTCCTTTTCCCTCCAAAGCAGGAGAAACCCCTGAGAAAAGCCCTAGAAGAGAGAAAAAGGAATATAAGGAAAGGAACCAACTAAAGCCTAGTTTCCATCATCACTTCGATTCAAGAAACCAGGGTTAATTCAAGACCCCTCCCCTCGCCCCCTTCCCCTTACCTCAGTGGACAAAAAATGGCTGTTCCCCCCACCTCCTCTGGGGAATGTCCCTACACTCTGAGAAATTGGCTGCAAAATGGGGAAGGCTCCCCAGAGGCCAGCGGCCTTTAAAAAGACCTGCTGACATCCTAGATGTATGATCATCATCAACTGACAGAAACTGACAATTGACTGGCATAGAAACAATTTCAAAGCCAGCAGAATCCCTAAGGAGATGACAGTCCATTGTGGGAGTCAAAGTATCCTTCATTTTTGAGCGTAGAGTATTCTTCCTCCGTCGGCATATTTAACGTCAAAGTTCCATTTCTTTCAAGGTCTTTGTCCATTAGGTCTACAAGAAAAGTCTCTGAATTTATATTCACTTTAAGAACGTTGTAAGGAAGAGGTGAATCCTCCTCCAACACTTGTTTGCTTTGTCCCATGTCCATCAACAATTGTAAAAGGTTCCTTCCTTACATTTACATCTCCAAAGAGGAAGTCATGGCTCCTTTAAAGTTAGGTCACCTGCATGGGGAAAAAAGGTGAGACAAATGAAGGAAAGAAGGTGGCAAATGGAAGCAAAATGAGAACACCTGAAGGATACAGAGATGTTGCAGTTTATCTCTTGGCTACATAATTGGAGTCATCCTCAAATTATGACAATAATTGAGTCACAAGGGTGGTGCGGCAATTTTAACTTAACTTTGATGATCAGTCTTAAGTACCTTCATGTATTACTTTACCAGTCAGTATAGATACAGGAGCTGCAGGGGGAGGGGGGACTTAGTGGGTCAGGAACAGCTTGGCCTCTGACCTGTCCCTCTAGGCAATCTTGAATCTTCAAAGATGCAGGTTTGTGTGCTGCATATCCCTGCATCTAGGGATCCACTCTGAAAGGAAATCCTTCCCTTTCCCTCTCAGGGTCGCAGCCCAAATCAAAGTGTCCACTCACCACATTGCTCCACCTTATGGAGTTCCACACTGATGATAAATCTGACTCGTTTTCTCCCAGGAGCCTTGGTGCTGCCCTCCAGTTGGCAGGTTGGACTTGGAGCATCAGCTCCTGGGTCCTTTGCCTTCTTTGTTCTGTCTCCAAAGCAGCAGAAATATGTGAAAAAGCCTCAGAAGAGAAAAAGGAATGTAAGGAAAGCCTCGTTTCCATAATCACTTTGATTCAAGAAACCAGAATCACTTTTACCCTTGATTTGGTTTCATGAGACAGGCTGGGTTTCACAGCCATGTGAGTTTATCAAATTTTAAAAGGTTTTCCTAGTTCGGTTAAGGCTTGTAACTTATCCAAATCAATTGGAAAGTATTCAATCAAGTCTTTTACCACCAATAAGGAATTAAAGATAAAATGTCTGGAACATATTTACTTCCCCACCTTCCCAAGAGGACAAGAATGGCTGTTTCCCTCTCTCTGTGGAATGTCCCAATCCTCTGAGAAGGCTACAAAATGGGGAAGGTTCCCCAGAGCCCAGCAGCCTTACTGACATCCCAGATCTTTGATCACCAATAACTGACAGAGACTGGCAATTGACTGGCATAGAGACCCTACAAAACCAGTAGAATTCCAGGAGGTGACAGGTCTCCTTTGGGATCCTATCAAAGCTCACCTTTTCCACCCAAAATGTGATCACAGGACTTCAGGGTGGTGCGGCAATTTTAACTTAACGATGATCAGAAGTGT
Source organism: Naja naja (assembly GCA_009733165.1). Lineage (NCBI taxonomy): Eukaryota > Metazoa > Chordata > Lepidosauria > Squamata > Elapidae > Naja > Naja naja. The sequence goes on along the minus strand of CM019159.1, from coordinate 12,807,602 downwards.
CTTCATTTATTACTTTATTAGTAATCAAGTTGCCTTCATTAATGAAATGATCATTTTCAGGCACCCAAATTCTACCAGGCGCTGCTGGACTTCAGTGATCTGGAAGAGACAGAAAATTGCACTGTACTGTTGCCAAGTGTCTTGCAGGGTTATTCCCTGTCTTCCTTGGCCCATTGACCCAAGAATTAGCAGCAAGAGATCCTCTCCACGATTCTCTAGTCCACCATCAAGTGGAACAAAAGGAAAAACCCTGCCTCCCTGCCCCAAGAGAGAGTTTTTATGAGGATGCAGTTTACAATCTTCAGTTCCCCTCGAGATCCTATTCCATCTGTTAAAATCTTTTCCTGCTTCACAAAGTGGAGTGGATTCTCCTGGCCATGAGAGATCTTCTCAGTGAGGCCTCAGGCAAATCCTGCTCTCTATCCACTCCTTCCCACTTGCAAATGTATATATAAATAAGTGAAGCATCTTAAAGGTTCCTTGAAGAACCAAATGGAAGCAGAAGAACTTGTGGGAGTCAATACAGGAGCTGCAGGGAAGGGGGGACTTAGTGGGTGAGGAACAGCTTGTTATGTTAAGAAGGATCAAGCCAAACAACTCCATATAATTAGAATCAGAATATATGTTTATTTTCCAAGTTAATAAGTCGATCCTTTTGATCTCATTCTATATACATTGTTTCACTGGAACACGGATTAGAGTGGAGAGCAAAGTAGTGGCTAGTACCTTTATATCAGGTGGGAGGGTGAGTTGGAACATTGCATCATGGGACATGTATTTTAAATGGAATATGTCATATTGATAATGTTTATTCTATATTAAAACATTCTGGTATTTCATCTTAACACAGCTTGGCCTCTGACCTGTCCCTCTGTGCAACCTTGTATCTTGAAAGATGCAGATGTGCGTCCTGCATATCCCTGCATCTAGGCGTCCTCGGAAGGAAATCCTTCCCTTTCCTTCTCAGGGTTGCAGCCCAATCCAAAGCACCCACTCACCACATTGCTCCACTTTCTGGAGCTCCACATCCACAATGAACGTGACTCGTGTTCTCCCAGGAGCCTTGGTGCTGCCCTCCAGTTGGCAGGTTGGAGAACTTGGAGCACCAGCCCCTGGGTCCCTCTTCCTTTTCCCTCCAAAGCAGGAAAAAACATCTGAAAAATGCCCTAGAAGAGAGAAAAAGGGATGTAAGGGACCAACGATAGCCTAGTTTCCATAATCACTTTGATTCAAGAAACCAGGGTTAATTCAAGAACACATACACAGCCGGATTCCCCTTTCTTAAGAGGACAAGAAATGGCTTTCTCCCCCGTCCTCCACAGAATGTCCCAATCCTCTGAGAAATGGCTACAAAATGGGAAGGTTCCCCAGAGCCCAGCAGCCTTTATGAAGACCTACTGACATCCTAGAGACCTAGGCATGCATCTTCGCTCTGATCATCATCAACTGACAGAAACTGACAATTGACTGGCATAGAAACCACTTCAAAGCCAGTAGAATCCTCATGGAGATGACAGGCCTCCTTTGGGATCCTATCAAAGCTCACCACCTCCACCTTTTCTACACATGCCAGCCCAGGTCTCTGGGAACCTACTAACTACTCACCAAAGCTGCCTATTTCAATCTTTTGGCACAGAAGGCATGGCCCTTTGGTTGTAGTGCCTTGATTGGGGGAGGGCGTGTTTTGTTGTTGTTGCAAAAAAGGGTCAGCTCCGGGTGTTATTTCTGCTTAAGTGCAGACACCTATTCGTCATGCCAAAGTGTTAGACAAACTGTGTTTAATGGCAGAGAGAGGAGAGAGATTCTTTCTCCTGATTTTTAAATTCAGACATCATTTCTCCTACAGCAATGCAGAATTATTTCTGCTTAAGTGCAGACACCTATTTCGTCATGCCAAAGTATTGTTAGACAAACTGTGTTTAATGGCAGAGAGAGAGGAGAGAGATTCTTTCTCCTGATTTTTAAATTCAGACATCATTTCTCATACAGCAATGCAGAATTTTTTCTGCTTTGGGATACAATTGTTATTGAACAGCTGATTGGTTTTACCTAATAATATTAATTCCAAATATTAAGAATTTCCTTTCTGTGAGTGTATATAAAATACTATCTATCTCACCTAATTTTTAAGGAAAGGTATGGAAGTCCCTGAGGTGCGACTTTTACAAAAGTTACTGTTAACATTGATACTTCTGCAGATTCTTTCAATTCATTCTTAATGTACTTAGCTGTATTACTGGAATTTGCAAACGATGATGTATCATCTGGCTTAGAGTGGCTAAGATTCCAAATTCTGTCATTTCCTTGCATTTGTATGTAAGTCAGAACTCTTCCTGACCGGACTGCCCGATCCAAAGCATCCACTCTACTTAGCTGTATTACTGGAATTTGCAATACGATGATGTATCATCTGCCAAAAAAGTCCCTGGCTCTTAAGAGTGGCTAAGATTCCAAATTCTGTCATTTCCTTTGCATTTGTATGTATAGTCAGAACTCTTCCTGACCGGACTGCCGATCCTAAGCGATCCAGTTTTCACTGCGCCACATTGCTCACTTTCTGGCTGCTCCACCACCCACAATGAACGTGACTCTGGTGCTCTCCCTAGAAGAGAGAAAAGGAATATAAGGAAAGGAACCAACTAAAGCCTAGTTTCCATCACTTGATTCAAGAAACCAGGGTTAATCAAGACCCTCCCCTGCCCCCTTCCCCTTACCTCAGTGGACAAAAAATGGCTGTTCCCCCCACCTCCTCTGTGGAATGTCCTTACACTCTGAGGAATTGCAAAATGGGGAAGGCTCCCAGAGGCCAGTGCCTTTAAAAGACCTGCTGACATCCTAGATGTATGATCATCATCAACTGACAGAAACTGACAATTGACTGGCATAGAAACAATTTCAAAGCCAGCAGAATCCCTAAGGAGATGACAGTCCATTGTGGGAGTCAAAGTATCCTTCATTTTTGAGCGTAGAGTATTCTTCCGTCGGCATATTTAACGTCAAAGTTCCATTTCTTTCAAGGTCTTTGTCCATTAGGTCTACAAGAAAAGTCTCTGAATTTATCTTTATATTCACTTTAAGAACCTTGTAAGGAAGAGGTGAATCCTCCTCCAACACTTGTTTGCTTTGTCCCATGTCCATCAACAATTGTAAAAGGTTCTTCCTCCTTACATTTACATCTCCAAAGGGGAAGTCATGGCTCCTTTAAAGTTAGGTCACCTGCATGGGGAAAAAAGGTGAGACAAATGAAGGAAAGAAGGTGGCAAATGGAAGGAAAATGAGAACACCTGAAGGATACAGAGATGTTGCAGTTTATCTCTTGGCTACATAATTGAGTCATCCTCAAATTATGACAATAATTGAGTCACAAGGGTGGTGTGCAATTTTAACTTAACTTTGATGATCAGTCTTAAGTACCTTCATGTATTTTTACCAGTCAGTATAGATACAGGAGCTGCAGGAGGAGGGGGACTTAGTGGGTCAGGAACAGCTTGGCCTCTGACCTGTCCTCTAGGCAGTCTTGAATCTTCAAAGATGCAGGTTTGTGTGCTGCATATCCCTGCATCTAGGGATCCACTCTGAAAGGAAATCCTTTCCTTCCTCTCAGGTCGCAGCCCAAATCAAAGTGTCCACTCACCACATTGCTCCACCTTATGGAGTTCCACACTGATGATAAATCTGACCTGTTTTCTCCCAGGAGCCTTGGTGCTGCCCTCCAGTTGGCAGGTTGGACTTGGAGTCAGCTCCTGGGTCCTTTGCCTTCTTTGTTCTGTCTCCAAAGCAGCAGAAATATGTGAAAAGCCTCAGAAGAGAGAAAAGGAATGTAAGGAAAGCCTGCTTCCATAATCACTTTGATTCAAGAAACCAGAATCACTTTTACCCTTGATTTGGTTTCATGAGACAGGACGGGTTTCACAGCCATGTGAGTTTATCCAATTTTAAAAAGGTTTTCCTAGTTCACAGGTTAAGGCTTGTAACTTATCCAAATCAATTGGAAAGTATTCAAAGTATTACCACCAATAAGGAATTAAAGATAAAATGTCTCTGGAACATATTTACTTCCCCCACCTTCCCCTTTCCCAAGAGGACAAGAAATGGCTGTTTCCCCTCCCCTCTCTGTGGAATGTCCCAATCCTCTGAGAAATTGGCTACAAAATGGGGAAGGTTCCCCAGAGCCCAGGCCTTACTGACATCCCAGATCTGATCACCAATAACTGACAGAGACTGGCAATTGACTGGCATAGAGACCCTACAAAACCAGTAGAATTCACAAGGAGGTGACAGGTCTGCTTTGGGATCCTATCAAAGCTCACCTTTTCCACCCAAAATGTGATCACAGGACTTCAGGGTGGTGCGGCAATTTAACTTTGGGTCTTGATGATCAGTCAGAAGTGTTATGTATGTAGGTTTGAATGTTATTGGTTTAGTTTGAATTGTTCTTGTAAAATGTCAAATAGGATTGGTTTAAATAGTGCGGGAAAACCCTGCACTCTGATTGCTGGCAACTACGGCTGCTGGCTATAAGAAGCAGCCGTAGCCCAGCCAACTCGAGTCCATTCGAGCTGTAGTCACTAATAAACTCTTCACTGAAGCTCTTCGCGTCTGACTCTTCATGCAAACTTAACACTGGCGACGAAGGTGGGATTCCCCTGAAGAAGACAACGCGGAAGACAAGCAGAAGAGCGAGATGGCTGCGCTGAACACCCCCAGCCCTGTTGATCCAGCGGCAGAAGACTGGGAATCGGAAATATGCGGATCGCTTCCAAATGTAATTGGAAGGAAAGCGACTCTCGCTTGATATCCCGGAGAAGCAGAAGAGGGCGTCTTTCTTATGCACTGCGGTCCGGCAGTCTTCAAGATGGCGAAGGCATTGGCGGGAGCTGCAGACTTGAAGGTAATGGAGTGGCCTGATTTAGAAAAGCTTTTAAGAGCCCATTATGCCCCACAAGTATCATGCCTCATTAAGAGACATGAGTTTTATCATTGGGATCAAGGGGAAAGCGAAAATGTTAATGACTTCGTGGCAAGTTTAAGGGACATTGGGGTGCTTGTGAGTTTACCAACTTAGAAGAGGCCATGCGTGATCGGTTTGTTCTAGGCCTTAAAGATAAGGTCTTACAGAGCAAATTACTAATGAAACCTAAGATCACGTTTAAGGAGGCCATAGAAGAAGCTGTTTCAGCGGAAGCAACCAAGTCCTCAGCAGCAGCCATGAAGAAAATTAACAAGGCCTCAAGCCATTCTGATGTGGAAAAGTCCAAACAACCCATTGAGCAAATAGACTCTGATTCAGACTGTAGTGAGGTGGAGGAAGGAATTTATAGACTCAGAATGGAGAAGAAAAGGAAAGACCTTGGAAAAAGAGGCAAGAATTTTATTGCAGAGGCTGTGGGGGCCACCCCGCACTGAATGAAGTTTTTAGACACCATCTGCCTCGTTGTGAGAAAGAGGTCACCTAGCAAGAGTCTGCAAATCATCCAGAACTCCACCTAGTAGGAAGAAATTTCCTGAGAAAATTCAAGCCCAACAATTTCAGTGAGAAAATGGGCAACTCAGAAGCAAATGGAAAGAATGAAACTCATCAAACAATCACCATTGGTCATTCTTCACCCTTGAGAAGCAGAAAAGTACATGTGAAGGTATTCATTGAAGGAAGGCCTTGCCAAATGGAAGTGGACTCAGGCTCCTATTTATCTATGGTGTCATGGGACACTATTCACAGGCTACTTCCCAACATTCAGAAGAAACATTTCCAGAAGCAAGCACTGACTCTTAAAGACTACCAAGGGAACAAGATTCCAGTAGTTGGAACAAGAGAATTCAGCGTGAAGTTTAAAGGCCACACCAAGCGTTTGCCCCTGACCATTGTGGACAAGGATCGCCCAAGCTTGCTGGGACTTGAGTGGTTCAAGCCACTAGGCATCGAGGTGACTGGCATCAATCACGTGAGCAACTCTGAATGGGAGGAGGCCTTGAAGTCTGAGTTTCCAGAGGTCTTCAGCGAAGGATTGGGCAAGTATATGGGGACCCCTATCACTTTCAACCTAGATCCAAGGTGCCCCCAATTCGTTTAAAGCCCAGAAGGGTCCCATTTGCTTTAAAGGAAAGATGCACAATTAGACAAATTAATAGCTCAAGGGGTTTTAGAGCCCACTGACCACTCCAGATGGGAGACACCCATAGTCACACCAGTCAAGACTGATGGGTCAGTAAGAATCTGTGGGGACTATAAGGGGACACTGAACCATGCGCTGCAGCAGAAGCGCATACCAGTTCCAGTGGTGCATCATCTGTTACATTCACTTGGCAGGGGTACAGTCTTTGCCAAATTGGATCTGGCCCAGGCATATCAACAACTAACAGTTGATGATGCCACTGCAGAGGCCAAACCATTGTGACTCATAGAGGTGCTTTCAAATGTAAAGGTTACAATTTGGAGTAAGCGTGGCACCAGGCATCTTTCAAAGCCTTATGGAAAGAATGCTCCAAGGACTGCCAGGGTAGTGCCTTACTTTGATGATGTGTTAATCTCTGCTGAAAATGACACTCAGTTACAAGAAAGACTCAGAGAAGTCCTTACCAGATTCAGGAAAGTGGGGTTAAAAGTCAAGGAAGAAAAATGCACTCTTAAAACTGACAGGGTTGAGTTCCTGGGCTACATGATTGACAAGCATGGCATCCACCCTACAGATGCCAAGGTTAAAGCAATCAAAGAAGCCCCTAGACCTAAATGCAAAACAGATTTGCAAGCCTTCCTTGGACTTATTAACTTTTATCACATGTTCCTACCTCAAAAGGCAACCATTGCAGAACCATTGCACAGATTACTTGACAAAAAGTCTGTTTGGGTCTGGGGCAGGAAAGAACGATCAGCATTTAACAGTATTAAAAGACTAATCACGTCTGATGCTGTACTGATACAGTTCTCTGAGAATTTGCCTGTTGTACTGACCTGTGATGCATCCCCTTTTGGAGTGGCGGGGGTTTTTGAGCCACAGGATTCCCAGTGGGAGAGAAGCCCCTATTGCATTTTACTCTCGCACCTTGACTAAAGCAGAGAGGAATTACAGTCAATTGGACAAGAGGCATTGGCAGTTGTTGCAGCAAGAAATTTCATGAATATCTGTATGGGAGAACATTTACCATTGTTACAGATCACAAACCTTTGTTAGGCATTGTGGCAGGAGACCTACACCTATTATCCTGTCACCAAGAATGCTGAGGTGGACTGAATTTCTTGCTGCTTATTCATACAAACTTATCCACAAGCCTGGCAAGGACATTGGACATGCTGATGCACTGAGTCGTTGCCCACTTCCTTACCACAAGGAGGACTTTGAACCTGAAACACACACCTTTTTCCTAGAAACTGTTGCCAAGCTTCCAGTTCATGCTGCTGAAATTGCCAGAGAGACTGCCAAAGACACTGTTTGGCTCTCCTGTTATAGGCTGGATTAAGAAAGGTTGGCCTCTTCAAGATCTACCTCAACTTGCCCAACCTTTTAAGTCCAGGCAAACTGAATTATCTGTATTAAGAGGATGTATTTTGTGGGGTAACAGGGTGGTTATTCCTGCAAAACTGCAAAGAGAGGTTTTGGAAATGTTACATGAGGGTCATCCTGGTATTGTAAGGATGAAGGGATTGGCCAGGAGTTATGTATGGTGGCCAGGTATTGACAAAATGGTTGAAAACTGGGTTGCATCTTGTCCCAACTGTCAGGTAGTCAGGCCTGCCCCACCTCTTGCCCCACACAGGAATGGGAATGTCCTAGGGGCCCATGGTCCAGGATTCACATTGATTTTGCTGGCCCTACCAGAGGGCACACCTTTCTTATTATAGTAGATGCATATTCCAAATGGCTAGAGGTAATTCCCATGGCATCCACCACAACTGATGCTGTCATCAAGCAGCTCAGAAAACTTTTTAACCCACGGGTTACCTGATGTTCTTGTCTCTGACAATGGCCCTCAATTTACATCCAACCTCTTTGAATCCTATTTAGCACAACAGGGTATCAGACATGCCCTTACTGCCCCTGGGCACCCTTGACTAACGGCCGGGCTGGATGGTACGTTTTACCAAGGAGAAGCTTCAGCAACTGGGTCCTGGGGACATCACTGAGAAAGTTGAAAACTTCTTAGTGTTCAGCACATCACTCCTAACCCATCTAATAACTTATCCCCAGCAGAGTTGTTGATGGGTAGGAAACTTAGGTCTTCCCTTGACCGCCTTCATCCCACTTACGCACCCAACGCACCACTAGATTCCACTTCCAAAGTTCGCACATTCAGTGTGGGTGATTCTGTTTATGCTAAGAACCTTATGGGTGAACCTTTGTGGATTCCTGCTGAGATAACTCAGATCACAGGCCCTCGTTCTTACAGGGTGCAAACAGAGGATGGAGTCCTCTGGAGCAGGCACATTGATCAACTTAGATCCAGGTTACCTCAGGAACATCACACTTGTTCCTCTCTAGTTCCCTCACCTGATGTCAATTCTAGGGGAAGGGGAGGAACAGGAGGAAAATCAGCAAGCAAGAATCAACCCCATGTGTAACGAGCCATTACGACAGGAACCACTCCAAAACCTGTCACAATGCCAAAATCCATCCTTAGAAGTGGAAGATTGTACATTACTACCTGACTTGGGTGCTGACATTGGGCTGGAGATGGGTTGGGAGGAGAGACCAGATTCTAACAATCAAACAGGGTCTTCTTTCACAGGAAGTCCCAGTGGGAAATGTCAGCAGACACATTTCCTCTCTCACTGGGTGAGAATGTTAAAACTTCTGAACCACGAAGGTCTCAATACATAAGAGCCCCACCTATTTAAAAGAATACATTAGATAGGTTGGGGTTTGGTATGGACTGAACCTAGTGGGGAGGGGTGTTATGTATGTAGGTTTGAATGTCATTGGTTTAGTTTGAATTGTTCTTGTAAAATGTCAAATAGGATTGGTTTAAATAGTGTGGGAAAACCCTGCACTCTGATTGGCTGGCAACTACGGCTGCTGGCTATAAGAAGCAGCCGTAGCCCAGCCAAGTCGGGTCCATTCGAGCTGTAGTCACTAATAAACTCTTCACTGAAGCTCTTCGCGTCTGACTCTTCATGCAAACATAACAAGAAGTGTCTTCATTTATTACTTTATTAGTAATCAAGTTGCCTTCATTAATGAAATGATCATTTTCAGGCACCCAAATTCTACCAGACGCTGCTGGACTTCAGTGATCTGGAAGAGACAGAAAGAATTGCACTGTACTGTTGCCGAAGTGTCTTGCAGGGTTATTCCCTGTCTTCCCTTGGCCCATTGACCCAAGAATTAGCAGCAAGAGATCCTCTCCACGATTCTCTAGTCCACCATCAAGTGGAACAAAAGGAAAAAGAAACCCTGCCTCCCTGCCCCAAGAGAGAGGTTTTATGAGGATGCAGTTTACAATCTTCAGTTCTTCCCCTCGAGATCCTATTCCATCTGTTAAAATCTTTTCCTGCTTCACAAAGTGGAGTGGATTCTCCTGGCCATGAGAGATCTTCTCAGTGAGGCCTCAGGCAAATCCTGCTCTCTATCCACTCCTTCCCCACTTGCAAATGTATATAAATAAGTGAAGCATCTTAAAGGTTCCTTGAAGAACCAAATGGAAGCAGAAGAACTTGTGGGGAGTCAATACAGGAGCTGCAGGAGGGAGGGGGACTTAGTGGGTGAGGAACAGCTTGTTATGTTAAGAAGGATCAAGCCAAACAACTCCATATAATTAGAATCAGAATATATGTTTATTTTCCAAGTTAATAAGTCGATCCTTGTGATCTCATTTCTATATACATTGTTTCACTGGAACACAGATTAGAGTGGAGAGCAAAGTAGTGGCTAGTACCTTTTATATCAGGTGGGAGGGGTGAGTTGGAACATTGCATCATGGGACATGTATTTTAAATGGAATATGTCATATTGATAATGTTTATTCTATATTAAAACATTCTGGTATTTCATCTTAACACAGCTTGGCCTCTGACCTGTCCCTCTGTGCAACCTTGTATCTTGAAAGATGCAGATGTGCGTCCTGCATATCCCTGCATCTAGGCGTCCACTCCGGAAGGAAAGTTCTTCACCTGGGACTGCCTGTAGATCATTTTTATCTTCTGTTTTTATCTCTAAAATTCCCCTATTGCGCTGAAGAGGTGCTGCTAGTGTTTCTATCAAAATGTTAAATAATAAGGGATGAAAAGACAACCCTGCTTGGTACCTCTTGAGACACTTCCTGGACAAATACAATTCACCTGAAAGAGACTTATTTCTCTTTAGTAATTCTTCCATTAGACATTTGAAAGTCTTTTTTCTTTTAAGATAGCAGGACTGACTTTTTTATTTTTTATTTTAAAAACCACACTTTATCACCACTCCAATTTATCTTTTAGTCCATCAGTTTTTTCTTTTTTTTCTTTTTTTTAAATTTAGTAAATTTTATTTAGTTTTCAAAATTTAAAAACATAAAATAAAACTTTATACATCATTATATCAACATCAAGGCATCTTTTACATTTCCTTATCTTTCTATATACACATTTCTTTCATTATGCAATTTCAACTTAATATATAAATAAATATAGATAGATATGAATATAGATATAAGTATTTACATAGTTTCTTATTCTTTACCTAACTGCCATTTTGATTTCTTTTTATTCTTAATCCATTCATACCAGGCAGCATCCCAGACATTATAACGTATCGACTCTTCTTTGTCTCTTAATTTCATTGTTAGTCTGTCCATCTCTGCACAGTCTAAAAAATTTTTTATAACACCCTCTGGTGCTAACCAAAAAATACAGATTTTTAAGAAATGAAATATAGTAGAGAGTACAAGTTCTTTAGAGAACAAAGAGAAGGAATAATGTCCAAAGTGTATTTATTGATTCAATTCGTACAGCTGTCCATCTCAAATAAGGGACACTGGGTGGCAAACAATCCTAAAACCAATTAAAAACAGAATACAGTGCAACCCTGGTCTCAGGAAGGACAATGTTCTAGAAGGGAAGTTCTATGTCCCTGTCCTTCCTTCCTTTCATTTGCCAATACCTACCCTACCTTAATGTTCCAAACTAAAGCTACTTTCATTAATGAAACCATCCTATTTTTAGCCAGCCGAACTTCAACAGGAAATGGTGGAAACTCCTGCTGGTCTTCAGCGATCTGGAAGAGACAGAAGGAAGTCCATTGTACTGTTGCCAAAGTCTCTGTCAGAGTCATTCCCTATTTTGGCCCATTGACACAAGTATTAGCAGTAAGACATCCCATTGAAGGATTCCCTAGTTGATCAAAAGGAAAAAGAAACCCTGCCTCCCTGCCCCTTTCTCCCAAGAGAGATGTTATATCAGGATGGGGACCAAGTATAGTGGGGAACCCAAAGTTTACAATGTTCTTTTCATTTTGCTACGTACGTGGATCCTATTTGATGGTTCCTACAGTAAAGAACCTGACTCCAGATGGATGAGAAGCATTGCCAGCCATGTTCCTCAAAGTGCTGTGGAATTGGAACAGAAAAGATATCTTTCATTGGAACTTCCTATTCCCAGGAATCTCATGCTTGAAACACATACGTGCAATTTAGGGAATGTTGTTTAGGCCATTGAAGCTTCCCACTCCCTCTATGGTTACTCCCAGCTTCTTAAATCCCAGGCTCTTTGGAAGAAGAAGGGAGCTGTGGGATGGCATTTCAAGCAAAGGACTCTACAAACTTTTTGGTCTCTCATCTGCAATTGTGGCCATTGAGCATTACAGTTAAAGAGGCCTCTTTGTGAAGAGGTCCCTGCATGAAGGGAAACAACTCTTGTGACAAGCCCAATTCCCATGATATTTGATGCCAGTTCTCAAGAACAATCCCCCACTTAGATTGTTCCCATATTTTGGAACATTTCACTGGAGTTTTGTGATTCAGTGAATGTTTGCACTGGCCCAATTTTCCTTCAAGCCCCCTCTGGGACTTAAGCACCCTTCCCTTCACAATAAAAATTAAATGCCCTGTTGTTGCAGACTGCTGAAGAAGGCCTCAGAACATGAGGCCAAAGGCCTCCTCCAGCAACTTCTTCTCTCCCTGAAACGAAAGACAGAGATGATGGCGTGTGGAACGTTTTCCCAGCTGTTCCAACACCAGAAAGGAAGTCCCAGAATGGTTGCTCAAGTTGGTACCTCTGAAACATTCTTGTCTCCTTTTTCCATGGAGGACAACCAAATGAACCCAAAGATCTCCAGGAGGGGAGACTCAATGTGTGGGTCCATGGCTGGGGGAACCTTGCTGTGAGATCAAAGGAACAAAGAGGTATCAGTGCCCATCTTAGGGAACAGCCCTCAGGTTCATTTTTCCCAAGAGAATAGCAGGCAAAAGAAAGAAAAGGCTGACCTGATGTCATAAATAGCAAGTAATGCAGCTAGTCCTGCTGTGGAGCTGCTTAAATTGTCCTCCATCAGAGGCTGGCAGGGAACAAGAGTGGAGAGAAGCAGAGAAGGGAAAGTCAGCCCGGCTGCTCCAGCCCTCCCTTTTCTTTTCCCCAGCCCCTGTTGACCTGTTTTAATACTCCATCTTCCCTGTCAGTAGAAAGGAAGCTGAGCCCCAGGTTAAGGACCTTTTGCACAGGCCACATTTTGACAGTCCAGGCAGGGCAGCTTTTCTCCCCTCCCTCCATTGCTCCTGTCTCTCCCTCCTGGGTTTGTTTGCCTCCAGTTGCCTCCTGCCTTCTTCTTTCTTGCCAAGACAGGCAGCCTGTAAAGGTCCTTGTCTGGAATTGCCATTTTCCCGCTCTGCTGCAATGAAAAAAAAATTCAGGCTGTAGGTTGGGGGGCTGTGGGGCATCTTGCCCCCAGGGCCCCCCATGTTCTCCCTTTCAGAAGGGACGCTTGAAATCCTTCTGAAGCTCTCTCCGTTCACATGAGGTAAAATTATTATTAAATAGTTGGACAATCTTTTTAATAGTATTAAGTCCTAGATCCCTTTCTCTGGGTATATTTAAACTATCAGCTACTAGTTCCTTGATCTGTCGTTGAAAAAGAATTTACAAAGGTTTTTAATTTTTTAAAAAACATTTTAAAAAATATATAATTCAAGGCAGATGAACATACCCAATCCTCCTTCCTCTTGTTGTCCCCATAACAACAACCCTGTGAGGTAGGTCAGACTGAGAGAAAGTGACAGGCCCAAAGTCACCCAGCAACTTTCTTGCATCAGGCAGCACTCGAACTCAGTGCCTCCTGGTTTCCAGCCAGGTGCCTTAACCACTAGAGCAAACTGCCTCTAATACTATCTTGGACTTTATACCCATCCCATTTTTTTTTCTCTTTTAGTCCAGCAGGTTCTTTCCGCTGCCTGCTCACAACACTTTTCAGTATACTTTGGGCTTTTGCTTTTAGAATCATAGACTCATAGGGCTGGAAGGGACCTTGGAGGTCTTCTAGTCCAACCCCCTTTCGATTGGCCTTAGGAGAGAAGAATCTATGCGCACCCTTGATCTGAAAGCTTTAACTCTGGCAATTGTTCTGTCTTGAGATGAGATACCCATTAAAGTAGCCTTTTCTGTTTTTTTCCCCTGATTCCTCTAATTCTCCATTTATTTCTTTTGCCCTGATCCTGCATCTCAGCCAGATCCAATCTAATGTCAGTTACAGCTCTCTGGGCTTTTGCCAGATGGAGCTTATTTCCCCACAGAGCATCAGCCCCTCAGCCAGTGGTCTGGGAAGGCCCTGAAGCAGGAGTCAAGCCTTTCCTCAGCTGATTCCCTTCTTCATCCCCTTCCTCCTTTAACCCTCCTTGAAGGTCCTTCGCCTCATTTTTTTAAATCAGGTCGACTTTCTTGCCCTCGAATGAGGCGTTTTCTACTTCGCTGCTGGGGTCCTGGATTCTTCCCTCTAGGCCTCAATTCCTCAGCCATGTCAAAAATGGCTCTTTTTTAGGCCTTGTATCTTTTGTTAGCCTTGCCGGTTGGCTACATATTAGTTAAAGGAAAATGGCAGGGCTCAGCCCAAAAGCTGGGCCTGAGGGGGAGCAAAGGGCTCAGCAGGCCAGAGAAGGACCCAGAGAGGACATTGACTTTAATCCCATAAAAGATTCAGCACTCTGGCGACAAAAACGTTCCACACTCTTTTCAGAATCACATATAGACACAGATTTTTCTCAACAATTGAGTAAAACGATTAAGGTAAATGATTAAGCTTGCCCTCAGAAGTTGTGGGTGCTTTATCACTGGTGGCTTTTAAGAAGAGACTGGACAGTCACTTGTCTGAAATGGTATAAGGTGTCCTGCTTGAGCAGTGGGTTGGACTAGAAGACTTCCAAGGTCCCTTCCAGCTCTACTCTGATTGATTGATTGACTGATTGATTGATTGATTGACTGACTTGGGGTCTAATTTATTTATTATAAACTGCCCGAATCCTGCCTGGGCCTGCAGGAGCCCATTTGAAGCAAACATGAGGCAGAAAAGCCTCTTTGCTGTCCTGTCTAATGCTGCTGCTTTTATCTCCGTTGAAAAATATGAGGGGGAAAAGGGCCAGCAGACATGAGGGCTTCTTTCTTTGGCCTGAGAACGGTCAGCCCCAAGGCGTCTTCTCCCTTGACAGCGTGCTGTATCTAGAAGAGACAAGGCCCCTTTCCTGACCAGCATCTTAATGGTCACCTGGATTTTTGCAGCCCAGATGTGGTAGGCCTAGGAAATGAGGAGGGAAAATCCTTCTTGCAAGCCCTTTGCCTTCCTTAGTGCCTCGTGGGCTACTTTACTCCCTGGATTTCTTACGGTTGTTCAGATGCAACTGGCTAATCCAAATGGTGGTAGCCTGTAGTTTCTGAATCATAATTTATGCCTTTTGTGTGAATCCTGCAATAGTAAGTTATCTGTAATAGTAAAGTGCTCTTTGTTATGTATGCAGGTTTGAATGTCATTGGTTAAGTTTGAACTGTTCTTGCAAAATGTCAGAAATGATTGGTTTAAAAGTGCGGAAAACCCTGCACTCTGATTGGCTGGCAACCGCTGCTGGCTATAAGTAGCAGCACAGACCAGCCAAATTGGGTCTGTTATGAGCTGTAGTCACTAATAAACTCTTCACTGAAGCACTCCGCGTCTGACTCTTCATGCAAACTTACACTCTTCATGTGTTTTCTTTTTATTAAAGGAAGCCAAACATGTATGTCTCATGACATCATGTGTGGTAGAAACCCAACTTTGGCCTCCTGGTGAAGGCACCAGCCTAGAAAGTTGGAGACTTACCCATGAAAGCCAGCTGTCCAGTCATTCTCGGCTCAACCCACCTGACAGTTTTGTTGCTGATGGAAAAAGAGAAGGAGGAAGGTATGTTGGGGTTTTTTTTGCTGCCTTGAGTTATTTGTAAAAGTGATAAAGGTGGGATATGAATGAACAGACCTAAGAAAATAGGTCAGATGAGTACAGCATGTTTGATTAATGATGGAGAACCTCCAAGTACCTTTTAATAATGCCAATAATTATAAAAGCCTATGGACTTTAAGTAACAATGCTGTCCACTTTCCTATTTTTGTTTTTCCTACTTGCTAGTCTGTCACAATTACTTGTATACTCTTGGAATAGCACTAGCACTTAGACTTACTTCACAGTGCTTTACGGCCCTCTGTAAGCAGTTTACACAGTCAGGATATTGCCCCCAAAATCTGGGTCCTCATTTTACTCACCACAGAGGGATGGAAGGCTGAGTCAACCTTGAGCTGGTGAGAATCGAACTACTAGTAGTCAGCAGAATTAGCCTGCGATATTGCATTGCGTCAGCACAGCTCTTAATAGGAATAGGAATTGCTCCTTTGATCCTCCTTAAACAGTTCGCCTGAAAATTCAGTATTACTAAAACACTACGTTTAAAAAAGTACTGTACAAATCAGATATCATATCATAGAACCTAAAATATAGAATAATAAAGTTGGAAGGGGCCTTGGAGGTTTTCCAATCCAAACCCCTGCCCATGGCAAGAGTTGCTACACCATTCCTGACTTCCTTTTGGCTTGGTGGGATCATAGAAGAATAACAGACTAACAAAACAGAATAATAGAGTTGGAAGAGACCCTTGAGGTCCTCCAGTCCAACACCCCCACCCAAGCAAGAGACCCTGTACCTATTCAATCTCTTCTTTAAAACCTCCAGTGATGGAGCACTCGCAGCTTCTGAAGGCAAGCTCTTCCACTGGTTAATTTTCTCACTTTTAGGAAATTTCTCCTTAGTTGTATGTTGCTTCTCTCCTTGATTAGTTTCCATCCATTGTTTCTTGTTTGCCTTCTGATGCTTGGGAAAATAGGTTGACTTCCTCTTCTTTTTGGCAGCCCCTCAGACATTGGAACACGGCTATCATGTCACATCTAGTCCTTCTCTTCCCTAGAATAGACAAACCCAATTCCTGCAACTGTTCTTCATAAGTTTTAGCCTCCAGTCCCCGAGTCATCTTTATTGCTCTTTTCTGCACTCTTTCCAGAGTTTCTACATCTTTTCCATAACATGGCGAGCAAAACTGGATGCAGTATTCTAAGTGTGGTCTTACTAAGGCTTTATAAAGTGGTACCAATACTTCATATGATCTTGATTCTATCCCTCTGTTAAGGCAACCTAGGATTAAGTTGGCATTTTTGACTGCTGCTGCACACTGCTGGCTCATATACGTTGGGGGAAATAAAAAGCACACAGCACGGCAATACAAAGGGAATTGGTCGGGAAGCTGACTAAGAGCTGTGTCAGTGACTCTTGCTCAGGCAGCTAGCTGAGTGGAGCTTCCATATAAAGAGGCAATCTACAACCAAAAGCTTTATCTTCTGTGCCAAAAGATGAGAAACAGTCAACTTTGGTGATTTGTTGTAGGTTCCTAGAGACCTTCTTCTGGCATTAGTGTGTGTAGAAAAGGTGAAGATGAGGGTCTTGGACAGGGTCCCAAAGGAGGCCATAATCACATCCTTGAGGACTCTACGGGCTTTATGATGTCACCCATCCAGCTCAACTGTCAGTTTCTGTCAGCTCTCCGTGATCTGAGTGAAGATGGCTTCCAAGATGTAAGTGGTCTTCAGAAGGGCTCCTGGACTCTGGGTAACATTCCCCATTAAGCCAATTGCTGAGAGGATTGGGAGATTTCAGGGGTGGGAACAGCCATCTGTGGTCCCCTTAGGAAAGGTAAATAGGAGGCAAATGTGTTCCAGAGCAGTTTTACCTTTCATACCTGATTGGTGCTAAAAGACGGGCTTGATTACTTTCCAGTTGATGGGGATCACTTAGCATCCTTAACCTCTGAATGAGGAAAATCTTTTGAAATTTGATCAACTCAGGTTCCTATGGGACGTGTCCAGTAATGTAAAACCAAACCAAAGTTAAAAGTGATGACTCCGAGCCAGGAGTACTAGTTTTCTACTCTGGTTTCTTTCATCACAGGGTGTTGATATGTAATTGAACATGTGTTCAATTGAATCAAAGCGATTGTAGAAAATAGAATCCTTTCCTTTCCTGACATTCCCTTTTCTCTCTTCTAAGGCATTCTTCAAGTGGTTTTTTTTTCATGATTTGGAAAGAAAAGAAGGAAGGTGAGCAATGAGGAGCTGGTGTTCAAAGTTCTCCAACCTGCTGACTGGAGGACAGGACCAAGTCTCCTGGGAGTAAAGCAGACAGATTTATTATTGAGACGAACTCCAAAACGTGGAGCAATGCGGTGAGTAGATGCTTAGAATTGTGCTGGGGCATTGAGAGTGAAACATCCAAGGTCAAATAGAGGGAAGGGTCAGAGGCCAAGCTGCTCCTGACCCATCAAGCACCCCCTCCTCCTGCAGCTCTTCTGTCTATACTGACTCCCCACAAGCTCTCCTGCTTCCATTTGGCTCTTCAGGGAATCTTTAAGATGGTTCAGTGGCCCTTATTTATATATATATATATATATATATATATATATATATATATATATATATATATATATATATAGGTCTTGGTGTATTCGGTCTTGTCCCGTGTAAGGTTGAGAATACCTTGGCAACGTTTACGAAATCTCATCCGTCATCTTCAGGCTGGTGTCTTCAGCTTTGTTCTCCTGGGAGAAGTGTGATCGTGGCTGTTTTTCCTTTTAAACTCTAGAGTTGGATGTGTTGTTACTTTTTGATTGGTTTGTGGAGTTGATGTATGCAGATTGGATGGCTTTTTCCTGAGACCCTGTGTGGCTGAGGTGCTGGAGGTGTGTCTCTCAGCCTTTTGTGTTGTAACGACCTGGGTAATGGGCTGTGTGATGACCTTCTGAGTTCTATTGTTGTGATGTCCTGGGTGTGGTGCTGTAATCTCCTGGGTCGTTGTCTGTGTTGCAACCTCCTGATGTTTTGTGTTGTGATCTCCTGAGTTCTGTGATGTAGTATCCTGGGTGGAAGGCTGTGATGTGGCATTCTGGGCCTTGGTTTGGCTCGAGTTTGAGGTCTGGCTATGTGTTTATAGCGTGTGTCAGTTTGCTTAGTTTGGGGGTTGGAGGGGGTGTAGCAGCTGGTGTTGCAGCCATGGTCTGGTTTCTGGATGGTGGTTGCCTTTCATCTGTGGCGTGGGCTTGGGTTTGAGTCTGGTGAAGGAGATTGGTGGTGGCATCATGTGTTATTTTGGGTCCGGTGTTGGTTTTTGTGGCTGGGACTCGTTTGTTGATTAGGCTAGTTTCCAGATGTCTGGTAGGCGGGAAGTATCATCCCGTTTATTCATGTTATGGGGTGTTTCTCTATTTCGATGGCTTCCCTAATTATTCTCTTGTTGAAGTGTTCAGTATTGGAGATAAGTTTGGATCCCTCAAAATCAATTTCATGTCCTGTGGCTTTAAGGTGCTGGAAAAGGGAGGAAGTTTTTCTTCTTTTCTGACTCATGTTCTTGTGTTCTGCGATCGTGCATTTATTCTCCTGTTGGTTTGTCCAATGTATGTGGCTGGGCAAATTTTGCATGGTATTTTATAAACTCCTTGGTTTTCTAGCTGGATCTTGTCTTTGGGGTTTCTTAAGATGTTGGCTATTTTTGATCAGTGCCAAAGGCTGTCCTGATATTGTGTTTGTGGAGAATTTTGCTGATTTTATCTGTGGTGCCTTTGATGTAAGGGAGGAGGCGATGCCATTGTCCTGTTCTGTGTCTTGGTTTTTGGGGGTCTGGATTAGGTTGGTGATTGTGCTTCTTTGGAATCCATTGGACATTAATATGTTAGTGAGGGTGTGTAATTCTGTTCTCAAGTGGTCTTTGTCAGCTAGGCGTTTGGTTCTGGAGATGAGGGTCTTGGCTACGGAGTTGATCTGTGCAGGGTGGTGATGGGATTGTGCATTTAAGTAGCGGTTAGTGTGTGTCTTTTTCTGGTAGATGGTGTGTCCTAGGGAGCCGTTGGGTTTTTGTAAATTAGGACGTCCAGGAACGGAAGTTGATTGTTGGTTTCTGTTTCCATGGTAAATTGTATTTTGGGGTGTAGGCTGTTGAGATGTGTGAGGAAGTTGTCCAGTTTTTCTTTCCCGTGTGGCCAAATTACGAAAGTGTCATCTACATATCTAAGCCAGAGTTTGGGTTTGTATTCGGATTTGTCTAGAGCATTGGTTTCAAAATGTTCCATGTATAGGTTAGCTATGGGTGAGAGGGTGATCCCATAGGTGCTCCTTCTATCTGTTTATATCTTTGTCCATTGTGGATGAAGTATGCGTGTTGGAAAGGCAATGGTTGGTCAGATCTAGGATGTGCTTAGGGGGTTGTATTTGTTTTGGATAGCTGTCAAGGCTTCTTTAATAGGTACTTGAGTGAAGAGGGATATGACATCGAAGCTCACAAGTAGGTCACTGGGTTGTAGGTTTTGTTTCTTTATTGTTTCTATGAAGTGGAAAGAATTTTTACGTGTGAGGTGATGGATTCTGTGTAGGGCTGGAGTTGTTTGGCGAGAAATTTGGCAAGGTTCTGTAGAGGTGAGCCTATGGAGCTGACTATGGGTCTGAGTGGTGTTCCTTCTTTGTGTATCTTGGGAGGCCATAGAGCTTAGGGCATCTAGATGATTTTTCTCTGGGGATGATTCTTTGTTGGATCTCTTCACTGATGGGCGAGGCTTTTATTTTGGATTTGGTGGTTTTCTAGATAGGTGGTGGGGTCTGTGTTTAGAGGTTTGTAAGCGGGGTCTTGGAGTAGGTTGGATAGTTTGGATTGGTAGTCAGATGTGTTCATCACGACTGTGGCGTTGCCTTTGTCTGCTGGGAGGATGATTATGTTGTTGTCTTTCCTCAAGTTGCTGAGTGCTTTTTGTTCTTCTTTGTGTAAGTTGCTTCTGGGTGGACTGCTGGAGCAGAGGACGTTGGTGACTTCAAGTCTGATTTTATTGGCTGTGTCTGGGTTAATATATATATATGGGGAAGTGGGGAGGGAGAATACAGAGAGCAGGATTTGCCTAAGGCCCCAGTGAGAAGATCTCTCATGGCCAAGATACCCACCCAGCTCTGTGAACCAGAAAAAGCTCTTTAATATATGGAATGGGGTCTCAAGGGGAAGAACGCTGCAAAGGTTGGCCTGATTTTGGAGGGTTAACTTTGTGGAGGATCGCAGCATCTGCCTCTCTTTTTTTCAGATTTCCCCACAAGGGTCAGCACCAGGAAGAAGAAGATTCCCTTCATGAAAAGAGACATTGAAAAAGAAGACAATGTGCCACACGAAGCTGCCTGCCGTAGAAGGGACTGACAGTGCAACTAATGTTTGCAGCAAGAAATCCACGAGAGGACCAGGAAGACAGACCAACCAATAGGTACCCTTTAGAATTAGGGGTTTCCATGGCTGGGCTTTTCCCCCAGGTGTGAGTGAATCCTAGTCTCAGTGTCGTGCAAAATGGAGGGGGACCCAGAAGAGTTTCACACTTCCCTTCTGAAAGGGAGAACATGGAGGATCTTTGGGGCAAGACACCCCACAGCCTCCACAATTTACAACTTGGCTACTTTCCATTGCAGCAAGAGCACATCACGGTTCAGGGCCTGTATTCCATCACCATTCTGTTTCAGCTGAAGCAAAACGGGCTAATGACAGTCCCAGTGCCCATAAACAAGGACCTCTGTAGCCTTTCTGTCTTGGTAAGTAAAAGGGAGGCAGTGGCAACTGGAAGCAAGCAAAGCAGGATGTGGAGACAGGAGCAGGAGAGGGAGGGAGAAAAGCTGCCCCTGCATTTCCAGAAAGGTCAATGGAAGTTCAGCCACTCCATCAGAGAAACAGAATGCAGCTGTCACCACCTGGCCCTGCAAAGGATCCTTATACTGGAGCTAAATCTCCCGTGTGCTGATAGAGAACCTGTAGCAGAAGAACAGGTCAAAAGGGGCTGAGGGAAAAAAAGGAAGATGTGGGCTGGAGCAGCCCGGCTGACTTTCCTTCTCTGCTTCTCTCCACTCTTGTTCCCTGCCAGGCTCTGATGGAGGACAACCACTTACGCACCTTCACAGCAGGACTAGCTGCATTACTGGCTATTTATGACATCAGGTCAGCCTTTTCTTTCTTTAGCCTGCTATTCTCTTGGGAAAAATGAATCCAAAGGCTGTTCGCTAATGTGGGCACTGATGTTTCTTTTTTCCATTGATCTCACAGCAAGGTTCCCCCAGCCAGGGACCCACACGTTGAATCTCACCTCCTGGAGATCTTAGGGTTCGTGTCCTTGTTGTCAACAGGCCAAGAGAAGACAGGGAATGACTCTGCAAGTCACTCTGGCAACAGTACAATGGAATTCTTTCTGTCACTTCCAGTTGAGTGAAGTCCAGGAGGCATTTCCACATTTCGATTGAAATTCAGCTGGCTGAAAATGAGGATAGTTTCATTAATGAAGGTAACTTTAAGGTGAGTGGGGAGGTAAGATACCAGTACATGAAATGAAGGAAAGCAAGCTCCATAACTTAATTGAATTTAATCAAATTAAATCCCTAACCCAAACCCTACCGCAAATCAAAATAACCGCTAACCCTCATCATGCTTTTCTAACATGTGTGAAATGTTGCAGTGTGCTTTAAAAATAAAGAATGATGGGGAGTTATTCTCCCATCAATAATGGTTATCAATCCAGACACCTGGCAGAAAAAAGTAGGCAACAAAGTTAGTTACATCACCACCTACAGGCCAAAACTAATCCTGAAGCAAAGTTAGAACTTCAAGGCAGCTCAGCTTCCTCACCACATCTCTCAACATTTGCAAATGGTTGGTGGACGAAGCACCTTTCCATCCTGGTGTCACTCAGATGTTCTCCAAACTCATTCTGCTTCACTCCTGCCTGTCCTTGCTGGCCTTGTGTTTGTCGGTTGAACCAACTTGGCAGAGAATTCACAAGCTTGTACCTTGTAGAGTGCCTGTTCTAATGCTGCTGTGGTCCAGGAATGAAGTTGCTACTCGGAGAATAGTCTGCAGAGGCTGAAGAGAATCCTCCTTCCTTTTCCCATAGCAGAGCAGGGGCAAATGGGGAGGTGAGAGAAATACAGGAGCCTGAAAGTGATTCAGCTTTTGTCTCAGTAGAGAGGTTGGAATCCTCCTATCACAGGTTCTGTTTTTGCTTTCTTTCAGTGACAGGCTCTCATATTGGGCAGGAGAAGGACCACAAGTCACCTCCGTCCCAGGCAGGAGATGAAGGACCACTCTTGGCAGACTTCCAAGATGAATTCCATATGCTGAAGGAGCTCCTGACTGAGTTGGCTGGCACTGAACAGCCTTTTTCTTCCATTGAGCCTCTCCATCGGAAGACCCTCCCAAGAAGGGCCTTAAAGGGAAGTGTCCCAATCCTGAATCTCCACTTTGATCCAAGAGATCCAGGATCAGTGTGACAAGAGGGCCCAGTCCTCAGACCCCGTGGAAATCTAAATCACCTAAATGGAAAGAAAAATCCCTTTCATTGTAGAGCCTCTAGCCAATAAATTCAAGGAAAAGCAGAAGATAACAGCATTATTTATGTATGTGTGTATGTATGTATGTATGTATGTATGTATGTATGTATATGTATGTATGTATGAATGATGGGATTTATATGCCGCCCTATCTCCCGAAGGACTCAGGGCGGCTCACAACTACAAGAAGACACAGAATACAAAAATTAAAAATATTAAAAATATTAAATCCCAACAATAATTTAAAACCCACAACAAACAATAAAACCAGTAAAAGCCAATAAACCCACCCCCCTCAGTCCAGGTCGGCCTGCTGGAAGAGCCATGTCTTCAGGTCGCGACAGAAGGATCGAAGGTCAGGAGCCAACCGCAACTCCAAGGGCAGCTGGTTCCACAGGGTGGTCACCCCCACAGAGAAAGCCGACCTGGCTGGCCCCTAAGGAGGCCCTGTCTGTGTGAGCACACCAGGCGCTGGGAGATCGTTGCCAGCAGTAGATGGTCCTGCAAATACCCCGACCCTAAGCCATGTAGAGCTTTATAGGCAATTACCAGCACCTTGAAACTCACCTGAAGGGCAACCGGCAACCAATGCAGCTCACGCAGGAGGGGTGTAATATCACCCTTGCGGTCGCATTCTGCACCAGCTGAAGCCTCCGAGTGGTCCTCAAGGGCAACCCCATGTAGAGAGCATTGCAGTAGTCCACATGGGAGGTAACGAGTGCATGAGTAACTATGTAAGGCATCTCCGTCCAGATAGGGGCACAGCTGGTGCACCAGGAGAACCTGAGCAAACGCCCCCCTGGCCACGGCTCCCACCTGCTCCTCTAAGCTGAGCCGTGCATCCAGGAGGACACCCAAGCTGTGCACCCTCTCTGGGGGTAACACCTCTCCCCCCACAACCAAAGGTGGAACATCCTGGACAGTCTGAGATGCAGGTACGTACAGCCACTCGGTTTTGGCCGGGTTGAGTCGAAGCCTGCTATCCTGTAAGAGCTGGGCCAAAGGGCAGCTTCTCCAAACTAAAGAGAAAGCTGATGGAGTCCGTACTAGTGTTTCATCCTTGGGGTACAAGAACCTTGATTGTTGCCTTCACTATCCAACCTTCTCCCCATCATCTGCCTAAGCCACAATCACAGCCTTGGCAAAAAATGTCATTCCTTGTTGTGTCTTTGTCGACTCCGCTACCAAAGGCTTTGGAGAAGCAGATGCCCCTTGCTGCCCCAAAGCCCTGGGATTCTGGATTTCCACACACCAGGGCTTGGAGAATCCAGGCTGGATGGGTCTTGGAATCTTTCATGGACAAACACCTGTCCCTTCAGGAGAAGATGGAGCAAGAAGTTCAGCAGGAGAGAGGTGGCAGCCTACTGGACTTCGTTGGGCACATTCACATTTTATTGTAGTGATCTTGGTTCCCTCTAACCCTGAGGCTCCAAAAGCGAAGGGGAACTGCCTCTAGCTTCCCCACCCCCCACCCCCATCTGTCTCCCCCCATCTCTGCCTTTTTCACTGCCTGAACCTCTTAGCCACCAACCAGGAACTTCAACTGCTTCAGCCCAGTCCTGGCCACAGCCACCCTCACCACTCTCGCCACCCTGAGCTCGCTGCCCCAGCTGCCCTTCCCGGTCTAAGTTGCTACTGGCCTGCCTAGTTGTGGACTCAAGCTGTGGACGCTGCAAGAAAAATCTAGAGAGGAAATGCTTCTCCTAAAATAATACCTCCTCTAATACCCTGAGTTGCCGGCACTAAAAGATTTTCCTTTTGGATTAACTTTATGCATTCATATGATGAAATAAGTGTATATGATTGTCCTTTTGGATCTGTAATGTAAAATATAAAATTCATTGTTTAGAAAGAAATAAAAAAATGTTTATAAACTCCTACTTAGAAAACCATAACATATATAGACAAGCAAAACAATTATACAGGTATTCACTGTTAGGAAATTTCTCCTTAGTTTCAAGTTTCTATTCTTTCATGTCCTGCATTCAGAGAATAGGTTGATCTCCCTTCCAAGACAGCAAGGCTGTAGAGGCCCTTGTTTCTTGGCTTTGGGACTGCCATTTGCCTGTTTCTTCAGCTGAAAACAGTAGTAATGGTAGAGAAGACCTGAACGACGCTGTGCTCCTGCTGCAATGGAAAAGAGTCAGGGTCTAAGTTTGGGAGTCTGTGGGGTGTCTTGCCCCCAGGTTCTCCCTTTCAGAAGTGACGGTTGAAAAACCCTTCTGAGTCTCTCTCTATCCCAGGGAATATATTGTGCCCCCTTGAGACTGGGATTCACACCTGGGAGAAAAGCTTAGCTTTTCTCATCCATTGTCACCTCCAGAAGGAGAACTTTGCGGATGACATAAAACTATTCAACACCACTGACAATGCTACTATCCTTCAAAGCGACCTTGATTATGTGTCTGAATGGTCAAACATCTGGCAACTCCAAATCTCGACCAACAAATGCTCTGTCCTACACATTGGGTAAAAAAAATCAGTACACCAAATACAAACTAGGCGGATATGACCTCGTTGATGACCCTCACTCTGTCAAGGACCTTGGAGTTCCCATATCAAATGACCTAAGCACCAGAGCTCACCGTAACATTGCCAAAAAGGCATTAAGAGTTGTAAATCTAATGTTACGAAGCTTCTCCTCCAGAAATATCGAATTGCTAACTAGAGCATACAAAACTTTTGCTAGACCAATACTCGAATACAGCTCATCTGTCTGGAATCCGCACTGTATATCAGACATTAATACAATTGAGCGAGTCCAGAAGTATTGCACGAGAAGAGTACTACACTCTTCTGCTTGCAACAGAATACCCTACACCACCAGGCTTGAGATTTTGGGCTTGGACAACCTTGAACTACGCCGCCTACGGTTAGACTTAAGCGTAGCACACAAAATTATCTGCTACAATGTCCTACCAGTCAATGACTACTTCAACTTCAACCACAACAATACAAGAGCAAACTCAATGTAAACTGCTTCAAACTTGACTGCAGAAAATACGACTTCAGCAACAGAGTGGTCAATGCCTGAAATGCACTACCTGACTCTGTTGTTACATCCTCTAACCCCCACTCCTTTAATCTCAAACTAACCACTATTGACCTCACCCCATTCCTAAGAGGTCTGTAAGGGGCGTGCACCATCGTGCCTACCGTCCCTGTTCTATTGTGCTCATTTATTCTTACCTATTTCCTGTAAGTGATTGACAAATCAAATAAATGAAATAAATAAAAATAAAACTTTCCAGAGGGCTGAGGTCATCCTGAAGGAAAGAACACTCCAGGCCCAACCCTTCCCAAAATTTTTGCAACCAATTCCAGTAATAGTGCTGCAGATTCAAAAATAGGCTTTGTGTCTATGGATGTCTTCTGCTAATTTAAGGCAGAACGTGGGCCAGTCTACAGATTTAGATGCAGAATAGGAAACTTAAACAGAAACTAATCATTGTAAACATAGACATGTTATCTTTTTAAAAATGCTCATTAGCATCGTCAGCTGAGAGGGAGTGCTACTATTTTGTTTCTCTAGAATTTTTTTTTTATCATATGAATGAGCTTTATTTCAAACAGTAAATAGATATTTTAAAAGCTGGATTGATAGTGCAGAAATCAGTTGTATCACCTTCATCCAAAATCTTTTCCAATTCCAACAAGGTATCATTCTCACTAAACTTTTTTTTATAAGCCAGTGAATAAAAAAAGAACCCACCCATTTATAGAAACTTCTCACGTCAGTAAGGTTGCTCTAATTCTATACGATATCATCAAAGAGAGTAAAAGAATGGAAATGGAAATGGGCTGGTCACGTAGCAAGAGGAACTGAGGGCAGGTAGACCAAGGCAGTCATAGAATGGATCCCACTTGATCAAAAGCATCCACGAAGGAGATCTAAAATAAGATGGATAAACAACATTATTAAGTATTGCGGGCCCAATTGGCAAAAAAATCAGGTCTGTATTGGTTGGAAACATGCTATGCTGGCTGGAGAATTCTGGGAGTTGAAGTCCACATGTCTTAAAAGTTGCCAAGTTTGGAGACCTCTGGGCTAAAATGATGATGATGATGGTGATAGATGTTTTATTACTTCAATGAGAAACAAGTCCCAGATTCAGCAAAGGATATTCCCAAAGCAGCTTAAAATTCTTTCTGGAATTAAACAGTTTGACCCTGTCATTGTACATCTGCACTTAATGCCAATCAAAATCTAAACAACAGGCAAAATGATGTAACAGATGTGCATGCCACAAACAGCAGTTCTCCATTTCACTCTGCATATTTCTAACCCGAAGTGCCAAAAAAAGCGTGGGCTTTTTGCCTGCATATTTTAATTAGCTGATTGTTGCCAGGTCTCTCAACCCACTTCCTGACCAATAAAACATATGGTGACTAACGCTGTAATTCTAATATGTTCCCTGCAATCTGCATAGTATTTGCAATTGAGCTTTCAAAGCTTTTCTAACAAATACCATATGCTTTGCACAATTCCTGGCTGCCTGAGATCAAAATTCTTTTGCAAGAGATGAAAAGCCTCCAACTCTCTGGGGCTTACATTAATTGGCCTTTGTCAATGAGTGTGGTGCATTTTAATCCCCTTGGATCAGTTTTGGATTCCCCGGAGCCGCCTCTTCCTCCATGGAATTCCAGAAAATCTGGGAGCATTCCTCAATCCACTGGAAATATTGGTTCCTTTGCCATGATCCAGGTCAACTATGTCAACTTTAAGATGTGTGGATTTCAAGTTCCAGAATTCCCCAGTCAGACGTGTTGCATCAAGCTGAAGTTCTACCACCTTCAACATGTTTTTGTCTTTCTAACTCAGTGGAAGGCCATCACAAATAGAACTCTTAAGGGACTATGTAGACCACAGAGAGTGTCAACATGACTTTGGAAGTTCTTTGGGCAATTATTATGGATGCCCTAACCTCTATACCAGGGGGGTCACACCAATGGTGGGATTCAAATTTTTTGCTACTGGTTCTGTGGGCGTGGCTTGGTGGGCGTGGCTTGGTGGGCGTGGCAGCGGAAGGATACTGTAAAATCTCCATTCCCTCCCTACTCCTGGGGGAAAGTTACTGCCAAATTCTATTTCCCCCACCCCACTAACCTGCTTTCCAGCTCCATTCTCCTGTGCACGGCAACAAAAGAAGACCTAACCAATCAGCTGGGACTGGGGAGGCAGAGAATAGATGGGGGCGGGGCCAGTCAGAGGTGGCATTTGCCGGTTCTCCGAATTACTCAAAATTTCCGCTACCGGTTCTCCAGAACTGGTCAGAACCTGCTAAATACCACCTCTGTGTCACACTCACATCATCACAGTGTCATCATGTCATGTATTGGGATTTACTTCCCCTTTGCTAAACCAGGTGTGGCCAGCACGTGGCGCATCCAACCCATGGGCTGGGAGTTTGACAATCCTGCTCTATAGAATCTAACTACCAGTAGGAAGTAAAGGAGAGGAGAAGGACATCATGGATTTACACAGATATTGCTGAATGTAAGGATGACTAATGATGAAAGATGCTGAGACTTAAGTTCATCAATATCTGGAGAACCCACCAGATAGATGATAACAAATGCCACTAAGAACTAATATAGAGGTTGTTTTTCTTTTTAATTGTTGGGTGGTTAGCCTGAAGTTTTTTTCAGTTGGTCACAATATGGCCAGGACTGAGTGCATGTGATAATTGAAAGAAAATATGGGTGGGCGGGAGGAATGCAAATGTGACACTATTTGTTATTATCCCTCTCAGTAGCAGTTGTAGCTTTAAAAAACTCTCTAAACCACTAGGGTAGAGTAGAGTAGGGTAGGGTAGAATAGAGTAGAATAGAAAGAGTAGAGTAGAGTAGAGTAGAGTAGTAGAATAGAATAGAATAGAATAGAATAGAATAGAATAGAATAGAATAGAATAGAACAGAATAGAATAGGATTTATTGGCCAAGTATGATTACTTGGCCAATAAATGAAACACACAAGGAATTTGTTTCTAGTACAGAAGCTCTCATGTCCATGCAAAGCAACAGAGCAATAATAACAATCATAATAATATACCAACAAGAAGAGGTAGTAGAGAAGATGAGAAACTACAGTCATACAACATGGGTGAATATACTTTGAAATAAGACAGTGCTGTGAGCATTAGGTGTTCAGGTGAGTGAGGACATGAGGGAAATAACTGTCTATGTGTTTAGTTGTTTTGGCATCAGAGGTGGTATTCAGCAGGTTCTGACCAATTCTAGAGAACCGGTAGCGGAAATTTTGAGTAGTTCAGAGAACCGGCAAATACCACCTCTGACTGGAGATTTTACAGTATCCTTCCCCTGCCACGCCCACCAAGCCACGTCCACAGAATGGGTAGTAAAAAATGTTGAATCCCACCACTGTTTGGCATCCAATGCCACATATAGCTGCATCCAGAGATAGTATTCAGCAGGTTCTGACCAGTTATGATGAA
Source organism: Naja naja (assembly GCA_009733165.1). Taxonomy (NCBI): domain Eukaryota; kingdom Metazoa; phylum Chordata; class Lepidosauria; order Squamata; family Elapidae; genus Naja; species Naja naja. The sequence continues at coordinate 12,778,301 of CM019159.1, read as the reverse complement.
CTGGCAGCGGAAATTTTGAGTAGTTCGGAGAATCAGCAAATCCCACCTCTGACTAGCCCCGCTCCCATCTATTCTCCGCCTCCCATTGAGTCCCAGCTGATCGGCTGGATCTTCTTTTGTTGGCCTGCACAGGAGAACAGAGCTGGAAAGCAGGTTAGTGGGGTGGGGAAGGATTGGGGATTTTGCAGTAACCTTCCCCTGCCACGCCCACAAAACCATGCCCACCAAGCCACACCACGCCCACCAAGCCACACCCACAGAACCGGTAGTAAAAAAATTTGAATCCCACCACCGGCATCTACATAACACAGGTAGTCCTTGACTTACAACCAGAGGTGGTATTCAGCAGGTTCTGACCAGTTCTGGAGAACCGGTAGCAGAAATTTTGAGTAGTTTGGAGAACTGGCAATACCACCTCTGACTGGAGATTTTACAGTATCCTTCCCCTGCCACGCCCACCAAGCCATGCCCACAGAACCGGTAGTAAAAAAAATTGAATCCCACCACTGGCTGCGTCCCAAGTGGAGGAGTTGAAACAGTTTATGTTCAAGATGTAAAGGGTCTGTAGTTATTTTCTCAGCTGTCCTTCTGACCAGTGCAATATAAAGGTCTTCTATGGAAGGCAGACTGATTGCAATTGGCTTTTTTTTTCTGTAGTAATCCTAACAGTCAAACACACACACACCCCTTAGCTTTCCATTACTACAAAAAGGGTAATGTTTATCTCATTCTGATAACACTGAGGAAACCAAACAGTAACCTTTAGTTGGGCATGCTGAATAATGATAACCCGAGTTTCTGAGAACCTTAGTAACACATAGTTTTGGAATGGTGCATGTCTGACTGAATATTGTGGCACAATGATAAGTCTTGTTCTTTGTTTCATCTCTTTTTTTTTGTCTGCTAGACTTTGTGCGATTATCTTTTGAAAATAAGAACCAAATGTTGTCTTTGGAAACGACACCCAGGATCAGAATGGAGGGTTTTCCACCCACTACTTGGGGGAACAGACTTCCTTTAAATTGCTTCAGACTGGAGCAACCCTTGATCTTCTTAACTAATCCTTGAAGGGATGTGGGAGGCATACTACTTAAGACTTCGAATATAAAATCATTTCCCCATCCTTAGCCAAAGGAAGATAAGGGACTGCATATGGACTATGTTGGAACTCAGGCATTTCTAAGAAAATGTTCTCCTTGTTTGGTTCTTTTTGTTGTTGTTGTTGTTGTTGTTGTACATTTTGCACATTTTGGCCCATAAAAGGCATGGGAGATGGGCTATCAGTTCTTTCATCAGCCCACATTCCATCAGGAACATTTTTTCCTCACATTGAGGACCAAAGATGATGCAACCTCTCTAGTTAGTTGAAAACAAAAGTCCCTCCACATGTAACTTCCAATAAAATTAGAAATACAGCTGAGAAATTTTGATTAAAACAATATTTAGAATAGAATAGAATAACAGAGTTGGAATGGACCTTGGAGGTCTTCTAGTCCAACCCCCTGCCCAGGCAGGAAACCCTACACCACTTCAGACAAATGGTTATCCAACATCTTTTTAAAAAACTTCCAGTGTTGGAGCATTCACAACCTCTGGAGGCAAGTTGTTCCACTGATTAATTGTTCTGTCAGGAAATTTCTCCTCAGTTCTAGGCTGTTTCTCTCCTTGATTAGTTTCCACCCATAGCTTCTTGTCTTGCCCTCAGGTGCTTTGGAGAATAGCTTGACTCCCTCTTCTTTGTGGCAGCCCCTGAGATATTGGAACACTTATATCATGTCTCCCCTGGTCCTTCTTTTCATTAGACTAGACTAGTGGTGGCGAACCTTTTTGTTGTGGTGTGCCGAAAGTGCGCACGCGCCAGCACCCGCAATGCAATGTGCCCTACTCCTCCTGCACATGTGCACGCAACCCCTCCCCCCGCCCCCTTATCTGCACTGTGCACGTGCGCGCCTCCCAGCTGGTTTTCAGCCCGTTTGAGGCCATTTTGGCCCTCCCGGGGGCTCAAGGGAAGCCTCTGCAGCACTTGGAGGCCGAAAAACAGGCCCGTTTTGACACTTCCGGTTTCAGCACTTCCGGTATTTCCGGAAGGCCTGTTTTTCGGCCTCCAAAGGCTGCAGAGGCTTCCCTCGAGTCCTCGGGACCCTCAAACGGGTTGAAAATCAGATGGGAGCCACATGCATGCGCAGTGCAGGTAAGTTTGGCTGTGGCTTGCGTGCCCACATAAATGGCTCTGCATGCTACCTGTGGCACACATGCCATAGGTTTGCCATCACAGGACTAGACATATCCAGTTCCTGCAACCGTTCTTCATATGTTTTAGCCTCCAGTCCCCTAGTCCCTCAAATCCAGTCCCCTATTTGAGGGACCACCTCTCTCAGGTACACCTACCCTTCCCATCAGATCTGGCAAGAATGTGATGGGTTCCATCTGCTAAGAAAAATCATCTGATGGGACCTAGGAAGAAACCTTTTTCTATCGTGGTGTCTGCCCTTTGGAACATCTTTCCCCCAAAACTTAGGTCGTGGTCCAGTCACATCCTGTCCTCCTTCCAGACCTAAAATTTGAGCCAATGACCAAGCCCTGCACTGACTGAATGCTTATGAACTTATCCACTGCTTACATTCATGTCAAAGAGCTTCCCTGGAGATCACCAATAACTCTTTCTCTCCACAGGTAGCTGCTGCTGTCCTACCAAGTGGTTAGATGCCAGCTCAGAAGAGGTGCCCATGGGGAATAGTTAAAGAAAAAAATGTTGAAATGGTGACCACAACAAAAATGAAATACATGTAGAAATAGGGCAGATTTTGATCGCACACATTTAATTTCTTTCAGTTTACTATTTGTTGTGCCTTTCCCATGCTTTTCATAATGTTGCCAGCCCTGAAAGGAAATAGCACAATAGGCATACAGGTAGTCCTTGACTAACAACCACAATGGAGCCCCAAAAATGGACCAGTTGCCAAGCATCCGAATTTTGATCACATGGCCATAAAACTTGCAAATGTGACGGATGTAAGAAAATGTGTATAATTAATATAGAAATTGAATAAGAATATGGACAATATTGTTAAATAAGACATGAGAATATTTAAAGAAAAGTGAAATAAGTAATAATATGAAATGAAATTGGATAATATAAGAGTAATGAATATAGAAATTGAATAAGAATATTGATAATATTGTTCAACAATGCATGAGAATATTTAAAGAAAAATGGAATAAGCAATAACATGATATGAATTTGGATATGAAAGCTGAGTATGGAATCATGATCACGTTTGTATTGAAATGTGAAAACTTGGTACCACATTGTTCACCTAATGAGATGTTTTTAAAATATAAAAAAATTATTGTAAAAAGAAAAAGAATTTTGATCCCAGGATCATGGGGATGCTACAAAGGTTGTAACTGTGAAAAACAGTCATAAGTCATTTTTTTTCAGTGCCATTGTAACTTTAAACAGTCACTAAATGAACTGTTGTAAGTTGAGGACTACCTGCACTATTGGTGTTTCCACTACATACTGCGCAAGATGCTTTTTAAAGGCTCCATGTACTTATCAGCTACTACTTCATAAGCTATCTAAAATGCAAAAGGTTATAATACCAAAGCAAATGAAAATGTAGCAAAGGACTTTCCATTTACTTATCCTGCTGGCTGAAAGTTTATTTTTTTTCTTTCTGGACTTCTCCAACATTACCTTATAAATAGTGGGATCGAGACAGCAGTTATACCCTGGAAAACAGCTGTTCATAAGATGTGCCTTCAATAGTAAAGGCGTATTAGTTTTTCTTTTTGCATTAAAAACAAGCAGTCAGACATGTATTATTTTGTTGGCGTCACAAACATGGCATGAAACAGATAAACTCCTAACATCTCATGGTTTGACCAACAGCCTCAATTTTTGGCTTCGTTCCTGCAGGTTCTCCATAGCAAAGAGGCTCGCTTTCATAAAGTCTCATCTTTACTCATCCCTACCATTCATTACTCTCCCAGGAAGGCCCCAGGACTGAAGGAGCTGACTGAAGAACATACACCTGAGGCCACACAGGTACCAACTTTGAATCAGGTGAAGTAAAGACACAAGATCCTAGGTCCAACAACATGTCACAAATTAGGAAGAGGCGAGCAAAGGAAGAGATGCCATCTACTTGAAAGAAAGAGGCATGTTCAATCCAAAACACCAGAAGGGCAAGACAAGAAACAAAGGATGGAAACTAATCAAGGAGAGAAGCTACCTGGAATTAAACTTTCTAACAGTGAGGACAATTAACCAGTGGAACAACTTGCCTCCAGAAGTTGTAGGATGGTGCTTCATCACTGGAGATTTTTAAGGAGAGACTGGACAGTCACTTGTCTGAAATGGTATAGGGCAAGGGTCTTCAAACTTGGCAAGCTTAAGACTTGTGGACTTCAACTCCCAGAATTCCTGAGCTAACATGACTGGGGGAGGAATTCTGGGAGTTGAAGTCCACAAGTCTTCAAGCTGTCAAGTTTGAAGACCCCTTGTATACGGTCTGCTGCTTGAGCAGGGGATGGACAAGATATCTTCCAGCTCTATTCTGATTGATTGGTTGAAGCTCATATCCAAGGCATCAGAGATGGACAAAAAAGATGATCAGATTTTCTACCTGTGACTCTGTCTTCTGTGGTTGGATTGCCTGAATCCTTGGACAGGAAATGAACCATCTTTGGATCTTCCTGCATTGCAATTTGTCACTTGAACTCTTTGGATAAGGTCTTCTGCTTGTTTTGCACACAGAAAGCTTTGTTTTTCAGTGTGCTTTGTGTTACATTGGTGAAAGATTTACAACTGCAATAAATACCTTGAGTTTTTTTTTTATCAGTAGTTGGCTAGCGGTGTAACTAGCAGCCTAGAGAACAGTTGTATCTCTCTTGGAACTTTTGCAAACTATCAAAACTTTTTCTTCCTGCCTTTTCTTTCTTTTTGTTCCTATTATTAATCTTTAACAGGATTTATGGCTTAGAGTCACAGGAAGAACATGTTTACCGAAGGATAGAGATAGGAGTCAAACAGTTCTCTATAGGAATAGAATAAAATAGACTAGAATGAAAAGTAAAGGTAATACATAGATATGGAGGTTCAGTGCCCTTAACTAGGGTAAGCAGACTTTTAACAGGACCTGCAATTGAGCAAAACTTGGCTCCATTCCTGGAAATGTCACTGGAGAAGTCAGCAAGTTAAAAGCAAATAATCCTGAGTTTTGGAGCAGCCTGAATAGCAAATAAGCAGTGGGGTGAGGAGTTCGGTGTGCCAAGCACAATAGAAGGAGCAATGAAATAAAACATGGTTTGCCGATTGGATTGCTGAGCTGAATCAGATGTCCAAAGGTTTTGCATTAAAGCCACTTTAAAAAGTCTCTTTCAATATATAAGAGACCAGGAAAAAAGTCCATCAGTTCACTAATGGAAGAAAATGGCAAGGGACCAGTTGCAGGGAAAAAGCAGAATTGCTCAATTCATTCTTTGCATCAATTTTCATGCAAAAGGGGAAAAAACAGTCCAACCTACCAAAAACCGCACTGTAGGAGACAGAATAGGAATGCAAGTCACAACAGGCAAGAAATTGGAAGAGAACACATATTCATGTTAAATGAGTTCAAATTGCCAGGACCATCCCAGAGTGGTTCCAATCTACAAGAGGGGGAGGGGAGTGGATCCAGGAAACTACAGACCTATCAGCCTGACATCAATACCTGTGAAGATCCTGGAATCGGAGATTAACAGAGTTGGAAGGGACCTTGTAGGTCATCTAGTCCAACCCCCCCCCCCCCCAAGCAGGAGACCCTACACCATTTTTGACAGATGGCAGTCCAACCTCTTCTTAAAGGTCTCAAGTGATGAAGCTCCCACAACTTCCAAGGGCAACTTCTGTTCCATGGGTTGATTGTTCTCACTGTCAGAAAATTTCTCCTTATTTCCAGGTTGAATCTCTCCTTGTTCAGTTTCCATCCATTATTCCTTGTCTGGCCTTCAGGTGCTTTGGAGAATAGCTTGACCCCCTTCTCTCTGTGGCAGCCCCTCAAATATTGGAAGACTGCTATCAAGCAGTGCATTTGTGTTAGAGTAGTTTATTTATTTATTTTATTTATTTGATTTGTCAATTGCTTACAAGATAATAGGTGTAAGTATAAACATGAGTAAGAGTACAGGAAATAGGTACAAATAAATGGGGACAATAGGACAGGGACGGTAGGCACGATGGTGCACGCTTAGAGTCACTGGATTGTCAAGGGTTACTTCTGAACATCTTGTTCAATGGAAGCTGCAACAGGCCCAGTAAAGCCTTTTTAGAAACACCCCCACATACATACCTCACATGGAAATGAAATAACCTGCCTGGAATTTAGCTAAATTCTTTGTGACTTTATATTCGGCTTGTTTGCAATCAGCCAAGGCAGGCTAGATGCTGCAACCTAGATAACAGGCATACTAAAGTAGTAAAATAAGATATGAATGGAGAAATTACCACTTGCACATTTCTGCTCCCTTAAGGCATAGTAATAATCCCCAGGCAGGGAATATGAAATGAGCATGAAATGTCCTGCCTAGGACTAATAATGTGCTTTAAGTTTTGAAGGGTAGTTGACCCGGGAGATGGGAATACATTCCCCAGCTGTGGCCAATCAACACCAACAAGGATGGCTCCTGAAATGACATCTGACCTCTCTTATCTCCTGCTTGTTGAAGGAGCGGAACAAGAGGGAGATGGAGGGATTTTAGCCGTGATCCCTCGCTTGAACGGCCTCTTGTTTTGAGTAAGATAAAACAAGATCTCAACGTGCTTTCCTTAGGGCAAAAAAAGTGACCCACTTTTCTTGCCTTATTAGTTTGTTTCAGGCGTTGCTCTTTCCAAAGATTAAACTGTTAACTACCCCCCTTGCAACTAGGATACTCTCCCCTTTAATTCCCCCCTCCCCCAAGCTCCTCGATCTGGGTTATTTTTCTGTTTGTTTTTTTTTTTTGTGCAGAATAGTATGCAGAGAAATTTGGGCATTCCCACTCCCCTCTTTTTGGCTGCTTTTAGAGAATCCCCTTTCCTGTGTCGCAAGAGGAAAGCTGCGGCAACCCCTGCCTTGTTTCCAAAGCTTTCTAAGTCAAAAGGGTGGTGGTGGTGGTGGTTTTGGGTTAAAAGGGTGGGTGGGAAAAAGGACCACCCCTGGATTCAACATACCACTCAGGAAAGGGCCTGCCTCCAGACGATGCTGAGCCCTCTGCAAGCGGGATAATTGAAAGGAAGGAAGGGAGGGAAAGGGGGCGTTGGGTGAACTCTTTCTAAAATTACTTTTGGCGGCGGGGGTGGTGTTGGGGGCGGTCGGGAAATCCTTCGCCAGGCTCCTTTCTCAACCGGTCCTGGGCGGCTGGGAGCCCTTTGAAACCAGTGATTACAACAACCCCAAATTCAGCAGGAGGAGGAGGAGGCGCCGGCAGCGCGAGAAAGCAGAGCAGAGCAGAATAGCTTTCCGCGCGGGGGGCGCTTTCTGATTTTCCACGGCTTCTCTTCGCTCCCTCTCAGCCCAAGGCATGGACCCTCCGCGCCGGCCGCCCTGGTCCCCGCTGCTTCTCCTCGCCCTCCTGCTCCTGCTGCCCTCCGGCCGGGCGCAAGGTAAGAGCAAAGGCGCTGCGCCAAGTTCGCGGGCTTATGGAGAGGGAGGGTTGCGCAGAAGCCGGGCTCTCTGGATGCGGAGAGCCGCCCGGGGAAGTCCGCAATCGGGGCGCGTGGAAATCTCGGGACGGGGCGCGCGCGCAGCACTTCCAAGCGGCATCCTCGAGGCCCCCGGGCCAAGCCCGTTTGTGCCTGCCCGCCTAGGATGCCGGGCCACCCCCGTCGGGCTTGCAAAACGCCGAGCCGCCGCCGGAGGGCAGCAAAGGGAGGCGAGATATTCCCTCTAGCCGCCCTCTAGAGGACGAGTGGAGTCCTGCAGGCCCGAACCGCGTAATCGGGATCCGCTGGGGAAAATGGGTGGGTGAGATCCCCTTCTCCATTCTCCACCGCGAACAGTTAGTTGTTCTAAGGTTGTGGCTTGAGAAGGTTCACACGTTCAAAATAATCTCGGGAGGCAAAGTAAGGGGATCCAAGTCAGGTGCGGTTTTGAAGTGCTCTTGGCATTGACGTTACAGAGATTCCCTCCAACATCTGGGCTACTTTGAAAGTCCTCATTTTTGTAGCCAAAAGGGGCGTGGGAATGGGAGGGCAGCTTGCGGAGATGGCACCAGGTTGGGGAAGGTTCCAGAAAGCCCTCGTTTTTGACGTGAGGTGAAGCATGGAGCAATTTCTTCAGTGGAGGATTCAGGCTCACTGGTGCCCTAAGCACTGACAAATCTTCCCTCCCCCCCTTTGTACATACTGTACAAAGGAAGCCATATTGTCAACTTTGGGCCTGGTGCTTAGTCTGCTTAATGAGTAATACACCACTGTCTTCCTTTGTTGTGAAAACAGGGGTCTTTCTCTCCCCACCCCCTAATGACTCACACTATTGGGACCAGAATTAAGCTTTCCCCCATTGATTTTGCTTGATGAAGACAGACTGGGAAGATTACAAATAGTGATCACCTAACCCTAGGATGCTGCAACCATCGCAAATAACATGCCTGTTCCCAAGTTCCCAAATTTTGATTATGTGACTGAGGAGATGCTGCTATGGTCTTTAAGTGTGAGGATGGGTCAAAAGTCACTTTTCTCAGTGCTTATTGTAACTTCGAACAGTTGCTAATGGGGACTATCCATACATTGTAGGTAGCATATGTATTTATGACAAGAACGCCTTAGTCATGGAAAGAGATATGTGCTATTTATCATGAAGATGGCTGTTGCTGGACTTTAGATTTTCTTTTCTGTTTTCTGTTAGGATAAGGGAACAAAGTGGCAATGCTTGTTTAGAAGTAACTTGCTAATTTTATTCTTTCAACTTTATTTGGCTGCCGGTCTTCACACAGATCTGGTTGAGGACTACGTGAAAATTGGCAAAATGCTAAAGCATGATGGTCTGCCTGAGAGAGGTATTAAGGTGCTTTTCTTCATAATAATATAGCGACATATCAGTATTCAGATTGGGGCCAAGAATCTGGGTAGTTACGAATACGTTTACACTCTGTGTTTGAATTCTATTGAATCATTCCACCCTTTTCCTGACATTGGTACAGATGATATCAAGGATATTTGTAGGACTTGGTGTCTCTTTGAACGGTATTTCTCAATCTTGGCAAACTTTTAAGATGGGTGGATTTCAACTCCAGGAATTCCTCTTGCACCATCGCGCATCTTAAAATTGCCAAGTTTGAGAAACAATGGTTTAAGGATACTGTTGCCAGCCTCCTCCATTTTCAGTAATCTCATTTGCTAAGAATGTGTAACGCTAAGAAACATGCAATCCAGAAATTATAGCCAGTTGTGGCATTTTGAAAAACCAGTAGAACAAAGACATTTCTCTGGCTTCCATTCTTTAAACTCATTGTAATTCATACCCCTGTAACCACACTGGCATATAATGTTTGAGTATAAATATTTGAAAACCTGATGGCTGCCAGGATTAAGGTGTTTTTTTCCCCTTTCTTGGTCATGCCAAAAGGCAGCATATTTTTGACAGCCAAAAGGCAATGTTAGACATAGGTACATCCTTAATTTACATCTAGGCCAGGTATTCATAGAGAGGTGAACAGCCAAGCTGCATCAAGATAGAAGACCAATTATTCCTCTTGAGGCCTCATCAACCTGTGGCTTGCTCTGCATTGGGTCACCTGTAAACTTTATAAATGTCTTCTCTGTCATCAAGTTCAGTGATGAGTCCCCTGACCCTCCATTCAGGGAGCCGCCTTCTTCAGGTGCCATAATTCATTCAGTTGTAAGTCCTCCTAACAGCCAACATTTCAACAGGAGACCATTATGAGATTCTGTGTTGAATAAAACCTTTTTTCCCCCTGGGGTCCAGCTTTTATGGCCATTCATCTGAGCTACTCGGCTAGCGACTCTATCAAAACAAGAGTTGGTGTTTTTCAACCTTGGCAACTTTTAAGATGTGTGGACTTCAGTTTAGTCTAGTGGTTAAGGTCCCGGAATAGAAAGCAAAAGACCATGAGTTCAGATCTTGTCTTAGGCAGGAAAGCCAGCTGGATGACTTTGAGCCAGTCACTCACAGAGTTATTGTGCGGAAAATAGGAGGAAGGTATGTTGGATATGCTCACTGCGTTGAGTAATTTACAAATTATAAAGGCAGTTTACAAATAAATGGGGAAAAAATGAACTCCAGTTGCTGGCTGGGACTTAAAATTGACAACATTGAGAAACACTTTGTTCATGTGATTGCAGGGACACTATCAGTCATAAGTGTGAGGACTGGTTGTAAGTCATATTTTCCAGGATCATTGTAATTTCACACAGTTGCTAAATTGAGTACTTCTCTGCATCAATCGCTCAGGGGTGTGCAAAAAAGTACCAGTGTGTATCATTGAAATTATAAAGCTATTATTGAAATTGTCAGTACGGAATATACTGTATGTTGCAAACGAATAGTAAAAGGACAATAAAACTCTGTGTTGAGTATATTTATATGCACATACGCATACACCTGTTCACAAGCGCACGTCCATAGACAGTTGATAGATTACCTTATAATTTGATTATTTGCATTCTGATGAACAAATCCAAATTACAGAAAACTGTAGTGAATAGGAAAGGGAGGTAGTGTAATAATTGTAGGAGAAGGAGAAGCAGATCTTGGAGGGTGGAATTAAGAGAGGAATCAGCCTAGAATCTCTACATAGCCACATACGGTCCAAGTCCAGCCCCCTTTGAATTCCGTTAACTCTTATCTAATGCCAATTCAGTGCTGACCATTAGTTGATTAGTCTCTTGTGTGGAGCCGTGAGCAATAAATCACCTTAATTGGAACTTAGTGTGTGATTCTTCAAGCCTGACAAATAATTTGGAAACTCGGGGCATTGGGGTCAGTTCTACCAACAGATTTCTCTGAGTCCAAAGTATGCTTCTGTGTTTGTGTTTAAGCAGGAGTTTGTTTACTGTAGCTCTGCATGATTCCTATTCTCTCCCGGTCTTTTTGGTTGCCTTCCAGGAGCACTTGCATTGAATGACTCTTTTAACTCTGCACTGAGTGTGAGTGAATTTGCTCACCAAAGGCCGTCCAAACATTCACCAACATTGCAATTCTCCTTTTAAAAGGAAGGTGTATCTCTGCGTGTTTTCCTGTTCCAGCTGTTCTTTGTTTTTTTCCCCAGTGGGAAGGTATGGGTTACAAGAGGGGTGTCAAACTCAATTTCATTGAGGGTCACATCAGGGTTGTGTTTGACCGTGTGGGTGTGGCATGGTGGGTGTGGCCATGGCAGGCATAGCCAGCTCAACATCAGTCATGTTGGGAGCACCTGTGGTGGCCCGGGTGGAGCTGGAGGGATCTACTTTTGCTAGTAGTTTTTTTGCTAGCACTCCGCCAGCAAAAACAGAGCTCAAGGCCCCCACGCAGGCCCCATTGTTTGCTGTGATGGCCTCCTGCAACTCTCTGCCAGTGAAAAGGGCCACCACACATGGCCGTCCTAAGCTCTGTTTTCGCTGGCAGAGGCACGGGTCAGACCTTTGCTGTTTCCAGGGCAGCCCCACAGGCCAGATCTAAGTACCCTGCAGGCCGAATCCGGCCCGCGAGCTTTGAGTTTGACACCCCTGGATTATACCTTTCAAGGGAGGTAATTCTTACTTTCGGGACATTTTTTAAGAAATAAATATCTTTGTGGTAACTGTGAGGTTACTCTTGGTATAATTCCAAAAAAGGAAAAAAAAAAAGGAAAAAGGTCTCTCACATTGCATAAGTTTGGACGAGTGCTTGCGAAATTCATTCTTTGGCTGGCTTTCATTGCATCTGGGTACATAATACTATAGCCAGATTAGTAGTAGCATTGAGAAACTGGAAACCTGTGCCTTGAGCTCAGCAAGTTGTAGCAGCAAAAAACAAATCCAAAACCTTGTGCATTTGTGTGTGTGTGTGTGTGTGCACAGACACATTTAATGGCAATGACTAGTTATACATTAATTACAGTAATACATTGTATATTAGGGTTCCTGTATTTGGCTTGGGGCATCTAAAGTTAAAAAATCGGTAACCTATTGTTTTTCCAAGCTAAGAGAAGAAAAGAGTATAGACTAAATAACTTAGAAAACTTTCAGCGAACTTTAATGTTTCAACAGGCTGCTTATCAAAAAAAGATTAGGAAGGAGACTACTATCTGCAAAGTGTCCCCTCACAATCTATATATATACTGTAAAAGTGAAATACCACTCATGCATCATCACAAAATCTCCAGAGCCTTAAAGCCTACGAACTTGAAATTTGGCACGTCTGTTTCTCTTGGCTTCTAGGTACTCACTAAGAAAGGATTTTTCATCAGAGTATTAGTATTTCCTATATTGTTATTAACACGCTCTGATGCTAAGGAGTTCTACTCCCCCTCCCCACCTGAAAAGAAATCTGTTCCAAATACAAAACTCAAGCAGAGGAGAAGAGTTTCAGTTTCAGCTTTAGTTTCACAGCACCAAACAGCTTTAGTACAGAACAGTTGAGCTAAGCCACGCCCAGGCTCCTTGCTGTCTCCTTGCTCACACAGCAAATGCTGTTTCAGTTTATTTTATTTATTTATTTTATTTTAATTACATTTATATGCCGCCCTTCTCCGAAGACTCAGGGCGGCTTACAATTTTTGGAGCACAGCAAGTTTCCATGTTTCAGTTTCCAAACAGCCCTCAACTCTCTCACACACTGACAGGACACTAGCCAGATGAATACTGATGGATGCTGGTAGGCAGAGGCACAATTTTTCTCCCCCTTATTTTCCTCCCCCAAAACTAAGCCCGATCACATAGTTTCATAGAAGCACGGGTATCGAGTTAGTTTTTTACATAAAGTGTAGTTCTACTGAGAGAAAGGCTACATTTGAAAATGATAGCATTTATTCTTCATCCTTGTTGTCAGTGAAGTCACTTTGATCTGCATCAATCCATAGAGGGAACAAAGCATCCATCCCTACACCCACACACACTCAACCCGCTTTTCTTGTATACTTATGTAGAAAAAGTAAGAAATAACCAGAGAAATCCATGATATAAATAGGACTAGTTTACAACAATACCATTCCTAATTTTCCTGGACCTTCTTCCATGTGCTGTGCCCATACACCTCTTCACACATTTCCTTTGTTCTTTGAACTTCTCAAAGAAAATTTCTTTTTCAAGATCACATTGATTCCTTATCAGTGATGATTTTCTTGTCTTTTTTTCCGTTCAACTCATTCACTCTTGCTTCATATATTTGTTTTGCAATTTGATCCTCATGTATTCACTCTCTATGACCAAAGGACCAAAACTCCTTTTTTTTATCCTTGACTTTTATATCTATCCCACAACTATTTGGCGCTCATTCATTCTTGAATCGATTTCTTCTTGTTTACCCACACACAACCCTTCTTAAGTAACTCATTCCCACTGTATTCAATTTACTTTAATGATATATAGAGTTTCCATATAACTTTTGGCAAACATTCCTGGCCACAGATCACATACCGCCTACTACCTTTCTCCCAACATTTCCACTGTTTAAAAAATTTCCATCCATTTTCCTATTTTTAGAAAATATTTTTTAAAAATACACAAATTCTTCTACTGTACTCTCTTCTAAAACTATTGTCCCTGTAGTTTTTCATTGGTTATGTGTTGTGTGCAATTGTTCATTCCATTTTTTTTGTCAAAATAACTAATTTTCAGGTCTGTACTACTGGTTGCATCATATAATCTGTTGAACATTCCCTGCAAATCAATTAAAATACAAAATACAATTAAGCTCAATCATTATGAGCCTTGGTGGCTCAGGCTGTTAAATGCCTGCTCTTAAGATCCAGCTGTCTACAATTACTGTAGGCTCGAATCCCACCAGGCTCAAGGTTGACTCAGCCTTCCATCCTCTTGGGGTAGGTAAATTGAGGACCCAAGATTGTTGGGGGCAATTAGCTGACCTTGTAAAAATGCCGCTTAGTAATAAGCAGGCATATACAATGGAATGAAGGCTATTGCTGAGCGCATTGGGTTGCGCTCCAAAAAATGATAAGCTGCCCTGAGTCTTCGGAGAAGGGCGGCATATAAATGTAATTAAAATAAAATAAATAAATAAATTAGCAGTGAAAAATGGGGTGAATGATTTTAACCCTTTCTGAAATTGTGTCAGAGCATGAGTTGAACATATCATCTTAGGAAGTTCATTCCATAGTGGGAGATGTTCTTTTCCTAGCTAATCAATAATCAAGCTTCTGTTAGAGATGTAGAGAAAGGAAGATGATTTGGGCAGAGACAGACTAGATTTGTTACCAAAGTGAGAAGGGAAAAACATAGCTTAAGTCCAAAACAAGAAGAAGGTAGAATATGTGCAAGCAACTCTGGCTAATTTATATGGGTATTGAGGGGTGACCCTTACACAATCAGGAGAACAAAGACAGGCCATCTTGTCTCTTCTTGACTACTCCAAGTGTGGTCCTATCAGTGAAGTATAAAGTGGTACTATTACTTCATGTAATCTTGATACTATCCCTCTGTTGATGCAGCCTAGGCCTGCATTGGCTTTTTTTGACAGCAGAAAATACAGTCAGATCTGCAAGATTCTGTTACTACAGGTAGTAGTCCTTGACTTACAACCAACTCTTTAATGTTCATTCAAAGTTATGACCATGCTGAAAAAAGTGACTTACAACTTATAAGTCCTCGCATTTATGACTGTTGTAGTATCCTCACAATTATGTGATCTAAATCCAGGCACTTGGCAATCAGCATTTATTTATGATAGTTGCGACATTTCAAAAGGAATGCTGCAACCTTCCCAGGGAGCTTCTGACAAGCAAAGTCAACTGGATTTGACTGACAACAGTGGTGATTCATATAACGACCGTAGTGATTTGCTTAATGACCGCAGAAAAAAGATTGTCAAATTGGGCATGGGTCACCTAATGATTGCACCACTTAGTGATAAGTTCCAGTCACAATCAAAGAGATGAATTGAGGACTGCCTGTATATTAAACATTAGAAGCAGCTTGAGCCTTCTTGAATGGTTTTCTTTGTCTGGTATACATAGTGGAAATAGCAGGGAGCCATGTTCAGAAGATCTTCTCTTGCTGGAGTTAGTAATGAGAAGAAATCAATTCTTCCATCACTGGAAATCTCATTATTTCCAGGACCTCCTCTCTTATGAGGACTCTCCCCAGTTACTAATTCCAGCAAGAGAAACTCCTCTGAAGATGGCTCCTTATCAACTGGGGCACCTTAAAATGTGCTGGAAAGCAATTTACAAGCAGGGCAGATTTTTCAGGACAGAACCCCTTAATCCCTTTACACTACACCAGGGTACCATCTGGGGCACTGCCTTTTACACCAGGTACAATTCCAAACTCTGGGTAAGTGATCTCACAGTAGTCAAGATGGCCTGTGCCCAGAATGAAGATCATGAATAATCACTAAGTGCAGTGAGCTAAGGAAGAGTGGGAGTTGGTACACTTGCTGAACCATGCTCCTGTGCTTCTCCCCTTAGCCATCCCTTGCAAATCCTTTAAAAACACACTCCCAAATGGTGAAGCTGTTAGTTCCCAGGGTGTGCAGTTCTTAGTGAAGGGCTGGGACTATAGAATTAAGCAAAGGGCTGCTAGCAGAAAAGGAACAAACGTTTGAGTCCAAATGGGACTCAGGAATGGTATCTCCTCTGTGATTAGAATGGATGTTCTTAGCAAAATCGCTAAATGTCTGTGGAGATTCTTAGCACAATGTAGAAAAAAGAAGCTTATCTTAATGCTGACATGCCCTGCCAAGTGAAAGCTCAATAACATTGCATGTTCAGTGCCTACCGCCTCTTTATCTCAGTGTTGAAATGTGGAACTGCTGTGACCATTGAGAAGTTTCTTCAGTGGGAATTTGCTTCCCTCTATTGAATCCATGGTTCCATGTCCTGTAGTCGTGAATGAAAGAGAACAGATGCCACCACAGAGTCACCTTATGGGGGAGATGAGCGCATAAAACTTTAATAAATAAAAATGAAGTCCAACCTATGCATGGAATGGAAGACCCACAATTGTTGGATTGGCAAAACTGGACCATGATTACAGAGACCTTTACGTAAGAGAAAATCTACGTCGAGGTTAAGAGAAGAAACTTCTCATTAAAATAAGCGAAGGGTTAATAGGGCATGATTGCTTTTCTTCTCTCAAAAAAAGGCAGGAGGGCTCTAAGAGAAGTATATGAATGCTTGGACAGATATCTGGAATACTTTGAAGACAATAAGTATTTTACAAGGTAGTTGTTTCTCTATTTTTCCCATTTCCTGTGTATGCTTTTTTTCTGGGTTGTATCTATTTAAAAGTTCAAGGTGACATTAGACAATTTTGTCAGGAATCTCCTTCTACAAATAGAAGATGGCAATAATAATAATGTATAATAACTGGCCTATAGGCAGGAGGTAATTTATCTGGAGCCATATTTAAATCTATTTTTAATCCTTAGATGGGTTCAGGAATATATGATACAGAACTGTGAAGTCATTGGCTTGCTTGAGGTTGTTGCAAAGAACTGCCTGCTCTTTCCCAAGTCTAGATTTTTATCGCAGTCTAGACCACAGTTCCTCATCAGCTGATTTATTTTGACATCTGATTCATAACAAGAACCGTCCAGAAAAAAGTCAACATAAGATTTGTATTGAAACAGTCATAATCTTATAACCAAGAAGAGAAGATTGCGCTGATTGGATGACTGTTTTATCCCAACCATCAAGTTGATTTAAGTTATTGTGTTATTTCTTGGATCCCTTAAACCAATGGTGAATTACTGCCAACTGAAATTTCTCCAAACACTACAAGGTTTCATGTTTCTTGTTTAACTTCAATACTTATAGTTCCTCTCTTGCCTCTTGCATATAAGCTCAACTATTGCAAATTATTTAAAGCACTTTTTGTGGGCTGGCTGGCACTTGTCAAACATTCTCCAAAAAAGACGGCCAAACCCAGAAGTGATCAGGTGTATCTGTAAATCTGATCTCTTCAGATAAACGGAGTTAGAAAATTCCAGTGGGTAATTTCCAATTTAGTTTTACCCAGTGCACACCCACTCAGTCCCTGCATCCAGATCAGATCAGAGGAAGCACATTGCTTAGTTTAGTTAGCAAAAATTGCTTGAATGTCTGTTTATTAAACATTAGCAAACATCAAGAGATTAACTGATAAAATGGGATAAAAAACAGAAAGAGATCAACAAAGAGTTGAAGGCAGGCCCTTAATAACAACCTACGCCAGAGTTTCTCAACCTCAGCTACTTTAAGATGTGTGGACTTCAACTCCCAGAAGTCCCTAGCCAACTAGGGAATTCTGGGAATTGAAGTCCACACATCTTAAAAGTAGTTGAGGTTGAGAAAAACTGGTATATGTATGTTGCCAATACATTAAAGAATTTCCCAGAACCATTTAGTTGGAAGAAATGTCCATTTGGGTTCAGTTCCAAGTGGGAGGAAAGACACAAAAAACATGGAACTTGATTGGAAAGATGGTTTAATGGTGAACAGGACCACCTTGAGGTCCTGGGCAAAAAGAGCCACATTGGTGAGAGAGGGAGAGAGATTTATACCCTCTATTGGGCTTTAAACTTGTTTCCTGTTCCTGTGGCAAGAAATGTATCCTACTTGGTTGTCAGACTCCCATGGGACCATGCAGGGATAACTTTGTAGGTTGTCTTGGGGCTCAAGCTTGGTTGAATCTTGCTGGTGATGTAATGTTCCCAGGTGCCATGTGGCGAGATGGGTAGAGGGCTAATCCTATCATGTCCTGAGGGTCATATCTTAATCCCATCACCCTGGGGCTGAAGGGGGAGGGTGGCCAGGGAGTTGCAGTAAGCTGCTTTGTCTTGAAAAACATGTTTCTTCTTTTCTCATCCAAGGAAATACAATATTCTGCCTTTTTAATATTTCCTAGAATATTTCATTCTTCTAGGAGGGGGGTGGGTGCTAAGTTACTACACACTGTAAATAAGTAACTTGCGTAGACATTTCCAAAGGGAAACTGCTTATTGTCTTTGCTTATTTCAGCTTTACCCTTTTATGTATATAACAGCGATAGTATAGAGGGGAAAAGTAGGACACCAGGTGATTCCCTCCTCTAATCTGCAGTAGAAAAGAACCAAAATGATGTAGCCAATATACAGCAGGAGACATTGCTCCTGTTATTGTACCTGAAAGATTAATATTTTGGGAGGTGATTACTACAAGCTAAAAGACGTGAGTTCACAAGTACAACTAGATGCAAGTGCCAACGTCTCATCCCCAGAAGATAGAAGCCTTTCTGTAGCAGCTTCCTCAAAATGAAAAAAAGACCTCTTTGGTCTATCATGCTTTTACTCAAAGGCAGAAAATTTAGCGAGCTACAACTTCACCAGATGCATGGAGTGACTAAAGGCAGAGGTGGTATTCAGCAGGTTCTGGCCAGTTCTGGAGAACCGGTAGTGGAAATTTTGAGTAGTTCAGAGAACTGGCAAATACCACCTTTGACTGGCCCTGCTCCCATCTATTCTCTGCCTCCCAGGTCCCAGCTGATCAGCTGGGTCTTCTTTGGTTGCCCTGCACAGGAGAACGGAGCTGGAAAGCAGGTTAGTGGGGTGGGGAGGGAATGGGATTTTGCAGTAACCTTCCCCTAAAGTGGGGTAAAAATGGGGATTTTACAGTATTCTTCCCCTGCCATGCCCACCAAGCCACATCCAAAGAACCGGTAATAAATTTTTTTGAATCCCACCACTGACTAGAGGGGTGGCTAAACTCAGGTAGGACTTAAATTGGCATCTAGGAGGAGAAAATGGAGGGGAAAAGGAAGGTTCTTTATGGAGGTTATGATTATCTAATCAATTAATTTGCTGGGACTTCCAAGCCAGCGTGAAACTTTTTGATGTTTGGCGATCTCTCTGCCAATATAGTCTTCTTCGTTCCAAAATCGTCATTTTGAGGAGGATGGAATGCTATGATATTACTTCGTTCTTGTTTTGATTCACAGTGGTGAATTGGTGTCCAATTAAACCGCACAAAGATTGTCCTGCTTATCTTATGTGGAATTCAGAGGAGCATTGCAGGATCAATGATATAAAACGATGGTTAGAGGAAGAATATGTGAATGCCCCTCTAATCTTACTTCAGCATTGTTTGGAACCTGGGATGGTGATATGGGGGCAAAATAGACATTTTGTTTTTTTGCAGGGCAGGGATTCCATGTTAGTGTCATGGTCTTATTTCTTGTTGCTTTGCAAGAACTTGCTTCAGGTTGGGTGTCTGTATGAATCAACTCTCTCCCAGCCATCGGAAGCTGTATTTGCTTTAAAAAAGAAAGCTTAGTTGCAGCAATTGTGAAGTGAATGTGGTAGTCATTAAGCAAACCCATTGTTCATCGTGGGGTGCTTTTTGCCAGAAACCAAAAATAAACATTTCCAGGAAAAAAAAAATCTGGAAATCATAGTCACGTGACTGTAAATGTGGGCCAGTTGCTGAGTGCACAAAATGCTATCATGTGAAAGCACAGGGGGAGAGGGAGAATGAATGTCAGAACTTCAAATCAGGGTCACAAGTAGCTTTTTCGGAATCTATTGTAATTTCAAACAGTCGCTAAGCCACTTGCTGTAACCTGAGAACTGGCTGTATAGCAAAAATGCTGCTTACGGATTTGAGTCATAAGGTGCCCCTTTTTGGCTTAACGTTGCACACTCTTTCCTCAAAGAAAAGATCTTGCTTTTTTTCCTCATTCACCAGGGGACATGTGTTAGACTAAAAGGAGGAGGTTTTCTCGTGTTTTGCATGGACACGAAGATGTCTGTTGGCAATATCCAAAGACCAATTGGCGATCTTTGTTTATTACTATTTCTGGTGTTTCTGTTGTGTGGAGAACTTTGGTGCATTAAAAAAATTAAATATATACACAGTCTTACTTGCTTTAATTTGGACACTGTCCACCAAAAATACATAGTCTGAATAAATGGGTTTGGTAAAGTATATGTGCAGCTTAGTGCTTCGGTGTGGCTGTTTTTAGCAATACGATTATGTGCTAAAGTGGAGTTTGTTTACTTTTAACTATATTGTTTGCCTTTCTGGTGCGTGTGTGTGTCATTCATTCATTCATTCATTCATTCACTCACTCACTCACTCACAGGTAGACTGCTATGGAGCCTGCCCATTATGGATGCATGTTACAATGGTCATTAGGTGAAGCGTCTTACCTAACAACCATCCATCCTTGCTCACTCCACTGAACTGTTAAATGAATGGGTCGGTAAGTGGAGTGTGGGATACCTCAGGGGTGGGAGAAACCCTTGGAGGCCTACCACAGTCCCAGGATCACCTGCCCTGGTCCTCCCAGGGCCTTCCCCACCCCTGAGATGCCCCAGGCCCCACAGGACTTCTCCTATTCTCATCTGTTCTCCCCCCACTAGTCCTTGGGCCTGATTCCCAGCCTACCAGGCCAATCCTCCTCCTCTTTTATCTTTTGAGGAGCTCTGAGGCCTTCCAGAGCCCTGGAATGACTTACTATTTTGTATAGCTGCTTGACCACCATTATGTCCTCTAGCCACAAAATGAAGGCTATGTTGGGATCACAGCAGTGCAGTGCATCCCAGGGACAAACACTACTTTATTTTGCTGTTTTAACAAGACCTGCACAGAGCTGCAGAATAGCTTCTTGCAGCATTCAGAAACATCTGCAGCGCTGGGCAGACCCTGTTAGGGCAGAAAATGAAGCAGGTTGTCTGGCGGCCGCCATTTTGTCCCGGCTCACAATGGGAGACAGGAGGGGAAATGGCATCTGCGTTCAGGTTGTCACTGTGTAGCCCAGGAACAAGCGCCTTCTGTCCTTCCCCAACATGAGCTCCAGAGGGCTTCAGAAGATGGATGTGATGGGTGATGGATGTTTTGGGAACAGGCCCAAGCATGCAGGGTCCAGGCAGGGTGGGATGGAGGAGAGGGGAGCTCTGCAATGTCCTGAGGTCTGGTCATAAGGATCAGTGGCTCCAGGGATGTTGCATCTGTTATAATTTTGAAATAGTGTTGTATGTTATTTTTGGGTGTGTGTTGTAACTTCGAACGTTCATTTAAGTGACCTGTCATATAGAATAGAATATAGAATTCTTTATTGGCCAAGTGTGATTGGACACAAGGAATTTGTCTTGGTGCAAATGCTCTCAGTGTATATAAAAAGAAAAGATACATTCATCAAGAGTTAAGAATCATAAGGTACAACACTTGGAAATAGTCATAAGCAATCAAATCATACTAGGAAACAGTCAATATAAATTGTAAGAATACAAGCAACAAGATATAGTCATACAGTCACAAGTGGGAAGGGATGGGTGATAAGGAGTGATGAGAAGATTAATAGTAATAGTAGTGCAGACTTTGTAAATAGTTGAACAGTGTTGAGGGAATTATTTGTTTAGCAGAGTCATGGCATTCGGGGAAAAACTGTCCTTGTGTCTAGTTGTTCTAGTGTGCAGTGCTCTATAGCGTCACTTTGAGGTTAGGAGTCGAAACAGTTTATGTCCAGGATGTGAGGGGTCTGTAAATACTTTCACAGCCCTCTTTTTGACTCGTGCAATATACAGGTTTTCGATGGAAGGCAGGTTGGTAGCCATTGTTTTTTCTGCGGTCCTAATTATCTTCTGAAGTCTGTGTCTGTCCTGTTGGGTTGCAGAACCAAACCAGACAGTTATAGAGGTGCAGATGACAGACTCAATCATTCCTCTGTAGAACTGGATCAGCAGCTCCTTGGGCAGTTTGAGCTTTCTGAGTTGGCACAGAAAGAACATTCTTTGCTGTGCTTTTTTGATGACGTTTTTGATGTTAGGTGTCCATTTTAGGTCTTGTGATAGGATAGAACCTAGAAATTTGAAGGTCTCTGCTATTGATACTGTGTTGTCTAGTATTGTAAGAGATGATAGTATGGGAGGATTTCTCCTAAAGTCTACCACACCATTTCTACGGTTTTGAGTGTGTTCAGTTCCAGATTGTTCCGGTTACACCACGAGGCAAGTTGTACAACCTCCCATCTGTACACGGACATATCTCTAAGTCAACCTGTATGGTCTCTATATTTAATTTGCCCATTTTTTAAATACTTGATTCTGTCATTTCCATTTATATATTTTCTTTTTATTAAGCTTTTGCACCTGTCTTTAAAAATCATAAATATATTCCATTTGTTATGGTTACACAGGAATTTCTATAGTGTTATTAAGGCGATCCGTGTGCATATGTGAAACGTAATGTGACAAATGTGGCTGCAAGAAAGACTACCTGTCCTTTTTTACCTTTATTTTTAGTGTCCCTGCCGCATGCATCGGGTTGTTACCTTTGAATCCTTTGATTTAATTCAGTATTCCTCAATTTCTGCAAGTTTAATATATCTAGATTTCAACTGTTAAAATTCCATCCATTAGCACATTGTCTAATTGGATTCAAAACTTACCACCGTGCAGTATTACTTTCTTGGCCACTATAAATATTGGTTTAAATATTTCCCCCCACTTTTTTCAAACTGAAATTAATTCCAGAGGGTCTTAGCAGCTAGCTATCTGTTCCCAAGCTTAGCAAATAGGACATTCTCTCTAGGTGACCCCAAACCCTGGTTTGTCTAATATGAATTGTTAAATAAATCACCATGTGTGGGATGCACATAGTTTGCTAATCCCAAATTAAGTAAATCTTAAATGTTTGACCCTCAGAATGTCCACTATGAAAGAGAGAATGATGAAAGTTCAATATGATACTCAAGATTGTCCTTAGGATGTAATTATATCTGCCTGTGATAAGGGAATCTCTCATTTAGACAGCTTTTCTTGTCCAGAGTTGATCAGATTGCAACTTGATTTCCAGCAGAATTCTGATCTGGTTGAGAAGAAATTAGAGAGGAACAAGAAACACATTTCAAATGTGTTTGCTTGTCTGGATCCATTTTTGTTACAGACATTGCAGATTTATGACTACAAAACTCTATATTTTACAGATAGCTTTCGATGTATGACCACAATTGGAATTAGAATTTCTGTTGCTAAGCGAGGTGGTTGTTAAGTGAGTTGTGCCTGAACTTTTTTGCTATGATTGTTAACCGAGTCACTCTAGTTGTTAAATGAATCGTGTGGTCTTTAAGTCAATTCAGTTTCCCCTCCCATGGACTTTGCTTGCTGGAAGCCAGCTGGGAAGGTCGCAAATGGTGATCACATGTCCTATTGATATTGCAGTTGTCATAAATACATATTGATTGACAAGCACCTGAATTTTGATCATGTGACCATGGAGATCCTACTACAGTTGGAAGTGCAAGGATTGGTTGTTAGTCACTTTTTTTTCCAGTACTGTTGTAACTTCGAACAGTTACTAAGCGAATTACAGTGTCATGCCCCTGTTGGAATCTGATTCCGAGGGGGAGGTTGAGCAGCTGACAGGGAGTGGGAGTGTGACTCTGGAGGCTGTGGAAGAAACTGGGGAAGGGCACAGTCCGGCTGGGTATTCAGAGGAAGACCCAGGGCCACCTCCTCTTCATCCTAGGGCACGCAGGGAGGAATGGAGAAGGGAGCAATGTGAGTTACGTGGGTTACGGGGGAGAAAAGGGCCCTGATTCCCTTCATTAGCTGCAGCTGGGAAAACAGGATTTAAAAAGGGCATCTGCGCACAGCACCTTGCTGGAAGCAAAGCATGCATTATCTTTGTTTGTCAAGTCTTATCTGGGTTCTGGCGTCCTCCCAACTTGTGTGTGTTTTGTTATCTTTTGAAGTCTGCAATTCCTTATCCTGCCCTGTCTCATTAATTGCTGCAGCATGGTTTGTGTTGGTTTTTATTTATAATCTATATGTACTTTGGGTTCGGACTGAATTTCTTTCCTTTAAAAACTGTTCTTGGGGGAGTTTTTTCTCCAGCCGATGATAATGGGACATTGGGGGCAAAGTTGGAGGCATTAAAGGGACTTTACCTACTTTTGTGCCACACTCCAGGTCATCACATACTATAAGTCGAGAACTGCCTATAATCCAGAGGAAGAAAATTTACATTTTACATTGTAAATGTGTGTATGTAAATGTAGCTACATCCAAATGTAAATTCTGTTTTGAATGCACATGCAATTATATCGACCCCAAAATATAGACAAACAAGGGTGTCTACAGGTGTGATCAACAGATGGTAGCTTCAGTGTGGAATCAAATAAAAGAATTATGAGATAAAATAAAAAATTGGGATATGAAGTATGGGAGCATAGGTCAAATCCTGGGCAGGAGATACTAAGTAAGATGGTTGGGGAAGTTCCTTTCGTTCCGTGAAGGTGAATCACTTTGGAACTGGACTTTGTCAATGCTGCTTCCTAAGGCTGCAAACTATATATATATTTTTTCACTCTGTAGAAGCCTCAGTGGAGACCTGCTGTTCCCATGGATATGAATGGGCAAGTGAAAAGAAAGACTGTAGGTTTCTCTCTCCAGATCGGGATTCCAAGGAATGCAGGTAGACGACAAAGTGTTTAGCTTGTGTGTAGTTGGATCATCCAGTTTTTTTTTCCCTTACCTATATTATTTTGATAAATAACTTAAGGCAATGAACATATCTGATGTTCCTTTCTTTTCCTATTTTCCCTACAACAACAACCCTGTGAGGTGGGTTGGGCTGAGAGGGAGGGACTGGCCCAAAGTCACCCAGCCGGCTTCCTTGCTTCAGGCAGCACTCGAACTCATCATCTTCTGCTTTCTACCCTGGTGCCTTAACTACTACACCAGATTGGTTCCTCATTCAGGACACGAACCTTGCCTCCTTCAAACTGACTTCCTGAGATTTTGATTGGCATCTCTCTGTGATTTTTTTGAACGTCTATGTGATTTTTCTTAGCAGCAGGCTGGAAATAGCTTGCCATTATTTTCATTTTTACTTTCCAGGCAAGTCTGAGTCTTAGATAGGCTGGTAATGTCCCATCCAAGTATGAACCAGGTCCAATCCTGCTTATCTTCCAAGCTCAGATAAATTGTCCACATCCTGCCCCCTGCTAAGAAGCTGCTGGTGTCCATTTCCCAAATTGCACCCATTCTCCCCAGCCTTCTTGGTTAGCCCTCTTTCATTACAAATTCAGCCTCTTTGCCTAGTCCAATTTTGGTTCCTGCCAGAGAGTCAGACTCTTTGGAGGAAATGTTGTTTTGATTGTTCTGTACTGTTTTCAAAGGTGCAACTTTTTCTGTGTTTTGGCAAGTATGTTGTGCGATCATATCACCCATTACAGAGCTTCCATTACAGATGTTGAGACTCATGAAAGAGTGCAGAGAAGAGCAACCAGGATGATTTAGGGGGCTGGAGGCTAAAACATACGATGAATGGTTGCAGGAACTGGGCCTGGCTAGTCTAGTGAAGAGAAGGACCCAGGGAGACATGATAGCGGTCTTCCAATATTTGAGGAGCTGCCACAGAGAGAAGGGGGTCAAGCTATTTTCCAAAGCACCTGAAGGCCAGACAAGGAATAATGGATGGAAACTGAACATGGAGAGATTCAATCTAGAAATAAGGAGAAATTTTCTGACAGTGAGAGCAATCAACCAATGGAACAGCTTGCCTTCAGAAGCTGTGGGAGCTTCATCACTGGAAGCTTTCAAGAAGAGACTGAACTGCCATCTGTCAAAAATGGTGTAGGGTCTCCTGCTTGGGTGGGGGATTGGACTAGCTGACCCTACAAGGTTCCTTCCAACTCTGTTAATCTGTAATCTGCAATCCTCTGTCTGGTTGTCTTTGTAGGATAGCCCAGGAACAGTGCTGCCTCAGTCAGCTGGAGGTGTTGCATTGCACCACTGGAATGGCCATTGCTAGTAAGCTAGAAAATTGTGACTTGCCAAGGGAGAATTCCACCTGTGAAGACAAGATCATTAAGGTGACATTGTAGAGGGGATGTTGAAATGACTGCATAGCAATTTGGAATTTTTCTTTGTTATCAGAGTTGGATGCTGCTGGTCTACTTTGATACATTTCACATTCTGGTTGCAGAATTTGCTAGTTCCTGGGCGGTTCTTTGAGGCTTCCTAATAAGGAAATGGGCAAAAGGATATGGCAAATATTGGGTGTTTTCAGTGTTTCCTCACGGTGCATCCTATAAAACCAGAGAATCCCTTAAAAGGTTGTTTACAGCACTCTTAATGATTGTTCTGCATATATGCCGCCCTTCTCCAGAGACTCAGGGCGGCTTACAATTTTTGGAGCACAACCCAATGCACTCAGCAATAGCCTTCATCCCATTGTATATGCCTGCTTATTACTAAGCAGCATTTTTACAAAGTCAGCTTATTGCCCCCAACAATCTTGGGTCCTCAATTTACCTACCCCGAGAGGATGGAAGGCTGAGTCAACCTTGAGCCTGGTGGGATTTGAGCCTGCACTAATTTCAGGCAGCTGGAGCTAAACGCTAGGTGTTTAACAGCCTGCACCACCAAGGCTCTTTAAATCTGCATTGTGGTCTTCAGACGGGGAATCTCCATGGGGCCATTTCTTTGATGACTGTTACATGAGAAAGACAATTGAAACCATGGATACTTCACAAGGGGCCATAATGTTAGATATGGAAATTACAAACTCCTGTACGAAACATTTCATGCTAGAAATGAAAAAATATTGTGAAATATTATGATATATTATCATAATGAGAGCATATTAAATTAATAGATGGATGTAAAAATATAAAATGAGTGGAAGTGGGCAGGAAAGGATCAGGATTCTTTGTTTCTTTGCCCTTTTTTGGCACATGGATGGGATTCCAGCAAAGTAGTAACTATAAATGAATTGTTAAAAAAATCTTGCCAAACCGGGTATAATTTCTCTGGGATATTGCTGCAAAGTGCATAATTTATTCATGAATGTCGAAAGCTTGAATTTTCATCTTAAGGGATGGAGAACTTTGTAGCTCCATAATGAGGAAGCGTTCTCAGGCTGTATTTAATCTAGAATTGTCAAATGAGATATTTACTAAGACGAGTGGCATCTTTCCAAAAATAATTCAAATAATATGGGCAGAACTGATTTAGATTAGAGAGCAGAAGAACTGGAAAAAGGGAACAGCTGACTGTTTGGAAAACCCACTTGTCAAGAATTGATCTATTAATGAGTCTTGAAGACTTTTCTTTTAATTGTTCCATGTTTGACCCTTGCTATTTTAATTATTTTCCCTTCCTGTCTTTACTTGTTATATGGTTTTAATTGAAGCAATCTTCTTTTAATACTACAGTTATAGATTACAGTTTTGCCACTGAGCATTCTGAATGTGTTCAGAGAGTAAATGTCTCAAATTCAAAACAGGTTACTTATTCTGCATTTCCTAGAAACATTTCAATCTACACACTTCTAGGATGTTCACAAGTGGTCAAACACTTGAGATATTCTTTGGGCCTTGCAACTGAGTAGTTGTTGCCCAAAACTTTTAAACATCCAAATATTTTCAGAAATGTTCTGAAAGGCGTACCGCAGGGTTTCCCAACCTTGGCAACCTGGCTGAGGAATTCTGGGAGTTGAAGTCTATACAGTCTATACATCTATACATCTGAAGTCAATACATCTTAAAATTGCTAAGCTTGGGGAAACCCTGGATTAACCTCAAAAGATAGCATAGAAAAGTGTGCTACGTCTCTGTTTTTGAAGGACAGCTACGATAACGATAACCAATACTTGAATACAGCTCATCAGTCTGGAACCCGCATTACGTATCTGATATTAATACAGTTGAGAAAGTCCAGAAATATTTCACAAGAAGAGTTCTCCACTCCTCTACTCATTGCAGAATACCTTATGCCACCAGACTTGAGGTTCTAGACCTAGAAAACCTAGAACTATGCTGCCTTCGGTCTGATCTAAATATAGTATATAAAAGCATACATTGCAGTGTCCTACCTGTCAATGAATACTTCAGCTT
This sequence comes from Naja naja, assembly GCA_009733165.1. Lineage (NCBI taxonomy): Eukaryota > Metazoa > Chordata > Lepidosauria > Squamata > Elapidae > Naja > Naja naja. The sequence goes on along the minus strand of CM019159.1, from coordinate 12,750,322 downwards.
CAACCATAACAATACAAGAGCACACAATAGATACAAACTCAAGGTTAACTGCACCAAACTTGATTGCAGGAAATACGACTTCAGCAACAGAGTGGTCAATGTCTGGAATACTCTACTTGATTCTGTGGTTTCTTCCCCAAACCCCAAAAACTTTAACATTTGACTGTCTCCTATTGACCTCACCCCTTTCCTAAGAGGTCTGTAAGTGGCATGCATAAGCGCACCAACATGCCTACCGTCCCTATCCTATTGTTTCTTTTTATTTTTCTTATATGTATCCATTTCATGTATTCATAACTATATTTATACTCATACCTGTTATCTTATAATCGCTTGACAAATAAAATAAATAAATAAACGAATAAATAAATAAATTTCCGCTACACAGAAATGTTGTTACTGCTGCTTTTTGGGGAAAGAGGCCCAGAAACAAGGCCATAGCTGTGAACAGAGCCTCCAAATGGGTTATCAGTGTGGATTGGTGTTCAGAGCTTGCTGTGTCGAAGAGCATGAAAATTCGGATGCTGGGATTGTTGACGGTCCTAACAAAGAACTGGGTAAGTTGTTCAAATAAAAACACTTTCTGAGATGAAGGAACAGCATGTTTTGAACTGCAGGAGGGCTGTTGCATGCTGTTTGTAAAATGGCTTAAAATGTATAGGTATCTGTGGAATCCGAGACCTGTAACATTTTTGCTTCACAAGTTAAAAAGGCTGAATGCTGCTCTCTGTCCCCAGAAAAGCAAAGTTGTTGTTGGGAGGAGTATCATCATTTACCATGTCAATTTTGAGTTCATTCCTCCATTTAGACCAGTATTTATCAACCATAACAACTTTAAGACGGGTGGACTTCAATTCCCAGAATTATCCAGCTAGCGTGGCTGGCTGGGGAATTCTGGGAGTTGAAGTCTACACATCTTAAAGTTGCCAGAGTTGATTTTAAACATCTAGATGTCACTGGAAAAGTTTCAAGGGAAACCTTCCCAATTGTCTATATTGTTGTTTTGACTATGAATGAACAGCCAATATCTAGCAAGAGGTCAGTATGACTAACAGCACATCTCTCTTTCACTCCTCAATGCTGGCTTGCTTTATCCAGTGGAAATTAACCTTGAGGATCATTACCTGAATGACCGTTGCAGAGGTAAGCTAGTTCATATTGTGGCAAGGGATCATCAGAAAGAACAGAGCATTGGTGTTAGATAAACTTGAGAGTTTGTAGAGGCAGCGTGAATTTTATTCAGTGTTCTCATTCAGTGTTACCTTATAAAATACACCAGCTCTCCATTTGGCAAGTCTTAACTGACCTTGTCTAATCTTGGAAAGCTAAGCAGGTTTGAGGCTGGTTAGTTCTTGGATAAGAGAGCATCACACAATCCTACGGCTGTGGGCTAAATTGAATTTCACAATTGTATTGTGAAATACCCTTACAATTTAAAGGAGCCAATCTGGTCCAGTGGCTAAAATAGTGGATTAGGGAAACACTTCTAGAAGCAATCTGATCCAAAGATCTTTTAGCATAACCGTTCCAGTACTTGTGGATTTTACCTTAACTTTTCTGATCTCTACTCCATTGATACTCGTGTTAAGTTATTGAATAAAAATTATGTGCTGCAGAACTTAATCCCTCCAGAATAAATCAGTTAAATCAGCTTTTGGAAGGCTCTAATCCAAGGCTCTTCAAACTTGGCAAGTTTAAGACTTATGGACTTCAACTCCCAGAATTCCTGAGCTAACATGACTGGAGGAGGAATTCTGGGAGTTGAAGTCCACAAGTCTTAAAACTGTCAAGTTTGAAGAGCCCTGTGTGTAATCTATAAGTGGAGGTCTTTTCAGAGAGGCAGGGCCATCATGTTGAAACGGTGCCGCCAAGTTCAGCTCCCCTCACTTCCAGTGCTTCTCCTGGGAGGGTTCCATTAGATCAGGGCTGTCATTGTGGCCCGCAGGCCAGATGCATCACATGTTAACCACACCCACACCCAGTTTAGCAAAGGGGGGGGGAAAGTCACGATACGTCACATAACGATGCCATGACGACAGGAGTTTGACACCCCTGCATTAGATAGATGAAACCTGGTTGGAGGTAGCAACCCTGTAGGTGCTTCATAGGTTTCGAAGGACTTCATAAGTTATAATTAGAACCTTGAAACATATTGAGGAATATCTTGGCAGCCCCTAAAGGGTCCATGGAATTAATCCCACTTGCTTACTAGATACATTTGCTGTCATTGGTTGGGTTACTGCCAGTTCTGAGTGGGCTTCACTACTTGGTGAAGTGGATTGCATGAGCAAGACCTTTCAGGAGTGTATCACTATGGCTGGGAAAGTTGGAAAATATGGCTGGGAGAATTGGAAAGATGGAAAATATGCCAATCTTTGGAGAAAAGATTATATTCTGCCATAATTCTTGGGTTTTAGGTGGAGGACCTTGTACCCAACAATGTAGGGATACAGGAACTAGTGTCCTCTGTTCTTGCTTCATGGGCTACCAGCTTCAACCAGATGGCTTCACTTGTGAAGGTAATGAAAAATTTGATTTCCTTATATTTTTGATATTTTCTTTCTTTTTTTTTCAAATGATTTTTATTATTTTCCACCAGTATAAATCATAGTTACATTTTCAACAGCATTTGCATCAACATTCAATATTATCTTATATTTCTATCATCTATTCGTACATATCACTAATAATTATCTTTATTTATATTTACCATTAATATCTAGCTTTGTCTGTTTTACCCATCTACACATCTATGTATCACTCTCTTGAGAATTCTCCTGCGTAGTCATTCAATTCTTATCTCTTTTTTTCTAACCACTTGTACCATCTGTGCCAAACTGAGTAATAATGTTTTTGATATTTTCAACTAATTAGCCCTCCTTATGTCAGCTTTGGAAGCCATATTGAGATCCAATGCTCCCACGCTGCCACAGTTGAGCCTGGGAAAGTGAGAGGGGGAATTCATTTGAGTATATCTAGTTAGACAAAATAAAATTCTTTTGCTGTTTCAAGGTCATGTAGTGTTGCACATAGTGAAAAGGAAGTCTTACTTTGGGTGATTGGGCCATGTGATGTGGTGATGGGTAGTTGGCTCATAGCTATGTATGGACAATCTACCATGAATTGATCTGGGAGTTAACAATATTAAAGAACAAGAACAAATTTCTGTCATTCATCTTATAGCCATATGAATGTTGTTGCTCAAATCTGGTTCTTTTAGATCATTGTTTTCCAAACTTGGAATTGTAAAATGTGTGAACTTCAAATCTGAGTAGTTCCATGCCAGCTGGGAATTGAAGTCTACACATCTCAGCATTGCCAAGTTTGAAAAGCACTGCTCTTCCAACTTTCTTCATTATCCCTTTAAGCAGAGAGTAATTTGATCATTTGTCAAATTTTCTTCAACTTCGATGTCTTTCTTATGTAACAACGATTTCAGAAGTGTTTATTTCCTTGAGAAACTACTAAAAATGTTGATCAGTGCAAAGAAATGTTTTTAAGCCTACGTCCTTGACTTGCAGTCATTCAAAGTTACAGATACACTGAAAAAACTGACTTATGGTCAGCCCTCCCACTTATGACAGTTGTTGAAGCGTCCCCAGGACCATGTAATCACTATTTACATCCTTCCCAGCTGGCTTCCAACATACAAAGTCAATGGGGGAAACCATATTCACCTAACAAACATGTGAGTCAATAAGTGCATTGATTTTCTAAAATTAAAAAAATTGCATTGATTTGCTTAATAACCATGACCAAAAAAGGCTGTAAAATGAGGCATGACTCACTTAACAACTGCCTTGCTTAGCAACCGAAATTCTGATCCCAGTTGTGGTTGTAAGTCAAGGACTACCTGTATAGAAAATGGTATGCTACAACAAAAATGGTTGTATTCTTTCTAGATATTAATGAGTGCATCACTTCCGCCAATGCCTGCAACATCGGTCAGATCTGTGTCAATACTTTGGGCTCTTTCCGTTGCCAGCGGGAGACAAGTTGTGGGACAGGTTATCAGCTGACAGAGCACAATCTCTGCAAAGGTACGTTTTAGAACGTAGAAGATAGAATTATAGGGCTGGAGGGGACCCCAAAGGTCTTCTAGCCCAACCCCCGCTCAAGGCAGGAGACTGTATACTGTTCTGGTCAAATGGTTTGTCCAGTCTACTGTTGAAAACTGCTATTGCTGGAGCACCTACAACTCACAATTCACAACTGCCCGGAAATGGCAGAGATGGATCAAAATACAGAATGTTACAGAGGGTGTAAACCATCTCTGTTCCCTTGAACACCACAGTATTAGGTTCGTACAGTGTTTGCCCAGTGTAAGCTCAAGTTTGCAGTAATTAAAATAGAGGCCTGTCTGCAAGCATTCCCAGAGGGATTATCTGCGGGGGAGCTTGAAAAAGTAATGGCTGCCATTTTGATTGTTGTGGGAGGGGAGGGTATCCTCCAGAGGTGGGTATTAAGCAGGTTCTGACCAGTTCTGGAGAACCGGTAGTGGAAATTTTGAGTAGTTCAGAGGCCTGGCAAATCCCACCTCTGACTGGAGATTTTACAGTATCCTTCCCCTGCCACGCCCACCAAGCCCTGCCCACAGACCCGGTAGTAAAATATTTGGAATCCCTCCTCCTGCAGATGTTTTGGGATTCCTGAGAGACAGAAGCACCCGTCTTTGCAAATGGATTCCTTCAGTGCTGCAAAGAGCCATCCTACCATAGCAAATATTGGGCAGTGCTGGTATAAGGGAGAGGCAGCGCCTCGTTGGGGGTGGGCAGCTTTGCAGGAAATGTACGCCTGATCCCACTCCAGCCCAGTTTCAGCCAACTGCTTTTAAGCCCTCAAATGGGTTCCTTTCTGTGTTCCTCTCAACATTGCTTGAACCTCCCCAGGTCTTAAAGGCTTGTCAATTTTTCCTCGTAATGCCCATCTTTGCCTTCCCTCTGGAGCAGAGGTGTCAAACTCGATTTCATTGAGGGCCGCATCAGAGTTGTGTTTGACCTTAGGGTGTGTGTGTGTGTGTGTGCCAGGGTGGGCGTGGCCAGCTCAATGTCACTTGTGTTGGGGGTGCCTGCAAGGGCCTCCTGCGGTGTCTCTGCCAGTGAAAACAGCTCGGGAGGGCCACTTGCAGCCCTCCCAAGCTCTGTTTTTATTGGCAGAGGCACTGTGGGCCAGTCGTTTGCTGTTTCCAGGGCAGCCCCACAGACCAGATGTAAGCACCCCATGGGCCGGATCTGGCTTGTGGGTCTTGAGTTTGACACTCTTCTCTAGAGGAAACAATCTGTGATGACCCAGGGTGGGATACAAAAGCAACAAAGTCTCAAAAACAGGTGAAGTCCCTTTAGTATCTTCAAGTTGGCTTCAAAGCTCCAATTATCATTGACTGGGAAAAAACTCCCCCACAAACAGTTGTGAAAAGGAAGAAATTCCATTCCAACTCAAAATACATATAAATTATAAATAGAAAAAACAACAGAAACCATACTGAAGCAATTAATGAGACAAGGCAGGATAAGGGCTTGAAGACGTCCACAGGTATCGAAATACACACACTGGGAAGGACGCCAGAACTCAGATAAGAACTGAAAGATTAGAATTATTTCACGCTTTGCTTCCAGCACTGGGCCATGTGCAGTTTGTCCTTTTAAACAGTCGTCACAGCTGCAGCCCATGAAGGGGATCAGGGCCCTTTCCTCCCCTGTAGACCATGCCATTCACATTTCTCCCTTACCCGCTCCTCCCTGCATGCCCTAGGATGAAGAGAGGATGGGCCTGGGTCTTCCTCTGAATGCCCAGCCGGCCTGTGCCCTTCCCCAGTTTCCTCCACAACCTCCGGATCCACACTTCCAGTCCCTGTTGGCTGTTCCTCCTCTCCCTCAGAGTCAGACTCCAACAGGGGCATGACACAATCAATCTGTGGTCTTCCTCCATATCCATAAAGCCAAGGGACCCTTGCACTAGGAAAGGGAGTGGAAATGATCTGGTTGCTGACTCAGAGCACCTGAATTGGCTTTTTTCAGAACTTCACTTGAATGGTCATCCAGTCAGTGTGAAATCTGTGGGCCCTGCCCTCTCAAGTGTTACGGGTAGCTACAATTTGCAGTCACCATCGTGACTAATGGATGCATAGACCTGTGGTTCAGCAACATTGGTCTTCCTCTGATCTGAAGCAAAGATAAGAGTTGTTGAAAAGCTGCTAGCTACCAGATCTTCTGGTCTTCAGAAGAAAGTTGGATGAAGCATAGAATAGGCACAGCTGGTTCAAGAGACTTTCAGCAAGATGATTAAATACATATAATAATAACAACCACTGCAATAGCAGCATCCCAACCTTTATTATTTTTCTAGAAATAATACCTTTACCCTTTTATAACTATTTACAGAAATTCCAGGCCAAGTTTCCAATTACACATTTAATTTCACTTGAAGACAAAAATATGGATTGTTTTAAAATGATATTTTATAATAGAGTTGTAATTATCTCCATGGTTTTCGAAAGGAGGACTATTATTTAACAGTGATGCAGATTCCTCTTTTTTTTTTAAATTCAAGACAATGGCAGAGCTTATATCCAGGTGTGAATTCTAGGCCATTTCAAACCCATCAAAATCATGCCTCAAAAATCTGTTCTGTCAAAACAGATTTATCTTTGCAATCTTGTAGAATACTTTTCAGTTGTATCTCAACAACACATAACTCTTAATAAATTGACAAATACTTTAAAGGGTATTTTTTTACAGTACTGAAGTAACATTTCACTAGAATTCACTTCCAGATAGTTTCCAAGGCAGAAACTAAGTTTAGGTAAATGAACACCGCTGATGTGTACAGATTACTCATGTCCTCCAGTCTCCCTTTCCCCGCCTCTCAACACCTGGATATTATAGCTTCAGATGCAGAAAATCTGAGGATCTATAATTCTGAAGAAGGGAGGGGATTAATTTTTATCTAGTTCTGTCACTGGAATTGAATTTAGTTTCTAACTTTTCTTAAATTAAGGAGTGTAAGGTGCACTCATTGTACCCATCAATGCTATCAATGTAGTCTAGATCAGGGGTCGCCAACCTTTTGGACCGCAGAGACCACCAAACTCATCATTTTAAATCCCCACAGACCACTAATATGAATTTTGACTGACGGTGGACTGCTGACGTTGGTGGGAAAGTCGGTCCCATATTCCAGGCCTGCAGGAGTCACAGGACTGGCCCTTTGGTCATCCCGGAGCAGCTGCTCCTCCATCCGGGTGCACCGGCCTGCCATGGACTGGAGGAGCTGCTCCGGGATGACCAAAGGGCCAGTCTTGTGACTACTGCAGCTCTGGAATATGGGACCGACTTTCCCACCAATGTCAGCAAGCCATCCGGGGTGGATTTCCCTCCCCTGCCATTGGCCTTACCTTCCAGTTCCAACTCGCATGGCTCTACTCAAGGTAAGGTTTGCACTTGGCTGAAGGGTGGGGGCCAGCGTGGGTGGGCCATGTGGGCGGCACAGCCTTGTGTTCCTGTGCAGCCTGGATTAATTGCTTTGGGGAGGACATTTCTCTGCGGACCACCAAAATTTTCTCGCGGACCACCAGTGGTCCCGGGCCCACTGACTGGTGACACTAGCCTAGATCAGGGGTCCCCAACTCCCATCCCGTTGCATGCCAGAAACCGGTCCATGCAAATCAGCAAAGCCCCATCGGATGCAGGCAGCACACAAAACCATGCCACCCCCCACCCCCAGCGGTCCATGGAAAAACCTCTCCAAGGAACCAATCCCTGGTCCTCAAAAGGTTGGGGGCCACTGGTCTAGTTATAGGTTTAATCTGTCAACAACTGCTTTTTATCTCGGTCATGACAAGATGGCTCCGGGAGAGCTCACGCTAACTCATTCTTTCTTTTGTGATGTGCCAGATATTGACGAATGTGAGACTGGTATTCATAACTGCCTCCCCGATTTTATCTGTCAGAATACGCCAGGATCATTCCGTTGCCGGCCCAAACAACAGTGTAAGATCGGCTTTATACAAGATGCTCTCGGCAGCTGTATTGGTAAGACTGCTGCTTGCACTACTAGGGGGTCACCTCAAGCTATGGTCAAAAAAACCTCCAGATGGTGGTTATAGGACCATAAAATGGAGTCTTTTTTTTATGGCAGCCATTTTGAGATTTTTGATCCTTGCTTTGACCATATTTGTGAGCTGTCCTCCACTTATGAAGTTATCCCCACTGAAGATATTTTGGATTTGCAAGCTATGTTTTCAGCAGTGGCTTGTAGACTTTCTTTCTTTCTTTCTTTTCCTTCCTTCCTTCCTTCCTTCCTTCCTTCCTTCCTTCCTTCCTTCCTTCCTTCCTTTCTTTCGTCTCACCTTTTCCTTTTAAACGCCTGGCTGTATTTTTTGCAGATATTAATGAATGTTTGACTCTTGCTGCTCCTTGTCCTGCTGGGCAGGCCTGCATCAACACAGATGGCTCCTTTGCTTGCCAGAGGAATGTCCCAAACTGTGGAAGAGGCTACCATCTGAACGAAGAGAAGACCAGATGTGTTGGTCAGTACCGAGATAGCCATGTTTCATCCCCCACATCCACATGTATTCTGATGTTTTGCTTCTATTTCTCTTCCGTTGACATCCTTCAGTTCACAACTATGCTGAGAGGAAGGTTTAGGGCAGGAGTGTCAAATTTGATTTCATTGAGGGCATCAACCATGGCATGGTTCTGAATTGGTTTCATGGATTGGGGGTGAGTGGCACAGTATTGGACTTGTTCTTTTTTCCCCTACGGGGTAGGTACCAGTTGGTTTTGATTGGGAATGAGAGGTCTTGCCTTTGGCCCCTACTAAGCTTCAGAGTTCAGTGTCATGGCCCCACCAGAGCCATCTTCAGAGGAGAAGAAGGAGTTGGAACTGGGACCATCTGACAGGGAAGGCACATCTCCCTTGGGATGTTTGCTGATTATGAAAACAGAAAAAGAATGGATTCTGAACCACTGTAATTTCATTACGGAGCCTCAAATTTTGTATTGCGCAATGAAATTCTTAACTTTGCATTCCTTGAAGCTTTAATATTTTCCTGTTGGTCATTTTTCCTTCTGTTTCTCTGATGAGCCGTTTCTCTGGTGAGCTCCAAACATTCCATCTGAAGATAGAAATGATCTAAAATCTCCAAGATTTTTTTTAAGAATCCAGGAAGTGGTGCAATATTTGAGTTGTGGACTCACAAGGTTAGCTTCCCCAAGGAGGCAGAATGAAATATCTGAATATTTCAGAAGGAAATCCAGGAAAATCTGACCACAAAAAGCTTAATTGTAGAAGTGTTCCTGCTTTTTATGGTCTCTCTCCAAACCCCCAAGCTCTCTCTGCTCCAGAAAAGGCCTGCTGGCTTTAACTTAAGAAACTGAGCTCACAGACAAGTGAATATTGACCATGTCAGCAGAAATTTTCCTGAACTTGCAGTATAGTGTGTGATTTTAATCCACCTGTCTGATTTTCTACTCACATTGTGTCACATTCCATGGCCAAAACACAAACAGCTGTCTTAAGAATATATTGACTATTTTTTGGTGATGCTCCTTTTTCCATATCTTTGATGAAACTTCATGATTTTTCTGGAAAAGGGGTCAGGAATTTTTTATCTTGACCCCCGTTGCTTTCTAAGTCAAAGCAAATCAATATTCAATATTCATACTTTAAATCGACTTCACTGTTTGGCTGGATTAAATTCTTCATTATTGATGGTAATGTACTGTATGGTGAGCACTTTAGCTATTAGTACCGTATTTACATTCTATTTAGAATTCTGCTTCATTTTTATTCATTCTACAACCAGTTTATTCACTCTGCTGGAACAAAAGATAAGATTATCTTTAATATAAAAACTAAATCTTTTTCCTCTCTCATGTAAATAATGGCACTGGGATGCTGATACCTAAATTCAATTCTGTGATTATTAAAAAGGAGATGTACAAATTGGAAAGAGCACCCTTCAAAACTAAAAAAAATGTTTCAAGGCTTGTAAATGTGTTACTCTTACAAAGGCTATTTCTAGTACCTCTAACAATGGCTTTCTTCTAGAGGTACTAGAAAGTATATTCACAGTTGTTAAGTGAATCACTGCAGTTGTTCAATTAGTAACATAGTTGTTAAGTGAATTTGGCTTCCCGATTGACTTTGCTTGGCAGCAGGTTGCAAAAGGGGTCACATGATTAGAGGTGGGCTGCTTGGGGCTTGCAGGGGCTCAGGAGAGCCCCTAGCTGAGACTGTGCGGGGCTCAGAGAGCCCCAATAACCTCAGAAAGACAAGCAGCAAAGAAAAGCTCTTAATAGGCTTAATTGAACTTCTGGGCGTTCAGCCAAGAGCATTTCACACCTCGTAAAAGTGTTGCAAGCTAGATGAACAATCCTCTTAGCACTTGTGAGGGAGAGCCATTGAGAAAATCAGATAACATAGCCACTAGCCTTCGAGGGGATTAATTCCTAAATAATAAGAATCATGTAACTCACCAGAAACTCCACTAAGACTCCAAGATCCCTTTCACAGTCACTGCTATTAAGTCTGGTTTCACCCAGTCTTTTCTTTAGGTATTAAATGCACGAAATAATAAACAACTTTTTGATATATATCTTTTTTTTTAGGTAATTAGGGCAAAGAAGCGATGTCAAATTGGCCACACCCACTCAGTCACATGACCACCCAGCCATGTCCACCCAGGCAATCATTAGGGCAGAGAGCCCCTTGCTAAAAAATGTGAAGCCCCCTACATATGATCCCTGGACATTGCAACCATCGTAATTATGAGTCAGTTGCCAAGCATCTGAATTTTGATCATGTGACCAAATGAATCAACCAAAACGTTATGATATTTATCCTTACTTTTTTTCACAGCTGTTGTAACTTCAAATAGTCACTAAATGAACTGGTGTAAGCCGAGGACTATCTGTACTTTCTTTCTAGCATTCCACTGGGGTGAAAAGAATGAAAACTATGAAGACCGTGCAGAATTAGCCCCAGGTTATTGCACTTAGACTTGGTTTCCCTCCCTCCCAGTAGGTTTGCTTTTCTTTGTATCATCATCATCGTCATCAATCTCATTGATGAAGCTTGATGACCTTCCTCTCCCATGACTTTTCCAACCTTGATGTTGTTCAGGATCCCCCCAACCTTGTGGGGAGGGTCACACCTGCATGTTGGACGTGCACAGGTAAGAGCCAGGGGTCAGTTTCATCGAGCATGGAAAAAAACCAACTGGGCAGAAAGCCCATAAATGGGTATTTGGTTGTCAACTTTGCTTAATCCAGTGGTTGTGTTTCAAGGTGTTGGACTATCCAGGTAGGGTGTCAGGGCTCCAGCATCCACCCCTATTCAAATCATGAGACTCTAGCCACATGTCTCAGAGTTTTAAAAAAATCATTTATTAGGAGTGAACATGCCGGCGTTACCTGGGTGCATCTGACTCTGAGACATATCATTCATCACATCCTTGACCCTGGTCTTCCCCCACCCCCTGGATGTATATTCTCCAATGGGACACATCCATAGCCAAGAGTCATCAGCCATGCTCTCCAGTAATAATATTGTGCACCAGGAGCTTCGGCCGCCTAGCAATTATCTATGAAAGTATTTAAGGAATGCATTACCTTCCCCACTCCCTTTCTGCTGACAACTCTAAAAGACCAGAGAAATATTTTTGAGTTGACATAAGGTTATTTTTGTCTTGGGACATGGTAGGAATCAACCTATATCAGGGGTGTCAAACTCGCACCATAATGGCGTCATCACGTGACGTATCAGGACTTTTTCCCCCTTCGCTAAACCGGGCATGGGAGTGGCCAGTGTGTAATGCATCTGGCCTGCGGGCCGTGAGTTTGACAGCCCTGGGCTATATGCATCTGCCTGGAGATAACATCTTATTATGAGTGTCTTATTTGTCCCTATGAGAATTGGTTGGAAAATAGACAAGGAGCCATATTTTTTGCTCTGTTATAATCACCTGCTGCCCTGCAGAAGCCTCTTTTCAGAATTATCCCATATTATTTTCATATTTGTGGGGCCAACAACGTGCTGCCCTTTGAAGAGTACACATTGCAGTTAAGTGGGAGTTAAGTCAGTGTAACACGATGGTTCAGATGAGATGGATAAATTAATGTTTGAGGACACCCGGTTTTGCTACCTAGGCACAAAACAGTTGACCATGGCTTATTCATCTCCTCAGATGTTAATGAATGTCGCCGATACCCTGGTCGCCTCTGTGCTCATAAGTGTGAAAATACTGCTGGGTCATATTATTGTAGCTGTGCAATGGGATTCAAACTTTCTTCTGACGGGAGGTCTTGTGAAGGTAAGGTGCTATGAATCAATGAGAGAGAGAGAGAGGGTGGGTGGGAGAGGGAGGGATGGAGAGAGAGACAGGGAGAGGGAGAACACATTAGCTGCATGATCCAGTTGTGTTATGCAGCTACAAAGAAGGCCAATACACTTGTAGGTTGTATGAACAGAAGAATCCTTTCTGAATTCCACGAAGTAACCGTTCAACTCGATTCTACTTTGGTTAGATCCCACCTTGAGCGCTGTGTCTCATCTGGGCACCAAACTTTCCAATGGATTCAGAAAAATTGGGAGTGGCGAAGGGAAGAATGACAAAGAAGACTTTGGGGAACTCGAAACATGTTGTGTGAAGGGCGGCTGGAAGTGTTGGGTGGGTTTAGCCTTGAGAGGAGGCAAGTGAGACAGGACATAAAAGGCCACTTCCGATAGCTGAAAGGGATGCCTGCATGAAGGTGGCAAAGAAGTCAGGATGGTAGCTATGATTGAAGATCTATCTCTTTTTACGTATCTATTCTATCTTATCCAAAATGGGTCAAGTGGGGACTCCTGAGCGGGGCTGGGCAGGGCCAGACAGGAGTGGGATTTGGAGGGTTCTCCGAACTGCGCAGAATCTTACCTAAGGGCTCTCCTGAACCCCTGCGAACCCCCAGCAGCCCAGCCCTGTGTATCAGGAAAAAATTCCCAAAATCAGTTCAACAGTGGTGATGGATACTCCTTCCTTGGGTGTGTCCAACAGAGACTGGACTTCCATTGGACTCCAGGGAATTAGGGCCCCTCCCAATTTTAGGGTTTAAGGAAGCTAACCCATCAAAAAGAGGCTATAGTATTTTAAACTTACTCTGGGGGTGTAGAAATTGGAAGCTCAGATGAGGACCAAACTAGATTCAAACCAATATTCGCACGGTTCGGGCATGGGTGAGGGCAGCCCTTGGAGCAAAGCAAGGTATGAATGGAAGGAATCTTGTTTGGTATTGATACATATTTATGGATTTCAGACTTAAATGAGTGTGAAAGCAGCCCCTGCAGCCAGGAGTGCGCCAATGTCTATGGCTCCTACCAGTGCTATTGCCGTCGCGGCTACCAGCTCAGTGACGTAGACGGGGTCACCTGTGAAGGTGAGTGGCCATCATCGCCTGCTGTTTTCATGTCAAGGTTTAGACAGTGATTTCAGACCATCAACCTGCCTGACTCAATAGGGTGGTTGTGACTGATAACTGCTCTCTAAGAGCTCATTGCATCTGAGGAAAATTTGCATGGAAATGGAATTCTATGTACAGTTCCACCCGAGAACACAATCTTGTCCTTAGCATTTATTTACACATAGTCTACATATTACTGGCCAATTATGCAGGGACCAATGGTATAGCTTCATTGATCATCTGGAGATACGATAGATCCATGATGGTGAACCTATGGCATGCATGCCAGAAGTGGCACACAGAGCCATCTCCTGGGCACGCCAGCCATCACCCATTGCTCTTCCGGGTTCTGGCGTGTGCCGGCCAGCTGGTCTTTGCGCATGCAGGAGTGCTGGAAACCAGAAGAGCAGCAACTGGCAGGCATATGTGCACCAGCTACCTGGTCTTCCGGATTCTAACATGCGTGCATGCGTGAAGACCAACTGGCCAGTGCGCGCATGCACATTAGAAACTGGCCGGCCACTTGGTCTTCCAGTTTCATATGCACACAAAGACCAGCTGGCCAGCACACATGCGTGCACAAAGACCAGCTGATCAGTGCGTGCGTGCATGTTAGAAACCGGCCAGCCAGCTGGTCTTCGCACGTGCATGCATGTTAGAAGCCGGAAGACCAGGTAGCCGGTGCACATGCGCACGCCAGGAACTGCTATTCTGGCTTCCGGCATACACATGCATGTGTGTTTCAGCACTTGGTTCCTTTTTGGCACGCGTGTGCTCCCGTTTCTGCATTCGGTGCCCGAAAAGGTTAACCACCACTGCAATAGATCTTCAAGTCCCATTCAGAAATTTACATGGACTCTATTTGAACTTTTAATTTCATTCATGCTGTGTTTCTGAAGATGTGTGGGCATCAACTCCCAGAATTCGCCAGCCAGCAGGCGCTCTGGGAAATTCTGGGAGTTGCAGTCCATACACCTTAAAGTTGCCAAGGTTTCAGAAACACTGATATAATGGGGTAAACAGAACAACCAGACGATACAAAATACAACCAAAAATATAACAGTAAAATCAGAAAAGGTATATATTGCAAACCATCCCATTAGGTTGGGCCAGTTTTCCTAGGTATGGAAGTGTACAGAGTTTTGTGTCCTTTAAATGAAGCGTAAGAAACAGTATGAACAGTGCAAAGGTTCTTTTATACACCCTGTAGTGTTCAGATTAAGACATCTGTGAAAACATTTTTTGCAGAGGAACACAAGAAAAAATGGAATTTCTAACAACACTAACGGAAGGTGATAGATTCACATAATATACTAAACCACAAAATAGATAAACAAATACATACAAATGCTATGACAACCCAATCCTTAAGTGTTATGTTGTTAAACCCAGCTGTTCTGACCCAAACCCATAACCAAAGGAAACAGAAACCTTTTAATGAGTCTTACAAAGGCTGCTGCAGACTAATTAACTTTGATAAGCAAAAACCTTGCCAAAACTGCAAGACTGCCAAGAATCATAGATAAGAAATATTTCACAACACAAGAGTCTACAATGGGTTTTTTTATCAGTTTGTTTGTTAGTTTTAATTAGGCTATTGGGATGTCCATTTAATACTTTTTAAAATTTTTGTATTGTATGTTTTTATTGTTGTGAGCCGCCCTGAGTCCTTCGGGAGGTAGGGCGGCATAGAAATCCAATAATAAATAAATAAATAAATAAATAAATAAATAAATAAATAAATAAATAAATAAATACCAACTTAAGATACTGTAATGTCCACGAGGATGAGTTTGAAAACGCCTTTGCTTCCTACAAAGAACGTCTGATTCACAGCTGCCTTTTATCTTCTTGAAGGCGGGGCCATTACCTTGCAGCCTTACTCCCGAGTCGCCCGTGTTGTTGCAGCTGCTCTTTCCTGCAAGCAATCCTGTGTGCACGCGCACTTGGCACAGGCTCCTCAGAAACCTCCTCATCACTGCTGCCAGCCCCCACAATCTCTGAAGGCAGCAGTCCACTCCCTAATGGTCCTGGCCCCTCATCTGACTCCTCTGCCATCCGCACCTGCTGCTGGCTAACCACAACACCAGCCCAGGGGCACTGGAATTGGGTGAAATAGGGTATTTAGAAATTTTCAGACTGGATTTCACCCAATGTGGTTTTGTATTCCTGGTCTACTTTTTCCCTAACCTGGTTTCCAGGTGAATAAAATTTTGGGAACTGTGATTAAAAATGATTGGAGGTGTCTAGGCTTCGAAAAAGACCTATTGCCAGGGAGTAAAAATTCCAAAACATCCCTGTTAATTAGAGTGATAGACCGTGCTTTTCTTTGCTGTAAACGCTGATAAAATTAAACCCGGAAAATAATCTAAGAAACATTTTTATTTATAAAATAAGAAAACCTAACGAGCTACATGCAGCTTCCTCCAACCAAGGCATATAGAAAAAGAACAAAGGAAAAGTATAACGGAAGTTACAGGAAGTGAAGTATAAACTTTTTACACATGCGCAGTAAATCAAAACATCACAAGACTTTCTTATCTCATTACTATGGAGACAAGATAACACAGTGCTGGCTAGCAGACACCTGCTTGCTATAATATGAGCTTAGAAGTTGAAACAGACAAACCAAAGAAAGCACAGTGACAGGAGGATGCCAGATTGGGGGAAAGGGCTTTGGGTTATTTATTTCGGGATGTGAAGGCCTCTATTACTGGTTGGCTTAAGACCCACCATTGGGATCTACCGTTAAGACTTCTTTCTATTTCTGATTTTCAGATATTGATGAATGTGCTTTACCAACGGGGGGGCACATCTGTGCTTATCGGTGCATCAACGTGGCAGGCAGTTTTCAGTGCACCTGCCCTCCTTCAGGTTACAAGTTGGCCCCCAATGCGCGGAACTGTCAGGGTGAGTCTCAGAAACCCAGGCTGCAAAAGTGATTTTAATAAAAACCAAAGAAACACCACTTGCTTTTTTGGTTGGTTGCCAAATGCCAGGGACTGTAATACATCATGTTTGTTCCATCTGTAGAAAGGAATTCGTGCCACAGCACCCTCTGCTGAGGAAAGAAAAAAAAACCTGCATTTAAAAAAGCTGATTGGGTAGATTTCCTGCCCTCCAAATAATAGCATAAAACTAGAAAACAAAAAAATGAGAAAATAAGACCCCAATAAAATGCCATGGGGAGAGAAAGAAGAAAGAAAATATATAAGAAAAATTGAATGAGACACATTAGAAAGTGAATTTTCCAGGAGGCAACTGGACTTTCTTGGATTTTTTTTTGAAGATAGCCTTCTATCCAAGAAGCTTCTTCAGCTCTGACAGGATGGTGGGGAGCTGAAGAAGCTTCTTAGATGAGAAGTGAAACGTCTTCAAAAGAAAAAACAAGGAAGTCCAGTTGCCTCTTGAAAAAGCACCTTTGGGACAACCATGACCTGGATGACTGAGAATCTTTCAGAAATTCATCCGCTGACTTTCAGAGTGTGATCCTCCAGGCTGGCACATAAAACATTTTCCACGGCATTTTGCATTTGATGTTCCTGTTGATGTTCTTCAGAAAAATAATGAAACATCCACAAGAGCCTTGGTGGTGCAGGCTGTTAAACACCTAGCACTTAAGTTCCAGCTGCCTACAATTAGTGTAGGCTCGAATCCCACCAGGCTCAAGGTTGACTCAGCCTTCCATCCTCTCGGGGTAGGTAAATTGAGGACCCAAGATTGTTGGGGGCAATAAGCTGACTTTGTAAAATGCCGCTTAGTAATAAGCAGGCATATACAATGGATGAAGGCTATTGCTGAGCGCATTGGGTTGTGCTCCAAAGATTATAAGCCATCCTGAGTCTCCGGAGAAGGGCGGCATATAAATGTGAATTTAAAAAAAAAAAAGAACAACCCACCTTAGGGAACAGCAGCAGCCCAACCCTGAACTGCATATATTTTTCATTCCTGCAAGCTTGTTATTTATTAGTGTCTTGTTACAAAAAAAATGGAAATCACAATATTATAAATAAGACGGTAGAATTACAAACCTTCTATTTCTTAGTTAGCGACGGTGACTGTTTGCAATTATGACCGTGAAAAAAATTATAATAACCTACAACCAATCCTCACATTTATAATATTTGCCAATCTGTAAAGCAAAGGAAAGCTTAAAGTGGGATCGTAGGCATGATTGTGGTTTCACTTAGCAACCATTTTGCTTAATGGTCGCTAAATGAGGATTACCTGTACCAAGCAAGAAACAGATATGAAAAAGCAGCTCAAATAGTTCTATTCAACGGTAAGATAGATCTGCTGAGCTGTTTGGATTAAAGTTAATTTCCTTTAAATTGGTTGTGCTGGTTTTAGGCAGTATATAGTTAGTTTAGGAATGAGAACTGCCCCCTTAAGGGAATGCTTCATGGGAAATGTAGTTAATGCCTCTTGTTATGTTGAGATTCATCTAATGTCCAATCTTTGCCTTAATAGTTGCCTCAATAGTGTGAAAATATGGTTATCTTCATCCCATAGCATTGTAGCAAAGGAAAATGCTAGGGTCTAGGTAAGAATGCCCAAAACTCCCTCAGCCAAATTCAGAGATCAATTCAGTGCCCAATCAGGATTACAGATGTGACCACCTGACATGAACTACATCTCCCAAGAGGCATTAACTACATTTCCCATGAAGCATTCCCTTAAGGGGACAGCTCCCAGGGCTTGAAATCGGACCCTCAGCCAGCGGGGATGGAAGAGTTTTTACGCAGAAGAGCCTTCAATCCTGTGAACATGAATGTAAATGAATCGCCCAATCATAGTTTGCTGCTGTAATATCAAGTTTCTTGCTAGAGCACTCCAGTTAACTTCTCTTTCCTGCTCTTTCTGTCTCATTCTCCCTTTTTATAGATATTGATGAATGTCTTACTGAAACTCATACCTGTTCACACAACCAGACCTGCTTTAATATTCAAGGAGGATTTCGCTGCCTTTCTCTGGAGTGCCCGGAGAATTATCGGAAATCTGGAGACACGTAAGTGCCCCTCTGAATTCCCTTCAGTAGTTTGAGGATGGTGCCATCAGCAAAGTTGACCAAGAAACTGCCTGCCCAAGTGACCTTCTTCAGTCTTTACCTGTTTCTTCAGTGCTGGAGCAGCAGGGTGAAAATTAAGACCGGATGCTGAAATTTAGACTGTGATGGTCACCCTGGACCATAGAACAGAAGGATGATAGAAACTATGGTGAAGCATTTCATAACTTTGGCAGCTTTAAGATGTCTGAACTTCAACCACCAGAATTCTCCAGCTAGCTAGGAATTCTGTCATGGGGATGGTTCAGCAGGCTTATGCTTAATGATTCCACCCCCATTACCATCCTGCTTCCAAACAGGTAGTTAAGAGCTACATTAGGAATTGTGTCTATTTGGGAATTTGGAACAGGGAAAGAAGAGGCTGTGAGGGATGGATATAGATAAACCAAAAAGATAAAGTCTTCCTTAAGTCAAATTTGTCTATGAAGATGTCTTTGGCACCACGATGGCCTTCTTCAGAGGATACATTTTTGATTTCCTACTATCCCTACTGCAGAGGTCTCCAAACTTGAGAACTTGTAAGACTTGTGGACTTCAACTCCCAGAATTCACAAGTTTTAAAGTTGCCCAGTTTGGGGACCCCTGCCCTACTGTCTTGGGGTTTCTGATGGTCTCCCATTCAACTTTGAACCAAATTAGACTAACTTTTCTAAAGTCAGACTATGCTGGTCCAGATTTGTATGTGTGTTTCTTTGAGTTGGAATTCCTGGCAATTGCATGGACTATCATTAATGATAGCCAATGATTTAATAGCCAGCCATCAACACCCCAATCTATTTCTAAAAAGCACAAAACAGCCACCATATAAATACCAAACACAGAACAGCCCAAAGCACAGAGAGAAGTTGTTGTTGTTGTTATCATTATCATTATTATTATTATTTATTGGACTTATATGCTGCCCTCTCTCCCTAGGGACTCAGGGTGGCTTACAGTAAAAAATATAAATACAGTTGTTTAAAATACATTAAAACCAAGTAGCTAAGCCCAATAAAACTAAAAACCCAATTAAAATTTAAAATATCAGTAAAACCCCACCCCACCCTTCAGTCCAGGCCAGATTGTTGAAACAACCAGGTCTTTAGGTCACAGCAAAAGGAACGGAGGTCAGGGGCCAGCCAGAGCTCCAAGGGGAGTTGATTCCACAGGGTGGGTGCTCCCACAGAGAAGGCCCTACCCCTGGGCACCGCCAGCCGACAAGTTCCCTGAGGATGGGCTCCGGCACAAGTCCAAAAGCTCTGAAGAGAAAACCTCTGGTCCCAGTGACTAAACCAGACTGGATCTTGTAACATTATCCTGGGACACGCCTATTCACCTTTATTTGCTGCTCAGTCTTCCTCATTTTTTATTGCAGAAGCAGCAGTTTTGCTGTGGGGTGAATTGGAAGTCCTTAATGCATGGGTGAAAATATTGGGGGTTTAGTATAAAAAAAGATGGGAGAAGCACTTCTCTCACTTTTTGCGCTGCCTGCAACATTGTCAAATTATAAAGGGAATATTTGTGAAAAATTGTCCTTTGATTTGGCATAGAGGCCAACCTCACTTACTTGATTATTATTCAAAAGTAGTCATAATTCTCCCGGCAGGCTTATCACAGATATATATGTGTCTCTTTATATCCACTGGAAGCAATGCCTATCTGTTAAACATCTTTTATTTTATAAATTATAAATAACAAAGGCAGCTTGCAAGTTAAAAACAGATAGTGTTAGTAATATAATGATGTTCTAATAAGGCAAAATACATCCTTTAAAATAATATCTCCTTCTTACCCCTAGAAGAATGATAAATGATATGCTTATATCTATTGCTTTTATGTATCTGGTGGCTTTTCATTCTGGAATTTATTTGGTTCAGAAATGAGTGTGAGACTTGTGTGAAACACAAAGGTGTTTAAATCCCCAGGTGTTTTTGGTCTTGTTTATATTTCAACTCCTCACTACAATGTTTTACTATTTCAACACCCAGTTTATGAAACATTCCACAAATGAGCACCAGTACAAGATAAAATATTCTGTCAAATCCTGGAGGTATAAAGGTTCTCCTTCAGTTTTTATGTACTTATGAATGCAAAATCTCCTTTTTTTAACTAGATTTTTTTTACACTTTTTATTTCTTTGTTCTTAACAAAATCTTAATAACAGAATAAATATTTGTACCTTCTGAAGCTCAACAGAAAACCAAGAATACTGAATCTTGGGGAGGAAGGGAATCACTACTTTCAGCTAAAATAATCAGACTTTCTACCCACTGGTACTTATTTTTTAAGTTTGGTGGTTGGGTAATATCATTGCTGAGCCCTGAAAGGAGCTACATAAAGGTGCTTTTGGAAATGTGCTCCAGCTTTTGCTCATTCAAACAGTTGGATTTCCTCTGTGGTTGTGTGGCATGGAGAACCATCAGGTTGCACAGCTTCTATAAGTGCTAAAGGCAGCTAACAGCATTTAGTAACCAAAAACCGAGTGAAAAACCTGAAAAGCACAGATTGGATTCTCTTCATCAGATGGAAGAAAATAAAAACTGGAACATAGGCTTGGAAAAATATACCCCAGGACAGGGATAAACTCAATTTCATTGAGGGCAGCATCAGCATTGTGTTTGACCTCGGGGGACTGGGGGGGCGTGCCTGGGATGGGTGGACATAGCCAGCTCGCTGTCACTCATTGAGGCTCCGTTCTCAGCCGCGACAGCCTCCTGCAGGCCTCTGCCAGCAAAAATGACCCCCCCACTGAGTGCAGCCCTCCCGAGCTCCGTTTTCGCTAGCAGAGGCACCATGAACCGATCCTTCGCTGTTTCCAAGGCGGCCCCGTGGGCCAGATCTAAGCACCCCACGGGCCAGATCTGGGCCCCAGACCTTGAGTGACATCCCTGCCCCAGGAGATCCTGCAGAGAGCAGTTTCCCGACCTCAAAAACTTTAAACTGTGTGGACTTCAGCTCCCAGAATTCCCCAGCCAATTAAGTTGAAGACCACACAGCTTAAAGTTCTTGAGGTTGAGAGACACTGTTCTAAAGGATAAAAGTCTACATCCTGGGTGGTCTCCTATTCATTTACTAGCCACAATGAAACCGGCGAAGCTTGAAGCTGAGCCTAAAGCCTAAGCATCCCTCAAAGTGAGCTCAGTTCCAGATGTCATTATGGATGCATTGATGGAGTTTTCTTGGCTGCAAGAGGGAAGCAGTTTGCCCTAGGTTTCTGCAACTTGCCAGCTGAGTTTTCTGCTCTGGGAGCCTCCCAGCCCAGCACTACCCCTGATTAGCTTCCCAGGCCGGACGAACTGAGCATGCTCGAGGATCTTCAAGACTAGCCAGATGCTCGGGGACATTGCCTGCATGGTTTATTGGGCTGTTCTTAAACCACAGTTTGAAGCTATCCCCTTCTGCATGAAATGCATGGGTTAGGACCTTTGCCTGCTCCGCTCCAGGCCTCGGGGATGTGGGCGTCCAGCTCCCCTTGGCCCTGCGGCTTTTCTCCTTCCGGCCGAACGGTTGCTAACCCCTTCCCGTTCTTCTCCCCCCCTCCCCTTTCCCCTTGTCTTGCAGCCGTTGCGAGCGCCTGCCCTGCCCTGCCCTGACGGAATGCCAGCAGCTGCCCTTGAGAATCACTTCCTACCACCTCTCTTTCCCCACCAACCTCCAGGCCCCCCTTGACATTTTCCGCATGGGCCCGTCCAGTGTTGTTTCCGGGGATCACCTTCACTTCGCCATCCTGAGCGGGAACGAGGGCGGCTTTTTCACCGTGAGGAAGGTGGACAGCTACAGGGGCGTCGTGTCTTTGCAGCGGCCCATCCCAGAGCCCCAAGACCTCCTCCTGAGGATTCAGATGCAGGTCTCCCGCCATGGAAGGGTCAGCACCTCCCTAGCCGAGCTGTGGATCTTTGTCACTGCACAACTTTGACCCCTTGCATGCTGACTTTGCCTGGGCCTCCGCGGTTGCTACTTGGTTTTTTTTTTGTTTTTTTTTAGCATCTTCTAATAAAGTTTGGATTGGCACAGTGGTCCTGCATGCTGTGTTTGCCTTTTGTTTCATTCAGCCTGATCAGTGTTTTCCTTCAATGCTTTTTAATGTGGCAAGTTACTTGCCTTTCTCCACTTAGGGAAGTTTTGCATGTAAATCCATCAACGTTTGCTTTCAAACCGCAGTATCTCCAGGTCAAAAAAAAATCAAGATGGCAGCCTCAACACCAGAGGAGTTCAGCTTATGCATTTTGCTCCTTTTTATGTTTATTATGATTGGGGACTGGAGACTAAAAGATATGAAGAACGGTTGCAGGAACTGGGCATGGCTAGTCTAGGAGGAGAAGGACCAGGGGAGACATGATAGCAGTCTTCCAATATTTGAGGGGCTTCCACAGAGAAGAGGAAGGGGTCAGATACTTTCTAAAATGCCTGTAGGCCAGACAAGGAACAATGGTTGGAATCTGAAGAAGGAGAGATTCAACCTGGAAATAAAGAGACATTTTCTGATAATGAACCAATGGAACAGCTTGCCTTCAGAAGTGGTGGGAGCTTCATCACTGGAAGCTTTCAAGAAGAGACTGGACCGGTGTAGGGTCTCCTGCTTGGGTGGTGAGTTGGACTAGGTGGCCTACAAGGTCCCTTCCAACTCTTGTTAATCTCTATCTGCTGTTGACCTAACGGTGCTTTTTCAAGAGGCAACTGGACTTTCTGGTTATTGTTTTTCTTTTCTTTGAAGATGTTTAGCTTCTTATCCAAGAAGCTTCCTCAGAGCTGAAGAAGCGTCTTGGATGAGAAGCGAAACATCTTCAAAGAAAAAAACAGAAAGTCCAGTTGCCTCTTGAAAAAGCACCTTTGACTAAACACCATAATTCTTAAGACGATTATTGGAAATCCATAATTAGATCTTAGCTAACTTGAGTATCTCATTGTCCAGAGGTTTGTGGAGGGGTGGGAGTCTTCTTAGCTCTCTTTCTCCCAACCCAACACTACGTACTTCATCCTCCTCTTTTCCCTATGAAATGCAGTCTTTTTCTCCTGGGAATCCAGATTACATTCCACCACACCATCACCACTTGCAAGAGACTATGGTTGTTATAGACGATTTCAATAAAAAAAATGACTTTAATTTTCCCATGGAATTGTTTTCCTACTCGGATCTACTTTGTGGGGCTGACAATAGCCAAGAAAATGATGGAAAAGTGGGCCTCAGTTTCATAACCACTTGATTAACTTTGAAACAAGCCATCGAAACCATCCTCGCATCCTCGCATAGGTCTCAATATTCTGACTGTTCTTCCTACCATTGGGGCAACTGGCTCCGAAGCACCATTTTGGGCTCACCCATTTCTCTTCTCCAAGGGGAAAGATATTGAGAGGACAACACAGAGAAAGCTGCACAACCCAAGCTGAAGCTAGTTTCCTCAGAAGTAAGAACCGCTGTGCTTGTAGAACTTAATCCCAAGGGGCTGCGTGAAAGGGAATGGCACTCCAGACTTAGGGGAGGTCAAATTGCAAAAGGCCAGAGAATCAATACAGGAAGTCCTCGACTTATGGCCACAATTGAGCCCCAAATACCTGTTGTTAAGCGAGGCATTTGTTAAGTGAGTTTTGCTCCATTTTGCGACCTTTTTGGTCATAGTTGTTAAGTGAATCACTGCAGCTGATAAGTTAGAAACACGGTTGTTAAGGGGAATCTGGTTTCCCCATTGATTTTGCTTGTCAGAAGGTTTCACAAGGGGATCCCATGAATCCTTGGGACACAGCAACAGTCATAAGTCTGAACCAGTGGCCAAGCATCTGAATTTTGATCACATGGGGATGCTGCAAAGGTCGTCAGTGTGAAAAATGGTCATGAGCAGAGGTGGGATTCAGCCAGTATGAACCAGTCTGCCCAGTTCGCTGAACCGGCTAATCCTGCCCCTGACCGTTTTTCAGCCATTTTCCGGGCTTTTTGGAGTCGTTTTTGGCCATTTTCAGCCTGTTTTTTTGGGGTGTTTTAGGGTATTTTTCCAGCAAAAAATGCCTCGGAAAACAGCCTGAAAATGACCTGGAAACCAGCCCAAAATGGCCGGGAAAAATGGCCCCAAAATGGCCTGAGAATAGCTGGAAAAGGCCCAAAAAACTGCCAGAAACAACCCCCAAAATGGCCCAGGAAACAGCCAGAAAACAGGCTGAAAAATGGAAGGGAGGAAGGAAGGAAGGAAAGAGATGGGAATAAGGAGAAGGAAGGAGAGAAAGAAGGAAGGAAGGAAAGAGCGAAGTAAGTACAGTAAGTAAGTAACTAAGGGGTTAATCCAGCTTTAGCTTAGTCTCTTTCAGATTGCCTGCACAAAAGTATTGTCAATCCTTCTGCTGATATTTATTTATTATTTTTGGGGTGCAAATGGGCTTTAATTGTAAATTACTTCTGAGGAGTCAATGGGATGTGTTGCCTCTGCCACCTCAGGTGTGAAATGTTGGCTGTTATGACACAATATATTGATTTTTAATAAGCCCAGCCTCCAACGTCTGTCTTTCCTTGGTGATGGGAGCAAGGAAATCACCATCTTTTCACTGGGCGAGGGGATTTGCACCAAGAAACTGAGGGTTGGCTAACCCTATCCTGGTTAGTTAAAAATTTCATAAGGAATTATTGTTACAAAATTCTTATTCTATGCATTACAAACCATACCTCTCTACAACATTCAAATGGATCATTAAAATCAGGAGGCATCATCAAAGGGCTAATGGAGAGATGCCCTTTTATCAATTTTGGACTTCTCTTCCTCCAAACCTGAAATGTAATTTTAATAAAAAGGTAATCCTCAATTTGCAACCATTCAGTTAGTGACCAAAGTTACCAATGCATTGAAAAAAAAGTGACTTACAACAATCCTTACATTTATAACTATCACAGCCTCCCAACAATTATATGACCAAAATTTAGGCAATCGAGATGCATTGATGATTATTGTGGTTAGCAGCAGCTGAGGACAGCTGAGGAGAGCGAGGACTCAGATGAGGGGCCAGGTCCATTAGGGAGTGGACTGTTACCTTCAGAGATTGTGGGGCTGGCAGCAGCGATGAGATTCCCGAGGAGCCTGTGCTAAGTGCACGTGTGCACAGTGCTGCTCCAAGGAAAGAGCAGTTACAACAGCACGGGCAACTCGTGAGTAAGGCTGAAAGGTAATGTCCCCTCCTTCAAGAAGATAAAAGCCAGCTGTGAAACAAACTTTCTTTGCAGAAGGCAAAGACATTTTGAAACTCAGCCTTGTGGACATTACAGTTGGTATTTGAAGACTCTTGTGTTGTAAACTACTTATCTGTTGGTCTTGGCAGTTTGCAAAAACTTGGCAAGGCTCGCTCTGGTCCGAGCTAATTAGTTGGAAGCAGCCTTTTATCTGTGAAGAAACAGGATTCATAGATGAAACATTAAAAGATTGTGCTGCTGCCTTTGTCTGGTGTTGGCTCTCTTGGAAACCAGGTTTGGGTCAGAACAATGATAAGTTTCAGGATCCTGAGATCATGTGCTTAGTCAGCTTCTAACAAGCAAAGCCAATAGGGAAAACCAGGTTCACTTAATAACCACTTGATTCACATAACAAGTGAAATGTTGTGCTCAACAACCCATGATGAAAAACATTGCAAAATCAGACACAACTCGCTTAAGTTGAGGGTTATTTTCTTTACGCTGCTTGCTTTTATAAGATTTTTTTGGAAAAACAAATATATGTTTCTGTCTAATTTCTGTACGTCGTCTCTCTGAATCCATATGTCAGATGTGTCTTATAGTTTGAATGGGATCATGTGTCCCAAAAGAGATGATATAGTTTAAAAGAGGGATCCTTTATATTCCCTGACTTATAACCTGTAAAAAAATTCCTGTTGACCCTTGACTTTTTAGCATTAAAACTAAAAAAATCTTTTTTCTCTGAAATTTTAATTGGTAAAAAACTTGGACTATGAAATTTAATTTTGAAACTGCCGTTGTTTTAGCCGCCATAATTTGAACTAGTGTATTCAAATATTTCTTGTGCCAACTTTTCATATCTTTTTTCCAGACAAGTTAGTTTCAAATAATTTATTAATAATTATAGCAACATCATCTCCTAAATGTTTGTAATATTTTTATGCCACTAGTATATTTAACTTACTAGCTATTTTTTCTGCAATCTGTATAGAAATGGAGATGCAAAAAACCCTTAGCTGACTATAGTTTAATTTCTAAAAATCACTACTAAAACTGATTCCTCTGCAATTATGTTTTGCAGAAATACCCAGGATTTGATAATTGAGATCATGTCATCAACAAACAAGTTTAACAAATAAATAACAATTTTCTCCTATTTTTCTTCCTTTAATGTCCTTGTTACCCATGGCTTAATTACAGAATTACTATCTAAAGGAAGGTTCATTATTTTACAGCTATCATAGGGCAGGTTTGTTCCAGACTTTGCTGTGACTAAAAACTTTAAATGTTTATGGATTTGCTGGCCTTGTTGGAAACAGTTTGTAGCTGGATGTACCCTAGACTCTTTTCAGGTTGCATTCATTTCCTGAATGAATTTCCCAAATAGCCAGATCAGAGTCTAAGGCCTGGAACACATTTCCGTAAGTTGATAACACGGTGAGATCAAAATCTTAACTTCGCTACTGATCAACAATCTTCGATTTTTGCCATACAAATGATTTGCAATGTATCTTAGACCCATGAACTCTACTCCACACTGATTTCTGGTCACACAGACGTAATTCTCTCTGTCGACCACTTATCCCCTGAGAATTTTCAAGACCAGAAGGTAATGCGTTTCCTGTTCCATAAAATTAACCAGAGGAACATCACCTATTGTGGGGTGATGATGTTGGAAATGATGATGGTTTTAGGTATCTTGAATTCCTTACTACCCAATAAGACTGTTGAGCACACTGGTTAAGATTGGAAATCTTTATAGTCCAAGATCTCAAGATGGAGGAAAGTCCTATGTTATTACAAGGAACCTCTATCCTATCAGTGACCCAAAAAAGTGATTCCTAAAATATTCCTTCCTTTTAGCTTACCTGGGCATGGCTGCTGATTAGGTTCCAGAGTGAGATTCTGAAATCTTAGGTTCCTTGTGGGATCAAGTTGCAAATATTCTAGTCAGGGAGAAAATGCTTTTCCTTCTCCCCAAACAAGTTGTGCCGATGACCTATCCTGTTGTTATTTTCTTTAACTAAATTGCTCCAATTGGCAACTGGTTAAATAGATAACACCGGTCTTTGTGGCAGTTCTTTCCCATTGCTGCTGTCTTCAGGTGACTCTCATATTCTCTCTCTCCTCAGAGATCATTTTCCTTCGCGCCATCACACCAGCATATCCAACCAACGAGGCCGACATCATATTTGATATAACTGAAGGAAATTTACGGGATACTTTTGACATCATCAAGCGCTATGCAGATGGCATGACTGTGGGTAAGGCATTCCTCTTCTGGGTTGTAACTCTTTCCATTGAACTCAGTGGTTTTGACATGATATTCCAGCATCCACCTATCCACCCACCTACCCAGCCATCTATCCATCTACCCACCCACCCACCCACCCATCCATTCATCTACTCATCCTTCCATCCATCCATCCACCCACCCACCCACCCACATGTATTTCTTTCTTTTTTTCCTCCCAATGATCAGCTGTTCCAATGATCAGCTGTTCTGGGAATCCCTTGCTGTCTTACTGCTTTGCCCAGGAGGCTTACCTGAGGCCCAGGAGGCAGAAAAAACGGAGCGCGGGGAGGGGTGCTGCAAAAAAAAAAGCAACCACGTCCACCCAGTCACTTAGCCACGCCCACCTAACCATGCCCACAGAACTGGTAGTAAAAATATTTGCATCCCGCCCCTGGTCATCCTTTTTGTAGTATTGTTAGGGGCTCCTTCCTCTGAAGGGGCTGTTAGGTTCAGCCAACATTCTGACTTAAGAAATTAAAAAAAGAATAATTAAAGATTTCCTCCAATCATCGGATTGCAGAGTAGGACCAGCAATGTGCAGAATCTAGGTGTCCTTGTGTAGTTTGAAGTTACTTACAGAATTAAAACAAAAATAAAACATGCTGAGTGGTGGGCTAAGGAGTGTTTCCCAACCTTAGCAATTCCAGGAGGTACTGACTTCAACTCCCAGAATTCCCTAACCAGCATGGCTTCTGGGAGTTGAAGTCATTACATCTTAAGAGTTGCTAAAGTTGAGACATTTTGGAGAAGGGAAACAAACCATCCTTATCCATGCGTAATTTTAGGACCTGTCTTACAGCTTGGCCTGAAGATGGTGCTGTGGTCATGCTCATTCCAATTTATTTCAAAAATTTCTCCTGTAGAAGTGGTTACTTGGTGCCAAAGGGGAAACATGTCCATGCAGGCTTCTAAGCTTTGGGGTGTTAAAGAAAAGTTGTTGGGAAATTAAAGGCCTGCATGATGATTTTCTGCAAAGAGTGGTTTTGCTAACCTAGAAGTGATGAAATCAGGAATGACAATCAATATATACATATGCAACCCAGAGGTTGGTCATTATAAAGTCAGGCAGGGAGAAAGAGTGCATATTTTAGGGGCCTCTGTATAAGAGCACATGTTTTTATGTGAATTGTGTGTTGCCATCTTCCTGTGGCACTCTAACTATCTTCTTGCCCCTCTCCACATTTCCAAGATGTCACGTCAATGACAGACTGAACTCCCCTTCTTTATAGCCTGTAGAGTTAGCAGAAGAACAGAATAACAGAGTTGGAAGGGACCTTGTAGGTCATCTAGTCTAACCCTAACCCGCCCAAGCAGGAGACCCTACACCATTTCTGACACATGACAGTCCAGCGTCTTCTTGAAAGCTTCCAGTGGTGAAGCTCCCACAACTTCTGAAGGCAACTTCTGTTCCATTGGTTGATTGCTCTCAATGTCAGACAGTTGCACCCATGTTTCTGAACCTTGAGAACTTTACACTAGATGGGCTTCACCTCCTAGAAATCCCCAGCCAACATGCTTTAAGATGCATGGGCTTCAACGACCAGGGTTCCCTATCTAGCATGCTGGAAGCTGAAATCCACCTGTCTTAAATTTGCTAAAGTTTTGAGAAACACCGTTTGGTACAATATAGGCGATAAAAGAAGGTAAACATAGCATGCTATTGATGTGACTTTAGAACTTTACTTCCCAATTCAAACTTGTGAAAAATCAAGTCACTTTTTATCACACGTGACTCCCTTTGCCTGCAGATAACACTGGAGTATGGCTCTTGGTTGATTAGTTATAATACACAGACATATACAAAACACACACACACACACACACATATACACACACACACACATATATATATACACACACATACAAACACACACACACACACACACATATATATATATACATCATACACGCACACATATAAACACACACATACACACATAAGATTTCTGTAAAGTTTGGGAATGGTGCAGTGGCTTAGATGGAGCTCTCATAATCAGGAGTATAAGTTCAATCCTAGGTAGTGGCAGATATTTCTCTCTCTGGGCACAGTGCGAAAATATTTGCTGGGAACTCCGCAATGGTGACAGGAAGGGCATCCGGCCAGTAAACACTCAGCTCCATTCGGTTGCCCCGACTCCACCCCGATGCAAGGGATTACCGGGTTCATTAAAAGACTTGAAAAAATTGGGCAGCTTAACCAGGAAACAATTGTATGCTTCAAAGACAGAAAGCACCAATCCAGCAAAAATTTAAAAAGCATTTTTTTAAAACAAAAAGCACTGGCATTTAGTAGAACACTACATTTAATACTGAGGTGAGACTACTAGAATATATTTCCACACAGGTGGGAATGCCTGTGGGGGCAGAGGGGGGGTTTCAAAAGCCCATCTGCAGCAGTGCATGTACAATTGGAGCCCGGCCCCTTTCTTGTGCCTGGACAGCCTGGCGCTCAAGTGAACCTGCCAAGCAG
Organism: Naja naja; assembly: GCA_009733165.1. Classification (NCBI taxonomy): domain Eukaryota; kingdom Metazoa; phylum Chordata; class Lepidosauria; order Squamata; family Elapidae; genus Naja; species Naja naja. The sequence goes on along the minus strand of CM019159.1, from coordinate 12,719,926 downwards.
AAAAAAGACATAGACCCAGGTCAGCAAAGCTGAATCCGGCTCCGGACAGCTGCCCAGCATGTCCACTGCATGTGGACAAAAAAAATCAAGATGGTGGCCAGCATGAGACAATTATGTGCAAGACACGTGAAAACCGGCTGAGTTTTGTTCACACTGTCACGGCTACCATCTTGCTATGTTTTTTTTTAGCCACCCCCTGTGAACATCCCTGCGTGCGCCTATAGGAAGGGTCTCTCTGCATATCAACATGACATGTGCGAGCTGCATTAAAGAGGGCCTGGAGCCCCCACACAATTCAGAATCGGAATTAAGAACTGAAAGTCAGCTATAAAAGACAGAAGTATAAAAGAAAGCTTCTGTCTGAAAGCAGGTGTTTCAAATCCTTTTCTGATCACTCTTTGGAGAGAGTGTGTGTGTGTGTGTGTGTGTGTGTGTGTGTGTTTATACCCAAAGACTATCTTCTTACCCAACGGCCTCCTTGCAGCTTGAAGGCTCACTTCAGAGATTAGAGGGAGCCTTTCCCTGCTTCCCCAAAACTCCAGCAGCTGAAGCCAGGGGCCACCCACCTGCAGTGGGCCCGTTGAAGATGGTTGAAGGGTCAACATTATTGCCTTGTAAGTTTTCACCACCAGGAGGTGGTAGGTGACCGGAACTGGCTTGTCTAATGCCGCCTTCTCTTCCAGGTGTGAATTTAGAAATGCAGGTCAACCACAGGCCACCTTCTGAAATGCCAGAAAGCAATGGGAAGATTTGGGGCCTGTGTTGAGGGATCTAGAGGCTGAAAAAGCAGGGTCAGAGGGTTGAAGCTGTGGACCAAGACAAAGGCTGGGCGGGTTTCTCGGCGCCCAGAAATTATGATAAGGGGATATGGGTGGACCAAGAGCTGAGCTGACTGCAGCCCACCTTGTATATTAGTTTGGTGTATCAAACTAAGTGAGCCAAAGAGGACCATTTTTTGCATCTCTGCCTGGAAAATGTCACAGCTGATCCAGGAGAAAGGATAAACAGAAATAAAACCTCCGCTTGTTCTCTTTAAGCCCTTTTACAGATTTTCGACTAGAAGGCTATTCAGTCTCTCTCTCTCTCTCTCTCTCTCTCTCTCTCTCTCTCTCTCTCTCTCTCTCTCAGCTGTCAGGGAAGAATTCGTCCTGCCTGTACAAAAAGGTTTTTATTAAAGCCTGGGGTATTAGAAGGCTTTCTCCCCCTTAGCTCTGCCTAATTCTCTAATGCCACCTGTATTCAGGCAAGGCCACTAATTCCTGCAAAGTAAAACTTTGATACAGTTGCCGTGAGTTAATAGAAAGCACATTCTTGGCTTTTAAAAAAATCTACCTCCCAATTATATCTTTTCTGGCTTTGTCTTAGCTGTCCTATTGGGTTTTTTTTTTAATGCAGCACATATAAAAAAAATAGGTGGTGCTTCTATTGCAATGACTTGGCTGCCATTTTGATTTTTTTGGCCATACCCAGAGACACGCCTGTGTTTAAAGGATCTGCAGGTAGGCCTTGATTTAGAATAGTAATGCATTCTGTCCATTACAGTTGTAGGCAGGGGTGGGATTCTACCGGTTTGGACCAGTTCAGGTGAACCAGATGTTAAATTTGCATCTGGTTGACCGAACCGGTATTTGAACTGACCAGCTGGTCCCGCCCACCCCTCCCAGGAGTCTCCACGTGTCCCATTTTTATGCAGGTAACTGCAGGGTCTGCGTGGAAGCTCTGGAAGGGGGGAAAACTGGCCTTCTGGAAGTAATGGAAGTCCGGAAACGGGCCTGTTTCCGGCTTCTGGAGGGCCTCCAGAGCCCAGAGGAGGCTGTGTTTGCCCTCCCAGAGGCCTGAGGGAAGCCTCCGGACCCTTGGGAAGGTAAAAAATGGCCCTCCCAGCAGTACCAGAAGTCCAGAAACAGGCCTGTTTCTGGCTTCCAGAGGGCCTCCAGAGCCCAAAGGAGGCTGTTTTTGCCCTCCCAGACTCCCGAGGGAAGCCTCTGGACCCTTGGGAAGGCAAAAAATGGCCCTCTCAGAAGTTCCAGTAGGCCACACCCATCATGGCCACGCCCACCCAGCAACTGGGCAGCGAACCGGTTGTTGGGATTTTTGAACCCCACCCCTGGTTGTAGGTCATATCAGTCATAAAGCAGGACACCCATGTGATTCACCCAATTTGATAACCCTTTTTGTGGGACTCAGAAGTTCTGATGGGGGAGAAGATGGAGATGTTTAGCTAGAGAAAGAGGAACACAGAGATAAGAACTTTCTGGATACCTCTGCCCAACCACAGAGACCTGTTATGGTGTGCTTGGACGCTGTCCTAATTAATTGGATTTGGAGTAGTAGCTATAATAGCAATAATTGCATTAATCTCAGGAAAGAGGGGACAGCAGTTTTCTCATACATGAGGGATTGCCCGGAAGCAGATTTTTTTTCTCCTTAAGACTTGAGGGTAAAACAAGAACCAATGGATAGAAGCTTTATAGGAGGAGATCCAAAGTTGAATTAGGAGGACTTACCTGACTGTGAGAGCTCTTAATTCATAGAATAGCCTGCCTCCTGAAGATGTGGGGGATCAATCATTGGAGTTTTCAAGAAAGGACTGGATAGCCATTTATCTGGGATGTTAGGAGGATCCATGCACTGGGCAGAGGGTAGAGATCCTCCAAGATCCCTTTCTATTCTACCCTACAATTCTATGATTCTATAATGTCAATCACTGGCACCTCTACCTTGTATTGTTTCCTTGTTTTTACAGTTGTAAGAGCCCTGTAAATATAGCTGCTTAACAGAATGAATAAACTGGAGAGAAAGAGAAAGAAAGAGAGGGAGGGAAGGAGGAGGAGGAAGGAAGGAAGGAAGGAAGGAAGGAAGGCAGGAAGGAAGGAAGGAGGAAAGAAGGAAGGAAGGAAGGAAGGAAGGAAGGAAGGAAGGAAGGAAGGAAGGAAGGAATCTTTATTATGAAATTAGTGGCCTGGCTCTTTCTGTGCCTGCACTCTGCTGGCCTTTTCATTTCTGCACATTCTTAATATGAATTATTATTTATTTATTTATTTATTTGAACTTATATGCCCCATCTCCAAGACTCAGCTTACAACTAAAACAGGAACAATAAATACTTAAAAAACAATTAAATTAGATTATAAGTTCAAACATTATAAAACCTTAAAACCATCCCTCCCCAAGGGGTCACAGCCCGGTTGGTCAAACAACCAGGTCTTTAACTCACGGCGAAAGGTGTGGAGGTCAGGGGCCAGGCGGAGCCCCAGAGGCAGTTGATTCCAGAGGTCAGGGGTGACAGAAAAGGCTCGTCGTCGGGGAACCGCCAGCCGGCATTGGCCCATCAAATTGGTCCATCAAATATTTATTAGGAGAGAGAGAATTGTCAGGCTACGGCCATCACAAATGTGACATCACAGAAATAAAATAGCATTAAGAAACCTACAGCATAAACTGAGAAGTTGCTCAAATATTATGTTTTTTGACCAAGGCTTCCTGAGACTGTAATTAAGCACACACTTAGTTAAAACAACTCTTGTTTTATTTCAACGCTGGGAATTATGTTCATTCCCAGCCTGTAATGAGTGCCAAACAGTCCCTCGAGATAAGCACCCACCTTTCTCTCCTTTGAATTGCTGTCAACAACAAAAGTGCCATATGAACTATAAAGAAACCAACCGAAGTACAAAGTCCACACAGAGCTTCAAGGATTAATCCGAACAGAACAAACAACTTTGCTTCCTACAAAGTTTTCTTTACCTTTGCATGTCTTTTATACCTTATTGGAGGGGCAATCACCCCCAAGCCTTACTCCTGAGTTGCTCCTTTTGTCTCACCTGCTCTTGCCTTCTGGCAGCTCTGCGTACACACGCACTGGGAACAGGCTCCCCTTGTTGCTCTGCCTCGCTGCTGCCAGACTCCGGGCTTATGTTTTCCCACAAGTTTGCAGCCCTTTGGATTTCCAAGTGGTCTCTTATTTAAGGAGTAATCTAGTCCAGCTTTGTTTAGCTTTTGAGATCATCCAAGGTTAACTATGTGATGCTAGTTAACTGGGCAATAAGATAAACTTTAGATTCCTGTTACTCATAGACCACAATCATTTTTATCCCAATTAAAATCTCCAAGTATTGTTCCATATCTAAATATTTTTTACTGAATAGTTCTACTGAAACACTCTTGAACATACTATGATCTAAAAAATAATATACAAATAAGGTGAGGTGCATACCCTCAAAATCCTATTTTCTGAGCCATTTTTACTGGGTACACCATCAGTCCTGCTTGTAAATTTCCTGCTTCCTAGAGATGCAGATAAGTGGGTTTCTCAATGACCTCACCTAGAAGTCTTACATGGATCCTATAAGTGAAAAGGAGTTTGTAGCTTTACATAAACCAAAAACAAGAGCGATGGAACAGCAGTTTCTCAGAATCATTGTTTAGGAATGATCTAGCAAAAGGAACCAAAGCAATGCTCATCATGTCACAGCGATTAAAAACGTTAATTATTGCTGCTGTTGTTGCTGTCTCTCAACTCACAGGGGTCGTTCGACAAGTGAAGCCCATCATTGGTCCTTTCTACGCCACCCTGAAGTTGGAGATGAACTACGTTGTCGGAGGAGTTGTCTCACATCGTAATGTTGTCAACGTGCACATCTTTGTTTCAGAATATTGGTTCTGATGGGCTATTTAATGAAGAGAAGAGAGCGTCAAAGTGAAACTCCACCACAAATTACCGTGGAATCTCTGGTCACGAATGCTTCTGATCATGACCAAATCGTGTTCCCACCAAAAAGTTCACAACATATTTGAATCTGGTCATGAACACATACTCGGGTGGCGATCAAAAATGGCCACGGCCAATTTCCCCTTCTGCGCTGATTTCCCCTTCTGTGCCATATTTTTTTGTAAGTGCATGCTCAGTTAGTCTTGCTTCTGGTCACTACCAAATCGGGTTGTGACCGAAGTTACGGAACGAATTACGGTTGTGACCAGAGGTTCTACTGTATCTGGAAGCTCTGTATTCATGGTTGTGGGGGGAGGATGTGGAGAAAAAGGACCACGTAGCCTTCTTTTCCAAGGATGTAATCTGGTTTCTAGCTTAATTGCAGGACAAATAGCAAACTATCTAAAATAGAAGTAGGATATCAATGCCTGTAAATTCACGGTAGTTAACATTGTGTTGTATATACAGTATGGGTTTTTTTTGCATCTGGTGGCCTTGAAACTCTCAGTGAGTTTTAATCTCAGCTATTTTGTTAAGTGCTTGAGACTGGATTTTGCAGATCTGAGTCTTGCTGTCTTTGATGCTTCCACCTCCTTGAACGTTTTACCTGGCTATGATTTCTTTTTTAAATTGTAGAAATTTTTTAGCAATCATCTTGTCATCTGGAGTCAGAATTAACTCCAGCTGATTGGGTTTCTTCCTACCGGCATTGGACCCCTAATTCCAATGACCAACAGTAGTAAGTCCAGGGATTGTTTGGTAATATTTCAGGCCCTTGTTTTACCTGGCTGTGTGTTTTGGTTTCTTTTAAATTTGAGAGTGTCATTAAAGGGACATTGGACATCAAGGGACAAGAATGGTGAAAAACTGAGCCTTTTAGTACCCAGGATCTTCAGCATACAATACAAAAAGTATAGTCTCTTTTTAATGCTGCAGTCAGACTGAAGTATGTATCTCAATTCAAGAAGATCGTGGCTTGTTGGTGGTATTAATATTACCAGCCAGGAGGTTTGCTCCTCAAAGAGGACACAGAATCTGCAGCTCACATAAGGGACTCCTTTGGTTTTCTTTAAAAATTAATCTTCCTTGAAATTTAGGTGTGGAACATGCTTTGTTGAAAGTACTGGAAGCCCACACATATATATGACTTCCTTCTTTTCTGCAATAAAACAACTTATCTTACTATTTCTGCTGTCAGCTGATTAATGAATGTAGATTTGAGTATTAAGAGTAGAAATTTATTGCTGCACCTGTGTGAAGTATGGCAGTTGTATATGTGAGATGCCCAAGAACTTTTAGCTTGATATTGAGACCCCGGATACATAAATACAATTTCTCATAAATTTTTAATTCAGTGATCCATTTTGACATTAAAAAAGTAAGAGGGCTCTTTGGGGGCTTTAACCAACCGTGGATGATCAACTTAATCAAATGATTCTTGTCAGCATAAAGAAGCAGAAATCTTTCACAAATGGGAAATGAGTAATTTTAGAGGAATGGCTAAGTAATGTGAATATGGGAAGTGCGGACATTTCTTAATCTGTCTGGGTCAATTTTGCTGTCAGGTTATGGCCTTATGTCAAGAAACAGATGGTAGGAGAATGGTTGATGTCAAGATAACATGAAAAAAAGAATATAAACATGGAGTTCCTTTTATTTATTTTTAAAAATATACATTTTTTATTAATATAAATAGAAAGAGCAACATGTTCAAAATCCATATAAACAGTCTGTTGTCTGGTTACAATTCTTTTGAGTAATATTCATCATAGTGATAACAATAGTGTTCTCTAATAATAATCTTATAATAACAGTGCTTTTTCCTCATAATATTGATGCATATTAATTATTAGTACTAATCAAAATTAATTAAAATTAATAAGTTACAGTGATCAACCCTAATACCTTGTTTCCCCGAAAATAAGACACTGTCTTATATTTTTTTGGCTCCCAAAAACACACTAGGTCTTATTTTCGGGGTAGGTCTTATATATATATTTTTTTAATGAAAAAAAACACTTATACCATATTCATGTAGAACAATGTATTCATGTATGAAACCACGAACAAATCGCATACCGTGTTTCCCCTAACATAAGACACTGTCTTATATTTTTTTTGGCTCCCAAAAACACACTAGGTCTTATTTTTGGGGTAGGTCTTATTTTTGGGGTAGGTCTTATTTTTGGGGTAGGACTTATTTTCAGGGAAACACGGTATTAAAATTAATCTTTCTGTTGTAGTTTTCGAGGTTCTAACTCCTGTTTCTCTCGTTTAACCATTGATAAAAAAAGATCCCATACCTCAAAATATTCAGTGTTTTCTTTAATTTCAAATGTTAATTTATTCATTTCTGCACATTCTGAAATTTTTGTTATTATCTTCTGTGGGGATCTCCTCACCCTTCCAATGTTGTGCAAACACTATTCTGGCCAGATATGGAGCCCCTTTTAATTCATCCAGTTCCTAATGAAGCAGTAGGCTTCTTCAGGTTGACCACATATCTGTTCTCCAAGCTTTTTCAGAAGTTCAAGTCTCTTGATTTACCTCCATCCCAATGGTACGTTATTTTTTGAAGGGTGAGGAAATGTCTCAACTAAAAGTTCATACTCTTTCTCACTAATAGTCCCTGAAGTTTCCTAGAAAAGGGGCTGGAACAACTCCATCATATGGCTTCCAGTTCGAGGCCATAATTGTTGAAATGCCTATCAACACACAAGTTTTACATGTATTTAACTGCAGCATTTCCTTTTAAAGTAGATTATGACCTTTCCTAACTAGAAGAAATAGGATATATCTGGATTAGTATTTCTCAACTTTGACAACTTGAACATGTGTGGACTTCAGCTCTCTCAGAATTCTCCAGCCTACTGGCTAGGGAATTCTGGGAGTGAAATTGATGCATTTTTAAGTTGTCATGGTTGAAAAACACTGATCTAGAGGAGAGTCTTAGAGGCATTCAGGGATCATTATTCTGTGGATTTTCACCAGTGAAATCGTGTTCCGGAGGAAATGAACCCAATCTAAAAATCTATACAGGGCAAATTATGATCTTACCTTCTCTACCTGTGAAACAATTTGGTTTGGAAGGATCCTGAAGCTAGAAAACACATTAACAGATTGAACATGGAAAGCCTTTTTTGCAAATCCAAACCAAGTTGAACTTCTAGATCAGGGGTCTCCAAACTTAGCAGCTTTAAGACTGGTGGACTTCAACTCCCAGAATTTCCCAGTCAGCATGGGTTTCCAAGTTTGGAGACCCTGTTCTAGATTCTTCTGACCCTTTGAAATAATAATGCATATCCTTTCTGCTTTTCAATTTTAAACAATTTCTGTCATTTAAAATTTAAATTTCTGTAATTGACTGGGAATTCTAGGAGGTTTATCCCAATACCTCTGGAGAACTAGTCTGGGGAAAGCCAGTTAACAGGGAAAGATCTCTTTATAGAGGAAAATCTCTTCTCCTCACTTATTCCATTAGGTTTTCTAACTTGCAAATTATATGCTTGCTTATTTATTTTAATATGTACATCTGCTTGACTTGGAAAGCATTTGACTGAGGATAGAAACATTACATCTTGGGGTTACTCATAATCAAGTTACAGCCATTTCCCCCCTTTCTTCTTTGCTAGATTAAATAGGAAAAAGACATTGAAAATAATACATTCCTAGAAAATAAATATAGTTTTAATATATTATTTTACATTTGCCAACAGCTTTGCCTTGATGTTCTAAGAATAGTGGCCGATTTAAAGTTTCCTGGGCTCTGCCTTCATAGAACTGTATGCCAAAAAAAATGAATTTTTTTTAAAAAAAAACACATGCCTGCGAGAGGAAAATATTGATATGCATCAAGGCCATATTTGATTTAAAATAATTACACACTCCAATAAATTACACAACCAAAGAAGGGTATTTATAGTTGTTACCAATGGGATGCCCATGAACTTGGACTTACTCTTTTGGGCACATTATCTGTACTTTGTTTTTGGTTCATGCCATACTCCAGCTTCAGTGGCTGAGTTGATCAGAAAGAAGGATTGATGGCAGCAGAGCCTGGCCTACGGGACACACCTTAAGGTTGATTTGATGTATGCATCAGCCACTCAAATCTTAATTAAAGACATAAGCCAGCATAAATACATCCAGTTTTGGTTGCCACGATGTAAAGATGTTGAGACTCCAGAAAGAGTGCAGAGAAGAGCAACTAAGATGATTAAGGGACTGGAGGCTAAAACATATAAAGAACAGTTGCAGGAACTGGGTATGTCTAGTTTGATGAAAAGAAGGACTAGGGGAGACATGATAGCAGTGTTCCAGTATCTCAGTTCCAATATCCCACAAAGAAGAGGCAGTCAAGCTATTTTCCAAAGCACCAGAGAGCAGGACAAGAAGCCATGGATGGAAACTTAATCAAGGAGAGAAGCAACCTAGAACTAAGGAGAAATTTCCTGACAGTTAGAACAATCAGTGGAACAACTTGCCTCCAGAAGTTGTGAATGCTCCAACACTGGAAGTAGATTGGATAACCATTTGTCTGAAATGATATAGGGTTTTGTGCCTAAGTAGGGGGTTGGACTAGAAGACCTCCAAGGTCTCTTCTAACTCTGTTTATTCTATTCTACTCCACTCCACTCCACTCTACTCTACTCTACCCTACTCTACTATATTCTAATCTATGGAAGGTGGGATACAAACAATAATTTTTAAAAATTATGCAAAATTTTTAAAAAACCATAAAAATACATTTTAAAAAGCTAATATATATAAAACAATAATCTAAAAAAATCTATATGCAAGTAAAACCATCAGATAAATAGCAGAAAACATTAAAGCTAGATTAAGACACAGATCATCTTCTGATGGACATCAGGAAGGAAAGATATTTCAAAGACTGTAACACTGTTTATTTATAGAGAGAATGATTGTCCAATAAAAGTCACTTTTATCCCTATGTTTAAGGATGTGGCTTATTCCACATGAATCCCAAAGCTGGACAGATAAGGTATTGCCAACATGAGCACATCATTCCTTCCACTGTCCCATTCCTGACCTCAGAATTGGTAAGAAAAACCACCTGTCCACAAATGAGGAGTAACTTCAAATTATACCCTGCAACTGAAGTGCTTTGCCAAAATTTGGAACAGATTTTGTAATAATAACAAAAAGGCATCAGTATAATGGATAACATCCTCAATTCCTTAAATGTATTTCAGGTTTTGAAAATGACTAATAATACTGTATGTGTTCAAATAAGATTTAACCAGAAAATACTAGATGATATCTTCATTGTGGGCAGTTGTTTCTGCAACATGTTTAGAAATTAGAGTGGAATTTGGCTTTTCAGTGTGAACAGCTTTTTAAAAGAAAGCATACATACTGATTATTTGGTAACAGAAGAAATGTCAAGTATATTTTGTTTAAGCAAGTATTCATTTGGCTATAATAAAACTCATGCCACTTATGGTATGAATCCTTTGCATGTTAATGCTTCAGAAATGAAATTAAACTGGAATCCTGTCTTAAATTAAAGACATTGCAAGCTCTTCAACTGAAAAATTAAATCTGAATTCTGATGAACACTAATCCATCCATGACTACAACAGATCTTGCCCTTGTCTAGGGGAAAAGAGAAAATCTGTTTCAAAGTCATCTGATTAGAAAAATTGCTTTCCAGCTGGGTTCTTTAGCTAGATCTTTTTCCACATATACATCCTTAACTACTTAAATGAAATCCAAGTACAATGGCTTTCATATGGCCATTATGAAGTTTACAAATCATACTGGCTTTGTGGATCCAAATACTACCTCTATTTGTATTATTAATACTACAATTTTTGTGCTATAGTTTTTCCCTGATCTGCCTACAGTGAATTAATATATAATTTGGCAACACATGTAATAACACAAAACCTGCAGATCGCTATAAATACATATAATGCAGACTTTTCTGCAGGAAAAAATAAAGTTGATGGCAGTTACAGCTATGCAGCTGAAGTCCTGGCCCTTTTTTAACATATTGGTTGTCTTAACTGGGCTTTCAAAACATTCATTTATAACTTAAAATAGAAAAATACTTTTCTGTCATATTGTGAGAATATGTTAAAAATCATACAGACTTTTGTTCTCTCTCTTTTTTTTACAAGGTTGTTCTATGGGAATTGAAGGTTTCATGTGGGCTTTTTAAGGAATAACTAACTTGGCCAAAAGCAACAAATTTTTGCTTCTTTTTTTTCCTGGTATGTTTTAGGAAATATACACAGTGGTGTCATTACCTAATGAGTATTTTGACAAGAACAGCCAGTGAAGCAGAATAGGGTGGGAAAACTTACAACATGGGGATCTGATGCTTATGAAAGAGTTTAGGTAGGAAGAATAAGAAAACTCAAGGATGCAGACTATGGATCAGCCGTACTGAGGTTTCTTTCTTTTTCTTTTTTTTGTCGATTTTTTTTTTGCAAATTATTCTCTAAGATATTTTAGAGAGGACAGACAGCTGCTAAATTCTTTGTTAGTGTGGCTTGGAGGCCACACTCATGCTTGAAAATATCCCTGAGGAAACTCCTTGGCAATGAGAGGTTGAAGAATCTGAAGTATAGGATGGCAAACAACCTGAAGATACTTTTATCTAAGTCAAACACACAACGATGATGATTTTAGTTCCTGCCTGCTCACATGTGCTCACAAACACAGAGGAGAACAAAGGGAGAATTATACTTCAAAATATAAGCAAGTAACCCATTCGTATCAATGCTGACCGCAAGAATGTAGGAACAGCAATGCAATTCATTCTGTTTCATTTTTAGCAATCTTCATTCAGCAAGGAAAAGTGTTCCTGGAATGATCTCCCTTTTGAGAAAACAAAATATGTAAGAGGCTAGCAAATAGGAATAAAAAGAAAGACCGTGATACAATCTCAGAACTTAAAAAAAATTAAGAAAGAAACCAGGGACAACCATGTTGATCTTGCCAAATGATTTGGAGATGAGTTCACAAAAATGCAAATGCACCTACAAACTGGGGTGCCAGTGGTGCACTTCAGAGGGGATATTCAGCAGGTTCTGGCCTGTTCTGGAGAACCAGTAACGGAAATTTTGAGTAGTTTGGAGAACCGGCAAATACCACCTCTGACTGGTCCCACCCCCATCTATTCCCTGCCTCCCATTGAGTCCCAGCTGATTGGCTGGGTCTTCTTTGGTTGCCCTGCACAGGAGAATGGAGCTGGAAAGCAGGTTAGTGGGGTGGGGAGGGAATGGGATTTTGGAGTATCCTTCCCCTAGAATGGGGTGGGAATGGAGATTTTACAGTATCCTTCCCCTGCCATACCCACCAAGCCACGCCCACCATGCCACACCGCATCCACCAAGTCACACCCAGAGAACCAACAGTAAAAAAATTTGAATCCCACCACTGGTGCACTTGAAGCACCACATATTTCTTAAGTATGCTGCACTGCTTCAATCACATTTGTGGTGGCCTCCATCTTGATTGTGTTCTGTGGACACCTCTGAATACAACCAGGACAGAGGTGGTATTCAGCAAGTTCTGACTAGTTCTGGAAAACAGAAATGAGCCAGCTTTGTCACTTGCAAATGTTGACATAAGCTTCATTTCTTTAATTGGTTGAAAAGATGTTATTTGTTTGTCTGCTTGTTTGTTGATATTCCACATGTTTATTATTTTTACAAACAACTCAAGTTAGCGAACATATTCAACAGACCTTTCTCCTCCTATTTCCTCCATAACAACAGTCCTGTGAGGTGGACTGGGCTGAGAGAGAGAATGACTGGCCCAAAGTCACCCAGCTAGCTTTCCTGGCTAAGAATTCAACACATCTTGTGTCAAAAAACTCCAAGCTGACTAACGGCTGTCATCATATGAAATACTATAAAAACAGGAAGAGCAATTAAAAAGGGACATCCAATAAACCAGTGTTTTTCAAACTTGGCAGGTGTGTGGACTCCCAACTCCCATAATTCCCCCGTCATACTGGCTAAATTATGCCCTGTTTTGCCACTTAGAGCCTGTGTATTCTATCTAAGAATACAACACTCTGTGCTATAGAGTAGGAATTTATAAAGTTTGATGTAAAATGACAAATCATTTTTAAAAACGATATAAAAATGCAGTGTAAACCAACAAATGGTTAGGCCGTAAGACCAAAGTCCTAGAAAAACTTTGAGAATGTTTTGCCTTTCTGGAAAAGAAAAGCACCCTGCGATGTTCCTTCTAAAACAAACCGCCTTGGGTTTGAAAAATAATATGTAATCAAACATTGGCTCTGACACCATTTGGTAATTTTTGCTGGCAGAGGCACTGCAGGCTGGTCTACTGTTTCCAGGACAGCCCTCGGGTCAGATCTAAGCCTTGATTTGACACCCTTGGTCTAGGGCAGTGATGGCTAACCTTTTGGGGCTCCTGTGCCAAAAATTGTGCGCGTGCTTGCACGCTTGCACGCTGCACTTGCGTGCCAGCACCCAGAAGGCAATGCATGCCCCCCTATGCATGTGCACGCAATCCCGCCTCCCCCGCTGCCCCTTACCTGCATTGTGCCTCACAGCTGATTTTCGGCCAGTTTGAGGTTTTTTCTTCACGAGGCTTGAGGAAGGCTTCTGCAGGCTTCTGCAGGCTTTTCAGGATGAAAACTAGGCTCGTTTTGTCACTTCTGGTATTTTCGGAAAAAAACAGGAAGTGACAAAACGGGCCTAGTTTTTGGCCTGCAAAGCCTACAGAAGCCTGCAGAAGCCTTTCTCAAGCCTCTGGGAGGCCGAAAAAAGGCTCAAACTGGCCGAAAATTAGCTGTGAGGTGCACACATGTGCAATGAGGTAAGTTTGCCTGCAGCTTGTATGCTGGTACAAATGGCTCTATGTGCCACCTGTGGCACACATGGCATAGGTTTGCCATCACGGGTCTAGGGTATTCTTCCTTCAGTTAGTCCTCAACTTACAACCATTAATTTACCTTTCAAAGTTACAATGGTACTGAAAAAAATGTGACTTACAACCAGGCTTCACACTTACGACCATCACAGTATCCCCATCATCAAAACTCAGGCACTTGGCAACCAGCATATATTCACAATGGTTGCAGCATCCTGGGATCATGCAATAGCCATGTGCGACCTTCCCAGCTGGCTTCTGACAAGCAAAGCCAATGGGGGAAACCAGATTCATGTAATGACCATGTGATTCATGTAACAAATGCACTGATTCACTTAACAATCCAGACAAAAAGATCATAAAATTGGTTGCAACTCATTTAACAACCTACTTGTTAACTCTGATCCTAATTGTGGTTGTAAGTTGAGGACTAACTATGTATAAAAGGGGAAGAAGGGAAAAAGTGTTAACAGAGATGGAAAGAGAAATATGTCCTAAGTATGTGGCTCAGCTTGGGCCATATGGCCATGACCACCATTCTGGGCTCCCCTTTATACATACTGAAAAAAGTGGATTATGACTGTTTTTCCACACTTACAACCACTGCAGCATCCCCAGGGTCACGTAATCAAAACACTTGGCAACTGACTCAAATTTATGACGGTTGTAGTGTCCCAGGGCCACTTGATAACTTTTTGTGACCTTCTGACAAGCAAAGTTAATGGAGAAGCCAGATTTACGTAATAACCATGTTACTAACTGAACAACTGCTGTGATTCATGTAACAACTATGGCAAAGAAGGTTGCAAAATGGGTCAAAACTCCTTTAAGAAATGTCTCACGTAACAACATACATTTGGGGCTCAATTGGGGTTGTACGTTGAGGACTACCTGTAGGCAGATGTGGAGTAGGGCTGATTGGTGTGCTTGCATCTGCATGGAGGTTAACCTCAGGAACCTCAGCTGGCAGGAATAGCTAACACCCAAGAAGATAGGCTCAAGATCCAGATGGATCTTGACAGACTAGAACACTGGGCCATATATAACAAAATGAAATTCAATGTAGAGAAAAGTAAAGTCCTACACTTAGGCAAAAAAACCCCAAAGGTACACATATAGACTGGGTGAAACCAGGCTCAATAGCAGTAACTGTGAGAAGGATCTTGGAGTCTTAGTGGACAACCAGCTAAATATGAGCCAGCAGTGTGCAGCAGCAGCCCAAAAAGCTAATGCAATCCTAAGTTGTATTAACAGAGAGATACAATCAAGATCAAGGGAGATACTAATACTCTATAAAGCTTTAGTAAGACCACACCTAGAGTACTGCATCCAGTTTTGGACACCACATTATAAAAAAGATGTTGAGACTCTAGAAAAAGTACAGCGAAGAGCAACCAGGATGATTAGGGGACTGGAGGCTAAAACATACTGTTATGTATGCAGGTTTGAATGTCATTGGTTAAGTTTGAACTGTTCTTGTAAAATGTCAGAAATGATTGGTTTAAATAGTGCGGGAAAACCCTGCACTCTGATTGGCTGGCAACTGCGGCTGCTGGCTATAAGTAGCAGCGCAGTCCAGCCAAATCGGGCCTGTTAAGAGCTGTAGTCACTAATAAACTCTTCACTGAAGCACTCCGTGTCTGACTCTTCATGCAAATCTAACACTGGTGACGAAGGTGGGATCCTTCCGAAGAGAAGACAAGAGAAGAAGCCGAGAGAGATGGCTGTGCTGAACACCCCCCAGCCCCGCTCGATCCGACGGCAGAAGACTGGGACTCATATGCAGATCGTTTCCAAATGTATTTGGAGGGAAACGATCTCCGACATTTCCGACAAGCGGAAGAGGGTGGTCTTTCTTACCCACTGCGGTCGGCCGCTTTCAAGATGGCAAGGCATTGGCGGAGCTGCAGACATGAAGGTAATGGACTGGCCCGATTTAGAAAAGTTATTAAGAGCCCATTACGCCACAAGTATTGTGCCTCATTAAGAGACACGAATTCTACCGTCGGGATCAAGGGGAAAGAAAACATTAATGACTTCGGCAAGTTTAAGGGACATTAGGGTGCATGTGAATTTATCAACTTAGAAGAGGCCATGCGATCGATTGTTCTAGGCCTAAAGACAAGGGTTTTGCAGAGCAAATTATTAATGAAACCTAAGATCACGCTTAAGGAGGCCATAGAAGAAGCTTCTTCAGCGGAAGCTACCAAGTCCTCAGCAGCAGCCATGAAGAAAATTAACAAGGCCGCAAGCCATGCTGATGTGGAAAAATCCACAACTCATTGCGAGCAAATAGATTCTGATTCAGACTGTAGTGAGGTGGAGGAAGGAATTTATAGACTCAGAATGGAGAAGAAAAGAAAAGACCTTGGAAGAAAGAGGCAATACTTTTATTGCAGAGGTTGTGGGGGGGCCCACCCCTGTGCTGAATGCAAGTTTCTTGATACCATCTGCCTCCATTGTGAAAAAAGAGGTCACCTAACAAGAGTCTGTAAATCATCCAGAACTCCACCAAGCAGAAAGAAGTTTCCTGACAAAGATTTCAAGCCTAACAACTTCAGTGAGAAAATGGGCGCACAGAAGCAAATGGGAAGAATGAAACTCATCAAACAGTCACCATTGGTCATTCTTCGGCCTTAAGAAGCAGAAAAGTACATGTGAAGGTACTAATTGAAGGAAGGCCTTGCCAAATGGAAGTGGACTCAGGCTCCTATTTATCTATGGTGTCATGGGACACCATTCACAGGCTACTTCCCAACATTCAGAAGAAGCATTTCCAGAAGCAAGCACTGACTCTTAAAGACTACCAAGGGAACAAGATTCCAGTAGTTGGAACAAGAGAATTCATCGTGAAGTTCAAAGGCCACACCAAACGTTTGCCCTTGACCATCGTGGACAAGGACCGCCCAAGCTTGCTGGGACTTGAGTGGTTCAAGCCACTAGGCATCGAGGTGACTGGCATCAATCACGTGAGCAACACTGAATGGGAGGAAGCCCTGAAGTCTGAGTTTCCAGAGGTCTTCAGCGACGGATTGGGCAAGTATATGGGGACCCCTATCACTTTCAACCTAGATCCCAAGGTGCCCCCAATTCGCTTAAAGCCCAGAAGGGTCCCATTTGCCTTAAAGGAAAAAATTGATGCACAATTAGATAAACTAATAGCTCAAGGAGTTTTAGAGCCCACTGACCACTCCAGATGGGAGACACCCATAGTCACACCAGTCAAGACTGATGGGTCAGTGAGAATCTGTGGGGACTATAAGGGCACATTGAACCATGTACTTCAACAGAGCACATATGCAGTTCCAGTGGTGCATCATTTATTACATTCACTTGGCAGGGGTACAGTCTTTGCCAAATTGGATCTGGCCCAAGCATATCAGCAACTAACAGTTGATGATGCCACTGCAGAGGCCCAAACCATTGTGACTCATAGAGGTGCCTTCAAATGTAAAAGGTTACAGTTTGGAGTAAGCGTGGCACCAGGCATCTTCCAAAGCCTTATGGAAAGGATGCTCCAAGGACTGCCAGGGGTAGTGCCTTACTTTGATGATGTGTTAATCTCTGCTGAAAATGACACTCAATTACAAGAGAGACTCAGAGAAGTCCTTACCAGATTCAAGAAAGCGGGGTTAAAAGTCAAGGAAGAAAAATGCACTCTTAGAACTGACAAGGTTGAGTTCTTGGGCTACATGATTGACAAGCATGGCATCCCTTCCTACAGATGCCAAGGTTCAAGCAATCAAAGAAGCCCCTAGACCAAAATGCAAAACAGATTTGCAAGCTTTCCTGGGACTCATTAACTTTTATCACATGTTCCTACCTCAGAAGGCAACCATTGCAGAACCATTACACAGATTACTTGATAAAAAGTCTGTTTGGGTCTGGGGCAGGAAGGAACAATCAGCATTTAACAGTATTAAAAGACTAATCACGTCTGATGCTGTACTGATACAGTTCTCTGAGAATTTACCTGTTGTACTGACTTATGATGCATCCCCTTTTGGAGCGGGGGGGGGTTTGAGCCACAGGCTTCCCAGTGGGAAGGAAGCCCCTATTGCATTTTACTCTCGCACCTTGACCAAAGCAGAGAGGAATTACAGCAATTGGACAAGGAAGCATTGGCAATTGTTGCAGCTATCAAGAAATTTCATGAGTATTTATATGGGAGAACATTTACCATTGTCACATATCACAAACCTTTGTTAGGCATTATGGCAGGAAACAAACCTACACCCACTATCCTGTCACCAAGAATGCTGAGGTGGATTGAATTTCTTGCTGCTTATTCATACAACCTTATTCACAAGCCTGGCAAGGACATTGGACATGCTGATGCCTTGAATCGTTGCCCACTTCCTTATCACAAGGAGGACTTTGAACCTGAGGCACACACCTTTTTCCTAGAAACTGTTGCCAAGCTTCCAGTACACGCTGCTGAAATTGCCAGAGAGACTGCCAAAGACACTTTATTGGCTCCTATTATAGGCTGGATTAAGAAAGGTTGGCCTCTTCAAGATCCACCTCACCTTGCCCAACCTTTTAAATCCAGGCAAACTGAATTATCTGTATTAAGAGGATGTATTTTGTGGGGTAACAGGGTGGTTATTCCTGCAAAACTGCAAAGGGAGGTTTTGGAAATGCTACATGAGGGTCATCCTGGCATTGTAAGGATGAAGGGATTGGCCAGGAGTTATGTATGGTGGCCAGGTATTGACAAAATGGTTGAAAACTGGGTTGCATCTTGTCCCAACTGTCAGGTAGTCAGGCCTGCCAGCCACCTCTCCTAGCCCATGGTCTAAACAGGAATGAATTCTGGGGCCCATGGTCTAGAGGCATTCATTGATTTCACTGTACAGAGGGCACACCTTCCTTATTATAGTAGATGCATATTCCAAATGGCTAGAGGTAATCCCTATGGCATCCACCACACTGATGCTGTCATCAAGCAGCTCAAAACCTTTTGTAACCCATGGGTTACCTGATGTTCTTGTCTCTGACAATGGCCTCAATTTACATCCAACCCTTTTGAATCCTATTGCACAACTGGGTATCAGACATGCCCTGATAGCCCCTGGGCACCCTCGGCTAATGGCCGGGCTGAATGAATGGTACGTTTACCAAGGAAAGCTTCAGCAATTGGGTCCTGGGGACATCACTGAGAAAGTTGAAAAACTTCTTAGTGTTCAGCACATACTCCTAAATCTAACTAACTTATCCCCAGCAGAGTTGTTGATGGGTAGGACAACTTAGGTCTCCCTTGACCCCTTCATCCCTTACTGAACACAACGCCCTAGATTCCACTAGCAAAGTTTGGCACGTTCAGTGTGGGTGATTCTGTTTATGCTAAGAACCTTATGGGTGACCCTTCATGGATTCCTGCTGAAATAACTCAAATCACAGGCCCTTCTTACAGGGTACAAACAGAGGATGGAGTCCTTTGGAGCAGGCACATTGATCAGCTTAGATCCAGGTTACCTAAGGAACATCGCAATTGTTCCTCTCTAGTTCCCATACCTAATGCTTTTTCTAGGGGAGGGGGGAGAACATGAGGATAATCAGCAAACAAGAATCAACCCCATGTGTAATGAGCTAACACGACAGGAACCATCCCAAAACCTGTCACAATGCCAAAATCCATCCTTACAAGTGGAAGATTGCACATCACTACCTGACTTGGGTGCTGACATTGGGCTGGAGATGGGTTGGGAGGAGAGACCAGATTCTAACAATCAAACAGGGTCTTCTTTCACAGGAAGCCCAACTAGGGAAATGTCAACAGACACCGGGTGAGAACGTTAAAACTTCTGAACCACGAAGGTCTCAACGTACACGTAAGAGCCCCACCTATTTAAAAGAATACATTAGATAGGTTGGGGTTTGAGTATGGACTGAACCTAGTGGGGAGGGGTGTTATGTATGCAGGTTTGAATGTCATTGGTTAAGTTTGAACTGTTCTTGTAAAATGTCAGAAATGATTGGTTTAAATAGTGCGGGAAAACCCTGCACTCTGATTGGCTGGCAACTGCGGCTGCTGGCTATAAGTAGCAGCACAGTCCAGCCAAATCGGGCCTGTTAAGAGCTGTAGTCACTAATAAACTCTTCACTGAAGCACTCCGAGTCTGACTCTTCATGCAAATCTAACACATACGATGAACGGTTGCAGGAACTGGGCCTGGCTAGTCTAGTGAAGAGAAGGACCAGGGGAGACATGATAGCAATCTTCCAATATTTGAGGGGCTGCCACAGAGAGGAAAGGATCAATCTATTGTCTAAAGCGCCTGTAGGCCAGATAAGGAATAATGGATGGAAACTGAACAAGGAGAGATTCAACCTGGAAATAAGGAAAAACTTTCTGACAGTGAGAACAATCAACCAATGGAACAGAAGTTGCCCTCGGAAGTTGTGGGAGCATCATCATTTGAGACCTTCAAGAAGAGATTGGACTGCCATTTGTCAGAAATGGTGTAGGGTCTCCCACTTGGACGGGGGGTTGGAGTAGATGACCTATAAGGTCCTTCCTACTCTGATTATCTGTTATCTGTTATCTGAATCCTGCCTTATTGTTCCCTGTAAATGCAGTTCATATAGCAATACCATTTAAATTTATATACTGTTTCACAGTGCTTTACAGCCCTCTTTAAGCGGTTTACAGAGTCACCATATTGCCCCCAATGATCTGGGTCCTCATTTTACTGTCCTCAGAAGGATGAGTCAATCTTGAGCAGGTCAGGATCGAACTGCTGGCACTCAGCAGAATTAGCCTGCAATACTGCATTCCAACCACTGCGCCACCATGGCTCTTAATATACTTGTGATGATAGGAGTAACAGACTTATATAACGCTTCACAGTGCTTTACAGCCTTCTCTAAGTGGTTTAGAGTCAGCATCTCAACCTCCAATGATCTGGGTCCTCATTTTACCCACCTCGGAAGGATGGGAGGTTGAGTCAACCATGAGCCGGTCAGGATTGAACTGCTGGCAGTGGGCAATGAGTTAGCCTGCAGTACTGCCGTGCAGTACATATCTTGAAAATTTTGTTGCCGTACACAAGTAAAAATATATCTGTGAGAAGAGATGTTGGTGAAATCAAGAGCCATCCATGGCTTGTGTGTATCAGGAAAGTCAAGATGGTGGCTAGGAACACACAACCCAAATCCTACCCTATTAAAAACAGGGAAAGACCTCCGTTTACACTATAATTTCAGTTCCAAGTGCAATGATCAGGAAATACGCTTCAAATAACCCAATGGCATTCCAAACATCAAGCATTGGATGGTGCTGTTCCAGTGTTTCAGAAACCTTCTGAAAGCAACTGCACAACGTTTCTCCATCAGAGACTGTTTGCAGAGGCGAGAAAAGATCAAAATGGCCCCATTAAAAGACAAGCCAATTCATTACTTCTTCCTTTCCAAACAAAGGGGTGGGAGAAGGGGGGGTTAGGGTTCTCATGAGAAACTATGCATTTCTTTGAGAGAGGGCACTTTAGATCAAGGATAGTCGAAAATCTGTATGATGTACCGGTTTCTAAGGCAACTGTGCATTTTTATGAATACCAGAGCAAACAGATGAATAAACCTCAGGTCAATCATTAATTCATATTATTATTTTTTGAGCTTGGGTCCAGCGATCGAGATACCAAACTTCCTTTTTATTTGGAATTTCAAATGGTATTATTTGATTTTTAAAGTAAACACTCAACAGTGCTTAAAAAAAACCAGCATTCCCTTTCTTCCCCCATTACACTTTTCTTGAAATGGCAAATTACCCATCATGGGGTTGTTTTGAGGAGGGGGAGGCTAAGCCACCCAAAGTGGTCTCTGATTCTACAAGGTAAAGAACCAGGGTGTTCAAATTTCGCTAAAATAGACTGAAGGGCCAAGTGTAAAGTCAGAATAAATGCAGCCGGCCTTGCTGAGACTCCATTTTGAGGATCATGACCAGTTTTGGCACCGTCCTTTAAGAAAGATTCAGACACTTTAGGCCAGGCTTGGAGCAGGGAGGCCCTGAGATTGGCACAAAATCTTATAAGGCGTCATTGAGAGATGAACATATGTCTTTCCTCTCAGAGGAGAGCAGACTGAGAACAGTAGAGGTAAGTCCTGGACTTGCCACCATT
The DNA here is from genome assembly GCA_009733165.1 of Naja naja. NCBI lineage: Eukaryota > Metazoa > Chordata > Lepidosauria > Squamata > Elapidae > Naja > Naja naja. The sequence continues at coordinate 12,698,215 of CM019159.1, read as the reverse complement.
CAGTTAGTGCCCCATTGAAAGTTACAATCATCTTCTTTTAATTAAAAACCCACAATCTTTTTTTAAAACCCACAATCCCTTGCAAGGTGGAGTCTGGCCAACCGAATGGAGCTGAATGTTTACTGGCCGGATGCTCTTCTTGTCGCCAATGCTGTTCTGACCCAAACCTGGTTCCAAGGAAGCAAACACGAGACAAAGGTAACAGCACAACCTTTTAATGTTTCTTTACGACCCCCGTTCCTTCATGGGTAAAAGGCTGCTTCAAACCAATTAGCTCGGATAAGAAAGAGCATTGCCAAGGTTTTGCAAAGCTGCCAAGAACACCAGATAAAGTTACTAAGCAATAATTAAAACCAAAGAGTCTTCAAACGCCAACTCAGATATTCCTAACATCCACCAGGCTCAAGTGTAAAACTTTTTTGCCTTCTGCAAGGAGCTGCGGCTTCTCAGCTGGCTTTTATCTCCTCAGGGAGGGGCCATTACCTTGCAGCCTTACTCCCGAGTTGCCTGTGCTGCTGCAGCTGTTCTTTCCTTCAAGCAGCCCTACGCGCACACGTGCTGGGCACGGGCTCCTTGGGGATCTCTTCATTGCTGCTGCCAGCCTCTATAAGTTCTGAAGGCAGCACTCCACTCCCTGATGGTCCTGGCCCCACCCCTGCATCACCCGCAGGCCCCTCACCTGAGTCCTCACTCTCCGAGCCCTCAGCCATCCGCATCTGCTGCTGGCGAACCACAACAAATGCAGAGTTTTATACAGCAGATATATTCTCATTGTGCCTCTACCTAGAATTGAACTCACAGACTCCTGAATATGAGGCAAGAGTTCCACCTCTAGGCCACTGCACCGCTGACCCTTCAAAGTTACAATGGCACTGGGAGAAAAGTAACTGGTCATGAGTCTTTGCATTTATGACTGTTGGAGCATCCCCAAGGTCACATTCATGTGCTTGGCAACCGGCAGGTATTTATGATAGTCGTAGCATCTCGTAGTCAAGTGGTTCATATCTGCAGCTTTCCCAGCTGGCTTCCGACATGCAAGGCCAATGGGGGAAGCCGGATTCACTTAACAACTGCAGTGATTTGCTTAAAAAAACCATGGCCAAAAAAAAAAGTTTTAAAATTGGGGACAGCTCACTTAAAAAACCACCCTGCTTAAGTCTTAAACTTGCCAAGTTTGAAGACCCTTGGTGTAGTTAGCCAAATATAGAGTTTTAGAACAGGGGTCTTCAAACTTGACACCTCTTGTGGACTTCAACTCCCAGAATTCCTCCTCCAGTCATCTTAGCTCAGGAATTCTGGGAGTTGAAGTCCACAAGTCTTAAACTTGCCAAGTTTGAAGACCCTTGGTCTAGATTGCCAGAAATGGGATCAAGGTCTTAAAAAGTAGATTCTGGTTGATTATTCGGATAGCAGTTCAACAAGGTGGCCATTTGTCTGGGGAAGTGGCAGTCTTTCCTTTACGTGGATGTCTTCAAACAGAGGTCAGAAAGCTGTCCCTCAAGGATTTTCCAAGTTATATTTCTGCATGAATTAGTCTTGATGGCCACAATGGTCTTTTTCAGTGGCCCATTCTGGTTCTGTGGGACCAGTTGGTGACATTCAACATTTTCAGATAACTAGCTGGAAAAGAGCTTGGAAATACAGCTGTGGCCTACCTTCAAAGGTACTTACAGAAGTTGAGGCTATATTTAATGTATTAGACTTCATTTATTATTTTTTGATACACTAATTCATTAAATATTAAAACAAGTTATAATACACCTGATCTTGTATTTGAAAGGAAACATATTTGTACCCATCTCTTGCATATGATTTTACAAAAATGGATCCCTGTTATGTTATGGGAATTTATATATAAATATGTAGTATTGGGAAATTAAATACAGAAGTTACTTCATCCAGCCTCAGTGTCCAAATATTTCTGCCCATTGTCTACTATATATTAGGTTGGGATTTTTTTTTTACCCTTGTAGAGTTCTGTTTTCCTATGCTAGTGTTAGTTCCTGTTGTACACTCCCCAAAATCACATTGTTTCAGTTAGGCCACTTTGAACAACAACAACAAAAAAAGTCTTGTAAAACCTAGCTGTGTAAGAAATTAAAATATTATTTTTTGTTGTACATCTGGAAAGCAAGGTCCGAATAATAGAATAACAGAATAGCAGAGTTGGAACGAACCTTAGGGGTCTTCTAGACCAACTCTCTATTCAGGCAGGAAGCCTTATACCTGTGAGGGCAAACTTATGGCACGTGTGCCACAGGTGGCACGCAGAGCCCTCTCTCTGGGAATGTGCGCTGTTGCCAGCTGCTCTTCTGGTTTCAGGTTTGCACATGCGCACTGGTCAGCTGGTCTTTGTGGGCACCAGAGCACCAGAAAACAGCCTGAAAAATGCCCAAAAAACAGGCCATTTTTCAGGTGTTTTCCAGGCTGTTTTGGGGGCTTTTCAGGCCATTTTCGGGCCAAAAATGGCCTGAAAAATAGCCTGAAAACAACCTGAAAAACACCCTATAACAGCCCCCTGAAATGACTAAAAACAACCAAAAATGCCCCCAAAACAGGCCAATTTTCAGGCCAAAAACAACAACAATAGACAGTAAGTGCCACCTATGCAAAGAAGCTAAAGAAACAATGGACCATCTGGTAAGCTGCTGCAAGAAGATTGCACAGACTACAAGCAGTGGCATGACAAAGTAGCAACAATGGTGCATTGGAAAAGCCATAGAAAATGGAAAAAGCTAAATTGCTCTGGGACTACAGAATCCAGACAGACAGGCACCTGCCACATAACACCTTGGACTTAACAGTTGTCGATAAGAAAGACACAAAAAAGTCTGGATAGTGGGTGTGGCAGCGCCTGGAGACAGCAGAAGAGAAGAGAAAGAACTGGAGAAGATAACAAAATACAAAGACCTACAAATCTCCTGTTTGAGCAGGGGATTGGACTAGATGACCTACAAGGTCCCTTCCAACTCTGTTATTCTGTAAATCTGTAAATAGAAATAGAACTATGGCAAAGGCAAGCAAGGGTAGTACCAATAGTCATAGGTGCCTTGGCTGAAGTCCCAAAACAACTGGAGCACCACTTGAACACCATCATTGGCATTGACAAATTTGCCACCAGTCAATTGCAGAAGGCAGCATTACTTGGAACAGCTTCCATCCTGCGGTGATATCTGTAACACCATCAAACATCCAGATTTGCCTATCCCAGTTTGAACATCTGGCTGATTGTGCAATGAATAATAATAACAATAAACAACTTTATTATGGTCATAGACCAGAAATAAGGTAGGATAGAAATCTGAGAAATAAAATAACTAATTATTTTAAAAAACGTACAAAGCTGACACACTTCTTGGATCAACCTTGCTCATCTTCTGCTCTTGGCTGAGGAACCAGGGACCACTTTGACAGATCCTTCACTCATCAAGGTAAGCAGCTGAGCAAGATTTTACTTGAAACCCTAGACAACGCTGAATATTTCTCGGTGCCAGTGGTTAGGGGAGCCAAGGACAACTTATCTTTGCTATTCCTAATGTACTGCTTGGACAACATCATCGCCAACAGAAGAATAGAGCTTTTCATTTTTGCCCTGGTTTGTGATTTCTCTCATTTAAAAACATTTTGGAATATTGAAAATGGATCCAAATAGTTCCAAAAGAGAGCTTTGTCAAGTGAGAAATTGGAAATCAGAAAGAGATGCCATGTAGTCCCGGACATTCTTAGGTGACCCAATTATCTGGATCATATTTCCCCTAATTTCCTGCACCTGGAGGTCCACTTCATTGGTTTTATACATTGCTGAGTACAATATCTTGCTGCAGAATCTGATATGAGAACAGATATTTCTCCCATTTAGATTCACCTCCTCCTAAAAAGGTGGTGATGTGGGAAATTGGTTGTACTAGAGAGAGCATAGGAAGGAGCTATACATAGCAAACTGCAAGGCTACCATTTGGCAGAAAGGAAGTCCTTTGTCAAACTAGACAGACAGGTAACACAACTGTTGCTGTTTCACTGGCTTTCATTGCCAAGAACTGAATCCTGTAGGCTAAGCCAAATAGCCGAACAGGAAGTTCTCAAGCTGCAGGGGAGAAAAAAGGCTTTCTTTGGTGGGTGGAGGTAATGTACAGAATCACTGGGGGAGGAAAGAGCAGAGGTGGTATTCAGTTGGTTCTGCCCAGTTCTGGAGAACCGATAGCAGAAATTTTGAGTAGTTTGGAGAACCGGCAAATACCACCTCTGATTGGCCCTGCCCCCATCTATTCTCTGCATCCCGAGTCCCAACTGATTGGCTGGGTCTTCTTTTGTTGCCTTGCACAGGAGAATGGAGCTGGAAAGCAGGTTAGTGGGGTGGGGAGGGAATGGGGATTTTGCAGTATCTTTCCCCTGCCATGCCCACCAAACCAAGCCACGCCCACCAAGCCACACCCACAGAACTAGTAGTAAAAAAATTTGAAACCCACCACTGGCTCCACCCCCATCTATTCTCTGCCTCCCAAGTCCCAGCTGATTGGCTGGGTCTTTTGTTGCCCTGCACAGGAGAACAGAGCTGGAAAGCAGGTTAGTGGGGTGGGGAGGGAATGGGGATTTTGCAGTAACCTTCCCCCAGGAGAGGGGAGGGAATGGAGATTTTACAATATCCTTTCCCTGACACGCTCACCAAGCCACGCCCACAGAACCGGTAGTAAAATGTTTTGAATTCCACCACTGGAGAAGAGCCTAAAAACTGTCAAGCTAGTGGGTGTGTCCACTTGCTGAAAGTGCCACCCCTTTTTGATGCTGACTTTTGGAAAGCCCTTGCACTCTCCCCATCTTCAATTCACTGGCACCTGCCTTGAATCTGTGGCTGAAGGAAGGGTAGAGATGGACATATCATTAGGACAGGGAAGCCAGCATGAACTTGAGGAGGTCCAACAGTCCCAACAGTCCCATCAGGGCTGGGGATGTAGCCCAGATGAACACCTGCACCTTTAACAGAGTTACTGATCCAAAATCATAATTAACAAATCAGTTGACATTAGCCCCAAAGGCAACATGAATGATGGGCTCAACTGTGGCCATAAGTTGAAGACTACCTGTATTGTGATGCTTCAAAATAATCTCCTGGCCTTGTGATAATGAGCTCTTAAATCTCTTAGAATCATAATGGTTACATGCTGTCAATATTTGTTCTGACCCAGGCTTCATCAAACGTACTTAAACACAAACTTATTTTAAAAGCAAAACCTATTTTATTGCAAAGCTGGGACTTACTTTCATTCCCAGACAGAACTAATTATAAACAGTTCCCCAAGATAAACACATTCCTTTCAGTACTGTGGAATGTTGCCAAAAACAGAAGTACCCAATTATAACAGAAACCAACCGAAATACCAGAAAAAACCAACCAGAGCTTCAAGGAGGACTCGGAATCTATCGAACTACTTTGCTTCCTGCAAAGCTTTTGTCACTGAAGTCTGACTTTTATCCCTTATGCGGGGAGGCAATCACCTCCCAGCCTTACTCCCGAGTTGCCCCTTCTGCTTCAGCTGCTTTCGCCTTCTAGCAGCTCTGCGCACACGCGCACTGGGAACAGGCTTCCTTGGGTCCTCTGTTTTGCTGCTGCCAGACTCTGAAGTCTCTGAAGGCAGCACCCCACTCCCAGTTGGTCCTGGCCTTATCCCTGCATCGGACGTAGGACCCTCGTCCAAGTCCTCTCCAGACTCCCTGGCTGGTCCCCTTTCTTCCTCACTGTCCATCTGCACCGACTGCTGGTGAACCACAACAATATTTAATGGTTTTTTTGTCTCTACAAATCAAAATCTATACTACTTGTGTTCCACAATTCAGTTTTGTTTCCTTCTTACAGCTATGTAATCACAATACTCCTTTTTCTTATTCATAGAGCCAAAAGACTTCCAGTTGTCATTCTCTGGACAGTTTGTTATATTTACAACAGATTCTGTCTGACAGTCATTCCTGAACTAGACAAATGCTTTTAGTAAGAGTGCAGCAGGAAGGACAATTCAGCTGCTGTCAACATCTTGGTGTGATCCAAATGTAAACTACTGAGGCCCTACCTCTCAATACACTTTATTATGCTGAAGACTCCTTCAAGGAAATGAAACCCAGTCCATGCTGTGGAGACATATTTTTGCATCACACTGGCAGGTACAGATGGCGGTACGCTCCAACCCTAGCCAACATTTGATTTTCATCAACCTTTGACAGTAACTTGAGTATTGAGTTTTGTTTCAGCTTTGACAATGCTTGGATCGCTTTATGAGTTAGTAAAATGATGGACTTTAATTTTAGGGAACAAGCGGGGAACGCATCTTTCTGATGTGGAAGTCACAAAGAGGAGGAATGGTATGGCACACATGTGTAAAAAACCTCGCCATGGAATCTTCTGGATTCAAGTTCAAGCAGCAAAATCTGATTGGGTGAGGAGCAGGTGCAATGTGCGAGGAATGTAACCCAGGATGAAGGTGTGGATTGGCAGATATATGCAAAAGGATGATCAAAGCAGCCTCACAGTGAACAGCTGAAACTGCCTGTTATGTTCTGAGTGAAGAATGGAATCTGGGCCAGAATGATTTCTGACAGCTCTTTATTCAATTGTGATGACCCGGAGTGTAAACAAACGTAACAAAATCCAAAATGTAAATAAATGTCCTTTAATGCCTCCAGCCTGGCCCCACTGTTCAGTAATTCTCAGTTGGAGATAAAACGTACTCAAAATAGTCATCAAAAGAAAACAATACAGTCTGAACTTAATGAGCAGATAGAGGTGAAATAAAAACCAAACAAACTACAATGATGAAATTTCCATAACGGACTAGGATAAGTAATTACCAAATTCAAGGAGATAACAAGGCACAGTCTGTTGGAAGGACGCCAACCAAGATAACTTCAGCCCAAAATAAAACTTGCTTTGGTTCTGACAATGCTGTGTTGTAATCATCTCTCTTATATACTAGTCTCCCCAGCTGCAACCAATGAAGAGGATCATGGCCGCTTCCTCTCTCGTAAGCCAAGTTGTTGCCTTCTCCGTTTCTCCCTGCATGTCCTAGGATGCAGAGGGGATGGGCCTGGTTCTTCCTCTGACTGCTCAGCCAGCCTCTGCCCTTCCCCAGCCTCCTCCACAACCTCTGGAGCCACACTTCCACTCCTTGTCGGATGTTCCTCCTCTCCCTCAGAGTCCGACTCTACCTAGGGCATGACATCAATACTGCCTGTGAGGCAACTGTAGCTCCCTGGCTGACAGAGCTCCTTTTATAGGTCAGCCAAACAACCAATGAGGAGAAAGTATTTTCCTGCTCCAACAGATGACAAGACTGAGAACTTCAACTGACAACTATATATACTTTATACCCGTGATGGCGAACCTAAGGCACGCATGCCGGAAGTGGCATGCAGTACCATCTCTACAGGCATGCAAGCTGTCACCCCAGCTCAGTTCCATTGTGCATGCGCACATGTCTCCTGCCAGCCAGTTGATTTTTGGGTATCTGCCGCGCATGTGGGGGGGCGCATGTGGGAGATGCATGCGCATGCACAAGGGGGTGGGGGAAGGGGTCATGCATGCATTGTGCATGCACACGCGTCTCCCACATGCGCCCCCCATGTGTGCGTGCTCTTGCGCACATGTGCGCCCTTTTGGCACGTGATGACAAAAAGGTTAGCCACCACTGCTTTATACAATACATAACACTGCCTGGTTGAAAATCATGTCTCTGCTGCTCTGAGAGACAGTGGGGTTTTCTGAATCTCGCAGTCTGAAGCTGCAAGGGACAGCAGCTGCTTGCAATCCTTTCCATTCCTATCATTAGTTGGCCTTGTTATCCAACAGGAAGCCAACATCTCCATGAGTCTTGCTCAGCTCCCACAAATGCAACCACGCAGCTCTTCTGGCATCAGAACAGCTGGCTCCTCACGAACATTTTTGGACCTCCCAATCCAGCCAACAAGCCTAAGATTTCCAATAATCCAATAAAGCTCAAGCTTCCTTAAGGTTTGGGAAAGCTCTTTCAGGTTGGCCAACTGTTCTAACTAAGCTGGGCAAAACCAAGCTGAATTCATTTTTCTGGGAACATTTTGAATACAATATGCCAGTTGTCCTCGAATTAACAACAATTGGAACCGGAATTTCCAGACCTAAGTCGAGTTGGGCCTTAGTTTAGGACAATTTTTTACCTTGGCTGTGAAGGGAATCACCATAGTTAAGCAAATCACATGGTTGTTACGTGAACCAGCTTCCTCCGTGGGTGTTCTTTGCCAGAAATCAGCAAAAGAGATTGCAAATCACAATTATGTGGCTGCAGGAAGCTGCAACCAGTCATAAATGTGAGTCGACTGCCAAGCACCCACATCACCATGAAGATGGTGTGACAATCGTAAGTGCAAATACAGGGTGTGAATCACTTTTTCTGAGGTCGTTGTTAAACGAATGGTCTTAAGTAGAGGACTACCTGTATCCATACAGCTTTCTAGGTAGGAAGCAATGTAGAAGCAATTCACCACAGCCTACTTCTGGGAGGGAGAAACAGACAGACAAACAGACAGATTTCCTGGTGGCTTGGCATCCTGTTTGGTTTTTATTTTTGTTTAGCTCAAACAAGGTTGGATGCACTGGACTAGAATTTCCATAGTTTTTAACACATACTTCCTTACCAGCAGAAAATGTTTGCAATTCTATTTGAGAACATAGGTAGAATGCAGTGGTGTGTTTCAAATATTTTTACCACCGGTTCGGTGGGCGTGGCCTGGTGGGGGCGCTTTGCGTGTACGCACACACTTTGCGTAGGCGCAGAGGCATTTTGAGTCACCTCCTGCAATCCTGCACTTTGCCTGACGCTTCAGCAGCTGCTACGCAGCAATTGCTGTGCCCCGCAAAGCAGCTGTACTTTAAAAGCAGGACATAAAGGTTAGTATGGAAGCCCGGGAGGGCGGGCCCAATACAGAGCATCGGAGAGAACTGGTTTGGTCTCCACTGCTGATCTCCGCTACCGGCTTGGCAGAACTGGGCTGAATCAGTAGAATACCACCACTGGTGGAATGGCGAGGTCTGGAAAACCGTTAGGCTCCGTCACTTTGGAGCAAGATTATTACATGCTGTGTACATCACAGAACTTCGAAAGAGAAAATTACGTGCCACACTTTGGGGGAATAAGTGCAGATGTAACTAGAATAAATTAAATAGATATAAGAAGAAAACACTTTAAAATGTATAACTCCCTCTCACAATCTTTTTCTATTATGAGCATTTCCCTCCCCAAATTTTATACTTTACTTTGTCCAGAAAAGATTATACAGGAAACGCCATGCTTTGCAATGTTGCATTTCTATGTATTTCTACAGCGCCAACTGTATCGATAATCTGTGGACGTAACGTATGTTGTGCCATTGCTGCCACGCTTTCAGTTGTTGTGAGTGACATGTTGTGTTTTATTATTTTCAGCAAGGAATTAACTGGTAAAGACAAATGGCTTTTTAAAGAAGGCAGAAATACTGTACACTTGCAAAGGAACCAATGCCATTTATTAATTTCATTAACTGCATCCAGTATAATGGGAAACAAAGAAATGTATTATTAAATGAAATACCTATTCATTTGTAATTTGGTGATCTGCAAGAGTAGAGGTGGAAGAACATGAACTCTGAGAATGACTGTCCTACATATCCTTCACACAATACTAATCCCTGTTTCTCATGTTGATTATGGAAGATTTCCTTTTGCCTGAAGTCATCGGAGCACTTGTCTGTTTATTTAGCTTCAGGTTGATTGAGATCTTGCTTGTTTGTTTAACATTTCTAACAACCATGCTCCATCTAAAAGCTCTTACAACAGTAGACAGGTTTTAATATATATTTTTGAAGAAAACTGGAATAATCTGAAAAAAACCCACGTTCTTTTCAAAGTTAGAAATATTAGCGACAGCCAAGCTGCAGGAACCAAGTGGGGTTAGGAACATCAGGTAAATTCCAGCCTTTTTTTAAGGATAGAAAAAGAATATATAAAGACTTGTCCTTTTTCTAACACATTTAACATGTATTTCTTGGCAGTTCTCCTGTGAATTTAAAAGCTATATGGCAGGCAGACAGGCAGGCATACAATATGTGGCTTTCATATCTTCCCAATAGTTCATTAAAGAAATAAATATCCTGTTGTATATGACAATTATGTCACATTTATTATTCTTGCACTGAGGGCAATACATATGCTTGCATTTACTTGGGCTGCACCTGCTTAACTTTTCTGGATTTCAAATCAGAGAATTAACACATTCCAAAAGAATGTTTTTTGTATTTACATGTCCACCTTTTTTGTATTTACATGTCCACCAAGGGCCTTGGTGGCTCAGGCTGTTAATTGCCTGCACTTAAGTTCCAGCTGCCTACAACTGCTGTAGGCTCGAATCCCACCAGGCTCAAGGTTGACTCAGCCTTCCATCCTCTCGGGGTAGGTAAATTGAGGACCCAAGATTGTTGGGGGCAATTAGCTGACCTTGTAAAAATGCCGCTTAGTAATAAGCAGGCATATACAATGGAATGAAGGCTATTGCTGAGCACATTGGGTTGTATCCCAAAAATTGTAAGTCGCCCTGAGTCTCCGGAGAAGGGCGGCATATAAATGTAATAAAAATAAAAATAAATAAATAAATAAATACTCACCAGGAGCAGAATCTATCTTAATGAAAAACTTACTAGAGAAATCTGATTGGCTTTTAATCAGAGGTGGTATTCAGTTGGTTCTGACCAGTTCTGGAGAACCGGTAGCGGAAATTTTGAGTAGTTTGGAGAACTGGCAAATACCACCTCTGACTGGCCCCACCCCCAAGTCCCAGCTGATTGGCTGGGTCTTCTTTGGTTGCCCTGCACAGGAGAATGGAGCTGGAAGGCAGGTTAGTGGGATGGGGAGGGAATGGGGATTTTATAGTATCCTTCCCCTGCCACACCCACCAAGCCATGCCCACATAACCGATAGTAAAAATTTTTGAAACCCATCAATGCTTTTGATCCATCGGGAGTTGTTTGGTAAAATCCAATACCAAATCAAGTAAAAAGCTTGACATGTCTGCATCCTGAGAGCAAAATGGCGCCATGACCAACTTGGCCAATCAAAAGCAGCTATTTAGCATAACGCACATAGAGGAGACCATCATCTTTTCACATGGCTGTGTGCCATCCCAAATTACCTTTTGTAGGATGCTTGTAGCCCGACCTGCTTTTTATTCTTGTAAATAAGGATGCTGTTGGAAACTGCTAATTGCAGGGAGCTCACTTTCCCATTTCCTTCAACAAAAAGTATTGAAAATAGGCAGAGGGATTCTGGTGATCGTAACAGGCATCTCTGCTGGGCTCTAGAAGGCAAAATGGTAGCCATGGTGATATATTGAAGCCAGGTGACTTTTTTGTGCGTATGTATAAAAACAAGGCTACAGCAGAGTCAGGGCTACCATCTTTTTTTATTTTGACTTTTGCTTTTCTTTGCCTTTTTTGGTGTTTGGTGTTCCATATTATTTCAGAGTGCATTGCTTTTTATTGTATATTGTTGCTAGCTTGATACTCGTGTTTCACTATGAAACTGTGCTTAGTTTTTGGGGAGGAAAATAAGGGGAATTCTGCCTCTGCCAGCAGCATCCATCATATTCATCTGGCTAGTGTCCTGTCAGCGTGTGAGAAAGTTGAGGGCTCTTTTGAAACTGAAAGAACATTTGATGTGTGAGCAAGGAGACAGCAAGGAGTCTGGGCGTGGCTTAGCTCAACTGTTCTGTACTAAAGCTGCTTGGTGCTGTGAAACTGAAACTGAAACTCCTCTCCTCTGCTTGTGTTTTGCATTTGGAATAGATTTCTTTTCAGGTGAGTAGTAGTAGAACTCCTTAGCATCAGAGTGTGTTAATAATAATAATATATGGAATACTAATTGTTCTGTCTCCCCTTCCCTTCCCCAGAAGGTAAGGAACTTGGCAGCAACACTAGCACAGAGAGTCACGCTGGGCTGTCTCCAAAATCCAAGTTATCTCTCCCGATAAGAGTGTTGGCAGTCACCCAGGCTCTCACTGCCAAAGTCGGAGCTGACAAGAAATGAATTACTCACAGAAGGAATGAATTATTCACAAAGTCCAGAAACCAACACAGACGGAATCCTTGGCTTATTCCACACTTTGTCACGTACAGAGTTTGTAACGTAGGCACACTCACTTTTATACCTGGTGGGGTGTGGTCCAGCTCAATCTCTGGCCCTCCCCCCCCTACGTTGCTGCTGACGTTTCTCCCTCCGACGTTGCCTGGGATCAAGCCAGGAACCCTCCTCCTCTCTCTCTCACCGTGGCCGTACCGATACGCGTCTCTCAGGCTGTTCCTCTTGGCTTTCCGAAGAAACCTGAGGCATTGCCAGGGAGGAAGGTCCTGGGGAGGGAGGCCTTGCCAGGGAGGAAGGTCCTGGGGAGGGAGGCCTTGCCAGGGAGGAAGGTCCTGGGGAGGAAGGCCCTGGTGAGGAAGGCATTGCCCGTTCCTCCTCTTCTTCATCATCCAGGTCCTCTTCCTCTGTCAGCACAGGCTCACGAGGCGGGGCCACAACACTAATGCTCTGATGGTCATTTTGAAAAATCCTTTCTTAGTGAGCACCTAGAAGCCAAGAGGAACATACGTGCCAAATTTCAAGTCTGTAGGTTTTACAGTTCTGGAGATTTTGTGATGATGCACACACACACACACACACAAAAATACATGAAATCATTGTACAAATGACTGTTGATACTGAACGGTTGTGCAAAAGTGTTTGAACTGGCAGTATCATTTCTATCTCTTTCTATCTCTATCTCTGATAATAAAGCATGCAAGGAATGCAAGATACTTGTAGGGATTTTCACCTTAGCAGATCACCCAAACCTCTCTTGAGATTGGAATATTCTTGTTTAATATATTTATTATTTAAAGTTGAATATTCCCAGGGTTTTGACCACCGTTGCAATGCCCATGTTCAAACCACTTTACTAACATGGTGGAGTTGCATCCAGAATCTGTAGACAGGATGGCTTTCCATATTGCCCTACTGGGCAGCCTGCCTGATAAACTGCTTAGATTGGGTTCTGAGAAGTGGGGACTGGTTGGGGGATAGGCTGGTCCTAGGAACCCACCATGGTAGATAGGAGGTTGTTGTCATGCCCTTGGTGGAGACTGATTCTGAGGAAGAGGAGGAACAGCCAACAGGGAGTGGAAGTGTGGCTCCAGAGGTGGTGGGGAAGGGCAGAGGCTGGCTGAACAATCAGAGGAGGATCCAGGCCCATCCCCTATCCATCCTAGGGCATGCAGGGAGGAGAGGATCAGGGAAAAGTGTGGTCTACTCGGGAGGAGAGGGCCATGATCCTCCTCATGGGTTGCAGCTGTGAGCTGTGAGTTTGTAACTGCGTGTTCACAGATGCTGGAGTCAAATTAGTGCTTTCTTTGGATGAGGTTTATCTTTGTTGGCGTTCTTCCCATGGACTCTCCCCGGTTATCTTCCTGGAATGTGTGGTTAATTATCTTGGTTTGCCTTGGAACTCTCGTCAATGCAGTTTGTTTTTGGTTTCCTTTTGCTTCATTATCTATTTTTTGAATTTAAACTGTGACTAATAAAACAGAGAAGTTAAGTTGAAGGCATTACAAGACCTTGATTCATGTTTTAGTTTTTGTGTTATTTTTGAGACACTATGGGTCATCACATTTGTATTTGCCCTAACCTATAGGTAGTCCTTGAATTACAACATTTCATTTAGTGACCTTCCAAACTTACAACAGCACAAAAAGGGTCTTACAATCATTTTCCCCACAACCATTGCAGCATTTCCATGGTCCCTATAATCAAAATTTGGATGCTTGGCAACTGGTTCATATTTGGTTGCAGTGTCCTGCGGTCATGTAATTGTCTTATGCGAACTTCTGACAAGCAAAGTCAACGGGGAAGCCAATTCACTTAACCAGGTTACTAACTTAATAACTGCAATGATTCACTAAACAACTGTTGTAAGAAAGGTTGTATAACAGGGCAAAAATTCCCTCAATAAATGTCCCATTTAGCAGCATACATTTTGGGCTCAACTGTGGTTGTAAGTGGAGGACTACTTGTAATGGGTTGTTTCTGGAGGCTAAAACATATGAAGAATGGTTGCAAGAATTGGGCATGGCTAGTCTAGTGAAGAGAAGGACCAGGGGAGATATGGTATCAGTCTTCCAATACTTGAGGGGCTGCCAGAGAGAAGGGGATCAAGCTATTTTCCAAGGCACCCAAAGGCCAGACAAGGAACAATGGATGGAGAGATTCAACCTAGAAATAAAGAGGAATTTTCTGAACAACCAACCAATGGAACAGCTTGCCCTCAGAAGTTGTGGGTGTCCCATCACTGGAGGCTTTCCAGAAGAGAAGAGGGTCTCCTGTTTGAACAGGGAGTTGGACTAGGATGTCCTACAAGGTGCTTCCAACTCTCTCTTGTGTGTGCAGAGGATGCAAGAAGGGTAACTGCTCCATTGAGAAATCAGGTGGTGTCATGAGATTATGATATCCTCAAATAAGTGTTGTATCTAAAGTTTTATGATGAATGTATTTTTACAATGACTTATGATAATGATCGATCACTATTGTTATATGTACACTGAGAGCCAATGCACCAGAGACAAATGCCTTGTGTGTCTAATCAGTTGGCCAATAAAAAATTCTATTCCTATTCTATTCTTATTCCATTTCTATTCTATTCTTTCTATATTTTATATTGTTCTATATTCTATTCTTTCTATTTCTGTCTTCTATTTCTATATTCTATTCTATTCCTATTCCATATGTATTCTATTATTTTCTATTCTATTCTTTCTATTTCTATATTTTATTCTATTCTATTATTTCTGTATTCTATTCTATTCCTATTCCATTTCTATTCTAATCTATATTCTACTCTATTCTTTCTCCTTCTGTACTCTATTCTATTTTATTCCTATATTCTATTTTAATGATCAAACGTCTGCAATAAATCCACGCACGCACGTCTCTCACTACCCAAACCAGATTTAGAGACGTCACCGCGACGCTCTGCGCATGCGCGGGAAAAAGCACACGGCGAGAACGAAACAGAAAGCGCACAGCTTCTCTCCGGGGAACCCTCGTGACCTCTGACCCGAGCACGCGCCCCCCCTCCTTCCCTTCGCCATGGCGGCGGCCGGAGAAGCCTTGCCCGGCGGGCTGGCGGGGGAGCTGAGGCGCTTTGCAGAGCGCGCCTCGGAGCCGGCGATGCTACCGGACGACGGGCTGGCGACGCTGAAGCGGGCTACGAGCCTCTTCCGGGAGGCGGCAGTAAGGTGAGAGGACGGCGTCGGCCGGGGGGGGGGTGTGTGTCACGTGGGGAGGCACGCATGCGTGTCGGCGGTTGAGGGGGAGGGCGGTGGATTGGGGGTCGCTAACTGAACGGGGTTATGTTTCACACCCATCCACGTCCCCAATAGAGGCTGCGTAGGCATTGAGGTCCTTTCACAGACCAGGAATGTTTTTGTTTTCCTGGTTTGCAGATAATTCATTGTGGAATGCTAGGGGTGGAAAGGGTCTTCGAGGTCGTCTAGTCCAGTCTTTCTCAACCTCTTATAAATGTAATTAAAAAAAAAAACAACCTTAACCTGCTGTAAAGGTAGACCTCAATTTATGACCACAGCTGAGCGCAAAATTCTTGTTGCTAAGCGAAATAGTTGCTAAGTGAATTTTGCCCCATTTTACAACCTTTCTCCCCACAGTCGTCAAGTGAGTCACTGCATTTTTTTTAATTACATTTATATGCCGCCCTTCTCCAAAGACTCAGGGTGGCTTACAATTTTTTGGGATACAACCCAGTGTGCTCAGCAATAACCTTCATTCCATTGTATATGCCTGCTTATTACTAAGCAGCATTTTTACAAAGTCAGCTTATTGCCCCCAACAATCTTGGGTCCTCAATTTACCTACCTGGAGAGGATGGAAGGCTGAGTCAACCTTGAGCCTGGTGGGATTCGAGCCTGCACTAATTGCAGGAGCTGGAACTTAAGTGCAGGCATTTAACAGCCTGAGCCACCAAGGCCCTTGTTAAGCGAGGCACACAGTTGCTCAGTGAATTTTCCCTCCCCCATTGACTTTGCTTGTAAGAAGGTTGCAAAAGGCGGATCACATGACCTGGGACATTGCAACCGTCATAAATGTGAGTCAGTTGCCAAGCACCTGAATTTTAACCATGTGACCATGAGGATGCTGCAATCAATGGTTGTAAGTGTGAAAATAGTCATAAGTCACTTTTTTTTCAGTGATGTCACTGAGCAGTCCCTAAATGAACTGTTGTAAGTTGAGGACTATCAGCGTTTTAAGTCAACTTTATGACTGACCATTTTATGTGAACTCAAACAGCCACCAGGTAAGTTTTCTGGAAACCAAAACTTGAAACAAAACGTTATTTCTAAGAAGAAATAACATTTTTCTCCACCAAAAATCAAAGTGAGAAACAGCAACAGTACTAGCAGTCTTCGTCTTGTCCAGACATTACTAAGTGTTGTTGACTTATGAAGAGCTTTGTCGTTCTAACTGCCAAATTGATGGGTAGGTTTAAAAAGAATTTGGCTTGACACTTTTTCTCCTTTTCCCATTGCTTTCTCAAGGGCAACGATATGTTTTGCCTTCCTCTTATATAAGAAAGAGGGAAACTATGCAGTGGCTCAGTGGCTAAGACACTGAGCTTGTCGATCAGAAAGGTTGGCAGTTCGAATCCCTAGCGCTGCGTAATAGAGCGAGCTCCTGTTACTTGTCCCAACTTCTGCCAACCTAGCAATCCGAAAGCATGTAAAATTGCAAATAAAAAAATAGGGACCACTTTGGTGGGAAGGTAAGAGTGTTCCGTGCGCCTTTGGCGTTTAGTCATGCCGCCCACATGACCACGGAAATGTCTTCGGACAGCGCTGGCTCTTCGGCTTTGTAACGGAGATGAGCACTGCCCCCTAGAGTCAGAAACGACTAACACGTATGCGCGAGGGGAAACTTTACCTTTACCTATCAGTAGGGACAGGTGTGTTGGCTGAATTCTAGGGTTGTGTTCCACTTTGACTCTTAAGTCTGTTCTGGGTTATATTTTGAACATCCTTCAAGTAGGACAGAAGTGTCCCACTCCCAATGAATTTGAAAAGGACAGGATGTCATGACCCATGACAGTTTATGTTTCAGGTAGTGGCTTGTTGGCAAGAGATGATACAAGATTGGGAGATTAGCAGGCTTATCTTGATATCAGGGTCTTTGTGATCATGGATTCTTGTATGGAAGGGGACTAGAACATGAAACCAGAGGTGGTATTCAAATTTTTTTACTACCGGTTCTGTGGACGTGGTGGGCATGGCGTGGCTTGATGGGTGTGACATGGCTTGGTGGGCGTGGCTTAGGCGTGGCTTGGTGGGCGTGGCAGGGGAAGGATATTGCAAAATCTCCATTCCCTCCCCACCCTACTAACCTGCTTTCTAGCTCCCTTCTCCTGTGCAGGGCAACCAAAGACCCAGCTGGGCCTCGGGGCAGAGAATAGATGAGGGCAGGGCCAGTCAGAGGTGGTATTTGCCGGTTCTCCGAACTACTCAACATTTCCGCTACCAGTTCTCTAGGACCTGTCAGAACTGCCTGAATACCACCTCTGCATGAAACACTGCCTTAGGTTCACTAAGGCATTCACAGTTGGTTGCCTTTTGTTCAGTTGTGTATAATGGTACAGGACAACCTCTTGCAGCAACCAATTTTTCTAATCATGCTCATCTCCATTCTTTGTCAGTGCTTCTTCCTTATCTATCTTTTGATTTCTCTCTGCCTTCTGCCTTTCACAAATAATTTTCAGTTGAAATAGCTTTTTTTTGTTTAGTTCTGTCTCATTCCTTTATCAGTTTTGACTTAATTTATCCTGTTTCATACTTCTCTAAACACTAGGAAGAATATTGTTGTATGAGTATGAGTTCATTGTCCCCCATGAATCTACACATAGATGGGCATCTGAATTTATTTTATTAAATTAAATTTGGAGGACCTGCTCCAGGAGCCAGGTTGGGCAGCTTTTGGAACCAAGGATCTAGTAGGCACTGCCTGACTGAATTCTATGAAGATGGGACTCTGAAATGAAGGCTGGTGAAAAAATTATTCACAAGTTTTGGTTCTGCAACAGGAGATTAGCATAAGATGGCCTTCTGGGAGTCAGTAAGCCTGATACATTTTTCCCAGTCGCACAAAGTGATTTTAAGTATGGTCATCGCTGATTGAAGAGCACTGTAGATCTCTGTTTATGGTGGATGAAAGGAAGGTAGATTTAAATCTAGTTTTAAAATCTTATCAGGTAGGCAGAAACCTGTGAATTTCTTTGAATTTCTGCATACCTAGAATAGAAATATCAAACCCACTCTCCCCTCAGAAAAAAAAATCATTTGCTAGCTATCGAAATTTCCCTCTTAACCCTTCCTTTCTTCCCCTCAAAATAAGCAATTTTTTTTTAAAAAGAGGTTTTGGAAAATTTGTTACAGAGGTTTACTTTGATAATACCATTACTTCACTTCATGTTTGTTTTTCATTTCAGGGAAACAGCAACCGAAAGTTTGTTCCAAGATCTCCTGCAGATTTTGAAAAAAGTTTCACACGAAATTGAAATGACATGCCAGGATGCGAGCACATTGGCACATCTAGATTCACGGCTGCAACTGGTATCTGAATGTTTTCGATGCCTCCGGAACGCTTGCGTGCAGTGTGCAAATAACCAAAATGTTATGAGGTACAGTTTTGGCTCCTGTGAGTGGGGCCTATACAAGCATAACTTTATTTGAATGCTTAAATTCAATCATTTGTTCATTTTTGAGTTTTTATCGGATTTAACTTGGGAAGCTTGATCTCTTTGAAATCCATCTCTATCTCTTTGTTAATTCACTTCAACTTTTGTCTACTCTCAGCATATTAATAGGAGATGATTTGTCTCTGGCATTGGAATGAAACCTTGTGAGTGAATGAATTCATAGGTCAGGCTAACTGACCGATGCATAATATTGTATTTGTTTGACTCTGTTCAAAGGTATAAGATTAGACCTCATTTTGCAATCTGTTTCCTCCCCTTTGGATGTTCGGCAGTTATTTTATTTTCTTATGCTGCCTAAGTATGTTGTACAGTAGACCTATTCAGAGATGGAGGTTCAGTGAACTGTTCATAATTTTGTACTATTTCTATAGCATTTTAGTATCTATGAACCACCCAATAATTTATACTGAAAATTATTAGAAGAGCCTGCTACATGAGCCTGAGCTATTATCTACCAAAGGCAAATCATGATAATGATTTGATTACATTTATTTGTTGAAATCTAGCAGAAATAACATATTAACATAAAATATCTGGTTTTTGGGCTTCATTCATTTGCCACTGTCT
The DNA here is from genome assembly GCA_009733165.1 of Naja naja. NCBI lineage: Eukaryota > Metazoa > Chordata > Lepidosauria > Squamata > Elapidae > Naja > Naja naja. The sequence continues at coordinate 12,678,815 of CM019159.1, read as the reverse complement.
CTCCATTAGGTCTTGTTGAATATGCACAGATACAGTACACAGTTTTCTTCTATACTGTACATGTTGTTGAACTAGAAGGTACACCAGTGTTTCACAACCTTAGCAACTTTAAGATGAGTGGACTACAATTCCCAGAATTCCTTAGCCATGCTAAGGTTGAGAAATACTGCTGTATAGAATGCACATATTTCTTCTACCACAGTACAAACTGCAAAACTGTAATTTTGTCTTTAATAAAAAAATGCAAAAAAATCATATTTTAGCTTGGTATATTAATTTTGTAAAGTTAATAGTAATTCAGTAAAAACACATAGGCAACCTGATGCCCTCCAGATGTTTTCAACTTAATTATTACAGTATTAGCCTCAGTGAATAAGCAGAATTTGGGCACTGCTTGCTTTTTATTTTCAAGAAGGACAATGTCTATAAAGTGTATATACTGAAGTATAAGACTTACAAAATAACAAATAAATCTCCCTTAGTATGGATGAAATTACTTCCAAATAATAGCATATAAAACAGGAATATGTGCCAATATTTGCTACAATGTACTCATTGTGTTACAGTATTACCTAAAATTTCACTAAGAAATAGCAATTGTGGAGACCACTTTTAGGATCCCTTATCGCTTCTTGTAAAAAAGATTTCCTAGTTTTGTGCTTCTTTAATAGTTTGTGCAAAAAAATATGCAATGAGTTCTTCACGCGAAGATGATCATGAGATGCGGCTCAGCTCAGCTATTTGGATTTACCCACTAGAAAGGATAATAACATTTTGGAACAGTACACACAATGCCTCACTTGATTCTTTTAATTTAATTTCATCACTTCTTATGAATATCTTCTTCCTAAATTGAAAATTGTGGTTTTAGAAAGAGGCGAGTTATACCTAGATATTCTAACATATATAAACTCTGGCATTACTGAAAACAATGGGCATAAGCTAAGATAAGAATTTATTGATGTAATTCATGCCGTGATAACTATAATTTGTCCTGCCTCATCAATAAATTGAAAAAGGCCACAGTTGGGAATTGTATATTTATAATGTTTGGTGGTTGCAGATTTCAGACCTTCTCCATTTTCTGGGACAATATTGTTCTCAATTCAGCTGATGGAAGCTGTTTAATACTGGTAGTATTTCAAACACTAAGAGAGTCTGAAGAGTCAAAGTAACATTTTTTTCCCAACATTATGAACAGAGCCTCTCATAGTAATATTCATTTTCATAGTATTGAACGAATCTGGCCACTGGTCAAGGAGGAAATAGCCTGAGTGCCTAAAACTGGTTAAGATATGGATGGAGAGGAACAGTCTCTGGCTGAACCCTAGCAAAAAAAAAGTATTTTGGGGTTTGGAGCCATCAGCAACCAGAAATGGTTCCTCTTTAGTTCTGGATAGGTGTTCTGCTTTATGCTCTAGATGGGTATAAAGCAGACAGAGGAACTCCACAAAGCATCTATACAAAGTCTTTTTTATTGGTTCATCAGGCATCCTGTCAACTCACAGTTTTGACGAGGTTCTTCTTCTTAATGTCCAATCCTTTGCATTTCTGAATCGTGGTGTAGAAAGATATTAAACTCTCATCCCTATATTTCATCCCATAGTCATAGAGGCAGGGGTTATAGCTGCTACCATGAGGCTGTGTGTTCAGGCAAGAGAGAAGAAACCTCCCCCAACCCACCAAGGGTCAATTCAGTGACCAATCAGGGTTACAGATGTGACCACATAACATGGACTACATTTCCCAGGATACCTTAACTACATTTACCATGATGCATTCCCTTAAGGGGACAGCTCTCAATTCCTAACTATCTATCCCAAATCCCATTAACTCTAAACTGGCTGGACAGCATAATAGGTCACTCCCATATTTGGAGCCGCTTGCAATCTGGTGGTACTCCTGGTCTCATTGATCCTGCTGGAACAGAGGGAAGAGGCCATAGCCAATTAAACTTTGGGACAATTACGTTTTGTGTGCCAATTGCATCCCTCGATTATAAAGTGTAACTTGGAATCATTTGTATCCTTGTCATCTCAAGGTTGGACTCTTGCAATTTTGTCTATCTGGGGCTGCGCTAAAAGACCATCCAAAGGGTTAAACTAGTTCTCTGTGCAGCTGCCTGCGTGAATTTTAAGTCCCAAGTTCAGCACCAATTTGGCTTACTGCTGTGCTAAAGAGATATTCTCAATTCTGGATGCTGACAAACCCATTTGAGCCAGGAAGCTCACAGGATGATCATATAACACAGGCCATTAACGTAAGATTTAATAAGTTTGTTGAGAAGGTAATTGAGGCTCATTCAGCCAATTCCTCATTTTCTTTAATTCCATTTTTTTCTGCCAACATCTTGCTACCACAACAGTAAAGGATTGCTTTGCTCTGTGTTTTCTGTTTCTTGTACAGTATATATGATTGTGTTTTCTGGGCGTTTTATAATGTGTTGATATAATAATGTTGCATGTAACCTTAATTTCTCCATTTGTAAATGGGCCCTTTTTTTGTTTTTAATAATAGGAGCCTGGGTGTGATTGATGCATCTATCCATATGATTCAGTTGCTGCAGAAATTAGAAAGTGATCTGGAATCACACTTGATAGGTAAGAATTGGGCAACTGCTGCTATTGCAGTCTTGTAAATCAACTGCCTCCCAAACTTCTCAACTAAAAGCCTTTCTGCCTTTCTGAACAATGTTAATTTTGTTGAAGAGGTGGCAGGAAAAAAAATACCCAAACTTCATTTTACAAAAACATTTCATGCCAGCCTGGGTGATGTTCTTACCATTAAGAACTACCAAATCACCATCTTAAAATGTATTTTGTGGAACTTGATTAGTGTCCCAAAGGTGCTTTTTCAAGAGGCAACTGGACTTTCTGTTTTTTTTCTTTGAAGATGTTTTCAGCTCTGAAGCTTCTTGGATGAGAAGCGAAACGTCTTCCAAACCTCCCCACCCCCTGAGAAAGTCCAGTTGCCTCTTGAAAAAGCACCTTTGGGACAACCATGACCTGGATGACTGAGAATCTCCATAGAAACTTCATTAGTGGTAGATTTAAACACCGTGGCTTGTTATCTACGTGTTCTGTAAGTAATATCGAAAAGAACGTTTACACATGTTATATGTATTTATGGAGGTTCTGATGAAAGCCAGGTTCTTCAGAATGGAGATACTTGTCATTGTGAACACCCCAACATAGAAAGAGAAGACTATTCTCCCCATCCAACCTAAGATAAAAGGAAGGCACTCTCGTTTTTATGTCAGCACCTCCTTATTCGAAGGCCTGCGTGGGTAATCTAATACGTCCATCCCTCACTCATCCCTTTGATTTGCCAAAGTGTGAGAAAAGCATTTTACTTACTTGGCACTTACCTCTCCCTGTTTGTAGAACTAGAGCTCCCTCCCTTTGATGCTGTGTGTGCAACTTGCTTGCATTGCTTTCCAGGACATACTATGGGAATGCTGACTTTGATGTTCCTGGATTAAGTGTCGTGCTACGGGAATATCAGTGGCTTCCTCATTGAGAGGGCATGGCACACATTGTTCTACCCCTCTCTGCCAGCAGATCAGAAGCTAAATCAGGGCTGAGCAACATTTGGGGGATTGGAGGGTCAGCTTCCCTTCTTCTGGAGATGCCTCAAGAAGTACAGATATTCCTCGATTTACAACAGTTCATTTATTTGTTTGTTTGTTTTATTATTCTATCTATCTATCTATCTATCTATCTATCTATCTATCTATTTATTTATTGGTTTTCTATGCCGCCCCATCTCCCTAGGGACTCGGGGTGGCATACAAACATAAAAACAATTAAAAGAAAATTAAATATGAAACCCAATAATCAAATTAAAAATAGCACAATTCAATTAAAACTCCCCATCCCCTCCTCAGTCCAGGTTGGCGAGTTGGAACAACCATGTTTTCAGGCCCACCGAAGGAGGAGGTCAGGAGCCACCCGAAGCTCCAGGGGCAGCTGGTTCCATAGGGTGGGTGCTCCCACAGAGAAGGCCCTACCCCTGGGGGTCGCCAGCCGACACTGTCTGGCCGACGGCACCCCAAGGAGGCCCTGCCTGTGAGAGTGGGGACGTTGGGAAGCTTTACTGGAAGCAGGGTCTCCCTCAAGCACCCCGGTCCTAAGCCATGTAGGGCTTTATAGGTCAGTACCAGCTTTATAGGTTAACACCAGTTTTAGTGACTATTCTAAATTACAACGGCACTGAAAAAAAGTAACATGACCATTTTTCACACTTACGACCATTGCAGCTTCCCATGGTCACATGATCAAAATTCAGATACTTGGCAGTTCATCTTTGTGACGGTCACAGTGTCTTGGGGTCATGTAATCACATTTTGCAAACTTCTGACAAGCTAAGTCAGTGGGGAAACCAGATTCACTTAGCCGTGTTACTAAATTAACAAATGCAGTGATTCACTGACAGCTGTGGCAACAATGGTCGTAAAATTAGGCAAACTCACTTAGCAAATGTTTCGCTTAGCAACATAAATTTTGGGCTCAATTGTGGCTGTAACTTGAGGTCTACTGGTAATCTAATGATCCTGTGGTGTCATGGAAAAGGGCAGGAATGCCTTTTAAAGTTATTTATAGGAAGAGCCAAGATGGGTGATGGGAGCAGTTAACCTGCCTGAGGTCTTCCCTTTTTAATCTTACATTGTAAGCTTACGAACATGGGCTGAAATTGGTGCCCCCATATGGTAACTCTGAGCACTTGGGGGTTGGGGGGTTGTGAAGATAAAAGGTTCGAGAACTTTCCTGGTTAAAGGTCTTTCATTCTTACCCTTTAATCCCGGGATTTAAGAAATTACAGTTTTTGTAACTACACAATTTAAAATGTCAGGAGCATTTTAAAGCAGCTGTCTCCTTTCCTGAACTTATGCAGCTGCCCTTTGCGCAAGTGATTGAGACCAAGATTCTGGCCATGTTCAGATCAAATGCTGCTAATCCAATTGAGGTGCAGATTTCAGATAGAATAGAATAGAATAGAAAATAGAATAGAATAGAAAAGAATAGAATAGAATAGAATAGAATACCGACAGCAAATCCAAATTGCTGGAAATGCAAAGAGAAAATAGGCACTTATTTTCATCTTTGGTGGACTTCCCCTGAAACGAAGAAATATTGGATAGAAATAAAAAAGTGGATAGAAGAAATTACAAAATGTGGACTGGAGTGGAAACCGGAACTGTTTCTCCTGGGAATGATTAAAGGAGATTATCCCCTCAAAGATAAACATTTGATTATTCACTTATTAACAGCCACACGGGTCTCTCTAGCGCAATATTGGAAAAAACCTAACCACCTCTACACCTTATTATTCAAAAAACATATGAGTATGCTGAAATGGAGAGACTCATACTTAAATGGGAAGGAAGATTCAGACTATTATAGGATATGGGACAAATGGTACAATTGGGTGGAACACAATATAAAAATTCTGAAGAAGAAATGCATAGGAAACATAGTATATTCAGTTGGACGTATGGAACGTATAATTATAATAATGGTTCTTTTTTATTATATAGTTAATATGAAGGCTATATAGATTAGTTAATAGTTATAATCCAATGTAAATAAACAGTAGAATGTGTTAATATATGCCATTTATAATTAACCATTGACTAATATCTTATATCTAATTTGATATCCAATGTAAAATGAAGAAAGTGCTTTATGCACCATTTATGTATTTTTATCTTGTGTATTTGTACGTTTCTATGTTTTTAATGTTTTGTAAATAAAGTTGTTTTTAAAATAAAAAAAAGAATAGAATAGAACAGAACAGAACAGAATTCTTTATTGACCAAGTGTGATTGGGCACACAAGGAATTTGTCTTTGGTGCATAAGCTCTCAATGTACATAAGAAAAAAATACATTCATCAAGAATCATAAGATACAACACTTAGTGATAGTCATAGGTTACTAATAAGCAATCGAAACATACTAGGAAACAACAATATAAATTGTAAAGATACAAGCAACACGGTTATAGTCTATAAAAGTAGGTACTAGGAAGGATGAGAAGAATAACAGTAATAATTTAGTAAATAATTTGACAGTGTTGTGAGAATTAGTTGTTTAGCAGAGTGATGGCATTCGGGGAAAAACTGTCCTTGTGTCTAGTTGTTCTGGTGTGCAGAACCCTATTGCGTTGTTTTGAAGGTAGAAGTTAAAACAGGTCCATGTTTTACAACTTTGTAAGTAACTCAAGACAGCAACTACATAATGTTTATTCCCTCTTGTTTCTCCTGTTTTCCCCACAACAACAACTCTGTGAGGTGGGTTTGGCTGAGAGAAAGAGAGAAGGTCTGGCCCAAAGTCATCCAGCTGGCCTTCCTGTCTAAGGCGGGACTAAAATGTATATAGTCTCTTGGTTTCTAACCACTGACTACACCAAACTGGCTTTGTGCTCTTAACTATTTTTGCATTGTCTCACCTTGTGGAGGTTTTTAAGAATAACAATTATTAGGATCTTGTAGTTCTTTCTAGTTTCTCATCAGTGTTTTTAATAACTTGTATCCTAGTTAGGGATTGTTTTTAATGATGAAAAGAGAGAAGAAAGATAAATAAGTACCCAACTTTATGAGTTGTATGATATCTACGTGTGCACATTTGTGTGTGTGTGACATGCAGTTATTCCATAAAAACAACCTCAATCTTTTTCCTTAGTCTGTGAAATGAAATATTCTGTACAAACTAGAGATGAGTTACATAACTACATGCAAACATTAAATAATATTTCCATCCAGCATACAGATTATTAAAAAGATGCACATTTAATTGGCTGGAAAGAGGAACCCTAAGTAGAACTGGGGTATGATAAGAATAATCTATTTTCCTTCTCTGCAAAAGGATGATTCTGAAAAAAAATCTCCTAGGATATTATACTAGTCAATATTTAATTGAGAAGAAATGCTAATTGATTCTGCTAAATTCTTCAAGATGTATAATATTTAACGGTCAGGTTTTCCATTGCAGATTTCTGCACTTATTATTTTTAAATTGGAATTTCCCTTTAAATAGTGCATCTTATTAGTCTTAAATTCAGGGCAAACCCTTTTCAAGTGACTAAAGAAAAAAACTGACGAAAATTATGTCATTGTGGTAGACAAAAATAACCAGCAGAGTAACTATAATGTAACCTACATCAACTTTTTCTTAGTTACTTAGAAAGGATAGCCCTGAATTTATTTCCAACTTTTGCTTTTGTTCTTTTGTACTTCAAAGGAATTGGTGCCAGTTTTTTTACAACTATGATCAGAGCTGTAATTATATTGTCAAGATAATATTCATTTCTGGTGATAATTGCATATGTGATGAATATATTATACATTAAAATGTTGAATAAACATACATGTGAGTTTTTATTTGACTTAACTGTTGGATTTGTCTTCTAAACTGTTGCAAAAAAATTATGTCTTCTGATACTACCAATACTATAAATTGCTATAAAGTTTCACTTTAATATTATATATATATATATATATATTAATGAGACTTGTATGCCGCCCCATCTCCGAAGACTCGGGGCGGCTCACAACTAAAACAACAAGAACAATAAATAATTAAAAAAGAATTAAACTAACAAGCCTCATTGAAATATAATTACATAAATACATGATAAAACCATGATAAACCCCCCCCCAAAGGGTCACAGCCCAGCTTGGTTAAATAACCAGGTCTTCAATCCACTGTGGAAGGCGCGAATATATGTAGGTCTTGGTGTATTCAGGTCTTGTCCCGTGTAAGATTGAGAATACCTTGGCGACGTTTGACGAGATCCCACTGCCATCTTCAGGCTGGTGTCTTCAGCTTTGTGCTTGTGCCAGCAAGCACAAAGCCGAAGACACCAGCCTGAAGATGGCAAATGGGATCTCGTCGGCTATTCTCAATCTTACACAGACAAGACCAATACACCAAGACCTACATACCTTTACCCGTGAAAATCTATGAAAACAAATATCTATCTATCTATCTATCTATCTATCTATCTATCTATCTATATACACATACATACATACATACACACACATCTTTATATGACGCCCTTCTCTGGAGACTCAGGATGACTTACAATTTTTGGAGCGTAACCCAGTGTGCTCAGCAATAGCCTTCATTCCATTGTATATGCCTGCTTATTACTAAGCGGCATTTTTACAAGGTCAGCTTATTGCCCCCAACAATCTTGGGTCCTCAATTTACCTACCCTGAGAGGATGGAAGGCTGAGTCAACCTTGAGCCTGGTGGGATTCGAGCCTGCAGTAATTGCAGGCAGCTTTATTATTATTTATAAGTTTAATATTAATATTAATATTCGTTTATATAATATTAATATTTAATACTAATATTAATATTTGGCTTTTGAGTTGCTTGTTTCTTACCTCCCAACCAGATTATCACTGAATTGATTGCAAAAAGGAGTCATTATCATATTGCACAACTTCAAATGAAAAATAATGTTAGTTATTCCCAGAATCTATAAAAGACTTCCTCTTGAAATTTTATATTTATTATAGGCCTTGAACATCTTCGTATAAAATCTAGCGTTAATTAAACGAATTATTCTGTGCACAAGAGGGAAAAGCAAAGGAAAGGAGGAAAACTGGTATTACTGCAATTCTCTTTTTTAATATTTGTGTCAGTGACTTAACAGTAGGTAAGAAACGGGCAATTAAGCATAGAAACTATTACAGGACAGGCATATTTTTAAGTGATCCTTCAGTTGGGACACTTGGCAATAAATGCTTGTTTGGCTATAGAAAGAGAAGTGGATTTTTCTACCAGCATATAATTGATGGAAATGTGTTTCTGTCCAATCTTGTAACTGACAGTTTTAATGAGTTCTCCAAGCTGTGGAGTATTGCTTTCTATTGTCCAATTTTTAACAGGATATAATTCAAAAGAAAACAAAGAGCTACAAAATCTTATCAGATCCTTCCAAAGAAGATCAGTATGTGAAATAATTTTAGTAGTAGCATGGTTTCACTAAAATCAGTTCAAAGTGATCTCATGTAATGGCACCTTCATGGCTGCCATTAATGTTCCAATATATCTTCACCATTTCTAAGCTGTTATACCACAGAAGGCAGGTTGGACGTCCCTGGACAGGAGGTGATATCCTGTGCATCCTGATGCTATTGTATATAGGATTCCCATTTGCCATGTTGCAGTTGACCCAAGTTGTCTAACTAGATTCATTTGCACCATAATGCACACCAGGTTTTGAGGCTTGCTCCAGATGTCTAAGGGATGCAAATACCAGACAAACTATGGGCTCTTTTTTGCAATTCCAGTTTGTGATGGAGCACTTAACAATGCATGCACTGCATGTATGAATGTAGAAGGGTCAAGGAACTAAGCCTTAAAAGCAAGTTTTAAAATAAAATGAATATAAAATCAAGGTTTGGTTCTTATTTAATAAGTGTGTCTCTGCCTGTGCCAAGTTACATGCAACATACTTATGTACTAGTAGTGTGTCCCAGGTTTCTTCAGAAATAAATAGGCCTTATTTTAAAGGGATATTTGTGTGAAGCATAGGATGCCAAATCAATTAAAAGGGGATGAAAAGGAAAATAGGTAATGGACAGCTCGCTTGGGATATATTCTTGCTGTTTCATTGGGTTATATGCCCTCTCTATGGCTTCAAAAATCAATCAAAGGTGCAAGCAAATTACGGGCCATGAGAACATTTAACCACAGGCCACAAATACTGTGAACTCAAAACATTCAGCACACCCCGTAGATTAAAACTGGCAAGTGACGGATGACTGCAGTTACCCAGGTTTTGATGGTGGGAGAAAAATCAGATGTGGTCAACCAGCGTTTTGCCCACTATTCCCATAACACGATTGTCTCTTGAACTGGCGTTATAAAACCCACAGCCTGGTGTTGGGGGGGGAATGGAGTTATTCAGACTGTCTTAATTGTTGGATGGTTTTTTTTCCCCCCAGTAGCTCAGTAATTGATCAAAAAAGCATAAGGTTTCATATTGCCATTTTGTAATACCCTTTGAATGAAATTCTACAAAAAATTTCTGGTGGGGTCTGTTGGGGAATACTCCTGAGTGATTGTTTTCATATCACCAATAAATCAGAATTTTTGGTGTGCTGTGCGTCGCAGAAAGTAGAGAGCAGTAAGTAAAGCCTTCAAACTGCAAAATGTTCTGCTTGACAATTAAGTGGCAGGGAATCACGTGCATCTGCATACATTTCGCTCTAATTGACTCTGGACTTGTTTTACCAGTTAGGATGTTTATTTTTATATATATACATATATATACATACACACACACACACACACACACACACGGGTTTCTTTGTGATAGCATAAAAGCAAACTGGTCTACCAGCATTTTAGCTGAAACAGAAATATGGTTGGACAGCAGACTATATTAATTATAATTTCATTAAACATGTTCCTGCATACCTTATGTTATACTTCCCAAAGTTCACCCCCTCTTGTTTCTTTTAAAAGTTTTGTTGGCAAATGAGATCAGATCTGAGTATTGGCTTTCCTGGCGGAAGGGCACATAAAGTGGCTTTTTGTTTGGGTATCTTATATTTAAGAACCAGCAACCAGCAAATCAAGGATGCTTTTATACATTTTCGTCTCCTTCTGTCATGGGTGAGTTATCCAATGACTGTTTCAATAGCTAGGCTGCCAAATGCGTTGCCAGGTATCTTATGTTTAGATCAGGGGTCTTCAAACTTGACAGCTTTAAGACTTGTGGACTTCAACTCCCAGAATTCCTCCTTCAGTCATGTTAGCTCAGGAATCCTGGGAGTTGAAGTCCACAAGTCTTAAGCTTGTCAAGTTTGAAGACGCTTCAGCTCAAGCCTTGGTCAACTTTAAGGTGCGTGGACTTCAACTTTCAGAATTCGTCTTACAAGTTGCCAAAGTTGAGGAATACTGATTTACCACAGCTAAAAGCCCTATTATACCTGGTGAAATGACCACTGCAAATTCTGCCAAGAATGTACAGGGAGAATTTTGCTTCCACAACTTTCTGGACATGTACAGGTAGTCCTTGATTTACAACAATTTGCTTAGTGACCATTCAAAGTTACAACGGCACTGAAAAAATGTGACGTATGACTGTTTTTCACAGTTACAACTTTTGCAGCTTCCCCATGATCGTATGATCAGAATTCAGATGCTCGGCAACTGGTTCATACTTATGACCGTTGCAGTGTCACGGGGTCATGTGACATCCCCTTTGTGACATCCTGACCAGCAAAGTCAGTGGGGAAGCCAGATTCACTTAACAACTGGGTGACTAACTTATCAACTGCAGTGATTCACTGAGCAACTGTTGCTAAGAAGGGTTGTAAAATGGGACAAAGCTCACTTAACAAATGTCTCGCTTAACAACATAAATTTGGGGCTCAATTGTGGTCGTATGTCAAGGACTACCTGTATTTTGCCATAAAAATCAAGCTGTCCCTCTGTTTATATACAGACAGAAGTAAGACAGTTGCTTTATGGGGTTGCCAGCAGATGGTGCTATTTACTCCAGAGCACTTTCTCCTATTGGAGTACGCCTTGCCATTACATCACGTTCTATTGCATTTGAAAATGAGGTGCATAAGTGGCTGTTTCCTTTAAAAACGGTATAAATATTGAAAGAATATAATTCTGAAGAGTTGTTTCAATAATGCTGTTTACTTCTGCTTTAACATGTTGGTTACAAATCTTAATTAGGATGTATGAACTTTCAGATTTCATCAGGATCTGAAATAGGGAGATAGCACTGGGAGAACTTGTGCCAGAAGGAAGAGGAAAAGGCCCTGATATAATATCTGCATACTTGCTTTTGGACTCCAAAGAGTAATTAGGACTGCAGAAAAAAAAACAATTACTACCAACCTGCCTTCCAGGACCTGTATACTGCACGAGTCAAAAAGAGGGCTGTGAAAATATTTACAGACCCCCCATATTCTGGACATAAACTGTTTCGACTCCTACCCTCAAAACGACGCTATAGGGCACTGCACACCAGAACAACTAGACACAAGGACATTTCCCCCCCCCCGAAAGCCATCACTCTGCTAAACAAATAATTCCCTCAACACTGTCCAACTATTTACAAAGTCTGCACTACTATTACTATTAACCTCATCACTCCTTATCACCCATCCCCTCGCACTTGTGACTGTATGACTGTAACCTTGTCACTTGTATCCTTACAATTTATATTGACTTGTTTCCTAGTATGATTTGATTGCTTATTGTACCCTATGACTATTATTAAATGTTGTACCTTATGATTCTAACTCTTGATGAATGCATCTTTTCTTTTATGTACACTGAGAGCATTTGCATCAAGACAAATTCCTTGTGTGTCCAATCACACTTGGCCAATAAATAAATCTAATCTATCCTATCCTATTCTATTCTATAGAGATCTGTATTTTTTTCAAATGCCATGCAAAGTATCGGAGTTGGAATTGAGTCCTTTAACCATATCAACTTTGTTTTTGTGTTTGGCCCCCCAGTTGCCTCACAGGGCCACTTACTAATTTACTTTTAAAATGTAAACTGTCAATTTTATATGGTTTAATAAAAAAAATTGCATGTCATTGGGACCAGTTGGAGAGTTGGGAGCTTTGGCCACTAGAGGGCACTGTGATATGCTCTTTCAGAACACATGGCTAGACTTGGGACTCTTCTAAGATACCGTGAATTATAATTCTGCAGCCCTTTTAATGGGACAGTGTTAAGACATGATATTCAACTTTCTTTTTAAAAAAGAGACCTTTTAAAGCAGTTGATCATATTGCACATTCCTCCCTCCTTTTCTTGTTATTCTCTGTATTGGATCCATAGTCCCTATTATTAACTGAACTGTGGTTAGTTGCGGCTTGTTCTGGAATTGGAAACACAAAGTGGTTTTTTCTGTGCTATGTTTTGTAATCCAGGGTTAATGACTACCTTCCACCTGTGATGGTTGTGCTTTCTTAGTCACATATCTGTATTTTTTTTAATGAGTAATGAATTTCTAGTTGTAAGGGACGTTACCTCATTGAATGTAGGTTCTGGACGACACTTCCAAATGAGATGACTTTCTTAGGAAAAGCTTTTGGCTATTTCTTGTATTACTTTGTGGAATAAAAACAAGCCACCAGAAGAGTATACCCTCATGAATCTTTTTGTTTTGTAGGAATTCATTTCTCAATCTTTCAATAATTTCCAGAATGGCTTAAATTAAATAGCATGATTTGTGTTTTGGGAGTATTTAATTTCAGCAAAATTAGGGCTAATTGGTAGAATTGTCTATAAAGTGAGCAAATATTCACCAAATGAACGCTGCCATTTGTTAAAATATATTTTAATATTGACATTTTGCTCAATTTTGTACTGCATGTATACTGTGTATGTGCATTTTGGAGTCCAGTGAACAATCACTTCAATATGAGCTAAAAGTATGCGGCAGCAACCCCAAAAAAGCCAATGCTATCCTAGGCTGCATTAACAGGGATAGAATCTGATATGTTAGTACCGCTTTACACCTGACATGTTTGTACCGCTTTACAAGGCCTTAGTAGGCCACACTTGGAATATTGCATCCTGTTTTGATCACCACAGTATAAAAAGATGTTGAGACTCTGGAAAGAAGAGTAACAAAGATGATTAGGGGGCTGGAGACTAAAATATATGAAGAACGGTTACAGGAATTGGGTATGTCTAGTCTAGTGAAAAGAAGGACTAGGGGACATATGATAGCAGTGTTCCAGTATTTGGGGGGTTGCCACAAAGATGAGGAGGAAACTAATTGTCCAAAGGACCAGAAAGCAAGAAATGATGGATGGAAACTAATCAAGGAGAGGAGACACCTAGAACTAAGGAGAAATTTCCTAACGTTGGGAACAATCAACCAGTGGAACTGCTTGCTTTCAGAAGTTGTAGGTGCCCATCACTGGAGGCTTTCAGGAAGAGACTGGACAGCCATTTGTCTGAAATGGTATGGACTGTCCTGCTTGAGCAGGGGGTTGGACTAGATGACCTCCAAGGTCCCTTCCAACTCTTGTTATTCTATGTGCCTATGCACCTTGGAGCAAGCTCTTAACCCCAAGGAGTTCCACAGTGGAGAAGCCAGTGTTAATCTCAAATTCTTACTATGTTTCGCTTGTTTGGGAATGAAAAAACTAGGAAGATAAAAATTGTCTAAACAGGGAACTCCTGACGCATTTAAAAAGCACTCAAATAATCCATAGCTTCTGTGTTTCAAAGCACTCGATTTAAAATGTCTTTACATGGTGCCAAAATTTTTTGGGGTCTATTTGTGAAAGGTAAACAAAATTACTTTATATTGCATATTAAGTCTAGCACTGATGATGTTACCTAGTTTGGTAATGAAACGTCTGCAAGAAAACAGAGAGCACCAAGGACCCCTCATATTTCATATCACTATAGTAAATAGCAACAAGTGGTTTGCATTCTTCCTTGCCTCCCATTCCTCCATCATTTCTACTACTGTTGGAAGATGGAATCTTCAGTTCTGCATACACTGATGATCCATTCTTTCCTGCACGAAGATTCCTCTGAGAGTTGACTTTAGATGTTTTTAACATCTTCATTTGAAGAAAAAACCAAGTATACAATTTTTTTTTTAAAATTATATTTATATGCCGCCCTTCTCTGGAGACTCAGGGCTTACAATTTTGGGATACAACCCAGTGTGCTCAGCAATAGCCTTCATTCCATTGTATATGCCTGCTTATTACTAAGCGGCATTTTTACAAGGTCAGCTAATTGCCCCCAACAATCTTGGGCCCTCAATTTACCTACCCCGAGAGGATGGAAGGCTGAGTCAACCTTGAGCCTGGTGGGATTCGAGCCTACAGCAGTTGTAGGCAGCTGGAACTTAAGTGCAGGCAATTAACAGCCTGAGCCACCAAGGCCCCTAATGTAAAAGGAGAGATCCCTGGAACCCTAATTTTTAATTATCTTTCTGTTTGCTTCAAGAAGCAAGATACCCAGGCCCTTTTACAACTCTGATGCTGTAAAAGATGCTGGCTGAGCCCTTTTAGGAGAAATACTCATTATAGTTTCCAATCTACACTTCCAACTACTTTCCTACTATCTGGTTAACTATATTTTAATAGGTAATGGTATGTTTAAATACCACCTCTGAAACAAGGGAGAAACTGGATTTACTGATATTTTGCAGAAGTGCCCTTTGTCTTAATATTGTGGATATCTCCAAACTTCATTTGTTTGTTTGATCTTTAGAAGTTTTTGGTGTTGTTGTCCTTCTTCTAACTTTAAATCTATTGGCCTTTCGTTGATCAAAGCTACTGAATGAAAAAAAAAATTACTGAAAATCAGTTTTTTTAAAACCCCAAATCATACAGAGAGGAAGATTTATATAATGTGTGTAATATCTAAAACTAGCATACTGGATGCATTTGAAAGAAAGCAAATGCTGGCGATGGAACATGCTGGCTTCAATTTTCTCGTATGGAGATCTGAGGGTGTTGAGTTCCTTGACTGCAAATTGCAGCGGTTTGCCAAACTGTCTAAAAATAAAGAGGGTAGTGAGTGACTTCAATATTTTTCCTTTTGAAATATTGCTATTTTACACCATGCAGCCTATAATAATCCTGTTCCTGCATTGGATTTGTACTTTCCTTCCGTTGTCTCTTTGCTCACTTGTCCAACTCACCGAAACTGTCAACATTCTGTCCTTTGCTTGGTTTAAATCATTCATTGTATAAATATTTGTGGGGGGCAAATTATACAGTGTACAGACTTCACATTGTTTTGTTACCTGGCTGAACCTGAGATTTTTTTTTCCCCCTCAAGTTTCCCTTTCAAACAAAAAAGGATTCACTTTTCGATGCTGTTTTGCAAGTAAAACATATGT
This sequence comes from Naja naja, assembly GCA_009733165.1. Classification (NCBI taxonomy): domain Eukaryota; kingdom Metazoa; phylum Chordata; class Lepidosauria; order Squamata; family Elapidae; genus Naja; species Naja naja. Next base: position 12,662,938 of record CM019159.1, on the reverse strand, counting down.
CCTGCAACCTAGTCTTGAATTAAGGCAATATCGTTATTAAGGGAAATCAGCAGTGATAGCTTTTGCTTAACATAAATTTTAAATAAATCTAACATTATATATGCATACAACTAGAGAGGCACCGTGTTGGGAATCAAATACAGTATATACTTGAAATAGAACATCTCCAATTTCTTTCTCTAGGCACTAAGAAATGGAGCCATTCAGGATGTATTTTTGGGTCAGCCTTTGCATGAATCAAAACACAGATCTGCAAGGATTGTCTTCTCAAGAAATTCTCATAGTAATCCCACATATAGGTGGGCACTGGTTTGATGAGCCTCCTAGCATTAGCTTCGAATTGTTCTAATGGAACCCAATCCTTGACTGCATTCCTATTTTAAAGTCCTTTATCCCTTTCAGTGATTCATTCCTCTACTTTCTTTTTAAGGAAGAAAGAAGAGGCATTGAGTTAGTCTGAAAAGAACAGACCTATAATTCATGAAGTATAAAAGTAGGCTCTGTGCATTATGTAACTGATTTGATTTGATCACTTATTATTATGTTTCCTAGTATGATTTGATTGCTTTTTTTTCCCCTTTGACTATTATTAAGTGTTATACCTATGATTCTTGATGAATGCATTTTTTTCTTTTTCTTTTTATGAACACTGAGAATATTTGCACCAAAACAAATTCCTTGTGTGTCCAATCACACTTGGCCAATAAATAATTCTATTCTGTTCTGTTCTGTTCCGTTCCATTCTGTTCTGATGAACTTGCTTCTAGGGTTGACAGACAAAAGGCTAGTGGTTAGGAAATGGGATAAGGAAGCTAAGTTGTCCCAATAACCCCCTTTTTAATATTAGAGATGTGTTTAGAATTAAGCAATTTTCTTCTTTGACGTGTCTTTTTTTTCTCTCTCTTAGCTTTTCGTTGTAGCCTCCAGCTTCTTGGAAATATTGGAACAGGGAACCGTGACTCTCAGAATTCAATATGGAAACTTGCTTTCCCTTCTCTTTTCTTGTAAGCATCTGCAGTTGTCACCTTTTCTCACAAAAAGGGTAGAGTTGCTTGAAGGTGCTTTAATTATGCTTGATTTTAAGATTCATTGACATTGTTTGCAAGTCCTAAAGTTATTTGGAGAGGGGAAAAAAACCCATCAGGGTAATAAGGGAATTGGGATTATATTCTGTGGTTTTCTCCCTCCACATTAATTAATTAATTAATTAATTAATTATTCATATTTATATGCCGCCCTTCTCCGGAGACTCAGGGCAGCTTACAATTTTTGGGATGCAACCCAATGCGCTCAGCAATAGCCTTCATTCCATTGTATATGCCTGCTTATTACTAAGCAGCATTTTTACAAAGTCAGCTTATTGCCCCCAACAATCTTGGGTCCTCACTTTACCTACCCTGAGAGGATGGAAGGCTGAGTCAACCTTGAGCCTGGTGGGATTCGAGCCTGCAATAATTACAGGCAGCTGGAACTAAGTGCTAGGCTATTAACAGCCTGCACCACCAAGGCCCCTTTAAATTTAAAGACTCAGAATGAGAGTTTCTGTTTTAGGTTGGATTAAATTGGATTGCAGGACCATGAGCTTTTCTTTGCGACTTAAAGATTTATATTTAATCAAATTCAGGTAGGTGGTTTCTCCATCTTCAGCAAGATCTGCTTTCTATCATCTGCAGATGCAGAAGTTGAAATTCATTCAGGTTTGGATATATCCAATGAATAACTCAACTAAATAAATAAGTAAAAATGTCAACAGAAAGCAGTTTTTTTAAAAAACAAGCCTTAATTTGCAGATAAAAAGGAGCAAATATACTTGGTTAGCAGGGACATTTTGGGGCTGCCTTTGAGTCAATATTGATTCCGGGCAACTATCTAGACAAGACCATGCTATTTTCCCAGCAACGTGTTCTCTTGATTTCTTCCTGGAGCAGAGAGAGAGAGAGAGATTGGTTCAACATCGTTCAACTGGCTTAATTTCTAGGGCAAGATTGGAATGCGCAGTCTCCCAATTTCTAACCCAATGCATTTAAGAGCTGTCCCAAGCTCGGCACTAAGCAGGTATCTACTTTCCTGTCACTTCATTCTTCCACATCCCACACTCAGGAACAATAGGAAGGGCCTGGCTTGTTCTCTGTGGGTGACCCCTTTTCAGATATTTGAAGAGTGTTGAACTGTTAGGGTGTCTATTGATTTTTTTTAAGGCAATTAAAGTGAGCCTTAGAAGCAGAGACATTGTGAACTATTCCCTCTAATAATTTGGCGGTTGATTGAAACTGAGTTATTTTGTTGATCTCAATTAAATTGTGCTTTGTACTACAGTATTTTGTTGTCATTGATACTTTTATTTATTTATTTATTTTATTAGACTTGTATGCCGCCCTCTCTCCCTAGGGACTCATGGCGGCTCACAATATAAAATCACAATACAATAAATTAATTAAAAAATAATTAAATCACAAGCCCAATAATAATACTTGCGTATTTGCTAACCGTATTTGTAAAAGTAGGGTTTGTGAAATACTTGGAGTTGGTATAGATTGGAGAGTATAAACGTAGCTCCCATTTCCCCCAGTCTCTTCTTGCTGAAAATTTCCCAGCCTCCAATCATTTTTCATTATCTTTATTTGCATCTCTTTCAGTTTGTCAGAATGTTTCACAATAACGGTTGGTTGTAAAAATATTATAGTTTAACCACTGCTGCTGTTCTTGTTCCTTTCTTCCTTTTTAAAGGAATTGTTTAAATCATCAAGATGAGAAAATCATTGATTATTGCTCTGTCATCCTTTTCATGTGCCTTAATCCTGAGCGAACCAAACAACTACAAGAGCAAAACAACTTGAAAATTGCCCTCCGTGTTTTTCAAGCTTCTAGAAGATGCCCAGAATTGAAATGGACGTATGTATTGTGCTCAACTTTTTCAAAATGGTAACAAAGGCTCTTGCTTTAGCTTTTGATAACCTTCCATTCTACAGGGTATAAGTTATATTTTCTTTTAAATTCTTTAACGTTACACTGATCGAGCATAACTGAGTTGTATCTATTAAGCCTCTGCTCATCAAAGATAAGACCCCAAATGGCATGTTATATTGGCATTTTTTGACCTTTTATTAGTAGCACCTGGCTAAGCTGCTTCCAGATGCTTCTGTTGTTGTCCAGCAAACTGCAGAAACAGGTATGGGAAGCGGGAAGAAAACATGGAGAAGCATTTTGGTTCATGGACCAAAGCCTTTTTTACTTATCCGAAAGGAATCTGGACTCTAACAATGGAGCCAGAAATGCAATTCATATTCAGCATATTGACTTGAAACCAGAGATATTTTGGGGGGCATTTTGCCGGATCAATATAATAGAGGGAATACATATTTGATTTTGCATGTACTGACTGCAGCTAGAATTGTATTTGCGCAACAATGGAAATGTGAAGAGGTTCCAACAGATGAAAATTTAAAAAAACATTAGAATGTGCAGAAAGGGATAGGCTAACACTTGTAATTAAGGAAAAGAAGGAAACTGAATACTTTCTGACTTGGGACTTATTTTATCAATGGCTAGCTGAAAAAAACAGGAGCTAGATATAGGGAAATAGATGGATAGGATCAGTGATATAAGAAAGGCATGTTGAATTGGTTAAGTAAATAATGTTATTATTTATACTACTATAATTAACATAAATGTAATGAATGTTGTAAACATTTTGATTTTATCCTAAAAATATTTGTACCCAGACAACACACAGTTTGATTAAAATTGGAATTTTTATATGTCATAAGGGCCACTTTTTGAATTATACCCATGAGGCTTGATCTGAACCATCAAGTGTCTAAAAAAGTATTATACCCACAAACAATGTAGTTTATTCACTTCAAAAATTTTGGAGTGGCTCTTCAGACCCCCAAAATATTGCACACGTCTTAAGGTACACATTCAGTGAGAAATTCCCTGAATTTCTGGTTCTGGTGACCAACTCAGATTGAATCCTGCAACATCTTAAAGCTCTGATCACTGCACAGCTTGGGTTTTAGTGTTCATACATCATCGGGGCAACTCAAAGGAGCCATGTTATGATGCCATCATGCAAATGAAGTGAATTGTATAATTATGTCATATGGTTACTGATGTTATTTATGGTTGAATTTTCGTACAATCACTAAATCTTGCAGTATTTATTCAGAGGTTCCCCGAGGACATGTGAACCATAGCTGGACAATCCTCTTTTTCTGTGGAGGAAGAACTTACACCTCTATCTTTTTCTGCCTCCCCCTTTCTTCCCTCCAATTTTTCTTTACTGATTGTTGGTATTGTCAATGTGCATGGAACAGAATTTATTTTGGGATAGTTGCACGTTTTAATAAAACTATGGATGATATAGGCCCATCTATACCTTTTAAAGTACTTTTAGCCTTTTGAATTCTGGAAAATAAATATAATGACAATTATAGAATCTGGCTTACTTCTATGGAAGATTTTTCCGCCAGAACCGCTGCCTATTTGGTATAGTTCCTTGGATGTCAGAGTAATCTTTTTGCAGGAATGGAAGACGAAACATTGTGAAAGTTAGCTTTTGCTAGCTCTGGAGTACATGCTCAGTGGTTCCAACTCACCATGTTTTATATTTTAAAAAATCAACATAAAATTAATTTTACGCTATTTTTAAAGAAATTGAGGATCAGGAAAATGAGCATATATACCTACATTTGAACTTTCAAAGCAATTCCTGATTACACATTTACATTCTGGAGTGAGAATATTAATAATTTTGTTACTTGGCCATGTAACTTAGTTGGTACTGTAAGAAATATAACCTGACTGGTTTCAGTGTGAACTACATTAATACAGTGCAGAGGTGTTAACTTTGTTGTTTAATTATAACCAACAACAGTATATCCTACTTTTTGTGTGTTTTTTTTTCCTAATTTTAGGACCTTGATTGTTACCAACCATTTGCTGCAGTGCCCTGAGTTGGTCAAAGCCCTCTATGCCAAACTGAGCGATCCAGAAAGGTAACCCCAAAAACCAGTGTGGGTTTTAGTAGTTAGCATATCATCCAGAGTATCCTGTTCACATGATTTTTTTGAGGGGGGGGGGAAACCCGGCGTGGTTTTATAGTTGGCACGGAATCCCTAAATACATGTTTCTGTGTCAGTAATGGTTTTAAATTGGTTGGTTAACATTACAATCCAGCCGCAACTGGCAAGGATTTGGATAGGAGTTGCAGAATCCAGGTTGGCGCCTTTACTTTCTAAAGAAATGCGCAGGCTGGAGATAAATGAAAAGAAGATTTCATGTTTGGGCCCTGGTTTCATAAGAGCATCGTGCCCTGCTGCATGGAATGACTCAACCTAACCTCTCATTTCGTAGCTAGAGCGGAAAAACAAAACAAAATAAAAATAAAACACAACAAAGTGTCTATCTGCCAACTCATTTCAGATACCTTCAACCCTCCAGCCAAATTAAGGGCAAGATGAACATTTTTTTCCTGCCATCAGCCATGTCTTCTTACAAACAAGCCGGCACATGAAATGAAACTCGAGAGGATATATTAGCAAAATAAAGAAGATTAGAAATATCAAACAGGATATTTTGGGTATCAGTAATGTACATACGTGGCTAATATGATTGTATTTTTCTCTGACCAGCTCCATCATAAAAAACAGTTCTAGTAAAAAGCAGGATAGGGATCCTACTCCTTACCTGTGATGACCTGGGGCATGGCACAAAGGCAACACAGTCAGATAACCAGTAGGAGTCCCTTTATATTAGCTCCAACTTTGCCCCCAATGTCCTGGTTACCTTCTGGCTGGAGAAAAACTCTCCCAGGAACAGCCTTTGGCTGCAGAGAATCAAGTCCAAAATGTGGTCAACAAAAACTGTAACTATAAGTCCAATCAAGGCAAAATGAGGTAATTAGTCTGGCAGGGCAGGAGCAAGAATTCCAGACGTGAAGGCACGGCAATACCTCGAGATGGTTGGGAAGAACACCAGGAGCACAGATAAGCAAAACCAACACAAGATAAACTCATGTTTATTCCCAGCAGCTGCCGCACTCAGCATGCATTTCTTTTAAACTCTCTTCCCAGGTGTGGCTAATGAAGGGAATCAGGGCCCTTTCCTCCCCCGTAAGCCACACAACCCACATTGCTCTCTTCTCCGTTCCTCCCTGTGTGCCCTAGGATGAAGAGGGGGTGGGCCTGGGTCTTCCTCTGAACTCCCTCTCCCTTGTTCTACCTCTCCTCTGCTCTGCCCAACCGGACTTTGCCCTTCCCCAGTTTCCTCCACAGCCAACAGAGCCACACTCCCACTTCCTGTCAGCTGTTCATCTTCCTCCTCAGATTCAGACTCCGATGGGGGCATGACATTACCCATCATTATTTTGTAATTATACTTTGAAGGAATTAAATGGAAATCATGATTTTGGTTCAAAAAGAGTGCACAGATTTTAATTAGGATTTGCACATAATGGGGGATAGCATGCACCGAAACATAAATAAAAGCATCATAACCTAACTTAGTCAGTGATTAGCTTCCAGCCAGGGTTTGCAAACTGTCCAGAATGCTGGTTTCACTTCTAGTTGGTGCCAATGGTGATATGCAACTTTAACTGTGGTTAAAAAGCACATGGGAATCCGAGAATAATAAAATTTTTAAAAAATACTAGCCAACCAGATAATTAAAATTTAAAAATGGTATGAACATCTATAACAGAGCTTTGTTCCTTGGTCTATGCAACTGCACCCTATGATACATTGGGGACGATCTGAGCACAGCTCCTGACGTGGGATCTTATCTTTAAAATACTGCAAGACATAACTAGAAGACGTAAGCTCTTCCCTGGTCACATTGCCCTGACCGTTCATAATCATCTTAACCTAAGGCAGGGGTGTCAAACTCGGTTTCATTGAGGGGCACATCAGGGTTGTGTTTGACCTCAGGGGCCCGGGGTGGGTGTGGCTGGGGTAGGTGTGGCCAGGGTAGGTGTGGCCAGCTTGACGCCACTCAAGTTGGGGGCACCTGTGGTGGCCAGGTGCTAAGGCAGGACTTCTCTCAAACCCTCCCTCACTCTAATTATAATCTTCCTCCTACCTACCTTCCTTCTTTCCTTCCTTCCTTCCTTCCTTCCTTCCTTCCTTCCTTCCTTTCTTCCTTCCCTCCCTCCCTCCTTCCTCCTCCCTCCTTCCTTCCTTCCTTCCTTCCTTCCTTCCCTCCCACCTTCCTTCCCTCCCTCCCTCCCTCCCTCTTCATTCTCCTTTCTTCTTCTTTCCCTCTTTCCTTATTTTTCCTTCCTTGCTCTCTTCCCATCTTTTTTCTTTGTCTTTCCTCTTTCCCTTTCTCCTTTCCTGTCCCTTCTTGCATGCTCAAATGCAAAACATTTCTCCTTTAGTTTTGTTTTTAGTTTGTTTTGCCCTGTTTTCCTTGGCAAAAGGAGGCCGTCACGGCCCTTCCGAGCTCTGATTTTACTGACAGAGGCACCATGGGCCAATCCTTTGTTGTCTCCAGGGCGGCCCTCTGGGCCAGATCTAAGCACCTTGCAGGCTGCATCTGGCCCCGCGGGCCTGTTTGACATCTCTGACCTAAGGTATCCAAAAAGCAGTCAGAAAGCCTTCCTATCTAGGACTCTTTGGGAGAGAATCATTGATGTTCGGTCTATATTTGTGGGTGGAGACGCCATCGAATAAGGGTCCTCTCGTCTTTCTGCAGAGTGTTGCAACGTCCATCGTTTACTCTGGCAGTCCTTACCTCTGCATTCAACCATAGTTAATAAAGTTTCCTAAAGGAATTGGGACTAACGGTGTTTGGCAGACTGGGACCGCTCTGGAGCAGCCTGTCCATCCCTGATGTGCTCTTAATGATAAAGCAGGGGTTGGATCCTAGTTCTGCAGCTGGTGTACTCCTGTTGCTTGCAGTGAAAGGGAAAATATTTCCGCAGTAAAAGAAAGGGATAACTCTTTACTTTGGGAGAGAATCATTGATGTTCGGTCTATATTTGTGGGTGGGGACGCCATCGAATAAGGGTCCTCTCCCTTTCTGCAGAGTGTTGCAACGTCCATCGTTTACTCTGCGTGCAGGCCTCCTTACCTCTGCACGATTCAACCATGGTTAATAAAGTTTCCTAAAAAGGAATTGGGACTAACGGTGTTTGGCAGACTGGGACCGGCTCTGGAGCAGCCTGTCCCATCCCCTGATGTGCTCTTAATGATAAAGCAGGGGTTGGATCCTAGTTCTGCAGCTGGTGTACTCCTGTTGCTTGCAGTGAAAGGGAAAATATTTCCGCAAACAAATCGAAACATAAAAGACGGGATGGAAAATACTAGTTTTCCTTTCTTCATGCCAGCACAAACCCAGAAGGGCCTTTGATGGAATGGTTTGTTCAATTCAGATCTCCCTACTGTGCTCAGTAGGATTGCTCTGTTAAAATATTTATTCTGATTTGAAAGAAAAAGAAAGAATCAGCATCCCCTGAATATTGGGAACTTTCTAACCACCACAGAAATTTCATCAGTTATAAATTAGCGGTAGCTTGCGTCTTTCATGATGAATGCTGTAGTCCGCAGTCTTAATATCTCGTTTGATGGAGTCCTTGATGCTCTCTGGGCTTGCTTGCTTGGTTCGTTGCATATTAAGCACACAGAACATGGAATTATAACATTGAAAGGGATCTTGGAGGCCGCCTAGTCCAACTCCTTGCCCATGGCAGGAGATCTTATACTATCCTGCACAAATGGCTGTCCGATTTCTTCTTGAAAACTTGTGGAACACCCACAATTTCCAGAGGCGATTTTAATTTAATTTCATTAAAATTAAAAGAGCCTTGGTAGCTCAGGCTGTTAAATGCCTGCTCTTAAGATCCAGCTGCCTACAATTATTGTAGGCTCAAATCCCACCAGGCTCAAGGTTGACTCAGCCTTCCATCCTCTCAGGGTAGGTAAATTGAGGACCCAAGATTGTTGGGGGCAATTAGCTGACTTTGTAAAAATGCCGCTTAGTAATAAGCAGGCATATACAATGGAATGAAGGCTATTGCTGAGCACACTGGGTCGTATCCCAGAAATTGTAAGCCACCCTGAGTCTTCGGAGAAGGGCGGCATATAAATGTAATTTAAAAAAAAAATGTTTAAAATTTACTCTGCTAATTGCCTTTTTTGTAGCTTGGATAATATTTATATTTGCTACTGGTTCCAATTATGCTAACCAACAGGGGCTTTCTGTATTATCAAGTTGTTTAGTAGCTGCTCTCAAAGGAATATATACACCAGTCTGCCTATTAACCTGTTGATAACAGCAGAATAGTTCTTATTCCATCATATAAAAACCTACAGTTTCTGTTCTGAGGAATGTTTATTTCATAACAATTTTAACAATATGATTCCTTGAAACTACCAGACAATGCAAATAGAAGTTTTCCTAAAGTCATAATATTTTTTTAAAAAATTGTATCTTACCTGACTCCCTGCATTATTTTAATACAATGATTATTTTGGATTAGAAATTTTATATTTTTATTCAGTGTTTCAAAAAAAGTTAAGTTCTCTAAGTGCTTATTATAAACTGAAGCTGCTGAACATTAATCCTCCATTTTTCAGACCCCTCCGCTGACATCTCCCAGTACTTTAACAATTTCTTTGTGGGTAGAAGGTTAGGTTGAAAAGAGCAGCTGAAGAAATTGCATTATAAAAATGATATCATGTAATAGACACAAATGTTTGCAAGAATAAGAGGTTTCCTTAAGGGGAGTGTCTAGACTAAAAGGGGCCATAATTTATTCTTTATGTAAATTGGAACTGAGGTTGCGTATCACTTCCTAGGTATGCTTAGATTCATACAGCCCTCCGAGTCTCACTGAAGCTAGACTCTCAGCTCCCAGTTCTCCCAGTGTCAAGTTTTCTCTCTTACTTCTAACTATGGGACTGATATCCATTTCACTTGGTGGCAGGAATTGTTGTTAGGGATTCACATCTCTCTCTCTTGGGACAATAGCAATTTCATTTAGACTTATGTACCGCCTCCTAGTGCTTTACAGCACACTCTGGGGCTTTACAATGTCAACATATTGCCCCTAACAATCTGGGGTCTTCATTTTACTGACTTCAGAAGGAGGGAAGGCTGAATCAACCTTGAGCCCTTTTCAGGATCAAACTCCAGACTCTGGGTAGAGTTGACTTAGCCTGCAATATTGCATTCTACCACTGCACCACCAGGGCTCCTTTACTGAGTAGGGCTTACTTTACTGAGACAAGGCCTTTCTGGTAGACAAATGGCTTCTGTTCCAATCCCTGAAACCTTTCGCAGCTCCACTAGATGGAACCCAAACTGGAAGGTCTGCTGCACCCTGGAATGGAGGGTGCTGGAGAGGTGCTGTGCAGCATGCCACGCAGGTTAGGGAGGCTTCCCCTGGGGTGTGAATGGTATGGGGGGATTGCGCAAGATGTGGGTCAGGGAGGTTGGGAGGGTATGAGAGAGGCACACTGTGGGTTGGGGACGGTGCGAGGATGCGTGTGAGAGGCACCGCACAGGTCAGACAGGGCACGCAAGAGACATGATGTGGTCAGGGAGGGTATGTGAGAGGTGCTACCTGGATTGTGGAGGGTGTCTGAAGGTGTGCAGGGATGTACAGGTAGTTGGTGCAGCGTGAGGGGCTGGAGGGAGGATGCACAGGTGAGAGAGATTCAACCCAAAGAATCTTCCCTGTTGGCTTCCTCATTGACTTTTGGGGAAAGCCATCGGGAAAGTTTGCAGATATGACTCTCTGATCGTGGGGCACTTGGCAACCGATCGTCAGTGCAAATGGATTAGCAAGCACCCAGATTTATTTATTTATTTATTAATGGGACTTGTATGCCGCCCCATCTCCGAAGACTCGGGGCGGCTCACAACTAAAAACAGCAACAACAATAAATAGTTAAGAAAAAATTAAACTAAACAAGCCCCAAGAGAATACAAATACAAAATAAAAGAATAAAAGAATAAAACCACCCCACCCAAGAGGGTCACAACCCGGATTGGTCAAACAACCAGGTCTTCAAATCATGACGGAAGGTGCGGAGGTCAGGGGCCAGGCGGAGCTCCAAGGGAAGTTGGTTCCAGAGGTCAGGGGCCGCGATAGAATAGGCTTGTCATCGGGGGACTGCCCGCCGGCATTGGCCGGCCGATGGGACCCCAAGGAGTCCTTGCCTATGTGCTCGCACAGGGCGGTTAGTATTCGATGTCGGCAGGAGTTGCTCCCTTAAATATTGAGGACCCATGTCATGTAGGACTTTGTATGTTAAAACTAAAACCTTGAATCTTACCCGGAGTGCAACCGGCAACCAATGCAGGCAGCGGGAGGGTAACATGGGAGAATCGGAAACTCCCATCACCACCAGCGCCGCATTCTGCACCAGCTGCAATCTCCGGATGGTATGCAAGGGCAGTCCTAAATAGAGAGCGTTGCAGATCATGATCACGTGACCAGGAGGGTGCTGGGATTTTATTTATTTATTTATTTATGAGATTTATATGCCGCCCTATCTCCCGAAGGACTCATCCGAAGGGGTGGCTGGAACTCTGAAGTCCAGCTATAACAACCATTTGCTCAGCATCATTGCAACTTGGAATGATCACTGACCGAATGGTCGTAGACTGAGGACTATCCAAATCGACGTTGTACGTCTTATCAGCAACACTTCCTTTTTTTGTTCCCTAGGACTTCCTTGCTGGAATTAATTCTGTCAGAAATGAAGGAAAGTAGTGTCCTAATCGGTGAAGAGATGGCCACGTTTCTTGCAGCATCTTTTGAAGAGAAGTCCCAGTCGGTGCTAAGATTGATTTCTGCCACAAATGATGACGAGGTAAAATTCTCCACTCTTACGTTAAAAGGCGAATTGTAAAATATAGCCTGGAGTTCTACACTGGGGCACCTGCCCAAATTCTGGCAGTGTGATGGGCCCACAAGGGGCAGCCCTTCAGTCACAGTGTCACTCCTGCCATCTTACAGATTTTGACTCTACCCCCCCAAAAAAACATCTCTGACTTTGTGACAGTTCAGCTCAAGGACAAGAATTTCCCTGCATACAATACCAGGCACACTTTGGTGGATAAATATTTTATCAGTCTTCCCTTAGAGCTCTCTTGGAATGTGAAGAGGTTAGACAAACGTTCCTTGCACATATTTACTTGCGTACAATACAGTGTCTAAGCCATAGTAAGTCTGGTGTGGCGGAAAAAAAGTCGTCTAGCGAGAGATTTGCCATACAGTCAGTTTGTGTGACAGATTTTGCTCATTAAAACCAACTCATGCCAACTCAAGTAACGAAATAACACTCATCAATTGTCAGGATGTTGATGTTTACTGGAAGAAATGGGGAATTGCTTTGTTTTGTTGCTTTCTAGTGGGGTGGGGGGCTGAAACCAAAGAACAGGTTAGAAGAAGACCCACACTTTGGGGGACAAAGATGGAAGGTGTGACTGCATGATCCAAGGGCTGACACTTCGTTGTCTATGACTCATAAAAAAGGAGGGGCATTCTGGTTGTGTGATCATGGCTGCCATCTTGGCATGCCCAAAACTTGTGACTTTCTTTGCTGTCTGTAGGCTTAAATGAGTATAGTTTAGCAATAATTTAATCAAATCACCTGCTAGTTGCATAGCCTTTCTTCTTAAGTAGAAAAAGGTTGGAATTAACTTTTGGTTAGTTACTAGCTAATCAATCCCAAGCTAATTCTTGGAAAATTTAATAACAACAGACCTTATTAATTAGATAAAATTGGACAAAAGCTATACCATGGCATAAGCCTCTGTAAATTCAGCCTCTATTTTTAAAAGTCTTTTTTTCTGCAAATGATAATTTGGCAATTGATATAATTGGCAATTATTAGTGCAGGTGTGGTTAGGCAATGTCAAGAATGATTTAACGGTTGAATAAATAAATGAGAATTTATCCTGTTTCCAATATTCTAATACTGGATAGACAGAAATATTTTTTTAAAAACCCTCTCTCATTCAGAAATACTCTTTAATGTACCAGTTGAATAGTTATTAGAAGTTTAATATAAATTATGGTAGTTCAGCTATACAGAATCTTAGTGATACAAATTGTGATCTTGGATCTGTGGATTATCTAATGAGAATCCCAGTATATATGTTAGAAATAAATGTATATAATATATGTTTAGGAATTTAAGCTTGTTTCTGGTTTTCTATACAACGTCAGCCTTACAGACATGTTTTGGCTTGTTTATAATTCTGGCTTGGAAAGGATGATGGCATTTTTTTTGTTATCAAAGTTTGTATTTCAGTTTACTGCAGAAATTTTGTATTAAAAACGCATTATCTTAATGCGTGTATTCTGTTCTTCAGAAAATAGAGCCATTAAAATAGTGTACCAAGAATGTTTGAGTTAACTTGTATAAAGCCCATAAGCTTGTGGATTTTGGATAAAAATTTGCTTTTTCTATCTGCAAGAGTGAAACTTATCCTTTGCCTGTCTTGGTAACCAAAAAGTATAGAAACTTGCTTTTGCAAAAGGTGAAACAAGCTTTTAAAAATCTGAATTGGTTATGTATTATTTTTAACCAATAATATTGACTTATAGCAGTTCATTTAGTGACCATTTGAAGTTACAATGACACTGAAAAAAGTGACTTATGACTGTTTTTCACACTTATGACTGTGGAAGAACCCCCATGGTCATGTGATTTACATTTATTTATTATTTATTTATTTAATTGGTCTTATATGCTGCCCTATCTCCCGAAGGACTCAGGGCGGCTCACATAAAAACACCCAATACAAAAGTTAAAAGAATTAAAAAATAATTAAACTAATTAGACCAAATAAATTATTTAAAACCCAAACCACAAAACATTTAAAACGAAAGCTCCCCCCCTCAGTCCAGGCCGGTTTGTTTGAATAACCAAGTCTTTAGGCCGCGGCGAAAGGAGCGGAGGTCAGGGGCCAATCGTAGCTTCAGGGGAAGCTGCTTCCACAAAGTGGGTGCCCCCACCACAGAGAAGGCCCTCCCCCTAGGGACTGCCAGCCGACATTGTTTGGCTGATGGTACCCCAAGGAGGCCCTGTCTATGAGCGCGCACTGGGCGATGGTTGTTTGGATACTTGACAGCTGGTTCATGGTGTCCCGGCATCCTGTGATCACCTTTTGTGACATTCTGACAAGCAAAGACATTGGGGAAGCCAGATTCACTTACAGTAACAACCGTGTTACTTAACAACTTCAGTGATTCACTTAACATGCATGCCATAGGTTTGCCATCATGGCCTTAGTCTATTGTTCTGTTCAAGAGGTAGCTTAGTTAGAAGTGAGGCTTTCATATCCTACTCAAAAATGTCCTTTTTCACTTCGAATATATCTGATAAAGTTCATTGGTAGAGGGGTTACCATCTAATGTAGTCTCTATCTAATATTGGGAATATTTTTCTTTTTGAATGGGATATGCTGCTAGCTGATTAATCAGTAGGGCTCCTGCTGAATTTAAATATCAAACAGGAGTTAAAGTAGATAAGTTAATTAGAGTTAGATATTATTTTATGATGGAAGTGCATTATCTGATTTCAATATTGCCTCTTGTGTAGGAAGCACTAGTTGCAATTCGTCTTCTTGATGTTCTTTGTGAAGTGACATCAAATCCTGAAGAACTGCAGCATTTGCAGGCTTGTCCTGGTTTGCTTGAAGTAGCTATCAGTAAGTGGGAATTTTTTATGATTTCAAAGTAGTCTAGTTGAAAGAGAGTATTGTTTTTAATTTTGCTGGAAAATAGTTATACAATTGCTATATGAGTAAATACACATAGTCCTTGACTTACAACAGTTCATTTAGTGACTGATCAAAGTTACAACAGCACAACAGTGACTTATGACCATTTTTCACACTTATGATTGTTGCAGCATCCCCATGGTCTTGTGATTTACATTCGGATGCTTGACCACTGGTTCATACTTATGATGGTTGCAGTGATCTGGGGTCATGTTATCCCCTTTTGCAACCTAAAGTCTAATGGGGAAACCAGATTCACTTAACACAGTGTCACTAACTTAAGAACTGCAGTGATTCACTTAACAAATGTGGCAAGAAAAGTCATAAAATGGGGTAAAACTCACTTAACAAATCTCTCACTTAGCAAAATAAATTTGGGGCTCAGTGGTGGTTATAAGTCAAAGACTATTTGTACTGAACAATAGCAAGGGACATTATTTCTGCCCCTTTATTTACAACACTTTTGAGTGGTACTGCCTAATATCTTCTTTGAACATGCTATAGAGTGGCTGGGATCATTTGCATTTTATGTATGCAGGAGACTTTCTGCTACTTGTGCTTGAAAGTACTTACCGTGTTTCCCCGAAATTAAGACCCGACCAGAAAATAAGTCCTAGCATGATTTTTCTGGATGCTTCTTATATAAGCCCTACCCCCAAAATAAAGACTAGCTAAGATCATCAGCTAGATGGATGCATTTAGTACGGCCATTGCAACAACAAAAAATAAGACATCACTTGAAAATAAGCCCTAATGCCTCTTTTGGACCAAAAATTAATAGACCCAGTCTTATTTTCAGGGGAACCTGGGGAGAATACAAAAAACATGAGACAAGTCACTGTGAACCAGCAACCTAGATTCTCTCCTTTTTCACCAGGCATACCTGGCTCTTTGAGTGTATGAGTACTTTTGAGTTGATCTTGACTCCTGGGGATTACCTAGACTCGTCCCTGCAGTTTTCTTGGCTAGATTTTGGGCATGGTTTGCCATTGCCTTCTTCCTTGGGCTGACAGAGAGGGACTGGCCCAAAGGCATTCAGCTGGCTTCATGCCCAAAGCAGAACTAGAACTCATGGCCTCCTGTTTTCTAGCCTGGTGTCTTTAACCCTTTCATGAAACTAGTTCTCCTACATATATATGCTTCAAGTTGAGGAGAATAGAAATATATTTAGATGTTTAAATAACTTATCGGACGTATTTTGGTTTTCTATTCCTTTCTTCCTATCCTGCTACGTATTATTATGTTGTTGGGTTGTTGTTTTTACTTCTGAAGTAACACGCCTTGTCTCCTTTTTGACAAGGCCAGCTGTCGAGTTCAAAATATGTAATCTCCCTGCTTGATTGAGGCACGTCATTGTAAGAGGAATTGGATTGATTGTCTTTGATGTTCCTACCTTCAAAAAATGCCTTCTTTGTTTAGGCCTTTTGAAGCTTGTACATCTTGCTGGGAAGCACACCACAAATATCTTCACCATCACTTATTCAGCAGAGCAGGAAGAAATTTCCCATCCAGCTGTGGGCTTTAAATCACATCTGATTCGTCTGATTGGAAATTTATGCTACAGGAATAAGGGTAATCAAGACAAGGTAAGCTAGAGAATAGAAGCATCTTGTAGGGCCGATGACACCTAGTTTTGCACCTTTTTGCAGAGGGCCAATATGATGTTCTTCCTTATTCCCAAATGGCTTCAAACCGTTTAATCTTCTGGTATCCAACCTGGGATTTGTAGCACTTTTGAAAACGGCTGTTTTGTAGTAATAATCATCAGGGAGATTTCACAATGTTTATTTGTGTTTATATATCATGGAATAATGGAGATTTTTGTATGGTCTTCATGCAATGTTATAAGACATATGAAACATAATACAGAACAAAAATAGCAGAAGAACAAAAATAAAGTAAAACCGGTGATACAGAATAAAGCTGTGAAATAAAGATTAAAAGCAGCCTTGGGTTGAACTCAACTCCTGCTGACTTCCATCAATTCAGTTCTTGGAAGTCCCAAAGGTGCTTTTTTCAGGAGGCAACTGGACTTGCTTGTTTTTTCTTTGAAGACATTTCTCTTCTCATCCAAGAAGCTTCTTCAGCTCTGACTGGATGGTGAGAAATGGCAGGATTTATATTCCTTGCAGACAGCTGGCCATTTGCATCCTTTTAGAGGGTCATTGAGGCCATTTGGGGGTTTATCTGTGTCCCAAGGGTCACCTGAGTAGTGCTCCTTGTTCCTGTGGTCTGCAATTTTGTTCCCTGGAAATCCATTCCTACTCTCACACCATTCCAAGGGTATTCATCCCAAATTGCATAGATAAAAGTCTGTAGAGTAAAAACATCGTTGGGAGAACCTTGACTTGGCTGACTGAGAATCACTACAGACTTTTAGCTCATATGGAAGTTACTTGTCATTCCTTCCTCCAGTCATAAAATTGTTGTGGATTCAAATTCAAGCAGCAAAGTCTGATTGGTGCAGAACAGCAGGAGCAGCAACAACACCTGTGCAATGTGAGGAATGTAACTCAGGAGGAAGGTGTGGATTGGCAGAAATATGCGGAAGGATGGTCAATGCAGCCTCCCAGTGAACAGGGGGAAACTGCCTGATTGCAAATCTTGTCTGCTGTTCTGAGAGCTTGTGGCATTTTCTGAGTCTCACTGTCCCAGAGCGCTCCTCTGCAAAATAACTCCTTGTGCTTAAGGGGCAAGGTGGATTATCCCACGGACCTTTCCATTCCCATCCTTAGGTGACCTTGTTACCCAACAGGATGTAACATCACTCCTCGGAATGCAGCCATGAAGTTCTTCTAGCACCAGAAGGGAAATAGTGTCCTGTTTTTTGAGAATATTTTTTTTTCATTTAAGCCCTTGTATTTTTCATAGTTTCTCATCCACACCTTTCAGGATTGGTCCTCCTTAGCTTTCTGAGATCAGTTGACTGGATGCTTCTAACTGCTGAAAGTGGTCCTCTTTCATCCCAAAGGAACATCAGAGCCATGGTGGCGCAGTGGTTAAAATGCAGTATTGCAAGCTACTTCTACTGCCTGCCGGCTGCCTGCAGTTCAAATCTCACCAGGCTCAAGGTTGACTCAGCCTTCCATCCTTCCGAGGTGGGTAAAAGGAGGACCCAGATTGTCAGGGACAATAGGCTGACTCTGTAAACCGCTTACAGGGGGCTGTAAAAAGCACTGTGAAGCAGTATATAAGTCAAAGTGCTATTGCTATCTTCAAGACTGAATAGGGCATGGGAAAATACCTTTTTCTGAAGGAGTCTTTCGCAACAGACCATTCCCGTTTGGTGAGGGAACCAGCCATATCCTCTGGTGGACAGAATGGGACAACAATGGCTTCCACCAGGGGTTTATTACAATTCGCCACGGCCAGCTCACCGTGACCAATTCGCCGCTGGACAACTCACCATGGGACAGCTTGCTGCAGGACAATTTAAGAATTCTATTTAATTATTTAAAATAATTTTTTTAAAAATTTTTTTGCCAGTCACATTTCATTCTGTCCCTCCTTTTGCACCTTTTCTTTAATGATTCTATTCCACCATTTCTTGTGTGACTTTTGTTCCGCAGTGAGTTGTCCTGTGATAGGCTGGCCGAGGTGAGTTGCCCATGGTGAGTTGGCCATGGTGAATTTCATAGATCCCTGGTGGAAGCCATTGTTTTAAGGTCATCGACTTAACACTAGCCCAGAAGCTATATGACCCCTTGAATTCCCAGGAGGGGGACCATTACTATTTAAGGTTATAATGGGATGAAAAGCCATTGTCTGTATATTGTCCATAGGATAAGGAGAAGTACTTCTTGATGAACTGCAGCTCGGTGGTTTCACACTGAATGGGAATTTCCTCCTAATACAGATACTGGTTTCAGGAGAAGACGGACTTCAGTCTTCTTACTGAAGTCTTCAGACTTCAGGCTCCTCCCTAGCCACATTTTAAATACTTTGGGGATTACATGCAAAGAAGCCATGTCCCATTTAGTTTGGCCCCTACATGCCAGCTAAGTCATAGAGGTTATAGCATGACCTCGCCTTCTGAATGTCGAAAACCATTAGTCATTGTTATGTTCGTTGTTTTAGTTTTCAAAGACAGGCTGCTAAATAGGCAGTTTTAGGATAATGCCTAATCAGGCACAAAGAGTTGCAGCTTTGGCTTGAATATTTTCCCTGGGTCTGAAAAAAATCTACAAAGAAGAAATTGGAATTCCTTGTCTGAATTTCTAGAGATCCTAGTTAGATTAAAAAGGAGACAGGATGAAATGTATAATACTGCATTTTTCATAGATAGTGTCACTAGCATCTTCCAGTTTGGACTGGCAAATTTAAATGTGGAAACAAATACTTTCAACAGCCTCAGGATCAAGTGGGTGTGATTTTGTGATCCTAGAGTACCTTATTTGCATTTTTTGGCTCCTGCCCACAGTTTCTTAGATAGATGGGCAGCTATATCCAGTAAATTGTATCGAGGGATCGAGGGAAGGATCAAGGGATGGGCAGATGGATTGATGGGACTAAATTTACATATCTCACTACGTCATGATGGGGTTAAGCGTGGCTTTTAAATTTAAGTCAAAGAACCCTGGTTCCCCAGGGCATAAACCAAGGTTTATGAATCATGGTGGCTAATTTCTCTTAGTTATAAGTCAAAAACAGTTGAATCATGCTATAGTTTTGGACCATGTATAAACCTGGTGGGCCCTATCCTATACTTGGCAGCAAGTCAAATGTTAGAAAATAAAAATATTTAAGTGGATCAGAATTATTTTGAACTGTTTGCTAATTATCCCAAATGGAAACAAAACTGGGGGAAAAAAAAGCCCTGTGAGTTTGAGGATATGCTAAATAATTGCTAATAAAAGTTGCTTACGTATTTTCTGTCTAAACAGAATGCTCTTATCCCCTATGGGTTTTTTTGTTTTTATTTTGCTGTGTTTGCTTGTTGCTAAGCACTGAACTATCTGGAGGAAGAAAGTATATTTTTAAGTCTTGCTTGCTTTAATTGTGACTGTAGAAAGCACTATGAAATCTCACGATAGGTTCCTTCATGTATTATCTTGTCGAGAGATGCCTGAGGCAGAATTCGCCTCTTCCAGGTTACGTACTTTGATTCTTATAGATCCTTTACAGCAAACATATGCTTTTTCTTGGATACTTGATTCAGAATGGCAAATTGTAGCCTTCCACAGAATGTATTAATCGTAGCAATCCAGCCTAATAGATCTATTGAATTAAAAAATAATTATGAAATTATTCATGAAATTGAATTTAGTATCTCTAAAGATTAATTAGTAGTAGTATCTAGAAAATAGCAGGCCAAGAAGAAACTGAGGCAGCTTCTCTTTCCCAGGTGGAATAATCATGGCAACTTGATAGCTACTCTAGGACATGTATTCTTAAAATCTTAAAATGTGTATCAATGAGTTTGTCATTGCTAGACACCAATGCAAAATGTGCCTTGGAGATTTTTCATAAATTGGATTAATTTTTTTTTTTTAAAAATTACATTTATATGCCACCCTTCTCCGATTACAATTTTTGGAGCACAACCCAATGGCTCAGCAATTTCCTACAAATTTGTTTTATGTTGGAAAAAAATTAATTCATTTGTTAACTTCTACTTTTATTAGACATTTTAAGAACAAAGATGAAAACTAACTAATACATAGTAAGGAAGAAAATCAAAAACAGAGCTAATAGTACAGTTCAAGAAGAAAAACAAAATTAGAAATGAAACAAAAAAAATACAAAGAAATGATGTCCAATCTTCTTTACTGCAATTATAAGAACAATTATATATTTACCTCTTTCTCTCAATTTTCATTATGACCCTCCTCTTTCCATATTCTATCCTATCGAATTATAAAACCATAAATTGGTTCATTTTTTTCTGCTTTATGAAAAAAGTCCATAAGAGGTTTCCAGTCACCAGAAAATACCACCAGGTATGGTATTTTACCTCATCAGACAAGTCAAATTGGCCATCTTACCAAGTTCTATCATCTTCACCAACCATTCATGCACCAAGTTCTGTCATCTTCAACCATTCATGCACTCATGGAGGTATTGTGAAATCTTTCCATCTTTGTACATACAATAATCTTGCTGCACATATACAAAAACAAAGTTCCATTATTTTTGTCTCTCTCAACTGTTTGTCCATCAGTCCCAAGTGGAAGATTTCTTGTCTCAATATTTCTTGGAAAAATTATTGAAGATGTAGCCCATCAGTTCTTCATGGTAAAGCATTGAGGTGGTTGTGGTATTGGCATGAATGTTTATTGTTCAGTTGTCAAAAGAGATACTTTGAGGAGTTAGATGGGTTTAGATGCTAGATGGGTTTCCGTGAATTGTTTATGGAAACTGAAATCATAATTGCAATAGGATGTAGGGTGTGTCCTTCTGGGAAATTGCCACTACTTGGGAGGCATCTCTGAACTCTGGGAATTGCAATCTCAGCATGAGATGGAGTTCTTCTTAGACATAAATCATCAGTATTGACCATTTGATCTACTGTTATGTGTACTCTTTCTGGAGATTATTTTAGCTTTCCTTATCTTTACATAGTTTAAATAAATCACAGCACATTAATTTTAATGTTTTTTGAAGACAGAAATCCAGTTCTCCTCAGAAGACTGAGTAGTGGTTCAAAGTATATGAGAGGTTAATTCTTTAAAGTTGTCCGGACAATATAATTGTCTATTCAAAACAGCTATTTGGATGTTGGTGAAGTCCCATTCATTCATTATCAGTAGCCAATTCCCTTGAAATTCAAGTAGCATCTTCAGAGACGTGATTTTTTTTTCCCAGAAGAAAATGATCCTTTGTTGATTTCTTCTTTTCTCCACTCATGATTTTAACATTGTTTTTGGATTTCCCAAATCTGTTATTCGGATAGCAAAAGTCCTAATGATATTGAGGCAATTACAATCATGTTTAGGTGGGCCCTGGGCCAAACTGACATCATAGATAGAAACTAGTTTTAGAATCAGACACATCATGACTTTTGATTGAAACTTACTGGGTTTCAATGGTTCCTTACTGGTTCCTTTGGGAAAATTGATAATTCTCCACCAATTCAGCTTTACAGAATTAATGTGACAACAAGCTTGGGAAAAATGTAGAATTAAAAATGAATATGAATATTGCATGGAGAAGCCAATCTGATAGGTATCTGGGGATTTGAATTCAGTAGTGGAAGGCTGCTTATCATTACAACCTTTGTCAAAAAAATAAAAATAAAACACTGATGATATAAGATAGGAGAAAAATCAATCTTTGCCATGAGTCTCCTTTGATTTAGCAGTCTTGCAAATCTAATACACGATGATGTTCTATTTAGGGAGATAGTTTAGGTGGGTGATGCGGTCTTTAGAAATCAATAGGGTAATGATAGGGTGCTTTGAATCTGTGGGCCTTGGGTTTCTCTTGTGTGGAAAGCAGAAGACCTCTGGGAGGGTTTAATGCTGAAAGTCACATCGGAACCTTTGCTCTCCCAGAAGACGTCAGGGGAAAAGGAGCCTCCATCCATAAATTTTCAGCAGATTTGCAGGATGTGGTGATTTCTGATAATAGACTTTTTGCCACAAACCACAGTTCCATCTTTTATAAGCCAAAGTGCCTATAGCACTGGCACTGAAATCTGCATTAGAGAATGCATGAGCCTTCTTCCTCTCGATTTACCAGAAAAGCCAGATGGAAATTTGCACCTTGCTTTGAGAGAGACCGATAGCCAACTTTTTAAAAAATTAACTCCAGCTGTCTTCCTCCCTTTTAAGTAGGTGGAGTTATTTGGGGGTTCAGGTTTGTCCACGTGGTAGGCAAAGACTGCTTGGGCTAATTTATCAGTAGCTGACTTGCATTTCAATATTCCACAGAAGTTTCTGTTGCAACACTTACTGTAATTTTTAAAAACCTGAGTAAGGGTATATTCCTCAACATCTTGAATTTTTCAGTAATCTAATTTCCAGAAATAAGACCTTAATTCAGTATCTTTCAGGTCGACATGGGAAATTGGAGATGGGCAGGTTCATGATATGTCCTCCTATCCTTTTCCTTTTCTCAGAATCACCACCTCCCCTGAGCACACCATTCTTACTTGTGGGGAGTTTCTGAATGCTATGGTTGTGCATGCTGGCCAACAACATGATGGTGTTCAGGCCTGTTCCAATTTTGAACATTGTAGTAGCTGTCTTCTTTTGATGGTAGCAAGGATTAGGGAGGAGTCTGAAGATGGGACATAAGGGGTAGTACTCTTAGATGGTCAACAAGCAAGAGGGCTTTAAAAAGGTAAAGGTTCCCCTCGCACATGTGTGCTAGTGGTTTCTGGCTCTAGGGGGCAGTGCTCATCTCCATTACAAAGCCGAAGAGTCAGCGCTGTCTGAAGGCGTCTCCGTGGTCATGTTGCTGGCATGACTAAATGCCGAAGGCGCACGGAATGCTGTTGCCTTCCCACCAAAGTGGTCCCTATTTTTCTACTTGCATTTTTTACCTGCTTTCGAACTGCTAGGTTGGCCGAAGCTGGGACAAGTAACGGGAGCTCACTCCGTTAGGCGACGCTAGGGATTCGAACCGCCAAACTGCTGACCTTTCTGATTGAGAAGCTCAGCGTCTTAGCCACTGAGCCACCGCATCCCTAAGAGAGCTTTGGTGAGGGGGAAATTTTGGAACGATTTACTTTTTTAGGTGTGCCTTTAACTCTCCTTATTTCTTTGGTGTCCTATCTGAAATTATACCACCAAAGTTGAGGGATAGTTAACTGCTACCTTGTTTAATACGCAAAGGTAGCTAACCTTGCTACTAGCACATGATTTAGCAATTTTGCAAGGATGGTGGGGGGGATATATATGCATTAGACACAGATGTGGATATGCAGAGATCTATGTAGGAGATGACCAGGCTGAGCCCAAGGGCGGGGTCAAATACACCATCAGTCTTGAGTCCTTTCAGATCTAAGTCCAGCTCACCTTGAATTCCATTGACTCTTACCTACTGCCAATTTGTTTGTTTGTGCTGTTAGTACAGGTTGCCCTCCATTTGCAAGAGTTCGTTTGGTGACCGAAGTTACAACAGCACTGAAAAAAGTGATTCATGACTGTT
Organism: Naja naja; assembly: GCA_009733165.1. Classification (NCBI taxonomy): domain Eukaryota; kingdom Metazoa; phylum Chordata; class Lepidosauria; order Squamata; family Elapidae; genus Naja; species Naja naja. The sequence continues at coordinate 12,639,106 of CM019159.1, read as the reverse complement.
TTTTTTTCACACTTCTGACCGTTGTAGCATCTCCATGGTCACGTGATCAAAATCCAGATGCTTGGCAACTGACTCGCATTTATGACTGTTGCAGTGTCCTGGGGTCATGTGATTCCCATCTTGCAACCTTCTGACGAGCAAAGTGGCTCAGGCTGTTAAATGCCTGCTCTTAAGATCCAGCTGTCTACTATTACTGTAGGCTCAAGGTTGACTCAGCCTTCCATCCTCTCGGGGTAGGTAAATTGAGGACCCAAGATTGTTGGGGGCAATTAGCTGACCTTGTAAAAATGCCGCTTAGTAATAAGCAGGCATATACAATGGAATGAAGGCTATTGCTGAGCACACTGGGTTGTATCCCAAAAATTGTAAGCAGCCTGAGTCTTCGGAGAAGGGCGGCATATAAATGTAATTAAAAAAAAAAAAAGTCAACGGGGAAGCCAGATATGCTTAACAGCCGTGTTACTAACCTTAACAAGTGCAGTGATTCACTGAACAACTGTGGCAAGGAAGGTCGTAAAATGGGGCAAAAAAATCTCTCGCTCAGCAACGTACATTTTGGGCTCAGTTGTGGTTGTAACTCGAGGACTACCTGTGGTTCAGATTCTTGCAGAGAGCATTAAATAAGCCTATGTTCATTTGAACTGCCTGATTTCCTGCGCTTGATAATCCAGGTGCCATGCACTGTAGGCACCATGGCACCTAGTTCTTGAAAAGATTGCTCGCCTCTGCTTTATGTACAGCTTTTTTCTATAAGATCTGTGGGCTTCACATCATTTGGCTGCTGTGGGCGCTTTAACTGTCTAGCGGGTGATCTGAGGGCATATTGTCATCCTCACAACCTTTTCAACTCAACTGACTTATTCACAGAGGTGGTATTCAGCAGGTTCTGACCAGTTCTGGAGAACCTGTAGCAGAAATTTTGAGTAGTTTGGAGAACCGGCAAATACCACCTCTGACTGGCCCCGCTAACCCCATCTATTCTCTGCCTCCCATTGAGTCCCAGCTGATTGGCTGGGTCTTCTTTGGTTTCCCTGCACAGGAGAACGGAGCTGGAAAGCAGGTTAGTGGAGTGGGGAGGGAATGGAGATTTTGCAGTAACCTTCCCCTGCCACACCCACCAAGCCATGCCACGCCCACCATGCCACGCCCACAGAACCGGTAGTAAAAACATTTGAAACCCACCACTGCTTTGCTCCATCTTGGTTTAACATTGTTCTTGACCATTCCAGTCTCTCCTTAAAAGCGTTTCCACCTCTATAAATGAAACTAACTTCTCCATCCCATAATTACTGGTGGGAGCGGGAGGGTAGAAAAGTTCTGAAGCCAAACACTAGTCTCTGGCATTAGACTACCAATGAATTTATGCAGAGGTGACTGTGGAAGGTTGAATCCAGTGCTTAGTCAATTAATGGCTTCTTGATGGAAAAAAACACAATCCAAATAAAAAAATATTATATGGGAGGGAAGAGACAGTAGATAAGAGTCACTTTGATTTTTAAGCTCTCGTTTGCTCAGCTATAACCCAGCAGTGAAGAACATGAAGTAGACAATGGCTTTCCTTTTTGAATTAAAGTCGATATTACTTGCAGAGCAGAATACTTCAATTGGGAAGTGTATCCAACATTTGCAGTACTCACTGTTCCATTGTTGCTGAACTTGTCTGCCAAAAATTGACTGATTTCTCATGTAGGCCTTCTGGAATGAAAACTGTCAGAATCAGTAATTACTTTGTCACAGCAAGAGCTTTTATGCTGAGCGTTAGCATGCCTGGACATACCCAAACATTTAAAACCAATATGTGACTATTCCCTACTTTTGAGGGGAGAAGGAAGAGAGTGACTTTAGCTCTTGAAATGTGATGTAATTGTACTCAGTTGCAAGTTAAGTTTTAGTTGCAACAAAGATCATTTTGGTTCCGGGAACTTTGTTAGACCGGAACTCAAATCATTTACACAACAAAGAATAATTAACATCTTATGATTACTGCAAAATCCGTTATATAAAATGGGTGATGTATTTCCATTCTTATAGTTAATAATATAATTAAAAATTAAGTTTTGAAAGAAGTTGTAGTGAGATGGTTATTCAAGAAATGCAACTTTGGAAAGACGATATCCGTACCTTGAGGGCAATATGTGCTGTGATGTTGTGAAGTGAATTAATTAATCTGAAAGGCAACAAGAAAAGCATTGAAATATATTTAAATATATTTCCTCTGGGGATGCTCATGCAAATGCTTTAATGGAATCTATAATACAATGTTTCTTCAACCTTGGCAAATTCACATTGTGTGGATTTCATCTCCCAGAATTCTGGCAGGGAATGACAATACCCCTAACTTTGACAAGGGACTGATGACAATACTCTAATTCCAAGTCCCGTCACCACTGTTCCAAGTCAAAAACCAGATCTACTATGTGACCCTCTCACTGTGAGTGGGGCCTTCAGTAACCTGGACTAGGGCCATTCTAGGCTTGAACATCCAGACTGTCCCTAACTCTGGACCGCAGGAGCATAGGCCCGGGGAATTCTACTGCCAAACCAGCCACAGAGTCAGCAGTTCAGGCAGGGGAGCTGCTATGTACCAAGAGTGGAATGGAAGGGATTGGAATGGAATGGAATGAGGAAGAGGAAGAATGGAATGAATGGAATAAAACAGAACAGAATATTTTATTTGGCCAAGTGTGATTAGAAACACAAGGAGAAAGAGACACTCTCAAAGAAGAAAAGGCAGGTACATAAGTAATAATTCCATCTGTTTCTTTATAGCCCTACCTCACAAATAGGGTTTACATCCATTTACTTGGGGAAAGTGCCCTTATGGGCACTGAAGCCACAGTCTTCTAGATGACAATTCCATGTGGATCCTCCCCTCTCCGAAGTCTCAGCTGATGCCATACTCCGAACCCAGGGGACTCCCATCAGTGCCCAACCAAATTATACATGCCATACTCTCATCCACTGTTACAGACTGGCATAGCAGCATTCTTCATCAGTGGTCAAAACCCAGAGCCTTTGAAGCTCCAATCACCAGATCATTGAGCATAGGTAATTAGAATGCACCACTAATACCAAACACTGGGCCACCTTCCTCTGAAATGCTATATTTGTTAATTCTAGACAAGGCAATGAACACCGTAGGTTGCAGCCTCAGTTTTTAAGCATTGACCAAAGTCTTTCAGGCTACGCCCAAACCAAGCAAATGGCACTATGGTATAGCTCATGGCGTAAAACTTGGCTATGTGATTGAATACCTAGACCACATTGCATTTTAGAGAATCAGTGTTTGCTTTAAGAAACTCAAGCATGATTCCAGCATGATTCCTGCCCCATTGGGTGGTAGATAGTGTTGGGGCAAGACATCAGTCCATCTTGGTAATAGCCATTCTGTAGTACACTTCTTCTTGGTTTCTTTTCTTTAGGAACAGCACTTAGACTTATATACTGCTTCATAGTGCTTTGCATCCCTCTCTAAGCAGTTTACAGAATCAGCATATTGCCCCCTAAATCTGGGTTCCTCATTTTACTGACCTCGGAAAGATGAAAGGCTGAGTCATCCTTGAGCCAGTCAAGATTGAACTGCTGACAGTCGGCAGAATTAGTCTGCAAGACTGTATTCTAACCACTGTTCCACCAGGGCTCTTAGGAAGGCCCTTAAGATTGCTTTATTGTGACAGGCCTTTGATCTACAATATGGTTGTTGGACAGCACTGTTTATTTTATGATTGCATCCATGATTATGTTATGTTTTTCTTTTGCAGTTTTGGCTGCTGCACATTGCCCAGGATCTGAATGAATACAAACATATACCTTGTAAATCAATTAAAATTGTATTAAATATGCCTTTTTTTCACCCAGGTGTATGAGTTAAATGGCATTCCATTGATCCTGGATAACTGCAGCATTGATTACAATAATCCTTGTATCCTTTTTATTAGCATCATAATTTTAAACTAAATATGTGTCCCTTGATGGGGCTGAGATCTGTATATTGGTTCTTTGGGAATAATACAAAATTGTTCTGGTGCCATGAAAAGTGTTGTAAAACTCCATTCTCAAGAAAGATCAGTGAAAAGGCATGGGAGGAGGAAAGTATGTATGTTATTGCCTTATTTGTAAAAGTAATAAAGGTGGGCACAAATTAATAAAGTATTTTGATCTTCTCTTGATTCCTTTACTTTTCATAATTGACAGTAATTCAAGACTACTCCATTTGCTATTGTTAAAACTGCTTTGTAATGTAGTGAGTTGTACTATTTCTTTCATAATTTTTTCTATCTTTATTTTTTTTAACAACAAGAAGTAACAATACATGTTTAATACAAGCTATTAATTTTTTATTTTGCTTTTTATTCTGGGTTATAATTTCTTTGCAGTAAAAGAAGATGCTGGAAAATGGCAAGAGGTAAGATTTCACACAATTTCTTGCAAGTATCTTCAAGAAAAGTTAAAAATAAATTGTAGTTCCTTTCTCCCTCCCTATAATCTACTTGACTGAGTTTTGAATCTCTTATGCTAAGGTGGCATTACCTCTTTTGATGGGTAACAATCAAAGAGAGAAACTATATCTTTTTGGACAGCTTTTAAAGAAAAGAGTTTGGTTGTAGCTCATTATATCTTGTTCTCTAACTTTCTTGAATATCCCAGATTCATTGTTGTCACATTAAATTAGGATTAGTAATCATACCTAACCAAACTTGGTCATTGTAGTTCATCCTGCATTTTTTGCATCAGCTAACATCTGATCAGTCACCTGAACCAAACAAATAGGTTAGCCTGCATACTTTATTACATTTGACTAGTGAAATATATATTTAATATAAACATGTGGTATTCTTTGATTTAAAAAAAAGAAAGATTTTTGTTGACCAAAGTAAGAGGACTTGAATGAAAAGCACCACAAGAACATATGTGTTTTCTAAAGTGTTTGCGATAAATGTGCAAAGTCTCCAGAAGAGACAAGAAAAGATAAATCCTTTGGATCTTAGGTGATCTAATTCCTGAGAACTGTGGAGAAGCTATGCTTCTGGATCCTGATTTCACACCTCTTGGGCTGAAGGAACCTTAGCATGCCCTCAAACAACCAGAGTACTCGGAGTGGGGAGTCCTTAGTGAATACCACTAAGGAAGATTTACCTCTAAGCTTCATGTCTTCTTATTAACTGAGAACCAACTGGTGCCTCCTCAAACCCAGTGGCGGATGGAGGCTCATTGGTGCCCTAAGCGCTGACAAATCTTGGTGCCCCCCTACTTTGTATATACTGTACAAACGAAGCCATATTCTCAACTTTGTGGTTACCCCTTTGGGCCTGGTGCTTAGTCTGCTTAATGGTTAATACACCACTGCTTGAACCAGTTTTATTTTGATGTTGGCTTGAAAGCATTTTGTGTTTAAAAAAAAGTAAACATTCTAATACAAGATAATTCATTTTAATTTTGCTGGATTCAACTTTTATCCCGAAAATGGAAAAATGAAGTGTGTGTGGGGTAAGATTAAACTGCACTAGGTCTGGAGTAAGGTCCACTTAGCCTCATGCAAGGTTGTCCATTAGAAGGCACTTTGATGTCATTGGGCCATTAAGTCATTCGTGTGGTGATTTCATGGTGCACATGACATCATTCCTCCTTTGAACACATATTCTGTTCCCCTACTGGCCAGCAAAGGTCCCATCTTCCACTGATCTTTCCACCCAAGCAGCCTCGAGCCATTTATCGCCCCCAAACATGATCCGGGGATTTAGAGCTTATTCTTTTAACAACTGTTTTATATTCCCTTGACAGTAAGATTGGAAGGAATGGCATCTTAGATATGAAGGAAGGGAGTGATAGCTAGCAGGCAGCCATGAATAACCTCAATAAATTTGCCTAATCCTCTTTTGAAGCTCTCTCAGTTGGTGGTCATCCCTCCATTGTTTGATGATGTGTTAATTATGAACTTTTCTCTCTGGTCAGCGATTCAGCTTCTCTTGAGTTAGAGAAAGGGGCAGAATTTGCCTCCCTGATCTTCCAGATCTGCCTGTTTTTAACACCCAAGGCAAAAGGGTTAGTGAGGCAGGGTTAACCTTGATTTGTCTGCATAAGACCCGTGTTGGGTCGTTTTTCCTGAATAGTAGAATAGAATTAGAATAGAATTCTTTATTGGCCAAATGTGACACACAAGGAATTCATCTTTGGTGCATATGCTCTCCGTGTACATAAGAAAAAATAAAATACATTCATTAAGAACCATAACATACAACACTTAGTGATAGTCATGGGTTACTAATACACAATCAAAACATAATAGGAAAACAAAACAATATAAATTGTAAAGATACAAGCAACATAGTTATAGTCATAAGTGGAAAAGATAGGTAATAGGAGGGATGAGAAGAGTAATAGTAATACAGTCTTACTAAGTAATTTGACAGTGTTGTGGGAGTTAGTTGTTTAGCAGAGTGATGGCATTCGGAAAAAAATCTGTGCGTCTAGTTGTTCTGGTGTGCAGTGCCCTATAGCTGTGATGGCGAACCTATGGCACACGTGTCACTGGTGGCACATAGAGCCATTTGTGCTGGCAAACTTACCTCACTGCGCATGCGTGCATCTCACCGCTGATTTTCGGTCGGTTTGAGGCCTTTTTTGGCCTCCCAAAGGCTTGAGGAAGGCTTCTGCAGGCTTTGCAGGCCGAAAATTAACCCTGTTTCATCACTTCCTGTTTTTCTGAAAATACAGAAGTGATGAAACGGGGCTAGTTTTAAGCCTGCAGAAGCCTTCCTCAAGCCTCTGGAAGGCCGAAAAAGGCTTCAAACCAGCCAAAAATCACTGTGAGGCGCAGTGCAGTTAAGGGGGTGGGTGGGTGGGGATTGTGCATGCATGTGTAGGGGGCATGGGGGGGTGCACATTGCCTTCTGGTTGCGCACACAATTTTTGGCACAGGAGCCCAAAAATGTTAGCCACCACTGCCCTATAGCATCATTTTGAGGGTAGAAGTTGAAATGATTTTTGTCTGGGATGTACTATTATTTCATCCATGTTGACCACATGGTTTCGTCATTGATCCTGGAGAACCATGGAAGCATGGAGCCCACTAAAAGGCTAATGGGCTGTAAGTGCGTTCTTCTCTGCCGCCCTACTCCCTAAGGATAGCTGAACATTAAAACAGAGAAAATTTACAATAAAGAGAATTAAACAAATAAACAAGCCAATTTAAAAATAAAATTAAAACCAAACCCCGGTCATTCCAGGCCGCCCGTTGAAACAACCAAGTCTTCAGGTCCCGGAAGGAGTGGAGGTCAGGGGCCAGGAGATCCACAGGGAGCTGATTCCAAAGGCAGGGGCTCTTAATCATGCAAGAAGGGACAGGAAAGGAGGGAGAAGAAGGAAAGACAAAGAAAAAGATGGGAAAGAGAGCAAGGAAGGAAAAAAGGAAAGAAAAAGGAGAAGGAAGAGAAGAGGGAGGAAGGAGGAAGGAAGGAAGGAAGAGAGGAAGGAAGGAAGGAAGAAGAGGAAGGGAGGTAGGGAGGAAGATTATAATTAGAGTGAGGGAGGGTTTGAGGGAAGTCCTGCCTTAGAACCTGGCCACCACATGTGCCCCCAACACAAGTGCCCTTGAGCTGGCCAAGCCCACCCTGGCTCCCTGAGGTCAAATACAACTCTGATGTGGCCCTCAGTGAAATCACCCTGCACTAGACAGTAACTGTTCCTCTTCTCCAGTTTTTTCTTTCCAACTCATAAGACCTTTATCCTATTCCAGCATTTTTTAAGGATTGGTAACTTAAACTGACACATATGCATTAAAACGTTGAGATAGACATTTTTACATGAAGTCAGTTTCTGTCCAATTTATGTGCCTTGTAACAAAACCTTTCCTTACAATCCGATAATTTCCTTCCTCGATTTCTGAAAAAAGACAATCTGTTCTGCATTAGCTGGGAAAAAGAGGATCCCCTTACTGAAGTGTAGTCACCCGCCATCTCTGGAATTACTTCGGAATAAGTGGATTCAGGATTTCAGCCAGGGTGATCTTCCATAGCTGCCTTCAGTGTTTGCACACATGGTTTTGTGTTAGTTGGTAGCAGACAATTCTGATGATAGACAGTTTAATGCCTGGCTGATGAAAGGAAGTGGCTTTTGACCTGTAGTAAAAGCTTCTGTGTTGTGTTAACACCAGTTGGCAAACTGTCCTGCAACTGAAATATCGGGAGTACTTAAAGGGGAGAAATGGGATTGTCTTCTCTGAGTGATCAGGCTGCTGGCTACCTAGAAGGAACCAAAATTGATAGCATTTGCGTAAGGAAAACCTTCTGCATCGGTTATCGGAGATCTGCACACTGACAGTTTTTCCTTGGATAGAATGCTGAAAATGTATTTTAAAAGCTAATTTTTGCAGATCTCCATTTGAAGAGCGTTTTCCATCATTTTATGCCGTCTGCCAGTCATCTTGGAGGTAGAAGCGAAATACTTTTGACCTCATGGCAGTGATTAGTATAATTGTGGTTTATGAAATCTCAGGTCAAATCTAAGAGAAATCAAGTTGCTGCAGTGTACAACAATGGCAGATCATTTTGTGTTACGCCAGGAAAGGCTTTCCTGGGGAAAGCAACCCGTTTTTTCATAGACGGTTATAGTGCAGCTACGTGTGGGGAAATCCATCTGGGCCAAAGAAAAGGAAAACACGAATGTGTTATATTTTAAAGGTGTGAATGCCTTTTGCGGTCTTTCTATTGAGTATAGTGCAGAGGTGGTATTCAGCCGGTTCTGACCAGTTCTGGAGAACAGATAGCGGAAATTTTGAGTAGTTCGGAGAGCTGGCAAATACTGACTGGCCCCGCCCCCATCTATTCTCTGCCTCCCACTGAGTCCCAGCTGATTGGCTGGGTCTTCTTTGCCTGCACCACTGAGTCCCAGCTGATTGGCTGGACAAGCAGGCTGGATGTGGGGAAGGGAATAGGGATTTTGCAGTAACCTTCCCCTGCCATGCCCACCAAGCTATGCCCACCAAGCCAAGCCATGTCCGCCAAGCCACAGCCACAGAACCAGTAGTAAAAAAAATTTGAATCCCACCACTGGTACAGTGGAATAATTTCAAAACAACAACCAGCCTGTTGTCTGTCGCAAAATATACAGATGTAGTACATTCCCATTTCTGGTCCAAAAATTTGAATAAAGCGCAAAATGGAGAACAGCCAAATGTGTATATTTAGTCAAATGCTAGAATGGGTTAAACTGTGAGGCTCTCTGTCTCAACTGAAGGAATGTTTCAATTGCTGAGTCATTTGTCTTTTTACCAGTTAATTAATAAAATGAATAAAAATTTAAAATGCAATGTTAGTTTAATCATAAAGTATAGGATTTCAGGGCAGCCCTTTATTGGCGAAATGGTCATGCCATTTGAGATAATGAATAGGTGCTGACATTTCCAGCAAATATTCAACCCGTGTTCATTGTCTCGGGCAGAATCACCCAGAAGCCATTTTACCAACCATTTTGCTGTATTTATTCATGGTCATGATGTTACTATGACAGCATTTTTCAAAATACAGGGACTGCATTTTTATTTTTTGAATAGTTAAAAAGAATTGCAATTTAAATAATTAAAAGGCTACCGGGGCCCTATTAGTATGATTTATCTCATGTTTTCTCTGTGATATCTGAATTGGGTGAAATTGTGGATGGGAATGGTGCTGAAGGCAGTGAAGGGTTGGGTAAGGGTTGAGCACCGGAGCTGAATTGTGATATGATTGCCACTGAAGGGGTTTGGGGAATCAGGGAGTGGGATCCATTCATTTGCATCTCCCAAATGAGTTGTCTGTGGCCAGCTGAGGTTGACATGACTGTAGTTTTTTTTTCCCAAGGTAGGAGAAAGATTAGTAATCTGAAATCTGGATTACTGTATTGTAATGTACTATTTAAGCAGCTGCCATGGGATTAATTCAGAACCAAACCCAATGCAGAATATAGCAACTAAGATGCCAAATGTGGTGTCCCGCCACCTAGAATTATGATACATATCTATGATGAAAGATCTGCAATGGGTTACCAGGGTTTGTTCCTAAACTAAGATGTATTATTAGCAAGTCTCCTTCCATAAGGAATCTATATACAAGACCCCAGGCTCTGTTGCCACCAGGACAAATCTAGCTCTGTTATGACTTATTGTTGCCTGCCTGATGTACCTTCTCAGCCATCAAGGTACACATGCCATAGATCAGTAGTGGCTAACCTTTTTGGGCTCTTGTCCCCAAAATTGTGTGCGCGCTTGCGCATGCACGCATACCAGTACCCAGAAGGCAATACGCGCCCCCATGCCCCCTGCGCATGCGTGCACGATCCCCCCCTCTGCTGCTCCCTTATCTGCACTGGACCTCCCAGCTGATTTTCGGCTGGTTTGAGGCCTTTTTCAGCCTCCCAGGCTTGAGGAAAGCCTCTGCAGCCTAAAAAATAGGCCCATTCCATCACTTCTGGTAATACAGGAAGTGACTAAACGGGCCTATTTTTCAGGATGCAGAGGCTTTCCTCAAGCCTGGGAGACCGAAAAAGACCTCAAACCGGCCGAAAATCAGCTGGGAGGCGCATGCATGCGCAGTGAGGTAAGTTTGCCTGAGGCTCGTGTGCTGGCACAAATGGCTCTGCGTGCCACTTGTGGCACGCATGCCAGTAGGTTCTCCATCACGGCCATAGATACTCCTTGAAAAGCTAGTTTTTGTATTGACATTAATATTTCCCCCTAATATTTATCGATTTTTAAAATAGCTTAGGAGTCTTGTTGTAAATGGCTTTGTTATCATATAAATGAGAAGCATTTGTTCCGTTTCACTGCAGTTTTCACTGATCACAACTTTAACGGGATAAAGCAACCAAAATTGGGAAGCCCTGAATATTGTACAAAAGGTACAAAAAATAATCTCTCCTAATACTCGCCCAATATTCTACTTCTGGGGTTGCAGTTGTTCCTTATCCTTGGAAAAGATATAAGAAACACACCGCAAGAGAACTTAACTTGAGATTCTAATAACTTATTGACCTTGGAAGAATTCATTTCTTCGTTAGCTGGAAAATGAAGACAGCATTTCTTTTTTTGGTGGAAGAGGCATGAATTTATGGCATTTGATTGGTGGTCCTTTGTGTAGAACCAAACTAGCTTCAGATTATAAACAAATGCCGCCTTGATAGATTTAGTCCCTGAGACTTCCTTAGTGGTAACTCCCAGTATGGCCAGTCTCTGCTTCAGACAAGATATGTGACTGTCCACTCAGGGCTATGCTTTGTTTGGAAAGGGCTTTTTAAATGAAGCATTTTATATTCTTTTTTTTTAATGGTTTGGCTTATTTTTACACAATTAGTAGTGCGAGATCTTTGGATAAAAGGTGTTGTGTTCCATTTCTTTATTTCTATTCCTTTCCATTCAAACCACCCTACGTGAATAGTATATTGAAGTCACTGAAGCTGCATCATGCATAAAAAAATAATAATTTAGAATTTGAAAAAACATTTAAAAGGGCAGATTTACATTCACGTTGAGGTCCTTTCTGAAAATGGAGAAAGAATAAAATGCACTTCTAAGAGGGATATGTATTAGAAAGTAGATACATCTGTTGTTCTGCCAAGCAGTCATTTCTGAAACAGCATCCACAGGATAATAATGCTAATTAAATCCAGGTGGCTGTATAAGTATTAAACAATGCAAAAATTAAAATCCAAAGAGCAGCTGTAATCGGCACACTTCCTTCACAATTCTGCAGGTATTTCCCCCCAAATAATCTGTATGACAGAAGATGCTGTTGTATTCTTTTGCCTTTTATTAAACCATCTTGGACCGTTATGTTTGTTTTGGCAGTATTGAAATGCATAAAACTCTCATTTAATATCATGACAGTCATTTAAAACAGTTTTGTCCTAGCCCATCTGCCTGCTCAGGCAACTATTTCACATGTAACAAGGAATAGTTCTGATGCTTTCCCACAAATTTTGAAAACATGTTTTTGAAATCTGGGTTTAGGTAAATGTTGTCGTACAGAAAGAGGAGCACAGTCAGAGTTGTGTGTATCTGGGAAGTGTGAACAGAAGGAGCACATAGGATCTTGCTGGATCTAGACATAGCCATGTTGCATTAGCTGGCATTTCAATGCCATTTTACATCATTTTAAGTGTTGCATTTCAGATGGTTAAGCAATAATAGTTGAAGGGAGTTTTCTTTACTAAAAAATGTAGCAATGTGCAGAATTTTTGGTAGCAGAACCTATCTGGGCACAGTCCTCCAGAATATTAAAGAGGGACTGGTTGAAATAAAAATAGCTTTTAAAACTGAATATCATAGGCATGGAATGTTTGGCTTTATATTGTCCAAGAGTGTGATTTTTCGTCCCTATTTTTAAACGCAAAGGATTTTCAGTTACATATAAATTATAGGTTTCGATTAAAAATGTCACTTGAAAATATAGGCAGCTGCTGTGGCAAGATTGTATGTGCACCATTTTTTTTTTAGTTTTAAGCTAGCATTATAGGCTTGACTTTCCTTTTAAAAGATGCAAATTTTACAAATTTGACAGGGCTTCAAAGAAACCCCTTCATATCTAAAGTTGCCTTCATCTAAGAGATGTAAAACAATTAATTGTTTTGAATGATCACTATGAATCTTTCTTTCCAAGTATTTGGTTAACCTCGAATTATTATTAACATCACTCTTTCCAAATTGAAATTTCCTTTCTTGGCTGTATCAGAAATGAGTGGCTTCTCAACCTTCGAAGTGACAAATTGTTAAAGGCTCCAAAAAAAAAATCCTAAAGTGAACCAAAGACACAAACCTAGATTATCCTTATAGATGGTGTGTCCTTGTTGAAAGCCACATGCAGTTTCTGTGTGAGCAGTTGGGTTTTTGGGGGGGTAATATTTATTTTATTTATGAGATTTATATGCTGCCCTATCTCCCTGAGGACTCAGGGTGGCTTACAATACTAAAAACGGTACAATATAAATATTAAAAAATTAATTAAACCAGGAATCTCATAAATCGATTAAAAATTTAAAAACAACCACTAAAACCACTAAAAAACCCTCCCCCCCTTCAGTCTGGATAGGCTAGTTGGAACAGCCAAGTTTTTAGGCCACGGCGGAAGGATCGAAGGTCAAGGGCCACCTGGAGCTCCAGGGGTAGTTGGTTCCAAAGGGTGGGTGTCCCCACAGAGAAGGCCTTACCCCTGGGACCCGCCAGCCGGCATTGCCTGGCTGACGGCACCCTGAGCAGGCCCTGCCGGTGGGAGCACACAGGTCATCGGGAAGCAGTTATCGGCAGCAGGGTTTCCTGCAAATACCCCGGTCCAATGTCATGAAGGGCTTTATAGGTTAAGACCAGCACCTTGATATGAGAGAAGCAAGTCTGCAGGCAGTATTATCTTGCAACTATTTCTCCAGGAAATAGGGGATGTGGTGGCTCAGTAGCTAAGACACTGAGCTTGTCGATCAGAAAGGTCGGCAGTTTGGTGGTTCGAATCCCTAGCGCCACGTAACAGAGTGAGCTCCCATTACTTGTCCCAGCTTCTGCCAACCTAGCAGTTCGAAAGCAGGTAAAAAATGCAAGTAGAAAAATAGGGACCACTTTGGTGGGAAGGTTACAGCATTCCATGCGCCTTTGGCGTTTAGTCATGCCGGACACATGACCATGGAGATGTTTTCCGATAGCTCTGGCTCTTCGGCTTTGTAACGGAGATGAGCACCGCCCCCTAGAGCCAGAAACCACTAGCACGTGTGTGTGAGGGGAACCTTTACCTTTTTATTTCTCCAGGTCTGGCATATTTTTTAGTGCTCCAGGCTGGAGAAATCTCACCACCTTACCATCCCAGTGTGCAAGGATCATTTGTCTTCCCTCCTCTGCCTTTCCTCTCCTATATTATGGAGACCTGTTGACCCCAAAGGAAACTTAGCAAATGCACTGGTCATCATAAAAGCATGCGAACCCTGCTGAATCAGACCACATGTTTCTCTACCCACACCGACACCAAGAAGCACCAGTTCGATTGGAGCAACACAGAAATCAGCCACGCTACCACCCCCATGCTTGTGAGTACATGGAAGCCTGGCCCTCCACAAGCAATTCCATCAACAGACACATTGACTTAACCACCAGCCTACCAACCCAAATCAGTCAAAATCCAAATCAACCGCAGAGCCAAGCAGAGACAGCACCAGCTCTCAACCAACCCACGCAACCCCCTCCCACCAGCAGATCATCTCCCAATGACCCTGACCTCATGTAATCTTATCACAAGACCCATCACAAGAACCTCACTTGACACACCCACACCTGAAGCCCTTATAAACACAAGAACACCGACATTGACATCCCCTAAACTCCACTGAAGATGTTGCCTAGTGTGGTGACAAAATGTTTGGAAACCAACCCACAAGCTTGGAGAATGAACCTTCACCCTCTTTTTAGCCTTGTGTCCTGTTCCACCAGGATCTATAAAGAGGACAGAAGGACCATTGTAGAAGCAGATTGCCCCGAGCCTGGAAAAACAGGAAGACATTGGTAGATTAGGGCTACTAGTCTCTTTTAAAGCTTCTGCCACCTCTGTGGCTATCAAGATGTCTGATGGTACCAAAACCCCAAAGTAGGTTTGGGCAGAAGCAGAACCATTACACGTATTAGTTCTAAATCTTGGCTGAGCCTGGACTCTAATACATGGGGAAGGGAGACCAATTTTCCTTAAACCTCCCTATAACTTTCGTCTCTTGTGCCCTTTTTTCTGGGTTAAATAGGTTTTACAGAGGAGGCCTTATAATCTTTTTTTTTAATTACATTTATATGCCGCCCTTCTCCGGAGACTCAGGGTGGCTTACAATTTTTGGGATACAACCCAATGCGCTCAGCAATAGCCTTCATTCCATTGTATATGCCTACTTATTACTAAGCGGTATTTTTACAAGGTCAGCTAATTGCCCCCAACAATCTTGGGTCCTCAATTTACCTACCCCAAGAGGATGGAAGGCTGAGTCAACCTTGAGCTTGGTGGGATTCGAGCCTGCACTAATTGCAGGCAGCAGTAATCTGATCATTTGGGATCCATTTTTTGTTTTGTCCAGGATTGGACACGTTGTTCTGAGTGACGCCACTTGTATAAAAATATGAAAGTGTGTGCCATTTTATTTTTCATCTCTCTTGTAATAATCCCTGCATTGTGCCTTTTCTGGAATTGCTTTGCCTCACTTAGTAATGATTTCTTTTCCCCAAGTTTTGAGTTGGCCAGATATGTGGGTGCTGAAAATTTCCTAGATTACGTACTTTATGTAAGGAAAATATTTCTTACAATCCTAAGAAACAATTTTTTTAAAAAAATACCAGAACAGTTTTTCTGAATGCCGCAAATTAGCATTACATTTCACTCTACAGTATTATTAAGATTGTAGCTTAAGCCAGGGACATGAAATTAGGCAGCTTTTGCCTAATAAGCCTTCTCTTATTTGCAGAGAGCATCCAGTATTCTGGGGGGCAAAAAAAGAATGGACAGCTTATCATACCATTAACCAGGTTCATCGTAATGCTGCATTGTGTTCCTGTTTTTTAAGGAATCCAAAGCTAATGGGTCAAATTGGAACTACAGTCATGGCTATGTTTTATTTTCTTTCGTTGCATTTGGCAACAAATAGGCTCCTGTTTGTTGTAACTATGGAAACGTCAGAAGCACCCTTTCGAATGCTGCATATACAATAAAGGGCTTAAAGTGTTGGTTGGATTATAGACTTCAGAATATGTCCAATCTTCTATCTATCTTTTGAAAAAGAAGAAGAGGGTAATGTGAATATTAACTGAGGGCTTCGTTTAATCTCCTGTGACACTTGTGTCTTACGTGCTATCGGCTCACGCAGTGGATTAAGGAAAATCATGCATATTCATGGCATTGAATTGGAAAGTTGCACAAGAAAAAGAAAGAAAGCTATAAATCCACAACAACACCAAAATCCTTTTTTTAAAGAAACTTGGCAAATTTCCTTGGAGTAGGTTAAGAGACTAACATGAACAGATAAGCTATTCCCTATGTTTTCTATTGTTAGCATCCATATTATTTCACAATATTACTTACAGTGCCCTTGAGTTAGGATTTGGGGCCTTACAAATATTCAGAGGGTTTTTCTTCTTAATTATAGGACTGGTTTACACAGGGGATTATTTTAGTTTATGCTATGTGATGGCAAAATGTGGCATTTTGCAATTTCTGGCTAAATGGTGGTGCTTTTGGTGATCGTTATGAAGAAGGACCAATTCATGTATACCTAAAGCTGATTTATAATCCAATTTTAAGTGTAATTGAAATAATATGCTCCTTATTATGATGCTCATTATATTCATTTTAAGGAAGGATATAAATCCACGCTGAAGCAGCAAGAGCCTGTATTAGATGTTAGTGAGAGATTTTTGTCTTATTTCTTGTTTAATAATCATTAAAGTTTTATAAGTAGAAATTCAATGTGCAATAAATCACCTGTTCGATGTATACCTTATTATCTCAGCCAATGGTCTCTCATTTTAAAAGGTGACAACACTAATATTGTAACTATTGTCAGTAGTGACTTTTTGAAAAGGTCCTAATAAAAGATCATTCTGAAAGCTGTACTCAAGCCAATGAAATAATGGCAATGTATGGTCCTAGGATTAGGACTGAACTCTATGGGAGTCTAGAAGAGAATATTTGCAGCTCAGGGTTGAACTGCGGATCCTTGGCACACTCTGAGCTTGGTTGTTTTCTTACAGGCATTTCATTACCCAGCTAGGTAACATCATCAGTGCTAGGTAATGAAATTTTGCAAAAACCAAAACCAAAAACAGCCAAGCTCAGAGAGTACCAAGGAACCCAAATTGGGCTCTTTCCCCCATCTTGGATTTCAATGAAGGCTATTTCTTAAAAATCTATCTCATCATCAAATCTTTATTATGTTCATGGACCAGCACAAAGAAATTTATTTAAAAACTTTTCCTCTTTGAATTGCTAAATAATTTGCAGAGCTATTCTTAAATTATGTTAGACACAATCACTGACATGCAATTGACTTTCTGTCAAGTGATTTCTCACCCATTCTATGTTTTACTATGTGCTATATCAGATTGGCATTGTTTTCTTAATGTTTTTAAGGTGAACTGTATTCTCAATTTGTTGAAAGAAATTGTGTTAATCTCTCACGACCAAATCAAAGGCCCTTGTGCCACTTAAAAAACATCTATCTAAAAAAATTAGATAGATTAATTGCTCAATATTAAAGGTTTTAAGGTGCTAAAAACTATTTCCCTTTGTCTGGAAACAAGTTATTTATACTCCTCTGGTGCTCTGCTCTTGGAATATGGGGAACAAACCCTATAAATAAATAGTCTCGTCCGTTCAAAGATCCAACTTTGTACTAACTTGGATTTGTCAGATTTACAAGCAATGTTAACCGTCCACGTTCTCCAAAATTTCTATAGGTTTTATCATAATTTTAGTTGGCATTCTTGCCCCACCCAGACTTAGACAGCCTTGCTTGCCTAAATCTCCCTGTAGGCAAATGGACACATGAAGAAAATATGAGTGAATTATGCATAGCTTTCTCCTAGATGTGAAGCTACATGTAGCAAATAATTGGTGCCCTACAGGCACTTCGCTTTGTGAGTCAGGATTCCTTCTTCTGTAGGTGCATTGAGAGCAATTATATTTTTGTGACATAACATTTTGCTTGCAGCGTTTCCGTAAGTAGTTTTAATGGATATGCTCAGAAAATAGTTTCTATCGATGATAATGGAAATGATTAAACCTCTGTCTAATGTTTGCCTTCAACTTTGCTCGAAGGGGACCACCGTGAAAGGATTGTTCAAGGCTATCTTACTTCTTAGCATCCTGAGCAAATATGTCTTGATAATTTTTAAAAAATAAAACCCCATATTTTACATATTTTATTTTACAAAAATACATTTCAAGCTATAACTGAGCATTCATACAAAGTACAACCAGTGAAATAAACAGAGGCACAGAATCCAAATCACTTCAAGTATTAGTACCGTTCTATATATCCTTAGTAAGGCCGCACCTGGAATACTGCCTCCAGTTTTGGTCACCACATTACAAAGAAGATGTTGAGACTTTGGAAAAAGTGCAGAGAAGAGCAACTAAGATGATTAAGGGCCTGGAGACTAAACCATAAGAAGAACAGTTGCAGGAATTGGGTTTGGCCAGTCTAGAGAAAAGAAGCATTAGGGGTGACATGATAGCAGTAATCCAGTATTTTGAGGGGCAGCCACAAAGAAGAGGGAGGTCGACTTATTTTCCAAAGCACCAGCAGGCAAGGCAAGAAACAATGGATGAAAACTAATCAAAGCAACCTCAAACTAAGGAGAAACTTACTAACAGTGAGAACAATTAACCAGTGAAAGAGATCACCTTCAAAAATTGGGTGCTCTAACACTGGAGGCTTTCAAGAAGAGATTGGGCAGCCACCTGTCTGAAAAGTCATAGGGTCTTCTGCTTGAGCAGGGGTTGGACCTCCAAGGTCCCTTCCAGCTCTATTCTGATTGAAATGATGCAGAGTAAGAGGAAAAAGCCATTAAAATTTAAGGGGGGAAAAAAACATTTATCTATGTCTGGGTTTATTGTTCTGCAGCTGTGATCTTGCAGACATTTAAAGTAAATCGTGTTTAAGTACAGTGGTGTTTACATTTCTGTTGACATATATAGGATCGTGCTGTAAATCTCATTTCTGTGGTTAAATCCATTTTAGGCTCTGGAGTATTAGCATAAACTTTGACATCCTTCTAGTAGCTTGTTCTTAAATCGATCCTTTAAAGATGTGGACAGATTTCTGTTTCCTAACGGTTTATTTTATGGCTACCTATATATAAAAGTATATATGATATTGATCTTAATTCTGCAACGCACCTTTTTAGAGCTGGCCTGCCTCTTCCCAGCTCAGCCTCTAATCCTAACCTTCTGGGTTTTTTCCCCCCAACACAAACAAATGAGCTTTCTAAAAAAAAATAGTTGAAATAAATTATACTACTTGTTTAATCGGTGCATGTATGTTATGCTTTTCCCCATATTTAGACTTTAGCTTACACCAAAATGAACTTGCAGAAATTCCTTGACATTGTTGAACAGTTATAAACCAGTGGGCGATTTATGCCATTCACAACCTAACCGAAGAGAACAAGAGGAATCAGGAGTTCATTGCCCGGATGGAACAGCAAGGCCCTGCAGATAATCCGGTTCTTGAAAGCCTCGGGCTGAAAATCGAGTCGAGAGATCAAAAGCTGATTTTAAAATCTGTGAAACAGGTGCCAGATCCATAAGTTCCTACCTACAAAAGACTTTTCCCCTGCCCATAAAGGGAATATATATTTGTTCTAGATGTGAGATCAATAAAAGATCAAATGAACTTTTAAGTAGTGTTTTGGAACTGTTTTTTTTAAATAAGTCAAAAGGAATTCATTGGTGCTATGGGAGTCTTGGAGTCAAGACAAGAAACATGGAACTTGTAGTTTGTTTCTGAAACAGTTATTTGCAACTATAGGTTTTACAGCTTCCATCACTCACTTTTCTATAGTCAAAGTGAGATTCTATTGGCCACACAATATAATTTGTGATTGATGTGGTGCTTGCAACTCCATAACCGCTCTCTTCTTTCCCTTCCTTTCCCCTCTTCCCTCTTCTAAAATTAATCCTATATTGGTGAAGAGTCACTGTGCTTCTAATGAAGGGAGCGTCAACTTTCTAAGGCTTCTGCCTTTTAATAAAATGTGTTAATCATAAAAGGTGCTATCAGAATCCTTCTGAATTTTAGCTGCAAGAGATTAACTCTGCTGTCCTACAATGCTCACTGACCGAGTGAGAAATATGGGCATAAATGAAGACCTCCTCATCCCTTCCAGAGTGAAAAAGGTAAAGGTAAAGGTTCCCCTTGCATACATGTGCTAGTCATTTCCGGTTCTAGGGGGCAGTGTTCATCTCTGTTACAAAGCCAAAGAGCCAGTGCTGTCCAAAGACGTCTCCGTGGTCATGTGGCCGCCATGACTAAATGCCGAAGGTGCACGGAATGCTGTTACCTTCCCACCAAAGTGGTCCCTATTTTTCTACTTGCATTTTTACCTGCTTTCGAACTGCTAGGTTGGCAGAAGCTGGGACAAGTAACGGGAGCTCACTCGTACGTGATGCTAGGGATTCGAGCCGCCGAACTGCCAGCCTTACTGATTGACAAGCTCAATGTCTTAGCCACTGAGCCACTGTATCCCTTCCAGAGTGAACAAAACTACACGTAAATGGAAAATTGTACCAGATCTACAACTGTCTGTGGCCTACATTTAGGTACTTGCTTGAGGAAAGTATTTGCATTTAACTCCTGTGTAAGTTTCCCCAAAGTCTTTTTTTTAAAGAATGGGAGATCCCACATGCCCAAAATGCAAATTCCCATTTTGCAAAAGACTTAGAAACAGAAATAAAGGCCATTAGATTCACTCGTGGGTTTTTTTTGAGTGTGTGGCCATTTAGATGAGTCTAAAAAGCTGCTGCCTGAAGGGATGAAATACTTTCTGGTTCATTTTGCCACCAACTATCTCTCAGTAATAGTTTGACAAATGCCTGTTTCTTCTACCAAAATGCAAAAAAAAAAGCTTAAATGTTTTTAAAGACAGAATAGCAATAACTACCATTTGCATTTGGCGGGCATTATTTATCTTTTCCGGAGGGAATTAAGTGCTGAAACTATGTTGGGGCAGGCAGGCAGCTTGGTGGCCTTATCTGTTTTCGGAGAACTGGATGCTTGTTTGAATTTTATTAGTTTCCTTGGTAAGGAAGCCCACTTCCCCTTTTCTTAATTTTTGCTTCTCATGGGCTGTTTCTGAACTCTGGAAGTCTGAAGTGGTAGTTTCTCACTGTGATTAATTCTACCCGTTTCTTTTCACCCCCTGCCTTTCCAAAACATTGACAAAACCCATTTCCAGTTAATTAATTCAAGAGAGCTAGAAGAATGGAAGCTGTCCCTCTCTTATTTTGGAGTCCCTTCTGTATTGTTACTGAACTCAGCCACTTTGGAAGGAGAGGGGTGGTGGAAATGAATTGGGGGTGAGAGAGGCAGCAGTCAATTAACTTCCCATGCTCCCAAACTGTCTCTAGGGTTTTGTGTGTGTCTGTGTGTGTGTGGGGGGGGGGTTTGCTATTGATTTTTAACTGATTTCGTATGTCCAATCTTGTGATTTCATATATCCAATTTTGTGCTTGAAGTTCAGGAGAACAAATCTTGTTCAAGGTAAGGGTTATTCCAAGAAACTCGTTTTCATCCATCATCCTCATTCTGTATAAAGTAGGATGGACATACGCTGTAAAATACAGTTCCTTTTAAATGGGTCTGATTACACTGCTGGTTTAAAATTAACCTCCTGCAAATATTCCTTCACTCCCCTAAGTAAAGCAGAAAAGAAACCTGGTTTAGCAAAATATATGTATGTTTCTTGAAGAACGGTGCGTTTTGCAG
Source organism: Naja naja (assembly GCA_009733165.1). Classification (NCBI taxonomy): domain Eukaryota; kingdom Metazoa; phylum Chordata; class Lepidosauria; order Squamata; family Elapidae; genus Naja; species Naja naja. The sequence continues at coordinate 12,617,641 of CM019159.1, read as the reverse complement.
GATTGTATGCTACATTGTATGCATGCTACATTGATATAAATATGCTGATATCAATATAAATATGTTGATCTGTTCTAAATCTAAAGGTTGCGTGTTGTCTGTGCTCTTAAACTCTTCATGACTTTGGACCCAAGCTCCACTGAGGGAATAACTTCTAACACTAACAGCTTCGATAGCTACCACTTCTGAGTGTTCTGAATGCACAAGACAAACAAAACTCCCATCTAACTTTGTATTTGAAGATGCCTCCCTGAAGAAGCCGAGCCCAAGTCAGTCCTGAAGGCTGAAATCAAAATGCAAGGTATTAAAATGATGCACGTAATGTCTGCCCAGTTTAAGAAGAATGTTGAAAATCTGCTTCTTTTGAAGGAGCTTTCAAGGAAGGAGTAGAGCAGTAACAAATGAACTGAGTTCGGGGCTGTGTGTGTGTGGAGTTGTTTTTGTGTTCTGGCTTGTATTGATTTGGTTATTTGTTGATGATTGTAATGGATAAGAGGTGCGGTCTGAAAGGGTGACCTGAGGCTTTCATAGTGGAAAACATGCTGATTACTGTATTGAGAGTGGCTGCCTTTTGATTCCCCAGAATGGGTGAATTCTCTGAGCACAACAGCTGCCCTGTTTCTCCTCAGTGAGGTTGTGTCTTGAAAGGGCTGTGTTTTCCATGCTAGAGGATTAAAACAGGCCATCCATGGGTGAGTCTGAAAAGCTTTTCCGAGCCTGAAAGGAGAGCGTAGTTGGCTCAAGTCTTGTGGCAATCTGATGGCTTTCAAGAGCATGTAAACAAAAGCTCTCCCCTTTTTCTCCAGGCATCAATGAGGGTCAGATTTTCATGACAATGGCTGCTGAGTTCTCCTGGGTGCAAGCTTTAATTTGCGAAGAGGAAGGTATGAATCCATTCCAGTTGAATTGGATGCTGTGCTTTTTAGTAGCTCCTGAATTGCTCTGGCTTTTGTGCAGTCCTAGACCAAGCAGCCCTGTCTCGTCAGTCGAGGGAAACCCTGCTGTTAATTTCTGGTTGGTTGGTTTACATCAACTTTATTTCTCAACCTTGGTAACTTAAAGATGTGTGGACTTCAAATCCCAGAATCTCCCAGCTATCATTTGTGAATGTTGTATCTTCACTAAAACCAGAATGAACTGTCCAGTGAAGATTAAGTCTTGATCACAATTGCTTTGATTCATTTTTATGTCTGTTTTTCGAACTATATTCTACACTGATTGTATTTGAACTCTAGGTTTCATTAAATAAAGGAAAACTAAACCACTAAGTTAATAGGTTAATAGATTTTCTGCATTATTGATCCAAGGTTTGGATAGACTTTAAATATTAGTGTGTCTTTTATGTGAGCCGCCCTGAGTTCTTCGGGAGAGAGGGCGGCATATAAGACCAATAAATAAATAAATAAATAAATGTTGGAAGAAATGTCTCTTGGTTCAGTTCCAAGTGGGAAGAAAAACACTGGAAACATGGAGGAAAGATGGTTTAATGGTGGATGGTCACATGGTTTGAAGTCCTGGGTAGCTGACCACATGGAGTGGAGAGAGAGATATATTTATACCCTCTCTTGGGCTTTGAACTTGCTTCCTGTTCCTGTGAAAGAAATGTATTCTGATTGGTTGTCAGACTCCCATGGAGCCATGCAGGAGTAACTTTGTAGGTTGTCTTGAGTCCCAGGCTTGGCTGAATCTTGCTGGATGATGTAATGAAGGGGCTTTGGCAATCCCTATTATGGCTTAATGGCTTTGTCCTGGTTTGGATCTGAGTGAGGGCTTATCCTATCACCCTGGAGCTGAAGGCAGGGGTGGGATCTGACCGGTGTAGCTTCCGGTTCGGTGATTTTACATTTTGTGCGTGCATGTATATCATCGTCATCTAGCTGCCTGGACAGCTGAGCAGCGCTGCGCGCGGGTGCACAGCAGTTGAAAAAGCACTTTTTTCCTGCTTTTTCAACCGCAGCTGTGTCGCGCAAAGCAGCTGTAGTTTGAAACGCAGGAAATAAAGGTCAGCTAAGAGCCCAGGCAGAGAGTGTATGCTCTCTGTCTGCTGCTTTTCAGAGCAGCCGGTTCTACAGAAGTGGACAGAACCGGTAGAATCCCACCCCTGGCTGAAGGTCTTTTGTCTTGTAGATAAGCTGGCACCAAAATATCTGCTGGGGCTGAGTTTCTGTGTCCCTTAAGTTTTCTATTTCTCTTTTAGGGGAAATATTCTGCCTTTTTATTATTTCCTAGAATATTTCATTCTTCTAGGAGAGGGGTGGGTGCTAACTTTCTACAGAAACCATTTCTTTTCTCGGAAACTTTCTCATCACAACAAAGGTGTGTTAAATTAGGTGACTGAGTGATTGATTACATGTTGTCAAGTTGATGTTAAGTTTTAGCAAGCAGAGTCACAGAGTAACAGAGTTAGAAGGGACCTTGGAGGTCTTCAAATCCAACCCTCCTGCTCAAGCAGAAGACCCTACCATTCCCATCAATGGCTGTCAGGAATGGTAGAGGGTCTCCTTTTTACATGGATGGAATCTTTCCAGGAGGATCAAACCTGGTCCTTCAGGACTTCCAAAATCACCACTATACCCCTCTTGCTGCTGTCATCCCCCTTCTCTCTCCTTCCACCTTTCCCATCATTACAGCCTGCTCCAGAGAGCGAGTGCTTTATATAAGGTGTCCCCAAAATAACTTGAGTTTTGTCATCTATGCCTCAAGTAAGAGCTCTGGGTTTATATTTATTTTTTTTCAATGACCCCATTTCCTTCTTTTCTTGGCTGTCCCTCATATTGTCAGGAGTCCTTTCTAACACCAAAGTTCAATATCAATAATTCAGTACCACACTCTTAATTTAATCAGTATGCTTTTTCAAAAATCAAAATAATTGCACAAAATTATACAAGGTCATGCAATTAATCAGAAGACTGCCCCTTACCCCATCTTTTCCCCCGTTGACATTTAAAATTAGGAAAGAACCATATGTGCAAGGCTTGAAAATTAAAGATTATTTAAAAAAAAAACCAGAGCATAATTGACATTCATTAAAGTCCTGGGTTGGATCTATACTGATGTTCATGAAACAAAGGGATCTTTAAAAGGGATCCCTTTCTCTGGATCCAACCCCTTTTTCCCACATAGATAAACACATATTGAATGGAATAGAATATATTAGAATTCTTTATTGGCCAAGTGTGATTGGACACACAAGGAATTTGTCTTGGTGCAAATGCTGTCAGTGTACATAAAGAAAAAACAAAGTATATTCGTCAAGAATCATAAGATACAACACTTAGTGATAGTCATAGGATACTAATAAGCAATCAAATCATACTAGGAAACAATAAACAAACAATATAAGTTGTAAAGATACAAGCAACATGGATATATCCATAAGTGGGAAGAGATAGGTACTACCGTGTTTCCCCGAAAATAAGACACTGTCTTATATTTTTTTTGGCTCCCAAAACACACTAGGTCTTATTTTCGGGTAGGTCTTATATATTTATGGTGCCAAATAGTGGGTGTGAGTGTGTAGGGGGCTGTTTCGGTGCACGGTTGCTCCCTGAAAAGTCTTCCTGGAACTGGAGATTTACACTAGGTCTTATTTTCGGGGTAGGTCTTATATTAGGGCAGGTTTAGAAAATAGTGCTAGGTCTTACTTTCGGGGTAGGTCTTATTTTCGGGGAAACACGGTAGTAAGGTTGAGAAGTATTGCAAGTTTGAGTTACATCCTTTCCTTCTGGAGGACAATGCATAATGCAGAATTCTTGGTTAAAATGCCTTTTTCGATAGAAGAACAAGTTCTTGTTTATTTTCTGTTTTTTTTTTCCCCCTTCCCTCTCAGCTTCGGACCTTAAGCTCTTGTGAGGGGCGGCCGAACAGGTGCTCGCTCTGCATAGAGCCTTGTTCCGCCTCTTCCATTGCAGCCAGTGGCCTTCTGAACTCCTGCTTCCCCCTCAATAATTTTTTATGAATGATAGCTTTTCAACACCCTGGGAACAGCTTGTTGGGAAAAAGAGTCTTCACAGGGTGCAGTCAAATCCTACACAGTTCATCAAGAGATCTTATGAAAGGAGGAATATTGAGGCTACAGGTGTGACGTATTCTTCGGCTCCTCCTGTTCCTCTTTGAAGGCCAACTTCTAAATATGCTTCTTTCTAATTATTTGTTCCATTGGGCTGGCTTTCTCTTTCTGCGTGGGCTCCTCAATTAAACTCTTGGGTTTGTTGAAAAACTTGGGCCTTGTTTAGCCGATCTCCTGGGGAGATTCCAAGAATCGGTAGCAAAAGAGGGAGCCCAGAGCCAAGCGGGTTGCATTGTGACTGGCTGGTTCTTCAGTGAGGAAAGGGCAATGTCATCCCACAGAAGACCCAATGTTGGTCCCAGCCTTCCTTTCTCTCTTTTTGGAGGAATGGATATTCTTTTTGTCCTCCTTGTCTGTCCTTGAACAATCACGCTGTGTGTCCAAATACCCCTTCATTATGCTTAACAGAGGGAGGTTGCTCTCCAATTCACCACAAACGGTTGGATGGATTATTCATGAACGCTGTTGCCATATGCTTGGAGCCATCGGAGAAACTTTTACCTCACAAACCACTTTCCTCCACCTAGTTGATTTATTAATTCGCATTTGTATGCTGCACAGATTTTAAGTGACTTACCATACTTCAGTATATTAAATAGTATTAGTAATTGTGAAATACTGGAATTTTCAGATCAAAACTGAATGCTTGTGGAAAAACAAATCTGTTATACCCATTGTGACTGGAACTTTTGGAACAATACCAAAAGGACTCCATTATTTAGAAATCTTGAATTTATCAACCCCTGAACACATAATTTTACAAAAAAAAATCCTGCTTGAAACTGTATATCCACAGACACGTTGTATAGAATGTGAAAGATGTGTGTTTTTATATGTATGATGTACACTGAAGATGGCATTTAATTTCATTGTATGAGGTGCAGTGACAATAAAGTAAACTTAAACACTACTTTAATGATTCTTAGAACTTTGATTAGGACCCAAATTATTAAGTTTTCACTAGTCTATGACTGTGAATTAATTGTAAATTACTCATATAATAATAATAAATCAAACTTGAATGCCACTCAAATTTTCAATGAGCAGCACAAGCAAAAGAAATTACAGTAAAATGAATAAAAGAGTAAAGATTAAAAAAGCTAGGTTGAAACTACAAATATTTTGTACTGAAAAGATTAGATATATTAGGGAATACAGTTGAGAAATGCTGCATTAATGTACTTAGTCATTTCAAAAATTTCTTATTTCCTATTTAGACTAAAGCTTAGATTAATTTGAAAAAGCTAGCTGAAATCTCAGAATTAGAGTTGCTGTATCAGTAAGATGGAAGGTATAGATATTTAATAAATAGGTAAATAAAGGCTGAAAGTTTCAGAAACTGCAAGTGAAAACATCTTCGTATCTTAAGTTGCGAAGAGAGCATTTTAATAATGGAATGTTCTGTTTTGGCAGAACCATGGAGCAGGTTACCTGAATCTCAAGCCACATTGGAAATAAATGGAATTAAATATAACCATTTCAGGTTTTGCAGACTGTGTTCTAGTCAGTCTCTCTGAGACAATATTTGAATGAATGTTGATTTTACCTGCAATTAAGGTCCTTCTTGTATAGTGTTCAGACATGGGGCTAATATTATGAAAGTATAGAAAGTGTTTCTTGGAAAACATTTAGATTGTTTTTAATGAGTAAAATAGAAAAATAATTTGATTAAATTGTGGTGGGGCTACTTAGCTGTCAAGCAAATTTGCTTTTTGAATTGAATGCCATCTTCTGGGAATAGGCTTATACATCTCTTCTTTAGATTTGAAAACTAGGGTACTGTCATGCCCCTGTCGAAGTCTGAATTTGAGGAGGAAGACGAACAGCTGACAGGGAGTGGGAGTGTGGCTCCGTTGGCTGTGGAGGAAACTGGGGAAGGGCAAAGTCTAGCTGGGCAGAGCAGGGGAGAGGTAGAACAAGGGAGAGGGAGTTCAGAGGAAGACCTAGGCCCACCCACTCTTCATCCTAGGGCATGCAGGGAGGAACAGAGAAGAGAGCAATGTGGATTGTGTGGCTTACAGGGGAGGAAAGGGCCTTGATTCCCTTCATTAGCTACAGCTGGGACGAGCGTTTAAAAGAAATGCATGCTGAGTGCGGCAACTGCTGGGAGCAAACATGAGTTTATCTTGTGTTGACTTTAGTTATCTGTGTTCCTGGCATCTTCCCTACCGTGTTGAGTTATTGCCGTGGCTTCATGTCTGGAATTCTTGCTTCTTCCCTGCCAGACTAATTACCTTGATTGGACTTATAGTTACAGTTTTTGTTGACCACATTTTGGACTTGATCCTCTGCAGCCAAAGGCTGTTCCTGGGAGAGTTTTTCTCCAGCCAGAAGGTAACCAGGACATTGGGGGCAAAATTGGAGCTAATAAAGGGACTCCTACTGATTATCTGATTGTGTTGCCTTTGTGCCACGCCCCGCGGGTTGTCACAGGAACTTCTTACATATTTCCTAGTCCTTTTGGAGCCAGGTTCTAAAATATTTACTTATAAGACTATTACTGCAGATCAGATTTCTATTTCCTGCTATGTATATATATTCAGCCATTTTGGCACAATACACACTGAAGAAATTTCTTGGCAAACAAAATGATTAGTCTATTTCGTGAGAACGTATGCAAATATTGACATGGAGGTCTTGTAAATTTTTGTCCAACTTTGTCTTCCTGCCTTAATTTCAACTGGACTTACATAAGCAGATAATTCTTGCTGATGAGATCATAAAAGGCATCTTCACATTTTTAGAAGGCTCAGATCTGTGGCTTGAAATATTAGTGGTGGACCTATGAAATACTTCAGCAAATGTGACTTATCAAAAACACTTTTCAATACAAATGATGAATAGATCCTTGAGGAATAGAGTTTCTGTTGAATACATCAAGCTTATTTGGAATAACATTGGGTGTTTTTTTTAAATGATCATGATTTCTGAATTGAGCCTGTTGAATATAATCTCTGAGTTGATCCTAAAATGCTTGGCTTGATAACATTTATGGGCAGATGTATCCCACAAAAGCTTGTGTAACTAACGTCCCACAGTCCAGTTGCCGCTTGAAAAAACTACCTTTGAGACATCCATGATCTGGATGACTGAGAATCTCCATAGACTTGTGTAACTAAATTGATGATGAGTAATTAAGGGGTCCAAAGACTCTCAGATGCTGGTAACATTCAAAGTGACTTGCATGAGAAAATGTCCCCTTCAACATCCTAATATTGCTGGAAATCCTAGAACTGGGTGCCTCCATCCAATGACCTGCTGAAGATAGGAATCCAAGCAAGCATTCCAGAGTGGGCTGCCAAACTGTGAGACATGTGATGGGAACCAGCAGTTCTCAGGCCAGCAATGGTCATAATGTAAATATGCTACAGGAGTTTCTCTTCAAAGCCATGTGAGCATGACGCCAAATCTGGGAGGACAAGAGGAGAAGATTCTCGAGCAGGGTTAGGGTTAGGGTCCTCCAAGGTCCCTTCAAACGTTGTTATTCTGTAAAAGTGACTTGCACCCTCCCACCCTTCCAGTGACAATCTCTTCTTGATGATTCCTGCCTTGGACATATGTCTGGAATCTTCTTGCCAAGTCTAGCTGAGAAGTCAAATTGTGAAGTGTTGGAGGATCTGTGCTGTACTGCCAAATCCTGATCTGGAAGCTACTAACTTTCTGGGTCATTGTTTTCACTGTCCAAAAGCTCTTTCTATTTTTCTAATGATCAGTCCTGATCTGCCATCCCTGGCTGATCTTTTCATTTTTTTTTCTCTGAGAGGGCGAGGGAGCTGGGTGAGGTTGCAAGGACCAGCGAAGGGAACCTGTTTTTATAGAACAAAAGAATGGTGGACTAGAAAAGACCACAAGAATCATCTAACCCTTCTGTCTAACCATGCATAAAATAAATTCCAAATCTTATAACAATCTTTTTCTTCCTGTTCTCTAATTGCCATTGTCAATCTGCTCATTTCTGCACATTCCATTATTTCCTTAATTGTTTCCCCTCTGTGGAATTTTCTTGTTTTTTCAGTTTTGTGCAAATACAATTCTAGTTGCTATTAATACATTAATAATCAAATATTATTAATGTATTAATAGCAGCTAGAATTGTAGAACTATTTGATTATTAATACATTAATAATCAAATAGTAAGAAATATATGATAATATTATTATGTGCACAGGATATATGTACCCAACAGATACACTGTGGAGCTGAAAGATGGTTTTATATGTTTGTTGTTGTAAAAATAAAAAAACTTTTTTTTCAGAAAAAAAAGAATCAACTAACCCTTTACACAAGGGTGTTAAACTCAAGGCCCGCAGGCCGGATCCGGCCCATGGAGTGCTTAGATCAGGCCCATGGGGCCGCCCTGGAAACAGGGACTGGCCCACGGTGCCTCTACCAGTGAAAACTGCTGTGGGCAGCCTCCCAAGCTCCATTTTCATTGGCAGAGGGTTGCAGGAAGCCGTCACAGCTGAAAACGGAGCTTGGGAACCTGTTTTCACTGGTAGAGTGCTCGGGCCACCACAGGCACCCCAGACACGAGTGATGTAGAGCTGGCCATACCCACCCTGACCATGCCCCCCCCGCCCAAATACAGCCCTGATGTAGCCCTCAATGAAATCGAGTTTGACACCCCTGCTTTACAGGGAGCAGGAGAACTATTTGCACCAGCCTCCAAAAAGTGATTGTCCAACCTCTCCTGTTAGTGCTCCTTCTACATTTCCAAGCTTTGCAGGATTTAACAATAACAATTAAATACTGCAGCTCTGCTTCATCTTTGACTTAACTAGGCCACTATGAGCAAAGGTGCACACAATCTAGGTGATTTTTATGATCAAGATAAAGGAGTAAAAGCACATTTCTTATAGATTAGGTGTGTTTGCCAGAGCTATTGTGCCTTTATTTTTTGACACCCTCTTCCCTGGTAAACACCTTTACTTTGGGACCAGAGATCTCGTGGGGGAAAAAATATTTTATACTTTTTTCTTAGTAAGTATTATCCTAGACTTGGGAAGTTTGATACGTCAAGGGCAAGAAAGCAGATGAGAACCTATGAATGCCATTTGTTCTGGGCAGATAATGTTTCTTTCCTAGGGTAACAAGCAAACAAACGGGTCTCTTATAACTTTCTCATCCGGAATATGCTGGAAAAAAAATACCTTTTCCTATTTTGTCCAGGTGTGTCAACAATTTGGTTGTCAGTCTCCAATCTTGATCGCAGAGCCAGTTACACCGCAAAGAAATCTGCTTTGCTTTTTAGAACTAGCACAAAGAAAATCCCTAGCCATCTCTGACCTTTTTCTGTCGTTTCGTTGCATTCTTTCCTTGGCAACCGATTTTATTGCTTGTCTCTGTTTAGAGGAACTTCTGTATCTCCTGTCAATGACAACTATTGTCCACTGTAGCTGCAAATAAGAAGTATTCTGACTCTTTAAAGCAATACTCTTTCAAGTTCTGACAATAAAACCCTGGCATAAATATAATCACATTGATAGAATTCTTGCCCATTGCCCTCGTTCTTTGATGTATTTCCTTGGCACTGTCTTCATAGTAGAGAAAATCCTGTATCTTTCTCTCTTTTGCTACCTTTGAGGTTTCTGCAGCCTGCCAAAACTCTGCAATCATCAGAGAACTCACCACCTGGCCACTGGCGATCCCAAGGAATGAAGAGTCTTCACATCCAGTTGTTCCCCACAAGTCCTATAAACCTTAATTAACTTTAGAGCCATTTTGCGACCCCCAAAGCATTGCAAAACAACAATACGTGTTATGACGGAAAATCTTAAATGTTTCATGATCTTAAAAGTGAACGGTGTTGTGAAGGTTTCACATTTTATGAGAGCTCGTGGTTATTGGAACAATAGTTGTTGCATTTGTTGAAGGACTCACAACCCTCACCCAGTTAAAATGAAAGTACAAACAAGCCAGCAACGTCAAACTTACATTACATCCTCGTGAGGCTTACTTTTTAATTGTTTAGGGCACCTGGTTACAATCTGAAGTCCTGATTTCAGGCTATGATGCTTCTTTATTATAGTTTACTATTTTTTTTTCTTTCTCATTTCTATCCCAGAGAAAGGAAGGCAAAGGCAGCCACTGACTGGATGAGTGTCAGGATCTGATCGGAATCTCCTGAATTAATCTTGTTTGAAAGTCTATTAAATTTACCCCAGGCAGGTAGTTTGGTGTAGTGGTTAAGACCCCAAATCAGGAGGCCACAAATTCTATTCCCCTCTCCCTCTTGGAGCTAAGACTAACTGAGTGACCTCGGACCAGTCACATTCTCCCAATCCTAAGGAGGAGGCCATAACAAACCACTTCTGAAAAACCTTGTCAAGAAAACTAGAAAATTAGACATGATTAAATGAAAGAGAGCAAAAAAAAAAAGCCCCAAACAATTTGTCTCACTTATTTTATCTTAAGAAGCCTTAAATCAGGGGTGTCAAACTCAAGGCCTGTGGTGTTTAGATCTGGCCTGTGGGCTGCCCTGGAAACAGTGAAGGACCAGCCCGAGGTGCCTCTGTCAGTGAAAATGGAGCACGGGAGGGCCGCTCATGCCCCTCCCAGGATCCATTTTCGGCCGCAACAGCCTCCTACAGCCCTCTGCCATCAAAAATGTAGCTCGGGAAGCCGTTGTGACTGAAAATGGAGCCTTGACGAGTGATGTCGAACTGGCCACACCCACCTGGTTACTCCCATCTGGCCATGCCCCCCCCCCAGGTCAAACACAACCCTGATGCGGCCCTCAATGAAATCAAGTTTGCCTTAAATAGACATTGATGACTTACTGTCAGCATTATGAAGTACATCAGATCATAAGACTGACCAGTGGTGGGATTCCAAAAAATTTACTGCCGGTTCTGTGGGCGTGGCTTGGTGGGCATGGCAGGGGAAGGATACTGTAAAATCCCCATTCCCTCCCCACCCCACTAACCTGCTTTTCAGCTCCATTCTCCTGTGCAAGGCAACCAAAGAAGACCGAGCTGATCAGCTGGGACTTGGGAGGCAGAGAATGGATGGGGGCGGGGCCAGTCAGAGGTGGTATTTGCTGGTTCTCCAAACTACTCAAAATTTCCGCTGCCAGTTCTCCAGAACTGGTCAGAACCTGCTGAATACCATCTCTGAAACTGACCTCTCCCTCCCCTATGATGAGTAGACTCTATTGAGCTAGGTGTTAGGAACAGAGTCTTGCAAGCCTGCTTGTGTTTTAACTGCTCTCACTTTTATACTCAGGAGGAAGGAACCTGAGCCCTCTCCTCTCCAAAGGCGCAATAGCAATAGCACTTAGACGTATATACCACTTCACAGTGCTTTACAGCCCTCTCTAAGCAGTTTAAACAGTCAGCATATTGCCCCCAACAATCTGGGTCCTCATTTTACCCACCTGGGAAGGATGGAAGGCTGAGACAACCTTGAGCCAGTGAGAATTGAACTCCTGGAGTGAACAGTGAGTTAGCCTGCAGTACCGCATTCTAACCACTGCACCACCACGGCTCTCTCACTAGAGTGTTTTTACCATTGTTCTTTTTGTAATGGCTTCTAAATATTCCCTTCCAGGCCATTCTCCATGGCTCTCCATTCTACTGGGGAATGTTCACGAATCTGGCCACTTCTCTAAAAAAATCTGTGGATTTTGTTCAGGTGGCAAACACTATGAGGCATCCCTGCCTTGGGTGGTGCTCTCACAAGATGGGAAGTTTAGTCCAGGTGGGGGCATTCACGGGGAAGGGGTGTTAAGTCAAATGGTGACATGATGACATGATCTCATATGTATAAACAATAAATACGTCTTTATCGAATTCTCAATCCAATTATAAAATCAATTAAAATATCCTTAAATTAAAATTCCCAACCCTGCTCAGTCCAGGCCAGCCTGTACAAACAGCCAAGTCTTGAGATCACGGTGGAAGGAGCGCAGGTCCGGGGCCAAACGCAGCTCTAGAGGTAGCTGATTCCAAAGGGTGGGCGCCCCCACAGAGAAGGTCCTCCCCTGGGGGACCACCAACCGACATTGTCTGGCTGACGGCACCCCCAGGAGGGCCTGCCTATGGGAGCGTGCAGGTCGGACCTCGATGCTGGTAGGAGGCGCTCCTGCAAGTACCCCGGACCCGAGCCATGCAGGGCTGTATAGGTTAATACCAGCAGCTTGAATCTTACACGGAGGGCAACCGGCAACCAATGAAGGTTGCGCAGGAGGATATTGAGGGGAATGAAAAGGGATATGGCTTTGATGCAGTGACAATCTTGATTTTTTGACTTCTTTGACAAATGCCCCTGGCCCAGAGATCCCTGTAAAGTATTTGGGGCAAAGTCCCAAGTCCCATGCATCTACCTAGCTAGGCAGCCCCAACCAAAGAAAACCTTTTGCTTGAAGCAGAGCATAAATAAACCCTTCCCAGCATCTCTCTCAATCAAACATGCACCCATGTGTACATCCTGGAACTCCTTAGCTTTGCTCCCTTGCACAGCAGGGATGAGCCTTGATGGTTTGGTCAAGGAATAAGAAGGAAACCTGCCCTCCAGTGTCTCATCTCAGCAGCAATCTCCGTTGGGAGACAAGAAAAAAAAATCATGAAGAGGTTTCCAAGACAAACAGGTTGGAGGCCATGACTAACTGTTTATAATGAGCCAGGAAAGAGAATCTTGGCGTATAAGAAGCCTAAGAGAGGTCAGGCTTCTTCTCCACGATGTGGGAGCTTTTGACTTGCTATTTTCCCCATCCTGTTCTGAAATAGCCACTCCAGCTGTGCTTAATCACCTTTCTCCTCACAGCTTTCTCTCAGGGGGAAAGCCAGCCATATTATTTCTTACTCCTTTTAACATCTTCAGCCTGCGGGTGTCTTCCAGGCCAGAGCCCTGCTCGTCCCCGAAAACTTTGAGCGACTTCTGGAGAACTCCTGGCTTCCTCTTGCTGCTAGACAGAAAGCTCCCTTTGGTGGTCACAGCAAGGCTGTTTCATACTCCTACTGACACCACAACAGTTGGGGTAAGGGACAAGATGGTGAAACCCAGAGCTGGCAGTGGAGGGAACAAGCATCAGAGATGGGAAGGAGGCTGGGGGAAATTTTACCCTGTTGGGGGTTTTGGGTTCCTGAATTTCAGTGAGGGCCTTTATTGGAAACATTTCTGGCTTTTCAAGTGGTTTGGGTTTTCTCCTCCTCCTCTGCTCCACATGTTTGTGTTATTTAGTTTGCCTTTGTTTATGTTGAAGCTGAGTTAGGGTGATCAGATATTTTCCTTTTCGACGTGCTCTCTGCAGTTGCCTTCTCGACATGGTGGGGAAGGCCAGGAGAGGCCTTGCCAGCTGGAAATGTGTGGGTCATGCTGGGGACAGGAGTTTCTCAAGGGCGTGGGCGTGTTTGGTGGAAGAGGAGGAAGAGAAGGAGGTGAAAACTGCTGTGGAGACCAGCTTGAAGATTGAGTTGGCCACTTTCACGTCGTCTCCTTACGTTTCTCTGCTTTCCAAGCCACTAATGCATGATCTGTGCTCATTTTGAGTCCTTGGTGGCTCAGGCTGTTAAATGCCTGTATTTAAGTTCCAGCTGCCTGCAATTAGTGCAGGCTCGAATCCCACCAGGCTCAAGGTGGACTCAGCCTTCCATCCTCCCGGGGTAGGTAAACTGAGGACCCAAGATTGTTGGGGGCAATAAGCTGACTTTGTAAAAAATGCCGCTTAGTAATAAGCAGGCATATACAATGGAATGAAGGCTATTGCTGAGCGCATTGGGTTGTATCCCAAAAAATTGTAAGCCGCCCTGAGTCTTCGGAGAAGGGCGGCATATAAATGTAATAAATTCTATTCTATTCTATTTTCCCCCGGCTTTGAAGTTCTACAGAGGAAAGAGTAGAACCTGCAGGCATGCATGGATATACATATTTCTGTGTGTATGCAAGGTGTAGATACAGTAACCTGGCCAAGGAAGAAGTAGAATCCAGGATGATGTGGCCCTCGTGAGGTTGGTGATCGGATTCAAAATGTCAGAGGTCACTGTCACTGCAGTGAACATTGACATGATTTTGAAGGCCAGAACAAGTGGTGGGATTCAGCCGGTTCACACCGGTTCACATGAACCGGTTGTTAAATTGCCACCCCCCCCCCACCGCACCCCACTATCAAAGTAGATCCTGGGCGCTGCGCTGCAATAGAGAAAGGGGCAATGGAATGGCCAGTGTGAGGGAAGGAGAATGTTCTTCTCCCTACTCCTTCATGCTGGCCGCTCAGTTTCCCGTTTCTCCATTGCAGCACAATGCCCAGGATGCACTTTGATAGCGCATGGGGGAGGACATTTAACAACCGATTTGCCCAGTGTCAGGTTGGCAGCCGCAGGAGGCTTGTCCTGCATGTATGGTGGAGCTGGAGGTTGGGGATGGGCCATGCCTCTCACAACAGCCAATCTGACTGGGCGAACAGGTTGTTAAATTATTTGAATCCCACCTCTGACTAGAATGTACCTAGAAGCCAGAGTAAGGATGCGACTGCTTTTAAGAGTTTGTATACTCATTTTTTGACTCCCCCCCCCCAGGGCTATACAATGGTATTGTAGATAAACTATGGATCAACTCCTATAAAAGTTTCAGCAATACACAATGCACAATCTACTCTTCCAGTATTTGGCCTGACCAGGATGTATTTGAATTGGATTGTGTCCCTTATTCAGATATACTAAAGCCCATTTCAGCAGAAAGGATGCTAGTACGAGGGCTATCATGGTACATTTAAAAGCATTTGGGCTTAAAATAAATAGAATTGTTAACTTGACCTGTTCCTGCATTGAAATATTTCAATATCCAGCTTGAAATGTGATGTTATATAGTTCTCTCAAAATGAGCCATGAGCTAGCTTAACTTAGTGTCAATTGATGCCAATATGATAAAAACATGGCATAAAATCATTATTAATACACCTCCAAAGTCCTTGCTGGGGAAAAAAGGAAAAAAATGGACCCTATCAGCCCTTTGAAATACCAAAACTATGAGTATTAACAATTAAAAAGGAAAGAGCCAGTTGGTTTCTTTGTTTAGTGTCTAGCCTAACTTCTGCTGTTAACAGTGAAGAGTTAAAAACTGAATTGAGTTATTCAAATACTTAAACAAGGAAGCAGTAGGTTCTCTGAATATACCATTCTGTATTACCTAATCCTACATAGCTTTTTCTCTGGTAATATCACACTACTAACTAGAGCATACAAAACATTTGCTAGACCAATACTTGAATACAACTCATCAGTCTGGAACCCGCATTACGTATCTGATATTAACATAGTTGAGAAAGTCCAGAAATATTTCACAAGAAGAGTTCTCCACTCCTCTACTCATTGCAGAATACCTTATGCCACCAGACTTGAAATTCTAGACCTAGAACTATTGGTCTGATCTAAGTATAGTACATAAAATTATATATTGCAGTGTCCTACCTGTCAATGAATGCTTCAGCTTCAACCACAACAATACAAGAGCACACAATAGATACAAACTCAAGGTAAACCTCACCAAACTTGATTGCAGGAAATACGACTTCAGCAACAGAGTAGTCAATGTCTGGAATACTCTACCTGACTCTGTGGTTTCTTCCCCAAACCCCAAAAACTTTGACCTTAGACTGTCTACTATTGACCTTACCCCTTTCCTGAGAGGTCTGTAGGGGGCGTGCATAAGCGCACCAACGAGCCTACCATCCCTGTCCTATTGTTTATTTTTATTTTTCTTATATGTATCCATTTCATGTATTCATAACTATGTTTATACTTATACCTATTATCTTATAATCACTTGACAAATAAATAAAATAAAATAAATAAATTACAAGTAGTGTTAAGGGCAGAAGTAAGCAGGAACCAATGATGGGGGTTGTTTTTCATGCTCTACATCCTAGAACACAACCTGTTTTTGCATTGTGAGGCTGAAAGGTGTTGCCAGGGGGCTGGAAGCAAGTTATGGTTGCCTTTTAAGTTCCCTGATAGGTTGTGGCACCTCAACCTTTGCAACAGCTGTTCCATGACCCTTCCCTCTGTTGGAAGAAATATCCATCTGATTCAGTTCCAAGCCAGGAGAAAGGCACTGAAGAGAAAATGGAGGCTGGAGACTGATTGGAAAGTGGGTCCACTTATTGATGAAGCAGAAGCACACGAGTGGTTCTGGGCTGCTGACCACATGGAGTTGAGAGTGTGGGTTTTTCATACCTTCTCTTGGGCTTTGAACTTGAGCTTCCTGTTCCTGTGCAAAAACATGTATTCTGTGGGCTGTTGTCAGGTTCCCTTGGGGCCATGTGCAAATCCTAGGAGTTTGTCTGAGCTAAGTTTGGTTGAAGTTTGGGCTGATGCAATGAAGGGGTTTGTTGGGCAATTCCAGGGGTGGGATTCTCTCAGATCGGACCGGTTCAGGCAAACCCCTTGTTCCTACGATCAGCTGGCTCTGAACCGGTTCGCTCAGTGGAGCATGTGGGCCCACACACACCTGCCCCTACTCTTTCCTGTGCTTTATATCTTTTTGTTAGAGCACAGCTGATTCAAGTGGCAGAGCAGTTTGCTGCGCCTCAGCTGTTTTCTTCAGCTGCAGTTGAAGGTAAGTATTAGCTTTTTTTAAAATGTGGAGCATGTGTGTGGAGCTCACCAAACCATATTGGTTGAATCACACCCCTGTGCAATTCCTATTGTGGCCTTGATGACCTTGGTGCAAGGAGTAATGGATTACCAAATCTGCATTTCTAAAAGCTGTCTCTGAGTTTCTATCTCCCTTAAGATTTTTATTTCTCTTTTAGGGAAAATATTTTATCCTGCCTTTTCAAAATATTTCTCAAAATATTTCATTCTTCTAGGGGAGGGGTGGGTGCTAACTTTCTACACCTCCAAAGCCACATAGAAAGACATAGCCAGGGAGGAGCAGAGAGGACAGGAACCTTGTGTTGATTCTTTCCTATACAGACATTTGGGTTTAATGTGGCAAGAACATGGATAAAAATAAAAGAGAATTTCTGTCACTCACAATTGAACTGTGTGGTCTTTAGTGCTCTGTGAAGTAAGCTGTTTGCTTGAAGATGTTTTTACCCTTGTTGGGTAATGAAACATCTGCAGGAAAATGAGCTCAGAGAGCGCCAAGGACTCAAAAAAAGAAAAAAATTGATTCCATTCTTCCTTTTGTAACTATTGTAGGAGAACCTTGTTAGTCTATGATAGCCAAAAATCAGGAGGAATTTGGTATCGTCTTTTCAAACTAACACATTTCATTAAAAGGCATAAACTTGGCTACATGAGCTGTGGCTTCTGCCTCTTAACGTAACACCTTCTTGGCTTCTGTTCCAAAAAGAGAGAGAGAGAGAGACAGAGTGTCTATTTATTTTTGAAATTTGTCACCCCACCCCTGTAATCCTATGACACTTGGCAGCTTACAATATGATCGGATCCATTAAAACATTTACAATATAATACTACTAAAACAAAGGTAAATCTTGAAAAAGCCCGTAACAAAATGCATGAAAAGCAACAACAAATCATTACGTGAGTAGCTGGCAACAATCACAGTTCATATGCTGTTACATACCATATTTTTCGCACTATAAAATGCACTTCCCTCCCTCCCCAAAGTGGGTGGAAATGTCTGTGCATCTGATAGAGTGGATATTGTGGTGTGGGGGATGACAGGGGTTGGGTAACAGGTGGCGGCAATTGGTGGTGACCGAGTGGTGGCAAACGGGCGGGCAGTGAACAAGCCGCGGCAAATGGGCGGTGATAGGCTCCAGCGTTCTGGAAGGCTGATCCAACCACCCATCAGCTACTCAGCAGCGAAGGCTCCAGTGTTCCCCAGTGGTGGCAGCAGCTCAGCTCAGTTGACCGGTGGTGGGCGCAACGGAACAGAGCCCTGACGAGCCACGTGCTGGGCTGCGATAACATGCTGAAGCCGACTAGGCTGTTGGCTGTTTGCTGCAAGGATGCTAGCCAGATGAATATTTATTTATTTATATTTGAACTTGTATGCCGCCCCATCTCCGAAGACTTGGGGCAGCTCACAACTAAAAACAGAGAACAATAAATATTTAAAAAACCATTAAACCAAAGCAAGCCCAAATATTAAAACATAACAATAATAAACATTAAAACCGTCCCTCCCCCAGGGAGGGGTCACAGCCTTGGTCAAATAACCAGGTCTTTAATTCACGGCGGAAGGTGCAGAGATCAGGGGCCAGATGGAGCTCCAAAGGCAGTTGGTTCCAGAGGTCAGGGGCCGTGACAGAAAAGGCTCGTCGTCGGGGAGTCACCAGCCGGCATTGACCCGCTGACGGGACCCCGAGGAGTCCTTGCCTATGAGCTCGCACAGGGCGGCCGGCACTAGATGTCGGAAGAAGACGCTCCCTCAAATATTGAGGACCCATGTCATGTAGGACTTTGAATGTCAAAACTAAAACCTTGAATCTCACCCAGAGCGCAACCGGTAGCCAATGCAGGCCGCGCAGGAGGGGGGTAACATGGGAGAACCGGGTAACTCCCATCACCACCCGCGCGGATGAATGGATGCTGGGAGGCAGAGGCAGACTTTTCCCCCCCTTGTTTTCTCCTCTAAAGCTGATGTGTGTGTCTTATAGTCCGGAGCGTTTTATGGGGCAAAAAATATGGTAACACCACTTTGAACCGTTTGTGAAAAGGTAATAAATGGGGTGGGTGTGGCCAGCTTGGTGTCACTCATGTTGGGGGCACTTGCGATGGCCCAAGCATTCTGCCAGCAAAAATGGGTTCCTGAGCACTGTTTTTGGCTGTAACGGCCTCCTGCAACTCGTGGGGCCTTCCCAAGCTCCATTTTTGCTAGTAGAGGCACCGTGGGCTGGTCCTTTGCTATTGCCAGGGTGGCCCCACGGGCCAGATCTAAGCACCCCGTGGGCCAGATCCATCCCCCAGGCCTTGAGTTTGACACCCCTTGTCATGCGCCTGTTGGAATCTGATTCCGAGGGAGAGGTGGAACAGCTGACAGGGAGTGGGAGTGTGGCTCTGGTGGTTGTGGAGGAAACTGGGGAAGGGCACAGTCTGGCTGGGCATTCAGAGGAAAACTCAGGCCCACCCCCTCTTCATCCTGGGGCATGAAGGAAGGAACGGGTAAGGGAGCAACGTGGGTTACAGGGGAGAAAAAGGCCCTGATTCCCTTCATTAGCTGCAGCTGGGAAAACAGGATAAAGAGGGTGTTTGCGCACAGTTCCTTGCTGAAAGCAAAGCGTGAATTATTTTGGTTTGCAAGTTTTATCTGAGTTCTGGCGTCCTCCCAACTATGTGTGTTTCGTTATCTTTTGAAGTCTGCAATTCGTTATCCTGCCCTGTCTCGTTAATTGCTGCAGCGTGGTTTGTGTTGGTTTTTATTTATAATTTAGACGTACTTTGGGTTCCAAGGGAATTTCTTCCCTTTAAAAACTGTTCTTGGGAGAGTTTTTTTCTCCAGCCGACGATAACTGGACATTGGGGGCCAAGTTGGAGGAATTAAAAGGACTTTACCTATTTTTGTGATTTTGTTGCTTTTACGCCACGCCCCGGGTTATCACACCCCTCCTCTAGGTCTTAGTAGACAGGTCAGATCTGTATGCTTTATCCAGTATCAAACTCCAGATCTGGATAGCATCATTCAACCTAATAAAGAAGACCCAGCACATCTTAAAAGTGTAAGCCTTTGCCTGCCTTACAACTGAATTTAGAATGACCTTTTCTTTCCAACAGAAAGACGGTGGGGAGTGTCATCGTTTGGAAAGCCAGCCGGCGTGCCTCAGAATCCTCATTTTTATCATTTGAGGCTGCTTGTTCTTCTCTCCAGATGCACCATCTGGCACATTACTCCATTCTTTTCTGAGGAAACCAATGCTTTTGCCATGCAGTGCAAAACACCAACGGAATCACTACACAAGCAAAATGCCAGCGATGTATAGCGGTTCAGCCACAAGCGATGGCATGTTAATTTGGTTTGATTTTTTTTTTCCAGTCTGTCATCTGGGTTGTTCTTGGCAGCCAATCTTAAAAGGGCATTTTCCTCTTCTCTTTCTCATTGCTAAGGATAATCCAAGGATGAGGGCAATTGCTAATTTTGTTAATGATTCCATTTCACATTTTGCTTCCTGAAGAAAGCTTTTAAAACTAGATAAACTACTTCATTCTGTTTGCTTTTTCTTGTCTTTTCATCTGCCAATCCTAGATCCAGCTGATTTCTCCAAAACATATAAAATGACATACATGATACCCAGAGAATCAATGCTGAGGGGGGATCAAGTCCAACAAATCTAATACTCAAAGTACAAGCAACCTGATTTCAGTGACACAACTTTCCAAAATCAGACAGTTTTATGCCTTCATCTAAAGCAGCTGTCAAAGTGAAGCTTGAGGACTTCTAAACCAATCTGGAGATTTATCTGGAAGTTGTACAGTGTGCATATCAGTAAGTATGGTCAACCATCCATTTGCCCATATTTTCCATCATGATGGATGTGCCCCATTGTGACAGTAAATATTTTTTAAAAAGACAAATACTAAATGTGGAATATAAAATAAATGACACTATATCGATCAAACTTTTATTACAGTCATAGTCCGCATAAGGAGGGTGGAGTACAAACAATAATTAGGTTTTACCATTATTTATAGGGGTTTTTAAAAGACTTTTTACTATGTATAAGAGCGATGTTGTGGCCTAATGGGGAAGATGCTTGCCTCCCACTTGGAAGACTTGAGAGTTCAATTCTAGGCAGTGACAGATGTTTCTGTATCAGGGTGCAAAGAAAAAATATTTGCTGTCAACGCTGTGTAGGTGTCAGGAAGGGCAGTTGGCCAGTAAACGCTCAGCAGCATTCAGTCACCCTGACTCTACCCCAAATTAAGAGACCACAGTGACATAAAAAGAAAAAAAAAGTGTGTGTGTGTGTGTGCATGTGCGTGTGTGTGCCTTTAAAAAAAACATAGTATATTCAGTTGGAGGTATGGAATGTATAATTATAATGATGTTTCTTTTCAATATACAGTGAATATGAAGGTTATATAGAGTAGTTAATAGTTATAATCCAACTTAAACAAACAGTAGAATGTGTTAATTAATATATGCCATTTATAATTAATCTTTGACTAAAATCTTATATCCAATTTGATATCCAAAACAAAATGAAGAAAGTGCTTCGTGCACTACTTATGTACTTTTATCTTGTGTATTTAAACATTTGTATGTTTTTAGCGTTGTAAATAAAGTTGTTTTTAAAAGTTAAAAAAAACAAAAATAAAAATGTTTTTAAATTACTAGTTTGTATTCTACCCTTCTTATGCTGGTCCATGACCATAAGAAATATTTGATAACAAAATCAGTAGTATATAAAGAAAACACATATAAAATGTTCTACAGATAGCACTTATCCCCTTTGAGATTAGCGAAAATGTATACCCTAAAATGAGTCCTGTATGTTCGAAATGTAAAAAAAAAAAAAAAGGGAACATACTACCATATGTGGTGGTCCTGCTTAGAGGCTTGAAAATATTGGCTTAAAATCAAAGATTGGCTACAGGAAATTACTAATGAACAATTAGATCTAGAACCAGAACTCTTCCTATTGGGGATTTTCAAAAAAAAAAAAAAAGTAAAGTGTACAAAATACTTACTATTACACATATTAACTGTTGCTAGGATTGCCTTTGCTCAATGCTGGAAACAGCCATGCATTCCTTCAGAGAAACTTGTTATACAAAAAATTATGAACTGTGCAGAAATGGACAAATTAACATTGAGTTTAAAAGATAGACATTGATATTTTATAAGGTGTGGGAACAATGGTATAACTGAACGGAGATAGATTAAAGATGGATATTAACCATAAGTAATAGATAAAATAAGAATGTAATTATGCATAATTTAATATCTGTACATAATGCTCGAATTGTCATAAGAGAATCACCACAAATTGCTGTTGTTCAGTAACATATATTTTTTCTTTTTTTATGTTTTTAATGTAATAAAAGTTTAATAAAGTATATTAAAAAAAAGAAATATTTGATTGATAGATCATAGAGATTGAGAGATATCATAGAGATTAATGCAAAAATAAGTGCATTTCCACTGAAATGGGACTTATTCGTTAGTGAGAGAGTTTAAAATGAAATGGAAATAAATCCCAACAAGTGAACAGAAAGTAGTGGTAAAAAGATTGTTGAAGCTCAGCCCTTATGCAGACAAGGATGAGTGGGTCCTAATCTCGCAGTTAGATGGTTTTGAACTGCTACATTTTGAAGTGTTTGTGTGTCTGCTGCAAAATGTGAAATGTCAGCTTTGCAAAACTTGAGGGCCTCCTGCTCCTTCTAACCAAGTAAGATGCTGGGCCTCCGTCCTGAAGTTCCACCTGTGTGCCCCACACTGGTTGACAACCACACACCTAGGAGCAGGATTCCTGCACAGCATCAAGTTAAAAATGTGGACTTATCTATGTGGAACTGGCTGTCTAAAATTAGATGTTAAATCAGGAGAAAACTAGATTAGCAGGTTTACCATCGTAGCAACTACTTGATCTCCAATAGTCCATATGTTTATGAACAAAGGAAAAGAACTGCAATATTTTCCCCTTTTCTTGTACATTTAGATGGCAACCCCATGATGGCTGTGTGCTCCTTATCCTGTTCTCTTGTAATATCCCTGGTACACAAAATGTAGCTGATAGATCAGGGGTGTCAAACTCAATTTAATTGAGGGCCACATCAGGGCTGTGGTTGACATTGGGGGAGCAAGTGGGTGTGGCTGACTAGGTGGGTGTGGTCAACTGGGTGGGCGTGGCCAGCTTGACACCACTCCCCAAACTGCTTGCATGTTTTTTCTTCGCATTGAGTAGACCAGGACGAGACTACGCTGGCCTGATCTTTCCTCTTCACATTGGGTAAACCAGGACGGCCCCGCAGGCTGGATCTGACCACATCACGGGCTGCGTCTGGCCTGCGGGCCTTGAGTTTGACACCCCTGTGATAGATGATATCTAGTGGTTAATAGTTAATGACCCATGGCTGAATTCATTAACTGTTGTACTAATTTTTGACTACACATCATGCCAATCCATGCGGCCAAACTTTGAATTCTAATTATCCATCTGGTTTTCAAAAGTCAGCTTACAATAGTGCTAGGTGAGTGATGGTGAACCTTTTCGGCACTGAGTGCCCAAACCGGAACATGCGTGCATGCCAGAGGTAGTATTCAGCAGGTTCTGACCATTTCTGGAGAACCGGTAGCGGAAATTTTGAGTAGTTCGGAGAACTGGCAAATACCACCTCTGACTGGAGATTTTGCACTATCCTTCCCCTGCCATGCCCACCAAGAACCAGTAGTAAAAAAAAAAAATGAGTCCCACCACTGGTGCATGTGTGTGTGTTGGAGTGCTGGAAATCCAAAGACCAGGTGGCCAGTGCGTGCATGCCTGTTTTTTGGCTGTTTTTGGCAGTTTTGGGGGCCATTTTCAGGCCATCTTTGGGCCATTTTTCAGGCCATTTTGGGGGCCATTTTCAGGCTGTTTTGGAGTCATTTTCTGGGCCATTTCAGGCTGTTCTTGGCCCATTTTTGGCCCAAAAAACGGCCAGAAAGCAGCCTGAAAAAGGCCCCAACATGGCTGTTTTCAGGCCATTTTCCAGTGCTCCAATGCCCTGAAGGCCAGCTGGCCAGCGCACATGTGCGTGCCAGAAACCAGAAGAGCAGCTGGCGATGGCGCATGTGCCCATAGAGAGGGCTCTGCATGCCACCTCTGGCATATGTGACGTAGGTTCATCATCACGGTGCTAGGTCAATGGTGAAGTTGCTCAAAATGTTGCTGCTTGAGCATCAAGCATCATCATGATCCAAAGACGGTAGACTAGATAATGAGGGGACACTTTCTCCTGTTGCAAATTCTATGCGAAACTTCCAGCAAGAAAGCACGCCCAGGATTGTACTCCAGAAGTATCTGGGAGGGAAAGGCTCAAAAAATCCAGAAGAGGTCAGTTGAACTATGTCCCCACCAACTGGACTTTCTGGATTGCTGGAATAGAACGTAAGAGGAAAAGACTGAGAAGAAGTTTCCAACTTCTTAGCAGACAGGCTGTTGAGAAGCGTAGGAATTGAGGTTGCTAATGAATTGAGAAGTGAGAGAGAAATAAACCAATATTCTAGCTTGTGGCTTTATGTGATACAGCAACATTCCAGAAAACTACATATTTTATGCAGAGTCCCCAACCTCTTCCTCAAAATTATTATGTGTTGGCTGTTACCCCTTTCATATTGGCTTTCATGAGGTCTGGGCATATCCTGATAGGGGGAGAACTTTGTAAGTTTTTTTAAAATGAAAAACAGGCATGTTAGAGCCAAAATTTGTACTTCGTTAATGGGTGCATTCTCTGTAATTGCTCTCCTGCTGTGGATTAATAACGCTGATCAATGTCAATGAGGCATTTCTATTTATTGAGTTGTTTTCATTCCCCCAGCAGACAGAGATTTGGTTTGTATGCCTTCTGTATTGTCTCATTTTGACCGTTTTGCTAGGCTCGCATTTTTTTAAGACCAAGGTTTCATTATTTTCTTTGAGCTTCAAGGGTTAGCAAAAAGAAAAGAAAAGAAAACCCAAGGAGATTAATCGTACTTTTTTTTCAAGCATCAATCTTTATTTTAGTCCTTTTTAAGAGCATTGAAATTCAGGTCTTCCAAGAACGTAGCTGTTCATGTAGCTCTTACTGTATTGAATAACTTGTAGGGAAAACAAAGTTTTGTTTATGAAAGGTACTAAATATTGTATCTGGAGATTCTTAATTGTCATTCAATAGATTTTTCCTGCAAAATATTTTCCTTTATCCTAATGCTGAAAAGAACCATGTAGCCACTACTTGTTAATGACTGTGATCAATATAATGAAAGAAAATACTATTTAGAATCATAGTTGTGGAGCTGAAAGGAATCACAAGGATTATATGAGAGTGCAGGGCTCTCCAACCTTAGCAACTTTAAGACTTGTGGACTTCAACTCCCAGAGCTCCCAAAGCTGGCTGGGGAATTCTGGGCGTTGAAGTCCACAAGTCTTAAAGTTGCTAAGATTAGAGAGCCCTGGTCTAGTGTCCCTCAACCTCAGGACTCTTTAAGATGTGAGGACTTCAACTCCCAGAATTCCCATGCTGCCTGAGGAACTCTGGGACTCTTAAAATTTTAGGCTTTTGGAAAAGCTTTCTTATTGGTCACTTATGCCCAAGAAGATAGAATTAATTAGTTTAAAGTAAAAATAGACCACATACCATGTTAGTATATCTCAGGGAATAGACAATTTCCTAGGGAGCCTTCTTAGCTTCTAGTCTTGTTCATATTTGCTATTGAAGTGACTTAGACTTAAACAGTAAAGAAAAGTGAAAAGGAAAGAACAGAAGAAGAGATATAAAGACTAAAAACTGATACTAATTGCCTTGAGAATTTAGCCTGAAGCCCACTCAGATGTCTCTGAAGACTACAGTGGTTGATGTTTCCTTTAGAGCAGGGGTGTCCAGTCTTCCCCATGGGGAATTCTGGGAGTTGAAATCTACAGGTCTTAAAGTTGAACATCCCTGCTTTACAGCCTCTTTCTCTTAAAAAAAATAGTAGCATTTGGAGTGTGAGGCAATTGAGAAAAACCACGACTGTTTAACTTTAGCCACTGACTCTCATGAAAATGATATTGGTGAGTGGATTTAATAAATAAATAGAAATAGAATTCTTTATTGGCCAAGTGTGGACACACAAAGAATTTGTCTCTGGTGGATAAGCTCTCAGCATACATACAAGCAACAAGTGATAAACCATAATCATAGTCATAAAATACAATCATAAAGCATAAGTCAACTCTGAGTGATAGTGATAGGATACTAAACAATCAACATAAATCATAATAGGATACCAATAAAAGCAATCAACACAAATCATGAGATGCAAACAACAAAGTGATAATCATAAGAAGCTATGGAAATAGGTAATCATAAGAGCTGTGGAAATAGGTAATAGGAAAGATGAGAAGGATAATAGTGATAGTAATACAGCCCTACTAGGTGGTTTGGCATCCCAAGACATAAGACAGTGTTGTAGGAATTAGTTGTTTAGCAGAGTGATACCATGGAGGAAAAACTGTCTTTGTGTCTGGTTTTGGCGTGCAATGCCCTATAGCATCATCCTAAGGGAAGAAGTTTATGTCCAGGTTGTGAGGGGTCTGTAGATATTTTCACAGCCCTCTTTCTGATCCGTGCAGTATACAGGTCCTCAATGGAAGGCAGACTGGTTGCAGTCGTTTTTTTCTGAAGTCCTAACTGAATTGAAGTCTGTGTCGATCTTCTTTGATTTCTATGCCAAACCAGACAGTTATAGATGTGCAAATGACAGACTCAATAATTTGTAGAACTGTATCAGCAGCTCCTTGGACAGTCTGAACTTTCTGAGTTGGCGCAAGAAGGACATCTTTTGTTGTTCTTTTTTGAAGACATTGTTGGTGTTAGGTGTCCATTTAAAGTCTGGAGATATTATAGAACCTAGAAACTTGAGGGTCTTTAATATCAATATTGTGTTGTCTAATACTGTAAGAGGTGGTAGAATAAAATGGCTAGAAAAGGAATTTAGAAGAACATTTTCTTTCTTTTTCTTAAAGAAATAGCTAAAAACAAGCTCAAAATCAACTTCGTGTTGTGAAAAAGAAACAATTGGTTTGGACTGAAACCTCAGGGGTGCTCATTGTTCCAGATGTTTACAGCAGCTGCTGAGGACATGTAATCAGCAAAATGAATCCATGACTAATATTTGCAAATGTCTGAAAATTCCTGGATTGTGCCTGCAGAGAAGGTACTTTGGAATCAGCCCAGAACAGAGACCAATTAAGGACTATGGCTTACATTAGACAAGAGTTGATCCATATCCAACAATCAATATAGGTTTACTAGAGGTTGAAGTTAGGGGGAGTTGAGAAGTTTCATAAATTCTCAAGCTTTTGGTGTTCTCAAGACTTGCCCTACAGGTGTACTATATCTTAGCATGCCCTGGAAGATGATTTTGAAGCTGCAGGAGATGCAGAAGTTGGATTTTCTCTTTTGGAGACCAGATAATCATCAACACTGCCTAAAAACCACCATTTGGATTTCTAATCCTAGTTTAGCATGCCAATATTTGAAGAGCACCTCAGAGCTCTTTGGGATTGGAGGCCCTCGGAGGTTTATAGCTAGGAAGAATGTATAATGTAAAAGGGTCTTTTCTGTTATACTACCTAATTTTGAAATACCTTTTCCCCAGAAGCTGGGATGGTGGCAATACCATTGGTTTTCATCCAGGGGTGGGCTTCAAAAATTTCAGCAACCAGTTCTCTGCCTGATTGCTGGGTGGCCGTGGCCGTGGTGGGCATGGCCTAGTCCCATGGTGGCGAACCTATGGCACGTGTGCCACAGGGGGCACACAGAGCCATTTGTGCAGGCACGCGAGCCCCAGCCAAATTTACCTGCACTGCGCATGCATACGCCTTCCAGCTGATCTTTGGCCTGTTTGAGGCTTTTTTCGGCCTCCCAAAGGCTCATGGGAGGCCAGAAGTACCAAAACAGGCCCATTTTTCGGCCTCCAAAGGCTCCAGAGGCTTTCTTCAAGCCCCTGGGAGGACAAAAACAACCTCCCTCGAGCTCCAAAGGGTGAAAACAGGCACTTCCTGTATTTCCGGAAGGCCCGTTTTTCAGCCTCCCGAGGCTGTAGAGGCTTCCCTCCAGCCTCTGGGAGGTCAAAAAAGGCCTCCAACGGGCCGAAAATCAGCTGGGAGGCACGCGCATGCGCAGTGCAGGTAAGAGGGGGTGTTGCACGTGCATGCAGAGGGGGGCGCATTGCATTGTGGGTGCCGACATGTGCACACTTTCAGCAGACTGTTAAGTTTACATGAAGAGTCAGACGCGAAGAGCTTCAGTGAAGAGTTTATTAAGTGACTACAGCTCGAATGGACCCGACTTGGCTGGGCTAGGGCTGCTTTTTATAGCCAGCAGCCATAGTTGCCAGCCAGTCAGAGTGCAGGGTTTTCCCACACTATTTAAACCAATCCTATTTGACATTTTACAAGAACAATTCAAAATAAACCAATGACATTCAAACCTACATACATAACACAGACTACAAGAAAAAGGTTCACTATCACTGCCCTAGTCGGCCTTCTGCACCATGGGGGGGGGCGCTTTCACCTTCCCCAGGCTCCGAAGGCTTTCCTTGAGCCTCTGGGAGGGCGAAAAGGGACTCCCCCAGGCTCCAGAGGCCCCCTGGAGGCCAGAAACAGGTCTGTTTCTGGCCTTCTAGAGCCTCTGGGAGGCCCATTTTTCACCCTCCCCAAGCCTCCATGCACGCCCTGCACTTACCTCGCATCCCAAACGGGCCGTGTGGTGACTCCTGGGAGGGGTGGGGTGAGTGGGGCCAGCTAGGGGTGGTATTTGGTGGTTCACCGAACCGGCCATAACATTAGCGATGGGTTTGCCCAAACCTGGGTGAACCTGTAGCAGCCCACCCCTGTTTTCATCCCCAGGAGAAGATCTGATGTTCATGCTGGCATTCAGACCCATTGTGGAGCTGCTGATACTCTTATTGCTGCTTAAATTCTTTAGAGTATTTAGTGTTATCTTTAGTGTTTTATCTTTTATGTATTTTATGGACCATAGCTCATCCCCTCAGATCCTTAAGTTAGTGGGATTGCTGTGAATATTGTAATAAATCTCCAGTTACAAAGATTATTGTATAATGAAAGGGCACGGGTTTACAATATTTGTTTGTTTATATGCACACAGTTTTAACTTTGTGTTCTGGGGTCATTCGTCCATCTTTCACCATCATGCTTTTGTCAGTGACCCTGGAAATCTTCCTGGCAGCAGAACGGCCCTGCGATTGGGGGGAGGGGGGCAGTAGGCCTGAAAAAATGTGGATTCAGTGTGAAAGTGAGTGGCCACTACAGAAGAAGAACACTGAGGTCAGTTTGATCTGGTAGGGTGAATGAGTAAGGATTGAATTTCAAAACAAATATATCAAGGAAGAGCGAGAGGAAGGGAAAGACCAAGAAGGCTGTGGTTGGATGGAGTTGAGATCCTCAAACTGGAAGAGGTGAAAAGTTTAGGGGCTAAAAGGCAGTGGATGTCTTTTGTATGGAAGTGATGAAAGCAAGAATGACTTGTAAGGCCAGAAGACTGTCGTGATTGGGGTTGGGGTGAATAAAAATACGATGAGGTGGAGTTGGATGGAGTGGAAAACCAATGTGGTCTAAAGGAGAAAGGCTGGCCCAACAGCAGTGAGACCAAGTTCAAGGTCAACTGTGACCAACCGTTCCCTCTCAGCCCCACTAAGCCCTCAGAATTATTGCTCTGGGAATAAAATGGAGGCAGATTTTTTTTTTTAATTACATTTATATGCCACCCTTCTCCGGAGACTCAGGGTGGCTTACAATTTTTGGGATGCAACCCAGTGTGCTCAGCAATAGCCTTCATTCCATTGTATATGCCTGCTTATTACTAAGCGGCATTTTTACAAAGTCAGCTTATTGCCCCCAACAATCTTGGGTCCTCAGTTTACCTACCCCGAGAGGATGGAAGGCTGAGTCAACCTTGAGCCTGGTGGGATTCGAGCCTACAGCAGTTGTAGGCAGCTGGAACTTAAGTGCAGGCAATTAACAGCCTGAGCCACCAAGGCTCAGATTTGCCGTAGAAGCCACCATGACAGGATAGTATCTAACTCAAGGGTCTTCAAACTTGGTAAATTTAACACTTGTGGACTTCAACTCCCAGAATCCCTGAGCTAACATGACTGGAGGAGGAATTCTGGGAGTTGAAGTCCACGAGGCTTAAAGCTGTCAAGTTTGAAGACCCCTGATCCAACTAGTTATTAGTTTTAGTTTTTTTAGTTTACTTTATTGTCACTGCACCTCGTACAACGAAATCAAACACCATCTTCAGTGCACATCATGACCATGAAAATAAACACACACATACTTCACCCTTCACATATTGAACCGGAAACCCCCGACACCACACCAACACTGCACCATACAGCACAATTCAGTAGAGTTACTGCCCTGGGATAGAAGCTGTTTTTCAGCCTATTTGTCCTTGTTTTTATTATTCTGTACCGTCTGCCAGATGGTAATAGTTCAAAAAAAGGGTTCCCAGGATGAGATGGATCTTTGAGAACGTTTTTAACTTTCTTAAGGCAGCAGGAGCTATAAAACTCTTCCAAAGAGGGGAGAGGGCAACCAATGATCTTCATTAACCCTCTGAAGTGCTTTCCTATCTGCCCCTGTGCAATTGGCAAACCATACAGAGGTGCAGTATGTTAAAATGCTCTCTATGGTGCAGCGGTAGAAGGTCACCAGCAGTTTTTCATTCAGTTGTTGTTTCCTGAGAAGTCTCAGGTAGTATAATCTCTGCTGGGCCCTTTTGACCAGGGCTGCAATGTGGGCAACCCAGGTCAGGTCATCTTTTAGGGTAACACCCAGAAACTTAAAACTGGCCACTTGCTCCACTCGATCTCCAGTGATAAACAAGGGCTGGATGTCTGATCTGTTCCTTCTATAGTCCTCTATAAGCTCCTTGGTCTTATTGGTGTTGAGGACCAAGTTATTGTCTCCACACCATGAAAGCAACTGGTCCACCTCATCTCAGTAGGCAGACTCATCCCCCCCACCCCGGAGATAAGCCCTACCACTGTTGTATCATCTGCAAATTTAGCAATAGTAATAATTATCATCTGGGTGCGGCTTTTATTTCCTTTCCTTAGTTGCCTCTTGTCCCTAATTTTGTAATTTTTCTGCATTTTCCTAATACTTCTCCCCGCCCCCAGTAGGGGATAGCATGATGGACAGGTATGTGTGCTGACAACAGTTCCAATCCAATGCCGTACTTTTTAACAAAATCTGGATTTCTTTCTTTCTTTGTGCCCTCCCTCCCTCCTTTTTTCCTTCTTCTCTAGTCAGATTTTGGCCAAACATGACATATATTCCCAACCCACAGAGTCAAATTGTTCTTTCCTTTCTGACATGTTCAAGTAGTTTGCGGATTTCAGATCGTCTGGGTGGGGCATTTGAAAGCTGGCAAAGCCTCCAAAATTCCTGCCTTCCCCAGATGAGATCCAGCTGTTTCACAGGTGCACCGGGGCTAATAGCTGAAGAGGTTTGGCCAGCTAAAAATGGTTGCCCACATAAGTCAGTGGACAAGAAGATTGTGTGTGTGTGTCACACACACACACACAATTAAAGTATATCCTTCCATTCCTTTTTTGATTAGTCAAAGCAATTTGCTCCCTGTTAAAACCAGTCAATTATAGCACAGATTCTCTGGCACTCAGTGGTGGGATTCAAATTATTTTACTACTGATTCTGTGGGCGTGGCTTGGTGGGCATGGCAGGGGAAGGATACTGTAAAATCTCCATTCCCACCCCACTCCAGGGGGAAAGTTACTGCAAAATCCCCATTTCCTCCCCACTCCACTAACCTGCTTTCCAGCTCCATTCTCCTGTGCAGGGCAACCAAAGAAGACCCAGCCAAACAGCTGGGACTCAATGGGAGGCACAGAATAGATGGGGTTGGCGGGGCCAGTCAGAGGTGGTATTTGCAGGTTCTCCAAAGTACTCAAAATTTCCACTACCAGATATTTTTATTGGGAATTTTGCCTGAAGGTTATAGTAGAGAGATAACATATTTGATTGTTAATGTATTAACAGCAGCTAGAATTGTATTTGCACAAAATTGGAAAAATGAGAAAATTCTGACAGAGGAGGAAACAATTAAGAAAATAATGGAATGTACAGGAATGAGTTGACTAACAATGGCAATTAGAGAACAGGAGGAAAAAGAGTATTATAAGATTTGGGATTTCTTTTATAAATGGTTAGAAGAGTAAGAAACTGAAATATGTGGTAACAGTAATAATATACTACAATTGATTAACCTTGAATGAGCAAGAGAATGAATATAACTTAGTAAGGATGAGATATGTTCTTAAAAGATAACAATTATGTTAATGATAATATAATAATTGAACAATATGATATAAAATGTTGATTAGAATGGTTTATAAATATAATTAAGAAATGTATAATAATATTATTTGTGCACAAGATATATGTACCCAACTGACACACTGTAAAATTGAAATATGGTTTTATTTGTTGTTTTTGTTGTTAAAATAAAAAAAATTCAAAAAAATTTCCGCTACCGATTCTTCAGAACTGGTCAGATCTGCTGAATGCCACCT
Source organism: Naja naja (assembly GCA_009733165.1). Lineage (NCBI taxonomy): Eukaryota > Metazoa > Chordata > Lepidosauria > Squamata > Elapidae > Naja > Naja naja. The sequence continues at coordinate 12,585,381 of CM019159.1, read as the reverse complement.
CTGCTCGGATCCTTCCACATCAGAAAGTAACCTCATCTTTTCTTGAAGCCAGTTATTTTCAGATTATTCAGATTGGGTCTGACAGTGAATTAAGGGGGGGTTCCATGTAAACTCCATCCAAGTCAAACCAGTTTCAGTTTATTTGGTGAGTCAGCCCTGCAAAAATGCATTGCCGCTTGCTTAAACTTTCTTCCAGTGACTGTTTTGTATGCTGTGATAATAATAAAAAAACAACTGGAGATATGTGAACAAGAGTTTTATTATTAAGCTTTTGCAAAAGGGAATTCTGCTCATGGCAGAAGACCTGGTTCCCAGGAAGGCTGGGGTTTATATACAGGTTCAAATATACAGTCTCTGCCCCTTTCCTGGGTTCACAATCTATCCAAGCTACGTATCTCCCTATGCAACACCCATATTATTGTAGCGTAACACCTGTTTCCTTGTCCTTGGAAACTACCCTTGTTCTCATGGCTTCTTCTTCCTGTTATGGTCCTGTTGTGACCATCTGTAATACAATAGATCACTAACCAGTTCCTTTCAGGTCAGGATAACCTAGTATCTCCTACACATTTCCTTATGCCAAAAAGTATAGGCCCATGTTCTACTCAAAAGCCTGACATTTACTTTATAACATAACAAGTTACAAAACAGTACATGTTTATTAGATATAGTTATATAACTGTCCAATAATCATTGCATAGTTCAAATATCAAATAAGTATGGCTTTCCTTCTGTTCTTCATTTCCACAGGTGTAACTCATAATATGTAATTTGTATATATAACATTTGCCATAATGGAAGAGGTGAAATGTTTAGGAAGTTTCAAAAACCTTTCAAAATTAGTTAAATTAGTTGTATTAGGAATCTGGGTTTATGTCAGATTGCTTCTTTTCTGTTTGCAATAGCCGTTGATCTCATCTATGACACACAGATAGTCCTTGACTTATAACCATTCATTTAGCAAGCATTCGAAGTTACAATGGGCCTGAAAAAAAGTTTCTTATGATCGGTCCTCACACTTATGACCCTTGCAGCAATTTCAGTCACATGCTCAAAATTCAACCAGCTTTTATTTACAACAGTTGCAGCATCCTGGAGTCATGTCATCACCATTTGCCAAGCTCCCAGCCAGCTTCTGACAAACAAAGTTAATGGGAGGAGCCGGATTCACTTAATGAACAGTTGATTCATTTAACAACTGCAGTGATTTGCTTAATAAACATGGCAAAAAAGGTCATAAAATCAGGTGCAACTCACTTGAAAACCACTTTGATTCTGGACCCAGTTGTAGTCATAAATCGAGGACTACTCGCATGTCACAATATTTCCATGAGTATTTGGACACAGATGTTGTAGGACATGACCAGGTTGAATTGGAGGGAGGGGTCAAACACATCATCAGTTTAGAATCCCTTTGTGCTCACAAGAGTTCTAAGTCCAGCTGACCTTGAATTCCACTGATTCTTATCTACCTCCAATTTGCTTTAGCCGTTAGTAGTTCAGATTCTTGTAAAAAACATAAGCTTGCAATAAACCTTTATATTCATTTGAACTGCCCGGATTTCCAGTTTCCCATGCTTGACAGATGCCCCAAGACATACAGTAATGGTAATTTCTAATCTCACAATTTATTTGAAGAGCCATCTTTTGAAAGCAACATACAAAGGGCACAATATGAGAACAGTAATTTCCTCAATCTGCAGAAATGAAGAAAAGATAACAAGTGCCCTAAAATGCAAATTAGCAGGGGTTGCTCTGCTGCATTGATACTTGTCTACAAAGATTAGGGCTGGATGATCTTTATGTCATGAGAAATACATGCTAAGGGTGGAGTTGCCTTAGTGCAGGCTATGTCTGGAATTCATGCCATGAAGGAAGCATGATGTCATTCTTAAGTCAAATTAAGGCAGAATTCATAGATGGAAAAAATCTGAATTCAAAGCAGAAGATCGTGAGTTCAAGTCCTGCCTTAACCATGAAAGCCAGGTATCCCCTCTTAGCCCAACACACCTCAAAGGATTGTTGTTATGGGGAAAATAGAAGGAATAAGTTGTAACTAGATAGGTTTGCCGCCTTGAGTAATTTGTAAAAACAAAGGTGGGATACAAATAAATATTGATTTGATGATTTAATCTTAAAGAGGGAGGTTACATTATAAATTTGTTCGTTACTGCTGTAAAAGATCAGAATCCATTTCTTTATGGGTTTTCCCCCCTCTTTTTTTTTCTTTTTTTCACTATTTTTATTTACTCTTTCTTTTTCTCTGGGTGAAATGGTGCATTGTAGGACAAAACTTTTTCAACCAAGGTACCTCAAATGTGCTAACTTACAGAATGCATCCAAAATTGAAAGAGCTTTGGTGGCTCAGGCTGTTAAATGCCTGCTCTTAAGATCCAGCTGTCTACAATTACTGTAGGCTCGAATCCCACCAGGCTCAAGGTTGACTCAGCCTTCCATCCTCTCGGGGTAGGTAAATTGAGGACCCAAGGTTGTTGGGGGCAATAAGCTGACCTTGTAAAAATGCCGCTTAGTAATAAGCAGGCATATACAATGGAATGAAGGCTATTGCTGAGCGCATTGGGTTGTGCTCCAAAAATTGTAAGCCGCCCTGAGTCTTCAGAGAAGGGTGGCATATAAATGTAATTTAAAAAAAAAAAATCCCGAACCCATCACTCCTGTGGAATTGAAATTTGGCAAATTTTATATAACATTTTATGACATAAAAATTATCATAAAGCATTTTATGACTGTGACCGACCCCTTATATTTTACTGCGCTGTAAGTTCAACTTGGACCACTTCCAAGGCAGGTATATCTCTGACTATTACCTCAAGTTTCTAAGGTCTTTTCCAGTTCTCGATTGGTTCTCTCCTTGATTAGTGTCCATCCATTGCTTCTTGTCCTGCCTTCAGGTGCTTTGGATCAGGGGTCTCCAACCTTGGCAACTTTAAGACTTGTGGACTTCAACTCCCACAATTCTGGGAGTTAAAGTCCACAAGTCTTAAAGTTGCCAAGGTTGGAGACCCCTGATCCAAAGCACCTGAAGGCAGGACAAGAAGCAATGGATGGACACTAATCAAGGAGAGAACCAACCCAGAACTTAGAGAAATTTCCTGACAGTGAGGGCAATTAATCAGTGGAACAGTTTGCCTCCAGAAGTTGTAGGCGCTCCAACACTGGAAGGTTTTAAGGTGAGACTGGACAACCATGTGCCTGAAATGGTATAGCGTTTCCTGCCTAAGCAAGGGGTTAGACTAGAATATCTCCTAGGTCGCTTCCAAGATTCAAGGTGCTGGTGCTAACCGATAAAGCCTTTCATGGCTTGGGTCCGGAGTATTTGCAGGAGCGTCTCCTACCACCATCGAGTTCCAATCGCCCAGTGCACTCCCGCCGGCAGGGCCTCCTTGGGGTGCCGTCAGCCAGACAATGTCGGTTGGCAGTCCCCCGGGGGAGTGCCCACCCTGTGGAACCAGCTGCCCCTGGAGTTGTGGTTGGCTCCTGACCTGCGTTCCTTCCGCCGCGATCTAAAGACCTGGCTGTTTTTACAGGCCGGCCTGGATTGAGGGAGATTGGGGCTTTTAATTGGGCATTTTAGCATCAAATTTTATTAGTTATTTGGTTTGGATTAATATTTTTAACTATTGTATGTATGTTATATTCTTGTGTGAGCCGCCCTGAGTCCCCCCGGAGATGGGGCGGCATATAAATCCAAATAAATCAAATAAATCAAATCAACTCTTGTTATTCTGCCTTTTGTTCTCCTGGATCATTCGTGGGTTTGATGTCTCATACATCTTGCTCTCTTCCTACAATCCTCCTATCAGCCTACAATAGGATAGAATAGAATAGAATAGAATAGAATAGAATAGAACAGAACAGAACAACAGAACAACAGAACAGAACAGAACAGAACAGAACAGAATAGAATAGAATAGAATAGAATAACAGAGTTGGAAGGGACCTTGGAGGTCTTCTAGTCCAACCCCCTGCCCAGGCAGGAAACCCTACACCACTTCAGATAAATGGTTATCCAACATCTTCTTGAAAACTTCCAGTGTTGGAGCATTCACAACTTCTGGAGCAAGTTGTTCCACTGATTAATTGTTCTAACTGTCAGGAAATTTCTCCTCAGTTCTAGGTTGTTTCTCTCCTTGATGAGTTTCCACCCATTGCTTCTTGTCCTGCCCTCAGGTGCTTTGGAGAATAGATTGACTCCCTCTTTTTGGGAAGGTCTTGATTCTACATAAAGATTCTTCATGGCGGAGGCACTCAGGGACCCTTTTCCATCCCGTTTCCCTGCACCCTTTCGTTAAAAACAGCATCTGAAGCTTGCAAGTTGGGTGGGGAGTGAAAGATCCCAACATGTTCCCATTTCCTCACATTTGGGCTATGTTTGATTCAACTCGGCTTAAGAACTGGAGTCCATGTTTCCTCCCCCCCTCCCCCTCTGCTTAATATCTCTTCTTCCTTGCCACCCCAAAGGCTTCTCTTTGCTTTCATGAAGAGCCAACTGAAAGCCGTATCAGCAGAATCTCAGCTGCCACTGCGGCATCCACCACAGAATGAATTGATTTAAAAGCAAGGTTCAGTTTTAAAGATGGGGTTTACAGTGTGTCCATATGACTAATGAGGGTTTGGAAGACATCTAGGCACACATCAGGCTAACCTCAGTGCAACCCAACCGTAGCAACTGGTCCCTCGTGTGATCGCTTGCCATACCCAAGGCCTAGGCCTCCATCTCTGTGTGCATAGAAGGGAAGGAGGCTGACCTTGCTTTGAAATGCTGACGTCTATTTACACACACACAAAAATGTTGAATGCATTAACAAGCGGGAGAGTGAAATCCCGAGGAAGCAAACATGGACAATCCAAAGCAATGTGAACCATAAGAAGATGGGCAGAACTTAGGCCAGGGGTCTTCAAACTTGACAGCTTTAAGACTTGCAGACTTCAACTCCCAGAATCCCTCCTCCAGTCATGTTAACTCAGGAATTCTGGGAGTTGAAGTCCACAAGTCTTAAACTTGCCAAGTTTGAAGACCCTTGGCAGAATAGGCCAAATGGCCCGTCTCATTCAACAATCATGCTTGCAAAGAGGGCACCAAGTCAACACCACTTCCTGTTTGATGTTTATTTCCCAGAAACTCTGACCTAAAGGCTTGTTCTGTTTGAATGTGAAGGCTCAGTTAACGTAGGTAATGGTGGCTGACCAAACCTTTGTGCACTGCAAACAGGTGTCTAATTGTGGTTTCCCCAACTTGTCCCCCTCCCATTAAGTTGGGACTCCAACTCCCAGAATTCTCTACGAGGCCAGTAGATTTACCAGTGGTTCATGCTAGCTGAGAATTTCGGCGTTTGCATTTCCCAGATGGGGAAAAGTGGATTCAAATTTTTAAAATGGATTTATAGTATTGGATTCCTAGCCCTCCTGAGAAGCAACCCAGGAGGGCTTCCAGAATTTTACATCAAAACATACTGTGAAAAATTAAAAGTGCGGATAAAATAAGCCAGCCAATAAATACCAAGTGACCTAAAAAGTCACTTGATTTAAAAGTCAAGCAGAAGAGAGAATATCTGTTACATATTTCCTAAATATCAGGAGCAGAGGTGGTATTCAGCAGGTTCTGACCAGTTCTGGAGAACCGGTAGCGGAAATTTTGAGTAGTTCAGAGAACCGGCAAATCCCATCTCTGACTGGAGATTTTACAGTATCCTTCCCCTGCCACGTCCACCAAGCCATGCCCACAGAACCAGTAGTAAAAAAGTTTGAATCCCACTACTGATCAGGAGATATCAGCTACAAGGGGCTGTGCCTGAGGAAGTGTCTTCCAAAGCCTGAGAGCTATGCAGGCGAAGGTCTGTTTTGATTTGCCAAACAGGTGAACCTCATTTGCAATAAATGAGACAGGACCTAAGTAAGGCTCTACGCCGGTGTGTTTCTCAACCTTGGCAACTTTCAGATGTGTGGATTTCAACTCCCAGGATTCCCAAACCAGTCCTGCTGCCTGGAGAATGCCAAGTCCACATATGTTATGCCATACACTAAATCAATAACCTGTTAGGGGAAAACAGAACATGCTTTCCTCCAATATATTATTGATCTAGTACACCAGGGTCAAACTCGTGGGGTCACGTTGCTGTCACGTGACGTTTTCCTCCTTCATGGAGCTGGGATGGACGCAGTGGTAGGATTCAATTTTTTTTTACTACTGGTTTGGTGGGCATGGCTTGGTGGGTGTGGCTTGGTGGGTGTGGCAGGTGACGGTTACTGCAAAATCCCCATTCCCTCCCCACCTTACTAACCTGCTTTCCAGCTCTGTTCTCCTGTACAGGGCAACCAAAGGAGACCCAGCCGATCAGCTGGGACTCGGGAGGCAGAGAATAGATGGGGTGGGGCCACTCAGAGGTGGCATTTGTCGGTTCTCCAAACTACTCAAAATTTCCGCTACTGGTTCTGTAGAACTGGTCAGCTTGTCACTGTCATGCACAGATGTTTCTAATGTGGAAAGAACCATCTTGAGATGTGTGCTTTGGTTGTTTGCTGCTCTGTTTAGTCCTGCTGTTTTTGTCAACCTTTGGTAGATGTCTAGAAGTTCTGCAAAGCATGTAAGACAGATGCCAAAATCCTGAATTCCTCACAGTGAACTTGATTTATGCAGGGCCTAATATTCCACAGCAGCACAATCTCTTCCTTTCAGGAAATCAAAGCCAAAGACCAAGTTTCCACTGGGGACACTTGTGGTTAAGAAGCAAAGATCTTGTTGGCAAAGCAGTGTTTCTCAACCTCAGCCAAATGCTTATGGAGACTCTCAGTCATCCAGGTCATGGCTGCCCCTAAGGTGATGGCTTAACTGAGGTAGGATTCCAGTGTAGGATAAGCAAATTGTTCAGTGGAACCACTCTGGTGCATCAAAGGTTACTCTGCATTGCACAAATGTGAACACAGCTACCTTGATGTATTTGCTGTTCAAATGTTCTTTTCTCTCTGTTCCTGTGAAATAGGAACTAATGCGACAGGCTCTTCACACATACAATTTTCTTCCTTCAGCTGAAAATACCTCCTTTTACATACGGCTACAATATGGTCAGCATCTTAGCTATTGCATCAACTCAAATTCATATTTTCTTATTCTGTGCAGGTTTTAACCATATTAAATATCTTGTGGTGTTTATTTGTGCTTTAGGTGAGCCAAATAATTCATTTAATGTATGTATGTATATGTACTGTGTATGGCTGACACCTTGGCTTCTTTTTTTTTTAACCCTCTCCAGGGATGGGATTCTGCCGGTTCGGACCAGTTCAGGTGAACTGGTAGCTTCGGTGATCATTTGGCCACGCCCACCCACCCCTGCCCTGGTCTGTCCTTTATTTCCATGTTTTGCAGCTCAGCTGATTCACCCAGCACAGTGGATGGCCGCGCCTCAGCTCTTTTACTCACTGGGGCTGCAGGAAAAGGTAAGTTGTAGAGCTGAAAATGGGCGGTTTTCAAACACCGCGCGTGCGTGCAAAGTGCACACTCACCGAACCAATTGTTAGACCAGTTGAATCCCACCACTGGCCCCATCCCACATTATATTATTCTCTTTTGTAAGGGGTAAGCAACCTTGTGTGAAGTTGAAAAAGAAAGAGAAATCAGGAATATATTTCAGTAGAATATGCTTTGCAATTTTATAAGGAGAAAACTTTGACCTGTTCAGACACCCTTTAAAGCAGTGGTCACCAACCGGTGGGTCAGGGACTACTGGTGGTCCACAAGAAAGTTTTGGTGGCCTGCAGAGAAATGTCCCCCCCAAAGCAATTAATTCAGGCTGCACGGGAACACAAGGCTGCGCTGACCACATGGCCTGCCCACCCACTGGCCCCCACCCTTCAGCCAAGCACAAACCTTACCTTGAGTAGAGCCACATGAATTGGAACTGATAGGTAAGACCAATGGCGGGGGGAGGGAAATCTGCCCCAGGGTGGCTTGCTGACGGTGGTGGGAAAGTCAGTCCCATATTCCAGAGCTGCAGTAGTTACCCTTTGGTCATCCTGGAGCAGCTGCTCCTCCACCTAGGTGCACCAGCCTGCCATGGACTGGAGCAGCTGCTCCAGGATGACCAAAGGGCCAGTCCTGTGACTACTGCAGTTCTGGAATATGGGACTGACTTTCCCACCAATGTCAGCAAGCCACCGTCAGTCAAAATTCATATTAGTGGTCTGCGGAATTTGAAATTATGAATTTGGTGGTCCCTGAGGTCCAAAAGGTTGGCGACCCCTGCTTTAAAGAGTTTCCAAGCAAATAAAAACACAGTGGAATAAAAAATGTTCTTGAATATTCATTGGCTACTTCACTCTCTGATAAAAACAAGACTTTGCTTTCCAAAATCCAGAGCTTTAATACTGCAACTTTTACTTACAACAGCCGTGGGTGACTGGTGGAAGCATGCCCAGAAGGAAAGACGCAAGAGGAAGATTTTTACAGATCACAGCTTGTGGTTGCTAGTGTTCCCCTGCCACAAAACCCAACATCTCTTTGCAAGAACTCATCATGGTGTATTATCTTTGGACAGCTGCCTCATTGTAGTAAGGGTGAAGCAACTCCCTTCGTTCAAAATATACCAGATCCTGAGTAGAACCAGGTGAAAGCTATCTTTGGTTTCCTCGCTTTCTTGGCAAATAGGCACCTAAGGATCAAGGGACCAGATCTGACTTTTGTGTTGTTGGCATTGGAAAGCGAGACATCAAAACGTCAGGGACTTTGTGATCTCTTCTGAAAATCCATTTTGAACCTTGACCTCTCCATCTTGCAAAGTGGAGGAACTGGAAAAAGCTGGTAGTGTTTGCTGCCCTTTAGTGTTTTATCTCCACACCAATTCTATTTAAGAAATAATCAATGGGAGGGGGGGAGGCAGGAGAGAGTCACCTGTCTAGAGGCAGATCATCAGCAGAAGATTCAATATGAAATATTCCTTTATGCAATACGTTAATGGCTCCTGAAATCTGCTGTCTTCACAGAAGGGCTGGCCACACTATTGGGCACAGGGATGTGTTCTGATCCAGCTCCCCAAACACAACAAACCCTCTGAAGTTAACTCAAAGATTCCTTTATTAGAAGCGCCGGCGGCCCTGGCAAAAAGTTTCTCTCTCAATGCAGGCTAACAAGTCTGTCCGGCTGGGAAATGAATAGTTGTCTGCTACACCTATTCATCTCCACCCCTTGCCTTTTATCCCCAGAGCTAGGGAGGGGCTTTGCTAGCAATGGTGGCTCTTCCATCCCAAGGACCTGCCCATAGATTTCCACTGCTCTCCTCTCCTCTGCCTTCTGCGCATTCGTGTGTCAGGCACTGGGTCCAGCTGTTCCTCCTCTTCTTCATCAGCCACCTCCAGACCTGGGGGCTGTTGACTCTCCATCTGAGGGCTGATGGACGGCCCAGGCTCCGCCTCTGTCTCTCTCTGTGCCATTCCTTCTTCCCGCTTGGAACTCTCAGGTTGCCTTGATGCTGTTCCTAACTCCCACACCTCCTCCTCCTCCTCTGATTTGGCTGCTGGGGGGCCTGGCAGCCGACAGCAGCAGGATGACTGCTTTGGGTGGCATATGCTGGAGGATAAAACAAGGCATAAACTCAGCTTCTTCCATTACTCCCAATCAATGCTAAAGAATGTAGAATAGGATGGGGTATCTTTTTCAGGGAGTGTTGCTACAGAGACCCAAAATCTTAGGATACATATGTATTAAAACCATCCATTCAAATACATTTATTCCTCTGTTTTCCAAGACTTCTACACTTTCCAGACGGAAACGGGCACTTCATAACTCAGATGAGAAGAAATCAGTTGACTTAATATAAACAATCAAAGTTGACAAAAAAAAAATTATCTCGGATTTGCTTTTCCTTCTCCTGCTGTGACCATCTTGGCTGAAATAGCCTGAGCCCTGAAAGTTGGTTTCTCTGCTGTGAGTACGTCTGGTAGTAAATGGCCATTTTAAAATTTAAATCCCAGCTGCTTTGTATGGGATCTGTGGGTTTTTTTATTGTGGTTTTAGTATACATCCTGATTTTATATATCATTGGCCACTGCCGTTTTATTTTTTCTGCCCATTTTATTATGTAACTTGACTGATTATTTGGCTTCTAATATATTTGTAATGGCCAACATAGTTATTATTTTAAACTAGAAAAAGCAGGGTACATTTTATAAATAAATATAATAGCATACGGACCAATATGTCCCAGAAGTGCTTTTTCAAGAGACAACTGCACTTTCTTGTTTTTCTTTGAAGATCTTTCACTTCTCATCCAAGAAGCTTCTTCAGCTCTGACTGGATGGTGGGGAATAGAAGGATTTATACTCCTTGCAGACAGCTGGCCATTTGCATCCTTTTAGAGAGTGGCTGAGGTCACTTGGAGGTTTATCTGTGTGTTCAGGGTCACCTGAGTAGTGCAAATGGGTGTGGAGCCTTCTTGAGATAACCATAACTGGGTGACTGAGAATCTCCATAGACATGGAGACCAGTGGTGGGATTCAAATTTTTTTACTACTGGTTCTGTGGCCGTGGCTTGGTGGGTGTGGCAGGGGAAGGATACTGTAAAAACTCCAGTCAGGGGTGGTATTTGCCAGTTCTCCAAACTACTCAAAATTTCTACAACCGGTTCTCCAGAATTTCAGAACCTGCTGAAGACCACCTCTGATGGAGACCAATATTTAGAGGTTGGAGAATATTGGTCTCCAACTTCTAAATATTGGAGAATGCAGCTAAGGAATTGTTGAGGTTTTGATGTTTTCTGATTTGGGGTGTTTTCTTCCAGATGTTTTGTTCCCAGATTAGGGAACTGCCTCAGTTTAGAGGAGAATGGGGTATGCTGCTTATTTATATTATTTATTTATATCTTGTTTTGTTATTTTTACAAATAACTTAAGTCCAATAAAATAAATGATGAACATACCCAACCAGGGGTGGGATTCAAATGTTTTAACAACCGGTTCTGTGGGTGTAGCTTAGGTGGAAGGTGTGGCTTGGTGGTCATGTGACCGGGTGCATGTGGTTTAGTGCTCATGTTATTGGCTGGGCGTGGCCAACTCAATATCACTCACATTGAGGCACGCATCTCCTCACACAAGCAAAGTACCAGCAAAGGAGGGGAAAAACTCCAGAGAAGTTCCTGAGACAGGAAGTCTAGTCCTGCTAAGAACGTAATAAGAGTTAACGGAGAGGCAGAGTCTGTAAGCAACACCCGGATGTTTCCTTCCTGCCTTCCTTACAGGATTAGCCCAGTAATTTCTTCTAACAACCGGTTCTCCGAACTTCTTAGAATGTTAACCACCAGTTCTAGCGAATACATGCGAACTGGTAGAATCCCACCCCTGTACCCAACACATCTTCCTCCTCTTATTTTGCCCACAAGATCCACACTGGGAGGTAGGTTGGAGTTAGAGAGAGGAACTGGCCCAAGGTCACTGGCTTTCATGGCTAAGGTGGGATTTGAATTCAGTCTCCTGCTTTCTAGCCTAGTGTCTTAACCACTAGGTCAAACTGTCTGTCCTTGGCAGGGGATATGAATTATGTGTGATAACCTCCCTTTATATTTGATAGTCTTGGTTGGGGTGCAGTTTCTTACTTGATTGCTGTTCATCTAGCTAGTGCTGGTTCCTGTTGATCTGGGTCTTGGGTGATGAGAAAGGGTGAGCTTCCATCAGTTGGCCTCTTTCCTTGATATCTGCTTGCCGCTTTACTTCAGTGCACTGATGATGTTACCTAGGTTGGTAATAAAATGTCTGCAGGAAGAGAAGGAAGCTCAGAGAACTCAATAGATAACTTGTTTTAAAGGTTTAGAGTAATATATGAGAGGCACTTTAAGGGGCATTTGTTGTATGTGGGGAGATCAAACATTGGTGATATGCAAAAACAGATGGCCCTTGTCTTCATGCCTTGGTTATTTCTTCTAACACACATTGTGTGGGAAGCCCGATGACTAGGCCAGGTGGCCTGATCCTGCAGGATAACTTTTATCTTTTATTTTCCATAGTTTAGGAAAATCTGCCAGAATATACACCTACTAATTTGTATAGCATACATCCCATCATCAATGCTTCCAATCCCAGTTTTTCCATGCTTGAATTTATGGAGCCCAAATTATGTTTCCATCTTTCCTGAGATACTCCTAAGCATAAGCAATGTTTTGAGAGTAAAGCTTCCAGAATTGCCTGGAATGTTGGCTAGCTGTTGGGAGAAAAAAAACATTTATTTATTTATGTATTTGCTTGCTTACCTACAATGGTATGATGTCCATTTCCAAGTAGCTCTGAGAGCTTACATAAAGCAACTTACAACTTACATCATACTCAGCTTCCCAGTGGCAATAGGTTAATGGCAACATCTGCCAGAGTAGATTGACACTGTTGTGTCCATATATTTTCCTGAGGATCTATATCTTCAAGGACAGAGGTGGGCTGCTGGGAGTTCGCAGGGGCTCAGGAGAGCCCCTAGCTAAGACTCTGTGGGGCTCAGAGAGCCCCCAATAACCTCAGAAAGACAAGCAGCAAGGGAAAGCTCTTAATAGGCTTAATTGAACTTCTGGGCATTTAGCCAAGAGCATTTCACACCTCGTAAAATGGTTGCAAGCTAGATAAACAATCCACTCAACACTTGCAGGGGGGAGCCATTGTGAAAATCAGATAACATAGCCACTAGCCTCCGAAGGGATTAATTCCCAAATAATAAGAATCACGTAGCTCACCAGAAACGCCACTAAGACTCCAAGATCCCTCTAACAGTCACTGCTATTAAGCCTGGTTTCACCCAGCCTTTTCTTTAAGTATTAAATGCACGAAATAATAAACAACTTTTGGTATATACCTTTGTTTAAGTAATTAGGGCAAAGAAGTGAGTTGGCCACACACCCACCCAGTCACATGACCACCCAGCCACGCCCACCCAGCCAGTCATTAGGGCAGAGAGCCCCTTTCTAAAAAATTTGAAACCCACCCCTGTTCAAGGATATTCAGAAGCCCAACCATATATGGTATATGTTAGTGGCGAATATTTGTAGCTCAGGTGTAGGATGAGGATGGAGGTTTGTTCTCTGAGCTTGTGACTTGGTTTCCAAATGTTTCCTTAGCAGGCTAAGTAACATCTTCAATGGAATTTAGTGGATGTCAGTGTTGGTTGTTGTTCTGCTCGTAAGGGCTTTGTGTGGTCCAGGAAGATGGTACGAAACAGCCACAAAAAGGGTTTGCCATCATGATTGCCATCATGTTTGCCATAGGTTTGCCATCATGGCTGTGAAACCTTGTGGATATATCCTAAAAGATCAAAATAAATGGCGTCAACCTTGAGCCGGTCAGAATCGAACTGCCGAACTGCTGGCAGCCGGCAGTCAGCAAAAGTAGCCTGCAGTACTGCATTCTAAGGACTGCACCACCATGGCTAATATCCTAGACTGGTAAAGTGGTAACGTTATTGATTATATACCGCCTTTATTATTTTTATAAATAATTCAAGATAGTGAACATACCTATTATTCATTCCTCCTATTTTCCCAACAGCAACCTTGTGAGGTGGTTTGGGCTGAGAGAGAGGGGATGGCCCAAGGTCACCCATAAGCTGTCATGCCTAAGGTGAAACTAGAATTCACAGTCTTCTAGCTTCTAGCCTGGTGCCTTAACCATTAGACCAAAGTGACCATGTCTTTCTTGCTGTTATTTTGGCACAATTGTGGTGGGATGACTCCAGAAAATACTCAAAGTCATTAAGGGGGAAAACGGCCTGTGAAAGATAGATAATTGTTCTCATTGGATATTTTTCTGGCTGTTCCTTCACATCTCGAATTTTAGAACATCTTGTAATGAAAAGCCTTGAGGAATTCAAAAGTTTGCACCTTCATTTTTATGGCAGTATGGTTGGTCCAATAAATAAAAAAAGGATTTACTGTTTGAGGGTTTTTGTGAAATGTCACAAGGTAGTGTATAGTGTTCTCCTCAGGCAATATGTACGGTAAAACAAAATGAAATCTCTCTCTCTCTCTCCAAATAAATTAATATAAATATATATTAAATATTATTTAATAGGGACAAATTTGGTGCGTTCAGTTTTAGGACACCTAGAAATAATCTGAAGCTGTGCTAGACCTTCTTTAAATAAAACTGAAAATATAATTTGAATCAATGGGATTCCTTTAATTTATAAAATAAAAAGATGAAATTTCAGAAAATAAAAACCCAGTTTAAGGTAGCATAAATTTATCTAATATAAATTTTAAGCATGCAATGTACATAGTTCAGAATTTAGTTGCTCTATGAAAGGGTCCTAAATTGGAGGGTTTTCCTCTCGTCTATCTTTACACTCTGACTATTGTATCTCCTCTGATTATTTAGTCAGGTTTATGTTCAGCTGATCTGAAGAAGGGCAATTAACTGCAAATATTCAGAGATTCTCAACTGTGCTTGATGTTTCTTCTATTTCTCAGCCAGCTCAAGAGGACTGCATGGGAATCGAATTCAAATTAAATTAATGTATTTAAAAACGGAATTTGGAGAGTGGTTGGGAAATTGAATTGCCTTTACACAATAGGGGGCGTGCATAAGTGCACTAATGTGCCTACCGTCCCTGTCCTATTGTTTCTTTTATTTTTCTTACATGTATTCATTTCATGTATTCACAACTATGTTTATCCTTACACTTATTATCTTGTAAGCTATTGACAAACAAACAAACAAACAAACAATCCAAACGGCCTTTTGAGACCCAGCATTGTAAGTATAACTAAGGCCAAGTAGTTTCTTTTTTTCTCCTTGCTGCAAAGCTCTTGAAAACTGAATTGCAAAAAGAATGGAAATACTTAAAAGACATCTCACAGGCTCTTTCCTAGGCACCCACAGTCCTGTGGCGTTTCCCTTCTCTGATCATCTGATGACATCATCGGCTGTTATTCCCCTCAGCCTCTCCCCCTCCCCTCCATCTCCTTACGCCCTGTTTTCCCCTGTCTGTCTTAGATGCAATATCTTCCTGTTGGCTTTGGATCTGATTTGTATTTTTATTGGCCAGAACTGGCAACCTTGAAAATCAGAGGCTATTTCAGGCAAGAGTGCTCCATTTTTTTCCCAATGTTTTTTCAGAGCCTCTAGCCACACCCCTGACCTTTTCTTCCAGCCATTTAATAAACCAGCAGAAAGAATGTTTTATTTTATAAATAGGGTTCCATCAGAAATGAGTTTTGCACAATTGAGTCGCAATGACAGCGAGGTGCTTGTTAAACACCCACATTTGGCCATGATGTGTGTGACAGAGTCCCTGCCCACCATTAACAATGATTATGTCTTGCTGTTGCATCTTCTTCCTCCCTCTGGCACAAAATATTGCTCCCCTCAACCCAACTGAACATCAGGTGGCTCAGGCTGTAAATGCCTGCTCTTAAGATCCAGCTGTCTACAATTACTGTAGGCTCGAATCCCACCAGGCTCAAGGTTGACTCAGCCTTCCATCCTCTCGGGGTAGGTAAATTGAGGACCCAAGATTGTTGGGGGCAATTAGCTGACCTTGTAAAAATGCCGCTTAGTAATAAGCAGGCATATACAATGGAATGAAGGCTATTGCTGAGCACACTGGGTTGTATCCCAAAAATTGTAAGCCGCCCTGAGTCTTCGGAGAAGGGCGGCATATAAATGTAATTAAAAAAAAAAAAAAGATATTGGAAAATGCTTCCTTCTTTCTGGAGAAGACTCTCCTAGTAACTTCAGTATCAATTCTTCTTTTCCCTATTTTTCCAAAGCTCCCTTCTTCCCAAGCAGGCCTGAGGAGAGTGGGGTTCAGCTGGTACATTGTTCCAGGGCCCATGGAGCTCAAAGGGGGCCCATGAAGGGGGAAATTTTTTTTAAAAATTACAAAACCAAATTTTTAAAAAGAAAAACAGTGGGATGGTGTGTCAAACTGCACGCGCCCAGGCGGGGATGGAGGTAGGGAACGGTGGGGTGGCTCACAGCAAAACATTCCAAAGCTGGATCAAATCAACTCACTGGAGGGCAAACTGAAAGGAAGGAAGGCATGTGCTTCCCATGCAGCAGCGGCTGCAATGATCGCCCCGCCCACTTCTCACCCTGTCGAAATCCTTCATGCCAAAAGGAAGGAGGCACCGCTGTTAGCTTAGTCGGAGGATCTGTGTGCGCCAGCCGGGTCAAAGGGTAACTGGCAAGAGGTAGTTTTAAAATGCAGGAGGATAAACCAGAGGGGGGGGGGCTGGTGAGGGAAGTGTCACTTCTCTTTTATTCGTATAGACTAGAGCCGTGATGGCGAACCTATGGCATGCGTGCTACAAGTGGTACGCAGAGCCATTTGTGCCTGCACCTGAGCTGCAGGCAAACTTACCTCACTGCGCATGTGTGCGCCTCACAGCTTATTTTTGGCTGGTTTGAGGCCTTTTTCAGACTCCCAGAGGTTTGAGAAAGGCTTCTGCAGGCTTTTCAGGCAGAAAACAAAGCCTGTTTCATCACTTCCTGTTTTTCTGGAAATACCAGAAGTGACAAAACGGGCCTAATTTTCATCCTGAAAAGCCTGCAGAAGTCTTCCTCAAGCCTCTGGGAGGCCAAAAAAGGCCTCAAACTGGCCGAAAATCAGGTGTGAGGCACAGTGCAGATAAGGGGGCGGCGGGGGGTGAGTGGGTGGGGATTGCGTGCGCATGCATAAGGGGGTACGCATTGCCTTCTGGGTGCTGGCACGCAAGCGCGAGCATGCAAGCACGTGCACAATTTTTGGCACAGGAGCCCAAAAAGGTTAGCCACCACTGCTATATAGTGACAACAATACCCCCATTAACACTTCAGTTATTACATTCCAATGCATATTTAGCAGCTTTCCAAAATCAGGCCTGATTATAAGCTCTGAATAAGAACAAGATTGCACCAACATGAAGGCAAGAAAAAAGACTGACATATGGAAAGAAAAGTGATGAAAATATTTTACTTTTTCAACTGCTCTACAATCTTTATATGGAAATGCTGAGGATCCATCTGTTAGGATAGGGAGTCCCTGGTCTATAGTCCATTCTTAGAAAAGCATTCAAAGCCCAGTTTGGTCTTCTATGTAGTCATCTTCCATGTAATCCTCGAAGCTCTTACTATCATATGCTGTCGAGCTTCTTTAACACAAATGGAGTGATGCACAGCACAGCTATGTAAACGTGGAAGCTGTGAATCGAAGAGAGAATGTCCTTGCACATTTTGTGCTTCAGGTCCTCCAGGTCCAGCTTGGGTCCCAGACCTTCAAGGTGGAGCTTGGTCTCAGCTGCCATCAGTGCCCAACGCTCACCCACACTCCTCTCCTGAGCCAAAGAAGCTTCCAAAAAACCAAGGTTGACTCAGCCTTCCATCCTTCCAACATCGATAAAATGAGGACCCAGATTGTTGGGGGCAATATGCTGACTCTGTAAACCGCTTAGAGAGGGCTGTAAACTACTGTGAAGCAGTACATAAATCTAAGTGCTATGGTTATTGCTATCTTGAAAACACAGCCACAGCAAAACAAGTTGGGAACAATTGACCTCTGTGTCTTCAGAACGTTTTCTTTTTAATCACTATAGGGAATGTTGTATGGAAAGCTGGACTATAATGCTACTTGCAATTTTTTTTTAATTACAGCTATTTTGTGATTGCAATTCGCACAGTCTACTTTGGAATCTCTAAATACCAACCCCAGTAAATGAATTGGAGGGTTTCTGTTATTGTTACCAATATTATTAAAATAATAATATTTTACTATTTCCAGATTTCAGGGAACTAAAATATTCTGAGTTCTTCTCTTGTTTTAATGTGAACATTTTAAGGACTATGGTACTCATCGTCAGAAGTTGACTTTACAGCATTTAAAGGAATAGTTTAAAAGGTGACCAAGTTATTTGCACAGCTTTTAAAGGCACCATGATGTGATTACAAATTTGCCAAGAACCCAGCCATCAGTCAGACGTGTTTATGGCCATCAAACATTTGAGTTGGACTTTTGAATTGTGGAGAAGTCAGCCAGAGTGTCTAAAAACCTGGATCCTTTGAGCAGCAGCCAAAACTTGGTTTGAAAAATTACACATGATATATACAAAAATCAGATCCTTGGTACAATAAAAATAGCAAAAACAACAAAAAATAGAATGCTTTCCATTTTACTTTGAAAAGTATAAAAAATATCAACTTTGAAGAACAGGGCATTAAAATTTAATTTAAATGTCAGGATGGATAGAAATTTTTCAGCTGTTGCATTCAGTACATGAATTCAGACTGTCTATACCAGTGTTTCTCAACCTTGGCAGTTTTAAGATGGGTAGACTTCAACTCCCAGAATTCCCCAGCCAAGCATGACTAGGAATTATAGGAATTGAAGTCCATCATCTTAAAGCTGCCAAGGTTGAGAAATGCTGAATATAAGAAGATATATCTGAATGTGGTGATGTATTAGAACTTCCTTTTTTGTAGACAGTTTAAAAAGAGGGCACACAATTTTCAATCATCCCAGCTGAGCCCATAATTTTCATATGTTGCAAATACATCTGAAACCACTTCTGAGAATGTGTGTAGAGAAGGTTGATAACAGGAAGAACATACCCCAAGCATATGAGGGGTTTATCACCAACCTGAAGTGAGCTCGTGGCAACTTATGGATCTCTTGAGGCATCTGAAAGCATTAAAGCAGACACCTCCTTTGGAAGGCTTGCTAGCATACAACTCAACCCATGGGAATTCTTGAACATGGAAATGGCTCCTTGGGTCTTTCAAAAGAGGTGGCTGCTTTAATGGGTCAAGGACAGGTGTCTCACCCTTCTTTCCAATGTTTTGCTCAACCATAGTGTCTAGGATAGCACTGTATTCTGGATTGCTTTTGAAAAAACCAAGTAGGACAAATTAGTATATGTGGGAATCCCTGGGCTGCAGGAAACTCATGAGCTTTTCATTCCATTCTCACACCACTTTAGCCAAGCGCCTATGGGAAACCCATCAATAATGGCAATTTAATTCTCAAGGTTTAGGGCAATTCTTTTGGTGGTGGAGAAAGCCTTTGTGATGGTTTCTGTTCATCAACACGGAGAATTATCTCCAGTCTGACCATCTTGTAGCTCAACTACATGATTTTTAAAACAGTGGTTTTACCCTGCTGTATGCAGTTCTCTGGTCTCTTTCTCTTGCAATTCCTATCCCTTTATTTCCCTCCTCTTGATTTCCCCCACCTCTTTTAACCAGTTCCCCGCCTGTAAGAGGATTTTTCTTCTTATCCCGTGGCTGCTACGTTTGTTCAGGGGTCTTTGGTGAGGGTCTTTGTTTAAAGCCTTTGAAAGTCCAAGTACACAATATCTTCCGGATCACTTCCACCCCACATGCTTGTTGACACTTTCAAAGAACTCAAAAACACTAATGAGCCATAAAAGGACCAAGTTGTGAAACCTGAAGGAGTAACCTGCGGTTGAGACAAATTGGGTGTGCAATCAGCCGGAGGTTTTTCTAGCCTCTCCAAAGTGGTCAAGTGAGTTTGGATAGCTCTTTATTTATTCTACTTTATCTATTTAATAATGTATTTCTGAATTGCCCTGCCACTCAAGGAGTGCTTGAGACATTCTGGCCTCAAACGTGCACACATCCTCAGAGGTCTGTGTTTGTAGACACCTATTAAGAAGAAGATTACTCAGCAATGGCTGGAATTACTGAAAGGAACATTAACTGATTTAATGAGCTTTTAGCGGTTTCACTGTCTGCAACCATGTATTAAAGAAAGGTAGCAGGCACAACAAAGGTCAGAGGGGCCATCTGTCTTTAGATGGATCCCAAAATATTTATTATTAAGTTAATAGAACTTCTGTCAGAAAGGTACTTCCATGTCCAACAGCTTGTATAAGAAGACCCTATATTTCAGACCAATGGCTGTCCAGCCTCTTCTTAAAATCTTCCAGTGATGGAGCACCCACCACTTCTGAAAACAAACTGTTCCACTGATTAATTGTTCAGTTCATGCTGATTATCCTTTATCTATTCACAGATGTAACTTCCTTACCCTTAATACCCTCAAAAGACAGTTTAGGGTTCCAGGAATTGTACTTATATCCTTTTCCACCTTGGAATTCTAACGCTGGATTACATTTTTTCCCCTTCCAGATAATTGGCTACAAGTTAATTATTGTACAATTTGAGAAATCGGAGTGCAAATTTGCTAGGAGCTGATTTGGTATAATTTCTGCTTGCCTAGATATTCTAAAAAGTCACAATTTACCATGGCTGCAAAAATAGTGGGCCCAGTGTCCAGTTAGGAATAACAACCAAATTCTACCTAACACCAGCAGAAATTCATTGGCGTTCGAGAGAAATTGAGCACCTGCATGCTGGAACAGGTTCCCATCTGTGGCCACTTCAACAGAGACCACAAACATCTTTTAATCCACCGATGACATATTCTGTTCATACCTGAAATACTGTTGAACACAGCACTAAGAGCATCCATTACAAAAAAAACATCCAGTAGGTGTAATTCTAGGAAATGATTGTGAATGGACAGAGAACCTGTTGAGTTTCTGATCGATCATGATATTTGCTGGAATTTCAATGCCACTAGGGGAAGAGAAAGATGCAGCCCTAAATAGGGAAGGCACCAGCATTAATCACGGTCTCATGAATTAATCCTGTTTGATAGACTGTTATATTTGGCAGATTATTATATTCATCGCCTTGAGTTATTTGTCAAAAATAATTACGGAAGAATATGAGTAAACCATTCATTCATTCCAATAAAGTTACTATTCTATGCAACTCCATCCCAGTTATTTTTATTTCACCTTTGAGGTCAGTTAAAATGCTGAGTTATTATTTATTAGATTTATATGCCACCCAACCAGTGGTGGATTTCAATTATTTTTTACCATCAATTCTGTGGATGTGGCTTGGTGGGCACGTGTGAGCAGAGGGTTTGATACTGACCTTCTCCTGCAATCTTGCACGCTCCCTATGTCTTCAACAGCTGACATGTGGCAATTGGGTGTGCCACACCAAGCAGCTGAGCTTCAAAACCAGGAAATAAAGGTCAGTATACAGCCGGGTCAGGTGGGAGGGCCCAGCAGCTGATCGTTGGAGGAAACTGGTTCATTCACAGATAATCCTCGGAGCTACCGGTTCAACTGAACCGGGCTGAACCCGTAGAATACCACCACTGCACCCAACTCATTGTCCAGCGGCTCTGGTATTGTAACTGGTATTGTGCAGAGTTTGGCCATTTCTCTAAAATGGGGCTCTCCAAACTTGGCAAGTTTAAGACTTGGGGACTTCAACTCCCAGCAGGCACCTGGGAGTTGAAGTCCATAAGTCTTAAACTTGCCAAGTTTGGAGAGCCCTCTGTAAAATCTGTGGATTTTAATTAGTTAGCAAAGAATATGATGCATCTCTGTCTTGCCTGCAGTGGGAAATTCTATATGTACCCTCAGAGTGGGGGATTTCTGGGGAGGGTTTGTCAAAAAAGCCAAGATGTGGACCGCAATCAAGTGACTAAGGCCCCACCCTTCTTACATACGCCACATCCTCAGTCACCCCTAAGCAAAACATATTTATATGGCATGGATGATTTGCATTCCAGCTTTGAGCCCTTTTATAGCCCAAAAGAAATGGCCTTATAATGCCATCTCTAAACCAGAGGGTTGTATTTATTATTACCGTTATTAATGATTTTTTAAATTCAACTTTGGAATTCCCCTACTCCTTTTGGCTGATGCCAACTTTGCACATAGATCAGGGGTGTCATATTCAATTTCACTGAGGGGCACATCAGGGTTGTGTTTGACCTTGGGGGGAGGGGGTATGGGCATGGCCAGCTTGATGTCACTCATGTCTGGGGCAGAGGTGGGATTTAAAAATCCCAGCAAACAGTTTGCTGCCTGGTTGCTGGGTGATTGTGGCCATGGTGGGTGTGGCCTTCCTGTTTCTGGCTTCCGGTGGACCTCCAGAACCCAAGGGAGGCCGTTTTCACCCTCCAAGGGTCCAGAAGCCTCCCCTGGGCCTCTGGGAGGGCAAAAACAGCCTCTCAGGGCTCTGGAGGCCCTCTGAAGCCTGGAAACAGGCCTGTTTCTGGACTTCCAGAAGGCCCATTTTTCCCCTTCCCAGAGCCTCCGCATGGGTCCTGCACTTACCTCATGGGTGTGTGGGGACTCCTGGGAGGGGCAGGATGGGGTAGGCAGGGCCAGCCGGTCAGTTGAAATACCGATTTGACGAACCAGATGTAACTTTAACATCCGGTTTGGCTGAACTGGTCCGAACCGGTAGAATCCCATCCCTGGTCTGGGTCACCTGTGGTGGCCCAGGCAGCCTCCCAGGCTCCATTTTTGGCTGGGATGCCTCCTGCAGCACTCTGCCAGCAAAAATGGGTACAACCCCCCCCACAACCCTGAGGTCCATTTTCTCTGGCAGAGGCACTGCAGGCCAGTCATTTGCTGTTTCCAGGGCGGCCCCGCGGGCCAGATCTAAGCACCCCATGGGCTGGATCCAGCCCCCAGGACTTGAGTTTGACCCCCCTGGCTTAGATTAACACAAGTGCAGCCTTTACGTCTAGTTCCTTACAATGTCAAATCTGTATTGGGTTAAAAACTGTAACGGACATGTATCGGCAGCGTCCACAAACTGCATTTCTCAGTTTTATTTCTGCTATGGCTAATTCAATTAGGTGGGTTATTCCAGCTCTACCCCTACTCCCAAACCATTGTTTAACCACTTTACGCTGGTTTTCATTTTGAGAAAACCAAAATCATAAACAATGAAGGAAGAGTCGTTGCCTATCTCTGCAAAAATGCAGATACTTACAAAGAATTGTTTCACCAAGAGTCTCAGGACTATTATTGTTTTATTTAAAAGGAACAGTATATTTTCAACACCATTGAAAGGACAGCGATTGAAGCTAGCTTAGTAATGTCACAATATGGCATTTTGAGAACTTGAAGGACAAAGAAAGGCAGTTTTTTCTCTCTTTCTGTGTGTTGGGTTGCCTTGCTTTGAAATGGAGTTATCGCATTTGGTGACAACCAGCAACCTTTGCCTGACTTCAACTAAGCCATGCCATCCAAGACCAAAGGTGGCAATTCTCCCTGAGCCAACGAACCCCAAACCCAGAGCCACTCGGTCTTGCAAGGGTTTAGTTTCAACCCGTTGCTCCCCATCCAGCCTCTAACAGCCTCCAGGCACTGCGAGCGGGAGGACACAGCAACACTTAACTCACCACGGGCCGAGACATACAGCTGAGTATCATCAGCATATTGGTGATACCTCAGTCCATGATGACGGATGATCTCACCCAGCGGCTTCATATAAATGTTGAACAGGAGTGGAGAGAGTACCGAGCCCTGCAGAACTCAGTAAAGCAGTGGGCGAGGGCTGGATCTCTCCCCTCCTATCAACACTGACTGAGAGGGGCCGCAGAGGAAGGAAGTGAACCCAGATGGCACAAGGCCTCCCACTCCCATCCCCGAAGCTGCCCCAGGAGAATCCCATGGTCAATGGTATCAAAAGCTGCTGAGAGGTCAAGTAGAGTAAGGATGGATGCACTATCCCCATTCTGCTCCCACCACAAATAATCCAAAAGTGCAACCAATGCTGTTTCTGTCCCAAATCCAGGCCTGAATCCTGACTGGTAGGGGTCGAGATAATCCGTCTCATCCAGAAACCCCTGGTGCTGCTGTGTGACCACCTTCTTAACAACCTTCCCCAAAAAGGGAAGATTGGAAACAGGTTGGAAATTATCCAACTCCAGTCCAGCGATGGCTACTTAAGAAAAGGGCGGACCACAGCCTCCTTAAAGTGCTGGGGCACCATCCCCTCCTGTAGGGAAGCATTAATCACTGCCAGAGTCCACCTGCCTGTCATCTCCTGAGAAGCTTCCACAAGCCAGGAGGGACATGGGCAGGGGTGGGACTCTACCAGTATGCACCTATTCACTAGAACCGGTTGTTAACATTCTAAACAGTTCGGAGAACCATTTGTTAGAAGAAGTTACTGGGCTAATCCTGTAAGGAAGACAGGAAGAAAACATTCTGGTGTTGCTTACAGAAACTGCCTCTCCGTTAACCCTTATTACGTTCTTGGCAGGACTAGACTTCCTGTCTCAGGAACTTCTCTGGAGGTTTTTTCTTCCTCCTTTGCTGGTACTTTGCTTGTGTCGAGTGACCATTCAAAGTTACAATGGCACTGAAAAAGGTGACATGACCATTTTTCATACTTACGACTGTTGCAGCATCCCCACAGTCATGAAAGGCCAGGTGAGGAGATGCGTGCCTCGATGTGAGTGATATTGAGTTGGCCACGCCCAGCCAATAACATGACCACCAAGCCATGTCCACCCAGTCACATGACCACCAAGCCATGCCCACCAACTAAGCCACACCTACAGAACCGGTTGTTAAAAAATTTGAATCCCACCCCTGGACATGGGTCTAAAACACAGGTGCTTGCATGCATACTCCCTAGGATCTTGTCCACTTCCTCAGGATCCAGTCCACTCCCTTAGTCCCAAAGGGTCCCAAAGGTGGTTTTTCAGGAGGCAACTGGACTTTCTTGGTTTTTTTTGTCTTTGAAGGCATTTTGCTTCTCATCCAAGAAGCTTCTTCAGCTCTGACTGGATGATGGGAAATGGAAGGATTAATGTTCCTTGCAGTACGCTGCCCTGAGTCCTTCAGGAGAGAGGGCGGCTTATAAGTCCAAACAAAACAAAACAAAACAAAACAAAACAAAACAAACAAACAGCTGGTCATTTGCATTTGTTGAGGCCACCTGGGGGTTTATCTGTGTCCTCAGGGTCACCTGAGTGGCACAAATGGTTCCTATAGTCTGTAATTTTTGGAAATCCTTGACCCTGAGGACACAGATAAACCTCCAAGTGGCCTCAATGACTCTCTAAAAGGATGCAAATGACCAGCTGTCTACAAGGAATATAAATCCTTCCATTCCTCACCATCCAGTCAGAGCTGAAGAAGCTTCTTGGATGAGAAGCAAAATGTCTTTGAAGAAAACAAAACAAGAACATCCAGTTGGCTCCTGAAAAAGCACCTTTGGGACAACCCTGACTTGAATGACTGAGAATCTCCACAGACTTCTCGTCTCAAAGTGGTTTCAGCCTCTATCTTCACTTGTCTTGACTATCATTTTACCTTCTCTGTTTTGGAGTCCTTGGGTTGCGAACACAATTGGGGCCAGAATTTCTGGGGCTGAGCAAGGCCGTTGGTAAGTGATTTTGTGACCATTTTTTTGGCCATAGCTCTTAAGTTATTAAGTGAATGATGAGGTTGTTAAGCAAATCCAAATTCCCCCACTGACTTGGCTTGTTGGAAGCTATTTGGGAAGGTCACAAGAAGCAGCCACATGATCCCGAAATGCTGCAATTTGTCCTAAATACACGCCAGTTACCAAGCACCTGAAGTCTGATGACGTGGCTGTGAGTATGCTGGAACAGTCATAACGGTGAGGACTGATCATAAGTGACTTTCCCCCCCAGTGCCTTTGTAACGGTCACTAAATGAATGATTGTAACTTGAGGATTATCTGTATAGTCATTCTCTACGAAAGGCATAAAAAAGTCAACAGGTCTTTGTCCAACTGAAGCCTTACTCCGTTTTTATGCGAATTGGTGGTGCCCATAAAAAAAATGAGTTGCATAATTAGAGCTGACTTCTTGACCTCTTGACTTTTTTGACCTCACTGGGCTCCCCTTTATCTTTCTCTGGAAAACCTTCATGCTTTACTTTTCCCCAAATGCAGGGTCCTCCTTCCCATTGCATTCCCTCCGGAGTTCGTCCGATTAAGCCGCGAGGGTCTTGGATTACGGCTCTTTTCAAAGAATGAGCTCTTGCTTGATCAAATCCAATTACAAAACTGTGTTTCTCCAGCCAGCTTGTGCCTTCTGCCCAATTTCCTCCTTCTTAACTACTTAATCTGTCAGATCAGAAACCGTGGTTTAATAATAGTTTGTTCCTACAGGACTACCAACCCTTAGAAAGAAGGAATTGGGAGTGCCAGGAAAATGCTTAGGCTTCATACGCTGAACATTCAATTAGGCAGTAAAACATGATAAAGTGGCAGCCACTGAAATTTCCAGCAGCGGGAAAATGTTTGTTATGTTTTCCTAGCCACAAAGTTTGGTGGGAAGGGTTGACAGTCTGGCTGGGTGCCAACAGCAACTATTTGCCAAATGGAAAGCATCCAGGTTTTCGCCCCTCTGCCTTGAGAGAAAGGAGCAGCCACAGCTAAAATTATTGATTGATTCCAAACAAGTCAAAGTTGGCCTGGTACACAGCTCTTGTGTTTCCTTAAGAGTTGTGCAATTCCAAGGATTACGCCAGGA
This sequence comes from Naja naja, assembly GCA_009733165.1. Classification (NCBI taxonomy): domain Eukaryota; kingdom Metazoa; phylum Chordata; class Lepidosauria; order Squamata; family Elapidae; genus Naja; species Naja naja. The sequence continues at coordinate 12,559,070 of CM019159.1, read as the reverse complement.
TTAACAAATATTGTCAACACACAAAGGTGGTTTTTACCATGGGTATCCATCTAGATGCTACAATAATACTTGATCCAGTGGATCTGAGTTTAATCCACTGCTCTATGCAAGAATCTGAACAAAATCGTCTCAGACAGGTGGCTGTATAGAGCGAACACCATGAAGGAGAAATTCCCTTCTCTCGGAATGGCCTCCATTGTCTGATTTTTATTGAACCTTTTCACAATAATAATAATAACTTAATACAAACAAAAAAGAAGAGAAAGGGGGAAAAGAAAGCTAGAAGTGCAAAAAGAAGAAGAGAAGGAAAATAGAAGGTTATAAAGAAAAATGGGAAGAAGTCGTTTACAATCTCCTTTGCAGCAGTTATAAGTACAATTATATTTTAACCTTTCCTTCTATAATCTATCCTATCATCAAATACACTTTTTTAATGCCACCCAGAGTCACTTCTTGTGTGGCCCTATACATCTGATGCAGAGGTGGTATTCAGCAGGTTCTGACCAGTTCTGGAGAACCGGTAGTGGAAATTTTGAGTAGTTCGGAGAACTGGCAAATCCCACCTCTGACTGGAGATTTTACAGTATCCTTCCCCTGCCACGCCCACCAAGCCACACCCACAGAACCGGTAGTAAAACAATTTAAATCCCATCACTGATTTGATGATAGATAGATATAGATAGATAGGTAGATAGATAGATAGATAGATAGATAGATAGATAGGAACAGATAGATAGATAGATAGATAGATAGATAGATAGATAGATAGATATAGATAGATAGATAAATAAATAGATAGATAGTTGGATAGATGGATGGGTAGGTAGGTAGGTAGATATTATAGATATGATACCATAGAGATAGATAAATAGAAAGATAGATAGATGATAGATAAATGATAGATAGATGATAGATAGATAGATAGATAGATATAACACCATAGATATAGATAGATAGACAGATAGATAATAGATAGATAAATGGTAGGTAGATAGTAGATATATGATAGCTAGATAAATGATAAATAGATGATATAGATATAGAGACAGACATAATAAATAAATCACAAGTTCATTTTTTTCTGTTCCACAAAAATAGTCCACGAAAAATGTTGTTAATGTTTGTTATCGAACAAGTCAGTTTAGCCATTTCAACAAGTTCTGTCATCTTCACCAACCTGCAGATATTGGGGACACGTTCATGAGATTGCCAAGAGTTGAGCTCAGCTGGAAGACTTCCCTTTCTCCCTTTCCTATAACTTACATTCATTATTCTGCGACTTAGACTTTGGAAAAATAGTGGGAATGTGAGCTACATTTGCCTGGATAGTGATTGAGGAATCCTTTGGATTTCATGCACACATTCTTAGAGCCCAGCTAAAAAGTTTCATGCAAGCTTGAGAAGAGATGCAGCTGCTTTAAAGTCACATCGCCTTTAATGAACCAACCCTTCTAGAGCATTCAACTTATAACAATTTGTTTAGTGACAGTTCACAGTTATAATTTCACTGAAAACAGTGACTTATGACTGGTTTTTTCACACTTACAACCGTTGAAGCACCTCCATGGTCATGTGATCAAACTTCAGACACTCGGCAAAAGTGGCATTTATGATAGTTGCAGTGTTCCAGGGTCATGTTGTGGTTCGCCAGCAGCCTGTGCAGATGGTAGAGGAATCAGACAGTGGGGAAGAATGGGGACCAGTCTGGGAGTCTGGAGAGGACTTGGATGAAGGTCCTGCATCCGATGCAGAGATAAGGCCAGGACCATCTGGGACAGGTGTGCTGACTCTGGAGCCTCCAGGGCCTTCGGAGTCTGGCAGCAGTGAGGCAGAGAAACAAGGGGAGCCTGTTCCCAGCGCACGTGTGCACAGAGCTGCTAGAAGTCAAGAGCAGCTGAAACAAAAGGGGTGACACGGGACTAAGGCTTGGAGGTGATTGGCCCTCCCATAAGGTATAAAGGACAGGCAAAGGTGAAGAAACCTTTGCAGGAAGCAAAGTCGTTCGTTCTGTTCGGATTAATCCTTGAAGCTCTGTGTGGACTTTGTACTTTGGTTGGTTTTTTATAGTTAATTTGGCACTTTAGTTGTTGGCAGCAATGCAAAGGAGAGAAAGGTGGGTGCTTATCTTGAGGGACTGTTTAGGACTCATTACAGGCTGGGAATGAACATAATTCCCAGTGTTGAAATAAAACAAGAGTTGTTTTAATTAAGCATGTGCTTAATTATGGTCTCGGAAGCCTTGGTCAGAACACATGTGATCACTTTTTGCAACGTTCTGACAAGCAAAGGCAATGGGGAAGTCGGAGCTGTGGTGGCGCAGTGGTTAGAATGCAGTACTGCAGGCTACTTCTGCTGACAGAATTTGGCAGTTCGATTCTCACTGGCCCAAGGTTGACTCAACCTTCCATCTTTCCAAGGTCGGTAAAATGAGAAGCCAGATTGTTGGGGGCAATATGCTGACTCTGTAAACCGCTTAGAGAAGGCTATAAAGCACTGTGTATTGGTATGTAAGTGCTATTGCTATTGCTATCCACTTAACAACCGTGGTACTAACTTAAAAATTGCATTGATTCACTTAATAACTGTCACAAGAAAGGTCATAAAATGGGCAAAACTCACTTAACAACTGTCTTGCTTAGCAACAGAAATTTTGGGCTCAGTTGTGATCGTAAGTCGAGAACTACCTGTACATATAGTGCTCTCACTTGTGTGCTTTTTACAGAGGAAGTAAGAAACCACAGGACTTGAAATGCTTTTAGCTTCTTACCTTTTTTTCTGGTGGCTGTTTTTTAATGTTTATATATATCTTGCCTTTTTTTTCTAACTATACTCTGTGGACTTTCCTGCCTGCTTAGAAACTTTAGCTAAAGCCGTAACTCTGGGGAGGCACCTGTGCACTGCAAGACATCCTGTGTGCCAGAAGCCTGGAAGCTTCTGTGCCTGTTATGGTAAAACAGCAATTAAATTGTAAATCTATAATGTCAGTGCTTCGGAGTCAAATACAGGCTACCAAAGGAGCCGTGCATTTCTCTGCAAAGATATTCATTCAGGCTCTTTCTCTGATGGGCTATACCAGTTGTGGCTAACCTTTTTGGGCTCCTGTGCCAAAAATTGTGTGCATGCTTGCGCACACTCCCTCACATGCCAGCACCCAGAAGGCAATGCGCATCTCCACACACGCCTTGCGCATGCGCACACGCATGCAATCTTCCCCACCCCCTTACCTGCGCTGTGCCTCACAGCTGATTTTCGGCTGATTTGAGGCCTTTTTCGGCCTCCCAGAGGCTTGAAAAAAGCCTCTGCAGGCTTTGCAGACCGAATAATAGGCCTGTTTCATCACTTACAGGAAGTGAAAAAGGCCTCAAACCAGCCGAAAAATCAGCTGTGAGGCGCGCACATGTGCAGTGAGGTAAATTTGCCTGCAGCTTGCATGCCAGCACAAATGGCTCTGCGTGCCACCTGTGGCACGCGTGCCATAGGTTCACCATCACGGGGCTATACTGATCCTAGAGACAGTTGCTCAATATCTGATGCTTGGTTGACTTGAGTGTAGCAAGAACGTAAATTAAAAACATTCAGGTTCCTTCCAGAGACAAGAACTTCTCAGCTAGGATACTTCTTTCTTTCTTTCTTTCTTTCTTTCTTTCTTTCTTTCTTTCTTTCTTTCTTTCTTTCTTTCTTTCTTTCTTTCCTTCCTTCATGAAGTTTTTTTAAATTTTTAAACATACATCAATATCATTTCATGGACGGTGTGGCATTCATTTTGATACAAAATAATATTAATACAAATGAAAATTACTACATAAATCAAACTCACATCATCTAATGTTATTATACATACCTGTATTAGCACATAATCCTTCATTTTTCAATTATTCAATATTTGCTACATCCTCCTAGTAGTAATAGCATTATTTTTGAACATACCTGATAGCATCCCCTTTTTCAAAATCTGATCTTAACCTCTAACATTCACTTTAAATGTGTTATGTAAAAATATGTATAACAATATTCCCCCTATTTCTAATTTTTTAATCTTTTCTAATTTTTAATACAGCTAATTTTTAATTTTTTTAAATAAGACTCCTTCCTATCCATCATCTCTCATCCTCTTGGAAGTTTCACTTCTCTTTTTGATTTGCCTCCCATACTCTTCCCTTGAGTCCTTATCTACCCCTTTCATATACAACCCAACTTGTACAAGAATACTTCTAATTACCACAGAATATGGTGGCCTTAATAATCACATCAAACAGTTGGCAATTTGCAATCAGGTGGGTGAAATGGTTCAAAATATATAGTTTATAACCTTGGTTTTCTTTTACTGCACTGTCCCAAAAGAGAAGAATATTTTTTTCTTACTAGTCTTTATCTGGGGCATTGAAAGTGGCTGTATGTTTACGTACTCTGCATTTGTGCTTCGTTGTCTAGATAATTATCTGGTTATCACAAGTTAGATCGGAATGTCCCTACCATTATTGGAGTCCTGTCAAAAATGTCACTGCTGGTGTGAAAAAACATGTCCTTGGTGTGTACAGCTAAAAAGATGGAATCTTTTATCGTTAGTCTTTTAGAGCCTCTTTCCAAATTGGGATGTGCTGGATCATTAAATCCTGCTCTAAGAAGTCAGGCAATATACAGGCTCCTTGAAGCCACCCACAGTTCCTTCCTTCGGAAACGAGATAATAAACTAAAAGGGAAATGAAATTGCCAGGACCTAAGCATTTAATTATTGCTTCCTATCGTATGAAACCCAGAAAGTGATTATTGTTCGTTTCTCAAGAAGTCAAAGCATAAAGCCTTAGCTTCAAGTTGGCTTCTAAACAGCCGTGGGATCCTAGTTGTTCCACTGCTGGTTTGGTGATTGTGCATGCGTGTGCATCTAACACGCACGCACCTAATGCATGTTCACCTAAAGGGCATGCACCTAATGCGCACACACCTAACATACATGCATCTAGTGTGCACACAGCCTTCCACACACCAGCTGAAGCCTGCAGCTCCAATCAGCTGAGAGGATGAAGAAAAAGCGCAGAGGCTTGTGGGAGAGCCGGTCCTGATCTTTTCTATTCTTTCTCCTCTCAGGTGATCATTGGAGGCTTTTTTTTTTTACTACCAGTTCGGTTGAACTGGGCCGAACTGGTAGCATACCACCACTGCTTCTAAATCATGGTTTGCATATTATCCATACTTTCTTGACTACAAGCCTGTCTACAAAGCTGTGTTAAGCCAGCCCTAGACTGCATGTTTACATTTGCAACCAGCATGCATGCTATGCAGGGAGATCCTGATTTGTAGGAGTAGAGCCTGTGGGTGAATGTTATGTGGTTTCCACATTGTGCTGCTGTCTTCCACCAAGTCAACATTAACACTTTCTGTTAAGTTTGCATGAAGAGTCAGACGCGAAGAGCTTCAGTGGAGAGTTTATTAAGTGACTACAGCTCGAATGGACCCGACTTGGCTGGGCTACGGCTGCTTCTTATAGCCAGCAGCCATAGTTGCCAGCCAATCAGAGTGCAGGGTTTTCCCGCACTATTTAAACCAATCCTATTTGACATTTTACAAGAACAATTCAAACTAAACCAATGACATTCAAACCTACATTCATAACACCCCTCCCCACTAGGTTCAGTCCATACCAAACCCCAACCTATCTAATGTATTCTTTTAAATAGGTGGGGCTCTTGCGTGTATGTTGAGACCATCGTGGTTCAGAAGTTTTAACATTCTCACCCAGTGAGAGGAAATGTGTCTGCTGACATTTCCCCACTGGGACTTCCTGTGAAAGAAGACCCTGTTTGATTGTTAGAATCTGGTCTCTCCTCCCAACCCATCTCCAGCCCAATGTCAGCACCCAAGTCAGGTAGTGATGTACAATCTTCCACTTCTAAGGATGGATTTTGGCATTGTGACAGGTTTTGGAATGGTTCCTGTCGTAATGGCTCATTACACATGGGGTTGATTCTTGCTTGCTGATTTTCCTCCTGTTCCTCCCTTCCCCTAGAATTGACATCAGGTGAGGGAACTAGAGAGGAACAAGTGCGATGTTCCTGAGAGAACCTGGATCTAAGTTGATCAATGTGCCTGCTCCAGAGGACTCCATCCTCTGTTTGCACCCTGTAAGAACGAGGGCCTGTGATCTGAGTTATCTCAGCAGGAATCCACAAAGGTTCACCTATAAGGTTCTTAGCATAAACAGAATCACCCACACTGAATGTGCGAACTTTGGAAGTGGAATCTAGTGGAGCGTTGGGTGCGTAAGTGGGATGAAGGCGGTCAAGGGAAGACCTAAGTTTCCTACCCATCAACAACTCTGCTGGGGATAAGTTATTAGATGGGTTAGGAGTGATGTGCTGAACACTAAGAAGTTTTTCAACTTTCTCAGTGATGTCCCCAGGACCCAGTTGCTGAAGCTTCTCCTTGGTAAAACATACCATGTGTTCAGCCCGGCCGTTACCCGAAGGGTGCCCAGAGACAGTAAGGGCATGTCTGATACCCTGTTGTGCTAAATAGGATTCAAAAAGGTTGGATGTAAATTGAGGGCCATTGTCAGAGACAAGAACATCAGGTAACCCGTGGGTTACAAAAAGTTTTTCGAGCTGTTTGATGACAGCATCAGTTGTAGTGGATGCCATGGGGATTACCTCTAGCCATTTGGAATATGCATCTACTATAATAAGAAAGGTGTGCCCTCTGGTAGGGCCTGCAAAATCAATGTGAATCCTGGACTACGGGCCCCTAGGACATTCCCATTCCTGTGTGGGGGCGAGAGGTGGGGCAGGCCTGACTACCTGACAGTTGGGACAAGATGCAACCCAGTTTTCAACCATTTTGTCAATACCTGGCCACCATACATAACTCCTGGCCAATCCCTTCATCCTTACAATACCAGGATGACCCACATGTAGCATTTTCAAAACCTCCCTTTGCAGTTTTGTAGGAATAACCACCCTGTTACCCCACAAAATACATCCTCTTAATACAGATAATTCAGTTTGCCTGGACTTAAAAGGTTGGGCAAGGTGAGGTAGATCTTGAAGAGGCCAACCTTTCTTAATCCAGCCTATAACAGAAGCCAACACAGTGTCTTTGGCAGTCTCTCTGGCAATTTCAGCAGCATGAACTGTAAGCTTGGCAACAGTTTCTAGGAAAAAGGTGTGTGTTTCAGGTTCAAAGTCCTCCTTGTGTCAAGGAAGAGGGCAACGACTCAGTGCATCAGCATGTCCAATGTCCTTGCCAGGCTTGTGGATAAGTTTGTATGAATTAGCAGCAAGAAATTCAGTCTACCTCAGCATTCTTGGTGACAGGATAGTGGGTGTAGGTTTGTCTCCTGCCACAATGCCTAACAAAGGTTTGTGATCTGTGACAATGGTAAATGTTCTCCCATACAGATATTCATGAAATTTCTTAACAGCTGCAACAATTGCCAATGCCTCCTTGTCCAATTGGCTGTAATTCCTCTCTGCTTTGGTCAAAGTGCGAGAGTAAAATGCAATAGGGGCTTCTCTCCCACTGGGAAGCCTGTGGCTCAAACCCCCCCCCCCACACTCCAAAAGGGGATGCATCACAAGTCAGTACAATGGGCAAATTCTTAGAGAACTGTATCAGTACAGCATCAGATGTGATTAGTCTTTTAATACTGTTAAATGTTGATTGTTCCTTCCTGCCCCAGACTCAAACAGACTTTTTTTCAAGCAATCTGTGTAATGGTTCTGCAATGGTTGCCTTCTGAGGTAGGAACATGTGATAAAAGTTAATAAGTCCAAGGAAGGCTTGCAAATCTGTTTTGCATTTTGGTCTAGGGGCTTCTTTGATTGCTTGAACCTTGGCATCTGTAGGGTGGATGCCATGCTTGTCAATCATGTAGCCCAAGAACTCAACCTTGTCAGTTTTAAGAGTGCATTTTTCTTCCTTGACTCTTAACCCCGCTTTCCTGAATCTGGTAAGGACTTCTCTGAGTCTTTCTTGTAACTGAGTGTCATTTTCAGCAGAGATTAACACATCATCAAAGTAAGGCACTACCCCTGGCAGTCCTTGGAGCATTCTTTCCATAAGGCTTTGAAAGATGCCTGGTGCCACGCTTACTCCAAATTGTAACCTTTTACATTTGAAGGCACCTCTATGAGTCACAATGGTTTGGGCCTCTGCAGTGGCATCATCAACTGTTAGTTGTTGATATGCCTGGGCCAAATCCAATTTGGCAAAGACTGTACCCCTGCCAAGTGAATGTAACAGATGATGCACCACTGGAACTGGATATGCACTCTGCTGCAGCGCATGGTTCAGTGTCCCCTTATAGTCTCCACAGATTCTTACTGACCCATCAGTCTTGACTGGTGTGACTATGGGTGTCTCCCATCTGGAGTGGTCAGTGGGTCTAAAACCCCTTGAGCTATTAATTTGTCTAATTGTGCATCAATTTTTCCTTTAAAGCAAATGGGACCCTTCTGGGCTTTAAACGAATTGGGGCACCTTGGGATCTAGGTTGAAAGTGATAGGGGTCCCCATATACTTGCCCAATCCTTCACTGAAGACCTCTGGAAACTCAGACTTCAAGGCCTCCTCCCATTCATAGTTGCTCACGTGATTGATGCCAGTCACCTCGATACCTAGTGGATTGAACCACTCAAGTCCCAGCAAGCTTGGGCGATCCTTGTCCACGATGGTCAGGGGCAAACGTTTGGTGTGGCCTTTAAACTTCACGTTGAATTCTCTTGTTCCAACTACTGGAATCTTGTTCCCTTGGTAGTCTTAAAGAGTCAGTGCTTGCTTCTGGAAATGTTTCTTCTGTATGTTGGGAAGTAGCCTGTGAATAGTGTCCCATGACACCATAGATAAATAGGAGCCTGAGTCCACTTCCATTTGGCAAGGCCTTCCTTCAATGAATACCTTCACATGTACTTTTCTGCTTCTCAAAGGTGAAGAATGACCAATGGTGACAGTTTGATGAGTTTCATTCTTCCCATTTGCTTCTGAGTTGCGCCCCATTTTCTCACTGAAGTTGTTGGGCTTGAATTCTTTCTCAGGAAATTTCTTCCTACTAGGTGGAGTTCTGGATGATTTACAGACTCTTGCTAGGTGACCTCTTTTCTCACAACATAGGCAGATGGTGTCTAAAAACTTGCATTCAGTGCGGGGTGCCCCCACAGCCTCTGCAGTAAAATTCCTGCCTCTTTCTTCCAAGGTCTTTCCTTTTCTTCTCCATTCTGAGTCTATAAATTCCTTCCTCCAACTCACTACAGTCTGAATCAGAATCTATTTGCTCTAATGGGTTGTTGTGGACTTTTCCACATCAGAATGGCTTGAGGCCTTGTTAATTTTTTTCATGGCTGCTGCTGAGGACTTGGTTGCTTCTGCTGAAACAGCTTCCTCTATGGCCTCCTTAAACATGATCTTAGGTTTCATTAGTAATTTGCTCTGTAAGACCTTATCTTTAAGGCCTAGAACAAACCAATCACGCATGGCCTCTTCTAAAAACTCACAAGCACCCCAATGTCCCTTAAACTTGCCACAGAAGTCGTTAACATTTTCACTTTCCCCTTGATCCCGACGATATAATTCGTGTCTCTTAATGAGGCACGATACTTGTGGGGTGTAATGGGCTCTTAAAAGCTTTTCTAAATCAGGCCATTCCCTTACCTTCAAGTCTGCAGCTCCCCCAATGCCTTCCATCTTGAAGACTGCCGGACTGCAGTGCATGAGAAATAACGCCCTCTTCTGCTTCTCGGGGATGTCGGCAAGGTCGTTTCCTTCCAAATACATTTGGAAGCGATCCGCATACAATTCCCAGTCTTCTGCCGCCGGATCGAACGGGGCTGGGGGGGTGTTCAGCACAGCCATCTCGCTCTTCTGCTTGTCTTCCGCGTCGTCTCTTCTTCAGGGGAATCCCACCTTCATCGCCAGTGTTAAGTTTGCATGAAGAGTCAGACGCGAAGAGCTTCAGTGAAGAGTTTATTAAATGACTACAGCTCGAATGGACCCGTCTTGGCTGGGCTACGGCTGCTTCTTATAGCCAGCAGCCGTAGTTGCCAGCCAATCAGAGTGCAGGGTTTTCCCGCACTATTTAAACCAATCATATTTGACATTTTACAAGAATAATTCAAACTAAACCAATGACATTCAAACCTACATACATAACACTTTCTATCTGAAGTTTCAGCTTCTTCTGGGCTGTTGTTTATTTTTTGATGGAGATCAGCCTTCAAGAAAGACCAGCGCAGACTCAAAGATCAATGGCCATGTTTTGTTTTGTTTTTTGCCAGATCTCTTTAGAAAAGAAGGGACTGCATTCATGTTTTTGGAGTGATTCGACAATTAACATAAAAATTAGGGTGTCTGTGGAAAAGAGGCCCAATTGAGTGGAACTTGCAATGCTTACCTTTTGCTGCACAGACTCGATTTGAAGAGGGTGGCTCAGGGATCTGTAATTTTCAATACATTTCTGTGCTTCTTTTTTGGCCATTGCACCGAGCTGTTCTGGATTATATGTGCAGAGTAAAAAACAAAGGTTGTTAGTTTTAGATTGTAGATCGTGGACCAGAGATGAAAAGCAGCATATTCAGAAGGGTCCACCAGAGGTCAAAAAGTCCAAAATAGCAATAGCAATAGCACATAGACTTATATACCACTTCATAGTGCTTTTACAGCCTTCTATTGCCCTCCCCAACAATATGGGTCCTCATTTTACCAACTTCAGAAGGATGGAAGGCTGAGTCTACCTTGAGCTGGTGGGACTTGAACTGCCAAACTGCTGGCAGTCAGCAGAAGTAGCCTGCAGTATTGCACTCTAACCACTGTGCCACCAGGAGCATGCCAACAAAGCCCCACTCTTCTTTTTTTGTGATTTGATGTGTGACATGTGAAAAAGGAGTTTGTGCTTTGATCTTGGCTTTTTTGAGATCTTTCTGAAGTTGGTTCTGAATGCCGTGCTGGTGGTTTTGGTGGGATGTTTCCAATATGGGGAGGTGCAACACGGAGCTCCATAAAGACCCAAAGGCAGCAGAGGAGGAGAGTAAGTGAAAAGTAAAAATAGGGAGGCTAAATGTCTGGAGAAAGTGGACATAGATAAAGCCTTCCAATAGTCTTCCAATATTTTAGGAGCTGCCACAGAGTGGAAGGGATAAAGCTATTTTCTAAAGCCCCTGAAGGCCAGACAAGGAATAATGGGTGGAAACTGAACAAGGAGAGATTTAATCTGGAAATAAGGAGAAACTTTCTGACAGAGCTGCAGGTAACTTACCTCACTGCAGTATTTTTCACAGCCATTGAGGTTTTGAGCTTAGGAATGTACTGCTTTCATCACTTCTGTTTTTGAAAACAGGAAGTGATGAAACAGGGCTGATTTCTCGCCCACAAAGCTGTGGTGAAGCCTGCAGAAGCCTTCCTCAAGCCTTTGGGAGGCCAAAAAAGGCCTCAAACTGGCTGAAAATCAGCTGTGAGGTGCAGTGCAGGTAAAGGGATAGCGGGGATTAGCGCTGCATGTGTAGGGAGACGGGGCGCATTGTCTTCTGGGTGGTGGCACGCGAGTGCGAGCATGCAAGCGCGCACACAATTTTTCGCACTGGAGCCCCAAAAGGTTAGCCACCACTGGTGTAGATGACCTACAAGGCCCCTTCCAACTCTGATTATCTGTATCTGTACCTTGAAAATCCAGAAGACTTTGTGAGCATCAGACCTGTTCCTGCATCCTCCTTCACCTCCAGGAAGGTGGGAGAATTTTGTACCTATGGCCTGAAGGTGGGGAATGACTCTTGCTTCAATGAGTCAACGCTGTTCACCTTGCTTCCTTTTTGTTTTTGTTTTTTTGACCCTGGAAATTATTGTGCATAAGTTTCTTTTTAAAAAAAAAAAACCTGGGGGGAAGGTTCATTTTTAAAAATGTCTGCAATCTGCACTCAGAAGTGGGAATGCCCAGAATCCTACCGCTTTTTTTAGTATTATTTTCTGTCTAAGAGGTGTAGAAGAGCTCTTACTGTAAAGGTATGTATTTCAACCACACCCAAAGAATGTCTAAGGGCATTTTAAACACTCCCACATGTCTCTGGGTACATTGGATTAGAATAGGTATGTATTTTTCTTTCCTTTATTTTTTATTTTTTTTTTGCTTGTATCAGTCATCATATTTCATCGGTAAATTCTTGGTCCAAAACGCCATTGAACCTGTCGCTGCCGCTGTTGCGCTGATGTTTTCACCACCCCACTTTCTTCAGCCTGGTTGCCCCCTCCCCTTTGGAAGGCAGACACGTTGTCCCCAGGGAGAATTAACGGAGAAGCATTAGCTTGCGAAATATATGCCAAATGAGCTAATGATTCTGACACTTCCACAATGCAAGCTTTGCAAGGAGGCCGCGCAGACAGCCAGGGCTGTTTTTTCCCCCCTCTCTTTTCTTTTCCCTTTCTTTCGGGCTAAATGTTTGTAGGGAAACAAAATGGATTTATTTTTGCTCAACCCAGGCGTAATATCGGGACTTATCCGGTTCCGGACCCCAGGGCTTCAGACAACTAACAAAACCCCTCTTACTTCTGCTCTGTTGCTTCCCTGCTATGTTTTTAACATGCAGGAAGAGGAAAAAGCCCAGCTGCCAATCAGAGAGCTTGGCTGGCCATTCTTTTCTGCTGGGAAAGCCCGGAATGGCCTCCCCAGGCACAAACCCAGTCCTTGTTTTTGTGCATGTCCTGGGAGATGGAAGGGAGAAACGGAAGGAGAGAAGGAAGGAAGGAAGGAAGGAAGGAAGGAAGGAAGGAAGGAAGGAGGGAGGGAGGGAGGGAGGGAGGGAGGGAGGGAGGAAGGAAGGAAGGAAGGAAGGAAGGAAGGAAGGAAGGAAGGGTGGAAGGATGGAAGGGTGGAAGGAGGAAGGAAGGAAGGAAGGAAGAGTGGAAGGGTGGAAGGAGGAAGGAAGGAAGGAAGGGTGGAAGGAGGGAGGAAGGAAGGAAGGAAAGAAGGAAGGAAGTGTAGAAGGAAAGAAAGAAGTAAGTAAGTTTTGACACCAAGACACATAGTTCTGGATGCTTCAAGCTAGACTTCAGCTTCTATTCCCATGCTCTTCTTTCTCTGCTGCTAACAGTAATCTCCCAGAGTTTTCCCCCCACGTCCCAGACCAATAGCATAAGCAAAGGGAGGTGAACCAAAAATCCCATGGCTTCCTGAAGGTCCTTTATGGGATCTGCAAAATGAGTGGATCTGAAAAATAAGTGAGGAATGTTATGCTCTTGTTGGGAGTTAGATACATACCAGTTTAGATTCAGGTTGATTTCTGTCAAGCTCGGGACGCGGTGGCGTAATGACGCTGGAACTGCCAGCCAGAAATGGTCTGCACTCTGGTGGTTCAAGCCAAGCTCCATGAGATGGGCTGAGCTCCCATCACTCAATCCCTAGCTCCTGCCCTTCCCAGCAGTTCAAACACATGCAATATTGCAAGTAGATAAATGGGTACCACTTTGATGGGAAAAATTTAGCCGCATTTGTGTGCGCGAAAGAATGGAAGCTGCCGCTGGACCTGGCCGGACATGGGGCAAAGCAACTTGAGGTGAGGTAAGGTGAGACCAGTGAAGGAGCCCAGAAGAGCCAGCAACCTGAGTACCACTAGTCAGCTGGTGTAAATTAGTTCACCCCCAATGGTCCACCAAGGATAGGCACACAAGCGGTGAACAGAATGATCTAGCAATTGAGACTGTTAGGACTGCATTATGATTTCCCAAACATTGCATGCCATATGCTAAGTTAATAAATAAATCTATCAAGCTACTAGGTATATATAACCACTGACACTGAATTTTATTTCATTTAACGCTCTGAGGCACATTCAGAAACTCCTCCTTAAATTAAGTTAAATTAAGTTGGGGCAAAGCAAAAAGTGCTTGAATCAGGCTAATGGCATTTCCTAATGGTGGGAATGTAATTCTCTACTGAACCAGTGCAAGTCATTTTGGGTGAAACCTCGCCGCCTCTGTGATTTTTCTGAGTTAATGATGGTGATGAAGTGTTCCCTCCTATTTCATAATTTTTACTTTTAAGGAATCTGTCCTATCCCAGATTACAGGATTGGGTGTGTTATGTATGTAGGTTTGAATGTCATTGGTTAAGTTTGAACTGTTCTTGTAAAATGTCAGAATGACTGGTTTAAAAGTGCGGGAAAACCCTGCACTCTGATTGGCTGGCAACTGCGGCTGCTGGCTATAAGTAGCAGCCGCAGCCCAGCCAAATCGGGTCTGTTATGAGCTGTAGTCACTAATAAACTCTTCACTGAAGCACTCTGCATCTGACTCTTCATGCAAATTTAACACTGGCGACGAGGATGGGATCCTTCCCAAAGAGAAGACAATGCGGAGAACAAGCTGAGAGAGATGGCTGTGCTGAACACCCCCCCAGCCCCATTCGATCCGATGGCAGAAGACTGGGACTCGTATGCAGATCGTTTCCAAATGTATTTGGAGGGAAACGATCTAGCCGACATTTCCGACAAGCGGAAGAGGGCGGTCTTTCTCACCCACTGCGGTCCGGCCATTTTCAAGATGGCGAAGGCATTGGCGGGAGCTGCAGGCGTGAAGGTAATGGACTGGCCCGACTTAGAAAATATTAAGAGCCCATTACGCGCCACAGTATCGTGCCTCATTAAGAGACCGATTCTACCGTCGGGATCAAGGGAAAGCGAAAACGTTAATGACTTCTTGGCAAGTTTAAGGGACATTGGGGTGCATGTGAATTTATCAACTTAGAAGAGGCCATGCGCGATCGATTTGTTCTAGGCCTAAAAGACAAGGTTTTGCAGAGCAAATTATTAATGAAACCTAAGATCACGCTTAAGGAGGCCATAGAAGAAGCTTCTTCAGTGGAAGCTACCAAGTCCTCAGCAGCAGCCATGAAGAAAATTAACAAGGCGCAAGCCATCCTGATGTGGAAAAATCCACAACAACCCATTGCGAGCAAATAGATTCTGATTCAGACTGTAGTGAGGTGGAGGAAGGAATTTATAGACTCAGAATGGAGAAGAAAAGGAAAGACCTTGGAAGAAAGAGGCAAGACTTTTATTGCAGAGGTTGTGGGGGGCACCCCTGCACTGAATGCAAGTTTTTTGATACCATCTGCCTCCGTTGTGAAAAAAGAGGTCACCTAGCAAGAGTCTGCAAATCATCCAGAACTCCACCAAGCAGAAAGAAGTTTCCTGACAAAGATTTCAAGCCTAACAACTTCAGTGAGAAAATGGGGCGCAACACAGAAGCAAATGGGAAGAATGAAACTCATCAAACAGTCACCATTGGTCATTCTTCACCCTTAAGAAGCAGAAAAGTACATGTGAAGGTATTCATTGAAGGAAGGCCTTGCCAAATGGAAGTGGACTCAGGCTCCTATTTATCTATGGTGTCATGGGACACTATTCACAGGCTACTTCCCAACATTCAGAAGAAGCATTTCCAGAAGCAAGCACTGACTCTTAAAGACTACCAAGGGAACAAGATTCCAGTAGTTGGAACAAGAGAATTCAACGTGAAGTTCAAAGGCCACACCAACATTTTGCCCCTGACCATGTGACAAGGACCCCGCTGCCCGCTTGCTGGGACTTGAGTGGTTCAATCCACTAGGCATCGAGGTGACTGGCATCAATCACGTGAGCAACACTGAATGGGAGGAGGCCTTGAAGTCTGAGTTTCCAGAGGTCTTCAGCGACGGATTGGGCAAGTATATGGGACCCCTCACTTTCAATCTAGATCCCAAGGTGCCCCCATTCGTTTAAAGCCCAGAAGGGTCCCATTTGCCTTAAAGGGAAAAATTGATGCACAATTAGATAAACTAATAGCTCAAGGAGTTTTAGAGCCCACTGACCACTCCAGATGGGAGACACCCATAGTCACACCAGTCAAGACTGATGGGTCAGTAAGAATCTGTGGAACTATAAGGGGACATTGAACCATGCGCTTCAGCAGAGCGCATATCCAGTTCCAGTGGTGCATCATTTATTACATTCACTTTGCAGGGCACAGTCTTTGCCAAATTGGATCTGGCCAAGGCATATCAACAACTAACAGTTGATGATGCCACTGCAGAGGCCCAAACCATTGTGACTCATAGAGGTGCCTTCAAATGTAAAGGTTACAGTTTGGAGTAAGGTGGCACCAGGCATCTTCCAAAGCCTTATGGAAAGGATGCTCCAAGGACTGCCAGGGTAGTGCCTTACTTTGATGATGTGTTAATCTCTGCTGAAAATGACACTCAATTACAAGAGAGACTCAGAAGTCCTTACCAGATTCAAGAAAGAGAGGGTTAAAAGTCAAGGAAAAATGCACTCTTAGAACTGACAAGGTTGAGTTCTTGGGCTACATGATTGACAAGCATGGCATCCACCCTACAGATGCCAAGGTTCAAGCAATCAAAGAAGCCCCTAAACCTAAATGCAAAACAGATTTGCAAGCTTTCCTTGGACTTATTAACTTTTATCACATGTTCCTACCTCAAAAGGCAACCATTGCTGAACCTTTGCAAAGATTACTGGATAAGAAGTCTGTTTGGGTCTGGGGGAGGAAGGAACAATCAGCATTTAACAGTATTAAGAGACTAATCACATCTGATGCTGTACTGATACAGTTCTCTGAGAATTTGCCTGTTGTACTGACTTGTGATGCATCCACCTTTGGAGTGGGGGGGGTTGAGCCACAGGCTTCCCAGCGGGAGGGAAGCCCCTATTGCATTTTACTCTCGCACCTTGACCAAAGCAGAGAGGAATTACAGCCAATTGGACAAGGAAGCATTGGCAATTGTTGCAGTTATCAAGAAATTTCATGAGTATTTATATGGGAGAACATTTACCATTGTCACAGATCACAAACCTTTGTTAGGCATTGTGGCAGGAGACAAACCTACACCCACTATCCTGTCACCAAGAATGCTGAGGTAGACTGAATTTCTTGCTGCTAATTCATACAAACTTATCCACAAGCCTGGCAAGGACATTGGACATGCTGATGCACTGAGTCGTTGCCCACTTCCTTGCCACAAGGAGGACTTTGAACCTGAGGCACACACCTTTTTCCTAGAAACTGTTGCCAAGCTTCTAGTACACGCTGCTGAAATTGCCAGAGAGACTGCCAAAGACACTT
Organism: Naja naja; assembly: GCA_009733165.1. Classification (NCBI taxonomy): domain Eukaryota; kingdom Metazoa; phylum Chordata; class Lepidosauria; order Squamata; family Elapidae; genus Naja; species Naja naja. The sequence continues at coordinate 12,541,979 of CM019159.1, read as the reverse complement.
TATTGGCCCCTATTATAGGCTGGATTAAGAAAGGTTGGCCTCTTCAAGATCTACCTCACCTTGCCCAACCTTTAAGTCTAGGCAAACTGAATTTTCTCTGTATTAAGGAGGTGTATTTTGTGGGGTAACAGGGTGGTTATTCCTGCAAAACTGCAAAGAGAGGTTTTGGAAATGTTACATGGGTCATCCTGTTATTGTGGATGAAGGGATTGGCCAGGAGTTATGTATGGTGGCCAGGAATGGTTGAAAATGGGTTTGCATCTTGTCCCAACTCCAGGTAGTCAGGCCTGCCCCACCTGCCCCCTCACACCCGGGAATGAATGGGGGCCCATGGTCTGTCTGGGCAGACATGGGCCATTTCGACGCTAAGCACCTTCCTTATTATAGTAGATGCATTAATCGGGGTGGCGAATCCCAGGATCCACCACAACTGAGGTAATCCCTAGGCAGCCACCAAAAGCTGATCAGCATCAGTCACAAGATGTTCTTGTCTCTGACCCAGGGCAATGGTATTTTCTTCTGACAATTACATCCAACCATTTGATTCCTATCTAGCACAACTGGGTATGAGACATGCCCTAGAGCACCTGGGCACCCTCGGCTAACGGCCGGCTGAATGAATGGTACTTTTACCAAGGAAAAGCTTCAGCAATTGGGTCCTGGGGACATCACTGAGAAAGTTGAAAAACTTCTTAGTGTTCAGCACATCACTCCTAACCCATCAACTAACTTATCCCCAGCAGAGTTGTTGATGGGTAGGAACCTTAGTCTCCCTTGACCGCCTTCATCCCACTACGCACCCAACGCACCACTTGATTCCACTAGCAAGTTCTCACGTTCAGTGTGGGTGATTCTGTTTATGCTAAGAACCTTATGGGTGACCTTCATGGATTCCTGCTGAAATAACTCAAATCACAGGCCCTCGTTCTTACAGGGTACAAACAGAGGATGGAGTCCTCTGGAGCAGGCACATTGATCAGCTTAGATCCAGGTTACCTCAGGAACATCGCAATTGTTCCTCTATAGTTCCCATACCTAATGCTTTTCTAGGGGGAGGGAGGAACATGAGGATAATCAGAAACAAGAATCAACCCTATGTGTAACGAGCCATTACGACAGGAACCATCCCAAAACCTGTCACAATGCCAAAATCCATCCTTACAAGTGGAAGATTGCACATCACTACCTGACTTGGGTGCTGACATTGGGCTGGAGATGGGTTGGGAGGAGAGACCAGATTCTAACAATCAGACAGGGTCTTCTTCTTCTTTCATAGGAAGTCCAACTAGGGAAATGTCAACAGACACATTTCCCCTTCACTGGGTGAGAACGTTAAAACTTCTGAACCACGAAGGTCTCAACGTACACGTAAGAGCCCCACCTATTTAAAAGAATACATTAGATAGGTTGGGGTTTGAGTATGGACTGAACCTAGTGGGGAGGGGTTTGAATGTATGCAGGTTTGAATGTCATTGGTTAAGTTTGAACTGTTCTTGTAAAATGTCAGAAATGATTGGTTTAAAAAGTGCGGGAAAACCCTGCACTCTGATTGGCTGGCAACTGCGGCTGCTGGCTATAAGTAGCAGCCGCAGCCCAGCCAAATCGGGTCTGTTATGAGCTGTAGTCACTAATAAACTCTTCACTGAAGCACTCCGCGTCTGACTCTTCATGCAAATTTAACAGGGTGAATCAGGGTAAGATGGTTGTCCACCTTCTTCAAGCGTTTTGCTCTTGTCCCAGTCTTCCCCAGCCATTCTCCACCAGCCATGCTTGTAGGTCTATGCAGCTTACAGAGGGTTGCAACACCAGGGATTCCAGGCAGAGGGGCTTCTGAAATGTATGTCACCGCCAAACCCTCACACAATTTTCATCCTTTTTTTTTGTGCTGAAGCAGGAGTTGCGTGCTACAGGAGAGGGGCGTTGGCTAAGACTTCATAAAATTGCTTTAATGACGCACGTGCTCGTTTCATTCACAGGTCCACATGGATAAGAGTCTGAAATTTCCCTGAGATACATTTTGTAAGGATATTGAAATTTTCACTTGGACGTTCAGGAGGAAGGAATGAAGACAGGAAGAAAAGAAGATAATTGAGAAGAGAAAGGAAAGGAAGAGGAAGGAAGTGAAATAAGGGGAAGGGAAAAGGAGAAGGAAGGGAAGATATAGGAAGGAAGATAGGAAGGAAGGAAGGAAGGAAGGAAGGAGCTCAAAGGTACTTTTTCAGGAGGCAACTTGACTTCGTTTTTTCTTTGAAGATGTTTCGCTCAGAGCTGAAGAAGCGTCTTGGATGAGAAGCGAAACGTCTCCAAAGAAAAACCAGAAAGTCCAGTTGCCTCTTGAAAAAGCACTTTTGTGGGACAACCATGACCTGGAAGACTGAGAATCTCCATAGAAGGAAGCAACTGATCACTGTAAAACAAAACAAAAAACATTAGATACACTCAAAAGAGCTACATAGAACTGACGAGGTACAGAAAAAAAGAGTATATTTGGATGGATGGCACTGGTATATATTTGTACATTTATTTATTGGAAGCATTTCTAGGCCACTCTTAAGGCTGTTAATTCTCCCATAGTCACTTACAGCAATTAAATTTTATTTTAAAAATTGGGTGATAAAGTGTCGATGAAATCTAGAAACACTAGCAATTGAATGTTTAATAGTACCATAATCAAACTTATTTATAATCCAGGGCAGGCTAATCATAATAATTCATGTAGAAAATAAATCTCTGGGGCTTTTTTAAAAAATTAGGGAAATTGGACCCAATGGATTTGGAAAAATAACTTATTCTGAGATATGGGGCCAATCTGGAAAAGGCCCCGTCTCTTGCATTAATCAACTTAATTGTTCTCCAAAGAAGGAAAATGAGAAAGGGGCTGGAGAGATTAAATTTTTTAATTTAAACTTTTAGTAATTACATCAGGGGTCTTCAAACTTGACAGCTTTAAGTCTTGTGGACTTCAACTCCCAGAATTCCTCCTCCAGTCATGTTAGCTCAGGAATTCTGGGAGTTGAAGTCCACAAGTCTTAAACGTGCCAAGTTTGAAGACCCTTGAATTACATCATTGTTTATGATTAAGAGAGAAAGAGAAAAGGCCTGAGTATGATTGTTTCTTAAAATTCATAGCATTCCAATTACAGAAAGTGCCTTAAAGGGCATTATAAAAATTAGTGAAATGAGACCTATTAAATATTGGAATTAAGTATTAGTTTTATATTTTGTTTTATAATTTTTGAATTATAAAATTCAAAAGAAAAGCCAAAGAACAAAAAGGAAACAAGTAAAGCATATGCCTTATGGAATCAACTACCCTTGGAGCTCCGGTTGGCTCCCGATCTCTCCTCTTTCCGCTGCGATCTGAAAACCTGGTTGTTTGTACAGGCCGGGCTGGACTGACCTCCTGGGGGGGGGGGGATTTTAAATTGGTTTTAATGAGTTTTATTCGGCTTGGCTTGTTAGGTTTAATTTCTTTTAAATCATTCATTGTTCTGTGTTTTTATTTGTGAGCTGCCCCGAGTCCTTTCGGAGAGGGGGCGGCATACAAGTCCAAGTAAAATAAAAAATAAAAATAAAATAAATATGCAAATATCTACAGGAGTCAGTCAGTGAAACTGAATGTACAGCATCGACTGAAAGCATTTCAGGAAGAAAAGAAAAATAATATTGTGAGAAAGTGACCCTATGCTGCTATGTCATAATTTTCAAAGATGAAGGACAAAGGTTAACTGGAGTCTATTGGAACTCTAGCATTACGTATGAAGAAACCCTCAGAAATTGTTTGCTTTGCTGATATTTGAGTTTTCCAGAATAAGGCGAAAGAAAAGATGAGATTGTCTCATCGTTTACCGAACAAAACGTGATGGCAGCTTCGGATGGAACCAACTCCAATCTCCTGGGATAGTGAGCTAAATGAAAAGGGAACATGGTCAGATGTGCAGCCTAGGTTTTAGGAAAGCAGATTTCAACAGTATTGAAAAAACACTAGATGCAGCGCTCATAGAGAAGAGATAAGATGGATGGAGAGATCTTGAGAGTGAGATATGGAAGGTCCAGTAGCAAAGAAGAAAGAAGAAGCAGATCTAAAGAATCTGGTGGAAAATGTCCTTCAGCAAAAAAAAAAAAAAATCTGAAAAAATATCATTGTTGAGTGTCAGGCTCTCAGCTGTTCCTTCTTGGATTCACAAGCATTCTATCCCCTTGTTCCACACAACCTCCTGGATTCCCATACATGCAGAAATAAGGGGAGAAGAACTTTTGCACTGCTCTGTTCAGTTCCTTGGTCAACATGGACAGGTGAAAAGGGTCACCACCTTGTCAGAGGGGGTATTCAGCAGGTTCTGACCAGTTCTGGAAAACGGGTAGCGGAAATTTTGAGTAGTTCGGAAAACCGGCAAATAGCACCTCCAACTGGCCTCACCCCCATCTATTCTCTGCCTCCTGAGTCCCAGCTGATTGGCTGGGTCTACTTTGGTTGCCCTGCACAGGAGAACGGAGCTGGAAAGCAGGTTAGTGGGGTGGGGAGGGAATGAGGATTTTGCAGTATCCTTCCCCTGCCACGTCCACCAAGCCATGCCCACCAAGCCATGCCTACAGGACCAGTAGTAAAAAAGTTTGAATCCCACCACTACCCTGATTCCTTCACAAGGATTAAATATTGACATGCAAGAGCTGGCTTTAGAAGGAACAGCTTTGTAAATGTTAAACCTGCCAGGCTGAAACATAAGAAGGGAGAATAGAATAATAGAATAGAATAGAATTCGTCATTGGCCAAGTGTGATTGGACACACAAGGAATTTGTCTTCAGTGCAAATGCTCTCAGTGTACATAAAAGAAAAGATACATTCGTCAAGAGTCGAGAATCATAAGGTACAACACTTAATGATAGTCATAGGGTACAATAGGCAATCAAGTCATACTAGAAACTGTTGTTGTTGTTATTGCTACTTGAATAGCTGGCTTGATTTGGGAACAGGGTTGGCTGAACCCTGGCTGAGATTAGACCAATTCACTCAGCAGAGGCCATGATCCCTAAAAAGAACTTCCCTGTACAGAAACAGTCCAAGAGGCTAAACGTCTGTAGAGATTCTCAGACATCCAGGTCATGGTTGTTCCAAAGTTGTTTTTTCAGGAGGCAACTGGACTTGTTTTTTTCTTTTGAAGATGTTTCGCTTCTGATCTAAGAAGCTTCTTCAGCTCTGACAGGATGGTGGGGAATGGAAGGATTTATATTCCTTGTAGACAGCTGGTCATTTGCATCCTTTATCTGCAAGGAATATAAATCCTTCCATTCCCCACCATCCTGTCAGAGCTGAAGAAGTTTCTTGGATGAGAAGCGAAACATCTTCAAAGAAAATGCAGAAAGTCCAGTTGCCTCTTGAAAAAGCACCTTTGGGACAGTCCAAGAAGCTATTATGCAAAGGGGAATGGTCAAGATACCACCAACAGTACAACAGTTTCATGGATATTTCCTTCTTTGGTGCACACTAGCAACACATGGGATACTTACCCAGTTATCATATTATAATACCACTTATTATATTATGGTTCGTCACTCAGCCAGCCAGATGCTTAGGCAGGATTTGGCATTTTTGTCTACCTATTGAGTCCTTCCCAAGGACCTGGATAGGCAGATGACGTTAAAGGTATCTTCGCAGGATGTAAGCTGTTCTGCCTTTTGCAATTGACCAATGATGATTTTTGTCAATGGCAATGATTTTGTTCAACTGGTGTTCCAGTTGTTTTGGGATTGCACCAAGGCACCTATTACAAAGATAATATATTAGTTCTGTTGTTTTGCACTGCAAATTGGAAAAAACTTTCTAAACTTGTAGATTGAAATTACTAGATTGCCTATTTCACATCTAAAGGTATCTTAATCAGGCACCCCATTAAAAGTGCACAACATCTATTCATGAAATGTAGTGCAGTTCTAAAATATTATCACACTAGTGTTGTGGATCCAGAAATTTTTTTTCTTTTCCTTCGTGAAAATGTGAGAAACGTTCTCCAGCTTACTACCTGTTTGTGACAATGCAATACATGTAGTACTCAATTTATGACCAGAATTTGGTACCAGAATTTCCGTTGATAAGCAAGAGGATTGTTACATGAGTCACACTCAATTTTTTTTCAGTTTTTGCCAAGGTTGTTAAATGAATTACTGCAATTGTTAAGGGGATCGTATGATTTTAAGTAAATCTGGCTTCCCCCATTGATTTGGAAGTTAGGTGGAAAAGTCACAAATGGTATCACATGACTGTAGGACACTACAACAGTCCTAAATACCATGTTTTCCCCAAAATAAGACTCTGTCTTATATTTTTTTTGCCACCAAAAAAGGCACCAGGTCTTATTTTCAGGGGATGTCATCCACTGACTAACTTCACTTGCGCGCATCACCCCTGGCCTCCTTTTCGTTGTCAGGGGCCTTCAGGAACTTCTTCTGCAGCAGGCAAGGCTTCCCTGAAGGCCTCTGCAGCTGATAACAGAGCTTTGGATCAATCCTGAGCTTTGTTATCAGCTACAGAGGCCTTCAGGGAAGCCTGGCCAGCCTTGCCAGCTGCAGAAGAAATGGGCCAGCAAGGCAGGTGTCGCCGTGTGCGAGGCCTGGCTACAACTATCCAAAGGTAAGTAATAGGGCAGCTCCCCCATCCCCACCCTAGTTTAAATTTTACCCATGCACTCTGGAGTATGGCGGGATCTTAATTAGGGCTTATTTTGGGGGGTAGGGCTTATATTGGGCGCACGTGTAAAAATCAAGCTAGGACTTACTTTCAAGGTACGTTGTTTTTTCGGGGAAATGGTACGTGTTGGTTGGCTGAATTTTGATCTCATGACCATGGCGATGCTGCAACAGTCATAAGTGGGAGGACCAGTCATAAGTCACTTTTTTTTTCAGTGGCTTAATAACTTCACATGGTCACTAAACGAATAGTTGAAAACCGAGAACTACCTATAGTCGGTATGAAATGTTGTATGTTGAAAAAGAGAAATTATGGTCTGTTTACCAGCTTTGTTATATTCTAAGAAAAATATTATGCTTTCCCATCTGAAGAAAGAGTTGGTTATTCATGGCATAGTTATTATTTCTGCCCTGTGCAAAAAAAAATGTGCTTTTTCTTTTTATCTTACAAAGGGACACCCCTGGAAGATTATTCCCTTGAAGAGCTCCATTCAGAGCTGAAATGGATTTGAAGTACTTTAAAGGATATTTAACTCCAGGTATTCTTTCTTTCTACCCCCCTTTTTTTTTCTTTTTTGAGACTGATGCACGTTATTCATTAAACTAACAGTTTCCCCTTTTCCTGTCTTTTTAAAGTGTGACTTGTGCCCTTGCTGTGTGTGTGCGTGTGTGTGTTTGTCATCACAACATGTTTCCATGGAGCTGGATCTGATGTTACATGAATAAGGGCATTGTTTCTTTATTTTTTTTCCTTTCTTCCCAAGTTCCCAAGCATATTTGCGACATAGGTTGGGAAGCAAAAAACATGACTTCACAAGTTAAATATTGCTAGCTGCTAGGGTGTATTGAAGCTAAGCATCCTTGCACGCCATAATTCTCCGTGCTGTTGAGTTGAGGTTTAAGCATTTCAAAGTAGATACGCAGCAGGGACCCCAAAGATGAAATTTCACCCCCCTGAACCTTAATGGATTCTGAATCATAGTGATGCAAGCCTTAAAGCTATTAGATTCTCTTGCACCAACTCTAGAGAAGACTTATGTAGAAATAGTCTTGCATGAGGGCCACACAAAATCTGATCAAATCATAGATGTAGCGCCCCGACTGATTTCTTCAAAGGAAGTCTCACTGCAATCAGAGCCCCATAGTCTGCTGGGTTTTTTGTCTGTATATTCCTGAGGACTAGAATGTTAATTTTAAATGGAAGTTACTTTGTCAGGGTTTTACCAAGCTCATTCTTGATCATCTCCATTTACTGATTTCCCTATACATGTATATCTTTTAGTTTGTTCTACACAGCACATTCACTTTGTAATCAATATCAATTCTAATATAGATAGATAGATAGATAGATAGATAGATAGATAGATAGATAGAAGATAGATAATAGAGAGAGATAGGGAGAGAGGGGGGATAGGGATAGAGATAGATAGATAGATAGATAGATAGATAGATAGATAGATAGATAGATAGATAGATAAAGATAGATAATAGAGATAGATAAATAGAATGGATAGATAGATAGATATAGAGATAGATAGATAGAGATAGATAGATGATAGATGGACAGATAATAGAGGGGGGGATAGATAGATAGATAGATAGATAGATAGATAGATGATAGATAATTTGGAAGAATCATCATGAAATCAAAACTTTTTTTTATTAAAAGGGCATTTTCTTTTGCAGTTAAAGCATGCTTTTGCAATCCTTATCTAGCCTTACTGATTTCAAACCTGGGGAAAAGATGGAAATGCATTTATCAAACTACATTTAAGTGTGGGTGGGTGTGTACCTTGGAGTTCACGGAAGTCTGAAAAGAGTCTATTTTGGCTTGGTGACTTCTGCACTGACTTTTGGCAAAGATGGAGTTAAGAAGTGCCCATAGGATGCTCTTCCCTAGCGTGGCTCATTCATCACCCCGAAACGGCTGAGAAGATTTCTTCAGTAAAGTCTGAATAGCTTTACAAAGAGAGCGAGAGGGAAGCGTAGTGAATGGAAAATGCTAACTTAACAAGGACGCCCGCTTTCATTGCTAAGCATTTTGATCTGCTAGGATTTGTATGTGGTTACATCAGAGCTGGAAAAGAAGGATTCTGCTCCCACTATCGAGTAGCATTTCCTCAATTATTTCTAGAGAAGGTTTTACTCACCTCTTGGGAATTGTCAGTTTTAAAACAGGGGAAGGGATTAGGATTGGGCAAAACATACTAATGGAGTTTAATGAGATACAATCACCCCAGATCTTTCCATCACAATAAGAATAAGAAACCAAAGGAAAGAAAAGCTAGTGTTTCTGTACAACTTCTTCGAACTAACCCAGTTTTGGTTGGTTCACAGTCCTTGTGCAAAAACAACTCCCAGTCAACTGCTGGTTTTAATTTAAAATCGACATCTTTATTAATTCCTTAGAACTTGCTAAGTTTTTAATCCATCCATCTATGTTTTGCCTTCCAACAGAAGACTTATCATGGTTAAATTTGGGTTGGACCTTTTGCTATTGATGTCGGGTGTCCTAGTTTTGGTTTTCATTGGTTTGTAAAAAAATAATAACAACCAAAGGAACAACTTGCCTCCAGAAGTTATGAATGCTCCAACACTGGAAGTTTTTAAGAAGAGATTGGACAACCATTTGTTTGAAATGGTATAGGGTTTCCTGTCTGAGCAGTGGGTTGGACTAGAAGACCTCCAAGGCCCCTTCCGATTCTGTTATTCTCTTATTCAAAAAACCCCACTTTTTAAAAAAAAACATACAATTTAATACAGTATCAAATAAATGCAGATTGTCCATGTAATGGGCATTGTTTTTAACTCTGAAATGTTTCTAATGTATTGTGCATTGTTTTGAATACATGCATATTTCTTTTTCATAGTGACAAATTAGAATGAAGTAATATTACAGGGTTTTCCAAGTCTTTCTGCAATTTATTTATTTATTTATTTATATTTGAACTTGTATGCCGCCCCATCTCCAAGGACTCGGGGCAGCTCACAACTAAAAACACAGAACAATAAATATTTAAAAAACCATTAAACCAATGACAAGCCCAAATATTAAAACATTGCAATAATAAACATTAAAACCATCCCTCCCCCAGGGAGGGGTCACAGCCCAAACTACGTTCTTTGAAATAATAGCAGAAGATCTGGAAAATCTGAAGTGGAACAAAAAGTTGTAATTGTTGATTTGTTTGTTTGTTCTTGCAGAGGTGTCTGGGGCACTGTTAAAATCTGCATGGATTGCATATAGCTAGACACGTGACTCTAATAGGAATGAATTAACGTTTATAGTGGAAATGAATGGAACAAAATACACAAACATGTACTTCACATATTTGCTCACAATGAATATTTGAAACGGAAAGAAGAGATAACATAGGTTTATCTTTGGGTGCTAAGACTTTATTGTGGTTCTATATTGGCTGTATTAGAACAACGTAACAGAAGCATCAACCATTTCTGAATTTGCTTCCTGTTTCCTAGTTTGCTTTCTGTAATGTGCTCAGAGCAAGACCATTAAAAATTAAGCCAAGTGAAGCCTACAATTCTTTTAGTCAAAAAACGTTGAACTTGATAAAGTTCTGTGGAACTTTTTGTGGCCTGGAATTCCTTTGAAACCTATTCCTCCAAATCTTCAAGACCACAATAATTCATCAAGGGCATGTAATCTTTAAAATTACAGCACATTAATAGCAACCTTTCTAAGTTGCTTTGCTAAGGGTTTAGAAGAAGAAGAAGAAGAAGAAGCACTTATTTTCATCCTGGGTGGCAATGCCCCATTAGCCAACATTTTCAGTTCAACAGTTTGGATAAAAGTGAGAGAGAGAGAGAAAAAAAAATCAGACAACAGTCTTTTTAAAATGAATCTTGCAGTAGTATTGTTTTCTGTGCTTCCTACAACATGTATAAAATGGTTATCTAAAAATGTGCTCAGTTTTTTTATCATTGGATAAAAAATAAACTGTTGGATGTGTCATGGGAAACAAAAGCAGCTCCGTGGTATTCTAAACCAGGGGTGTCAAACTTGATTTCATTGAAGGCCGCATCGGGGTTGTGTTTGACCTTGGGGGGCTGGGGTGGGCGGGGCCAGCTTGACGTGACTTGTGTCAGGGGCGCCTGTGATGGCCCAAGCCCAGTGAAAATGGGCTCCCGAGCTCCATTTTTGGCTGCGACAGCCTCCTGCAGCCCTCTGTCAGTGAAAACAGAGTTTAGGAGGGCCGCCCGCAGGCCTCCCGAGCTCCATTTTTGCTGGTAGAGGCACCACGGGCCGGTCCTTTGCTGTTTCCAGGGCGGCCCCACAGGCCAGATCTAAGCATCCTGCAAGATGGATGCTTGACACCTCTGTTCTAAACTGAGGGAAGATGTATTGCCTGAAAAATTCACTTAGAATAGAAAAACAAAATGAACGCCTCACTCCCAGATTCTTCAGCTTTCTTCACACAACTTCATAGTCCAAAACAATGTAGCTGCTCTCGTCAATATCATTTGTCTGACCAAACATGCATGGAAAGAAGAATTACTCAGTGCTTTGATGCCTCTTACAAGGGGATCTGTTGCACTCCTGATCTCAGAAGGCTGCACCTCTCTAAGCCAAGAGGCCCACACATTAATCTTATCCTTCTTTTGTCGAAAATCACAGCCACAACTCTTCTCTTCCTCTTCAGCAGTTGCATCCTTCTGCTCTTCTCACCCAGGATGATTTAGGGGACTGGAGACTAAAACATATGATGAACAGTTGCAGGAACTGGGCATGGCTAGTCTAGTGAAGAGAAGGACCAGGGGAGACATGAGAGCAGTCTTCCAATATTTGAGGGGCTGCCACAGAAAGGAAGGGGGTCAAGTTATTTTCTAAAGCCCCTGAAGGCCAGACAAGGAATAATGGATGGAAACTGAAGAAGGAGAGGTTCAACCTGGAAATAAGGAGAAACTTTCTGACAGTGAGAACAATCAACCAATGGAACAGAAGCTGCCCTTGGAAGTTGTGGGAGCGTCATCACTTGAGACTTTCAAGAAGAGATTGGACTGCCATTTGTCAGAAATGGTGTAGGGTCTCCCACTTGGGCAGTGGGTTGGACTAGATGACCTACAAGGTCCCTTCTGTTATGTATGTAGGTTTGAAGTCATTGGTTTAGTTTGAACTGTTCTTGTAAAGTGTTAGAAATGATTGGTTTAAAAGTGCGGGAAAACCCCTGCACTCTGATTGCCTGGCAACCTCGGCTGCTGGCTATAAGTAGCAGCCGCAGCCCAGCCAAAGCGGGTCCGTTCTGAGCTGAAAGTCACAATAAACTTAAGAGCTGAAGCACTCCATGTCTGCCTCTTCATGCAAACTTAACACCTTCCAACTCTGATTATCTGTTAAATCTGTTATTTGAAGTTGTTAGCCATTAAGTAAATTTCACCTGGGTTGACTGCTTGAAACTGATCACTCTTGAACCAAAAACACCCAAGCGGTAAGACGTTCTCTCTCTCTCTTATTTTGTCCAAATAGTTGAAATGTTCCTTGGTAATAATTATGTATTGGATAGCAAAGGCAGTGAAAATGGGCGACCACAAAGACATTTCCTCATTCCTTCCTTTTCAAGTATTCAATCCGAAACGCCCAAACTGCATATTTTCTTTCCCCTTTCATAGATTTACGTTTAAAGGTATGGATGATATCTCTGTTTCTCTTTGCTTTTAATTGACCAGGAATATTTTAAAGAACTCTGTAGAGCAACTTTTCCTCAGAGGTGCCTCTCAGGGCTGCTGGGGGACAGTTTCCATCAACTCCACTCAACCCAGGCACAGGGAGAAGGGCTCCACAAAGCAACGGCTGAAAACATATAATTATTAAATTTATTCATTAAACACACTTCTACCCTGCTTGAATCCAAATGACTCTTGGTGGCTTACATAGAATATAAATAGAAACAATTTAAAACATCCACAGTTACGTGTTAATACCATACTGGGATATAAGAAATAATAGCAAGAAAAACAACAATCCATCAGAATTCTAAAAATAAAGGATGGAGTCATATAGAAGCTCCAACTCCCTCCCAAACAACGTTGTTTTCAACAAATTCAAACAAAAAAAATCAGCAGGGAGGAGGCTAGTCTGGTGTCCGCTGGAGGCTGTTGCGCAGCATTGGCACTGCCAAGGCAAAGGGGCACTTTCTCATTGCAGCTCCCTCCTCTTGAAAATGTGGGATTTTCACCAGGGTTTTCCCCCCTTCTAGTTATTTCAACAAATGGGCCTCTACTAGTTGGAGTAGGTGATTCAAGAGGTGGGCTGCTGCTAGCAGCAGCGGTTAGCACTGGTTCACATGAACTGGTAGTTAAGATTCTGTGCAGTTCGGCGAACCAGCAAATCCCACCACTGGCTAGCCCCACCCCTGCTCTTTTTTTGGCCTGTTTTTGGGCCATTTTTGTACCAAAAATGACCTGAAAAACAGCCTGAAAACAGCCCAAAATTCCCCCCAAAATGGCCTGGAAACAGTCCCAAAAATGGCCTGAAAATGGCGAAAAAATTGCCAAAAAATGGGTGAGGCTGGGGCCAGCCAGTGATGGGATTAGCCACAACTGGCTGAATCTTACCTCTGGCTTTGAGGTGAGTGGCCAGGAGCCAAGGATGGGTGTGATGAATGACATCACCCATCCACTCACATGACCAACCGGCCACACCTACCCAGCCAGAGAACCGGTTGTTAAGTTATTCCAATCCCACCACTGGGTGATTCTGCAGATAACCAGGGCTTTAAGAATCAAAACCAGGACTTCAAATTGTATCTGGAAACTGATTGGCAACCAGGATGCAAAACCAGTGCTATATGTTCCCATAATTGGAAACCAGAGAGTATGGACTGCTTCATTCTACACTAATTACAATTTAAGAATAATCTTTCAGGGCTGCCTCATGCAGACACATTATAGTAGTCTTACTGGGGGTAAGAGGGTGCGATGGCTCAGCAGTTAAAGACCCCGAGCTTGTCAGCTGGAAAACTGACAGCCTGGGTTCAAGACCCAAGCACCACGGGATGGGATGAGCTCCCATTGTTTGCTCCAGGTCCTGCCCACCTAGCAGTTACAAAGCAAACAAATGCAAATAGATAGATAGGTACAGTCCTGCTGGCCACATGACCATGTAAAAGGTCTTTGGACAGCATTGGGACCCTCAATTAAGGAACAGAAATAAGCATTGCCCCCTAGAGTCAGACACGATTGGACATGACTATGTTTAACAAGATTAGTGAGGCCATGATTTGCTGTAATTTTCTGCTCCTAGGAAGGTCCCAACGACTGGCCCCAACAGATGGAATTGTGCCTTGGACCTTCTGGCCATGACTTCTGTGTGCTGTCCGAGCAGGAGCCTTGAGTCCAGCAGCCACCCCCAAGTCACAAAGCTGCTGCCTTGCAGGAGGATATGTCCATCAAGCAGCAGCTCCCGAAGGATCTTCTGAAAAAGGGGTGCCCCAAAGTCCTGTGTTGAATTCATGACTCAGTCTCCAATTGAGGGAAGCAAGAGTGACTTGAGGACATGTAAGAGCAGTGAGTCAAGAGAGAGAACTGTCTGCTGGGCCCAGCAGGAGTGCTGACCAAGGAAACAATGATGCCGTACTGAGTGCAATTTCTGACTTCGTTTCCCACCAACACTGAAAAGCTGGTTGTTATATTTCCTGCTCTTCCCATGTGAATTCTTTTCATATTTAAGAAGCTGTGTTGTAAACGTGCCTCAGCTTCGGTGTGAGGGGGTCTCTGCTGATCAAATGACGTTGGGGCCAGACTTGCAATTGTGTGAAACTTTGATGCATCCAATGGTTTTCCATGGATGGGGAACTGGATTTCCTAGGCACTCTTCTTTGAAATGCATTCACACCCACAGGCCCCACCGAAACCTAGCAGGATGGCGATTGCTACCCAAATGGAAATTCCTCTTGCTTTGCTCATTTGGCCTGGATTATTAGTTTTAACCAGACCCTGTGTGAGTTTCTGGAGACAGATATAGCAATAGCAATAGCACTTAGACTTATATACCACTTTACAGTGCTTTACAGCCCTCTCTAAGCGGTTTACAGAGTCAGCATATTGCCCCCAACAATCTGGGTCCTCATTTTACCCACTTTGGAAGGATAGAAGGCTGAGTCAGCCTTGAGTCTGGTAAGATTCGAACTGCCAAATTGCAGGCAGCTGGCAGGCAGCAGAAGTAGCATGCAGTACTGCATTCTAACCACTGCACCACCATGGCTCAGTATATGGATATGATGAGCTGAGTGTTTAATTCATGGCTGTGCTGTGACAATGAACAAGGGAAGCATGTACGAAAATAGAGGGGCTTCAGTTACAAGGGCACCATTTTGCAGATTTTTGACACCATACCCCATGGACTCCTGGAATAAAGATATACAGATAGTCTTCTAATTACAACAGTTCATTTAGTGAGCATTCAAATCAGAGGTGGTATTCAGCCAGTTCGGACCGGTTCGTGAGAACTGGTAGCAGAAATTTTTAATAGTTCGGAGAAGCAGCAATACTACCTCTGGCTGGCTCCACCCACCCACTCCCACTGTTACCTCTCCTATCTGCCATGCCTCAGCTGAGCTAAAAAAAACAGCACAGCTCACCAGCATTGATACAGAGGACAGTCTTTGAGCCCTATGCACACGCACACATTAGGCACCCATGCACAGCTCACCAGCGTTGATACAGAGAGTGGTCTTTGAGCCCTACGTGCACGTGTGCGTGAAGTGCATGAAGCGCATGAAGTGTGCTTACGACGACACTGGAGAAAAGGGACTTATGATTGTTTTTCACACGATCATTGCAGCATCCCCATGGTCACATGATCAAAATGGCAAAATGGCTAACTGGTAACTGACTCAGAAACAGTTCAGAGAAGAGCAACACAGATGATTAGGGGGACTGTAGGCTAAAACATATAAAGAACAGTTGCTGAAATTGGGCATGTCTAGTTTGATGAAAACAAGGACTACGGGAGACATGATAGCAGAGTTCCAATATCTCAGGGGCTGCCACAGAGAAGAGGGAGTCCAGCTATTCTCCAAAGCGCCAGAGAGCAGGACAAGAAGCGATGGGTGGAAACTAATCAAGGAGAGAAGCAAGCTAGAACTAAGGAGAAATTTCCTGACAGTGAGAACAATTAATCAGTGGAACAACTTGCCTCCAGAAGTTGTGAATGCTTCAACACTGGAAGTTTTTAAAAAAAGGTTGGACAACCATTTGTCTGAAGTGGTGTAGGGTTTCCTGTCTAGGCAGGGGGTTGGACTAGAAGACCTCCAAGGTCCCTTCCAACTATTCTATTCTATTCTATTCTATTCTATTCTATTCTATTCTATTCTACTCTACTCTACTCTCTATTCTATTCTTTCTTCATCTCTCTATTCTATTCTATTCTATTCTATTCTATTCTACTCTACTCTACTCTACTCTACTCTCTATTCTATTCTTTCTTCATCTCTCTATTCTATTCTATTCTATTCTATTCTATTCTACTCTATACTCTACTCTATACTCTCTACTCTATTCTAATTTATGACAGTTGCAGTGTCCTGGGGTTATGTGATCAACTTTTGTAAGCTGACAAGCAAAGTCCATGGGGAAGCCAGATTCACTTAACCGTGTTACTAACTTAACAACTGCAATGATTCTCTCTACAACTATGGCAAGAAAGCTGAAAAAACCGACTTAACAAATGTGTCCCTTAGCCACAGAAATTTTAGGCTCAGTTGTGGTTGTAAGTCAAGGGCTACCTGTATCACCCAATATTATGCTATAGATAGGCTCCAGAATGTTTAACAGGCATGCATCTAATCCCCCAATCAACCATATTCACACATTCACAGGTATATGTGCATCTACATGTTTGTTACGTGATAGTTTGTGAACCAACTTTTTTGGAAACAGATTGAATTGCAGAGGTGGCTTTTGGCCAGATAGGTTGGAACAAACGTAGAGAGCAAACCTGTCTTTCTGCATTGCTGCCATTTTTTTCTTCATCTTTTTTTTAAAAATTATTTTCAAGAAGAAGGATTTTATCCAGTAATATCCACTTATAGTGTTTTCTCTAATGAGCCTTAGGCCTTTCTGCATGCTTGAGCAATGTAGAATGAGCACGACTTTAATATTATATTCATATTATGGAGAGCGACACAAAGAATCAGGATATGTTTCACGTAGTTTAGGATTAATATATTTTGCACTCCTACTCAGTCTTTGCAATGCAAAAACCTGGCTTCCTTTGATGCAGTAGGATAATAACATTTTACTTTTACATAGTAGTATAAACTAGCCATTTCTATAACAACAAACCTATCTAATTAGTAAAACCCAAAATCAATGGTTCATTTTTTTCCACCTCAAGCACAAAGTCCAGAAGCTGTTTCCAAGTAGAAACAATTTGGCTACCTCTGCTAACTCCATCAACTTTTGCAACTAGGACATACAAAACTTTTGCTAGACCAATACTTGAATCAGCTCATCAGTCTGGAATCTGCACTGTATATCAGACATTAATACAATTGAGCGAGTCCAGAAGTATTGCACAAGAAGAGTACTACACTCTTCTGCTTGCAACAGAATACCCTATATCACCAGGCTTGAATTTTAGGCTTGGACAACCTTGAACTACGCCGCCTACATTGGACTTAAATGTAGTACACAAAATTATCTGCTACAATGCCCTACCAGTCAATGACTACTTCAGCTTCAACCACAACAATACAAGAGCACACAACAGATACAAACTCAATGTAAACCACTCCAAACTTGATTGCAGAAAGTTCGACTTCAGCAACAGAGTGGTCAATGCCTGGAATGCACTACCTGACTCTGTTGTTACATCCTCAAATCTCCACTCCTTTAACCTCAAACTATCCACTATTGATCTCATCCCATTCCTAAGAGGTCTGTAAGGGGCATGCATAAGTGCACAATTGTGCCTACCGTCCCTGTCCTATTGTCCCCATTTATTCGTACCTATTTCCTGTATTCTAACTCATGTTTATACTTATACCTACTATCTTGTAAGCGATGGACAAATCAAATTAAAAAATGAAATAAAATAAACAAACCATTTGTCCATTGTGGGAATCGAAGTGTCTGTGATGATCCAGGGTAGGTTACAAAATAAACACAGTCACAAAAACAGGTGAAGCCCCTTTTATTCCTTCATTTTGCTTCAAAGCTCCAAATATCTTTGACTGGAGACAAAAAACTCCCCCACAAGCAGTTACGAAAAGGAGGAAATGCCGTTGAAACTAAAAATGCCTATAAATTAAAAAGAGTCAAAACGACACAAACCACACTGAAGCAATTAAGGGAACCAGGCAAGATAACGGCTTGATATCGGAGATAACGGCTTGATATCGGCCACAGATATCGGAGCACACACTGGGAAGGACGCAAAACTCAGAGAGGAATGATAGATTAGAGGTATTTCCATGCTTTTTTTCCAGCGCTCACCCATATGCATGTCCGTCCTTTTAACCAGTTCTCACAGCTGTAGCCCATGAAGAGAATCAAGGCCCTTTCCTCCCCTGTACACCATGCCATTCACATCTCTTCCTTATCCTCTCTTCCCTGCGTGCCCTAGGATGGAGAGGGGATGGCCCTGGGTCCTCCTCTGACTGCCCAGCCGGCCTCTGCCCTTCCCCAGTTTCCTCCACAACCTCCGGAGCCACACTTCCACTCCCTGTCAGCTGTTCCTCCTCTCCCGCGGAGTCAGTCTCCAACAGGGGCATGACAGTGTCCTTCCATTTTTGGGCATAAAGTAGTCTTAGTGCCGACAACATATATAACATCAAAGTTCCATTTCCCCCCCCCCAAAAAAAGTTTCTGGTTTTATGGTTTTTCTGGTGCAAAATGCAGCCACGCGAGTGATTATGGGTGCACCTAGGTGCGCCCATATAACATCTATCCTCCACAAGCTGCATTGGCTGCCGGTGGTCTTCCGGGTGCAATTCAAGGTACTAGTGACAACTTTTAAAGCCCTTCATGGCTTAGGAGCGGGATACCTTCGAGACCGCCCACTGCTATCGTATGCCTCCCAGCGCCCGGTTAGATCCCACAGGGAGGGCTTGCTCCGGTTACTGTCGGCTGGCGGGGCCGCGGGCGAGAGCCTTCTCTGTCGCAGCACTGTCCCTTTGGAATACGCTCCCCACGGAGATTAGAACCATCCCCAATCTACTTGCTTTCCGCAAAGCTGTTAAGACCTGGCTTTGGCGGAGGGCATGGAATTGAGACCTTGTTCTTCCCTCTTGTATGTTTGGACCGTATGAATGAGTTTTGATTTTATATTGTATAGGCTACTGTTTTTTATCTTGTTGTACGCTGCCTCGAGTTCCCAGATGGGGGAAGAGAGGCGGGATATAAATTTAATAAATAATAATAATAATAATAATAATAATTTAATAAATAATAATCTATATATTCACTTTAAGAATTGTCTGTATTAGGATGTGAATCCTACTCCAATATTTCACACGATGCTCTGGCCTCAAACTCGGACTGTCAGCTTTCCAAGCTGACAAGCCCAGCATCTTAACTGCTGAGCCATAAGGCCTTCCTTGATACTCAGCTGTCACTAACATCACAAATAAATGTGATGGCACAGAAATGTTGCTGCTGGTATAAATATGCCTTGTGCACCACCCATTACCCTCCCTCAGCCAGATGGATGTGGCAGTGCTTACATCGGTATTCAATAGAAGACACAATGGTGTGTTGTGTATCCTATCATCATGCATGCTGCACAAATGTTTTGGATCATGCTCCTTGACATCATGAGATACGTGGTGCCATTTTCCTGCCCCTCACACTCTCCACAGACATAAGTCCAACTTTGGATGATATTCACAGCCAGAGGTGGTATTCAGCAGGTTCTGACCAGTTCTGGAGAACCGGTAGCGAAAATTTTGAGTAGTTCGGAGAACCGGCAAATGCCACCTCTGACTGGTCCCACCCACATCTATTCTCTGCCTCCCGAGTCCCAGCTGATTGGCTGGGTCTTCTTTTGCCCTGCACAGGAGAACGGAGCTGGAAAGCAGGTTAGTTGGGTGGGGAAGGAATGAGGATTTTGCAGTAACCTTCCCCCAGGAGTGGGGAGGGAATGGAGATTTTGCAGGATCTGCCATGCCCACTAAGCCACACCATGCCCACCAAGCCACACCCACAGAACGGTAGTAAAAAAAAATTGAATACCATCACTGTTCATAGCAATGTGCTTAATGTTGAATTAGCTTTGTAGAATAAGTTGCAAATTTCAATTGCTACAACATGCGTCAGCTAAACTGTTCTAGGACCACATCAAAAAGATCTGCCAACATTTTGCTTTGGTTGCCAAATATTTTACATGGACAATTTGGCCTTCATAGGGTTCACCCCTGTTTGGGACATAGTCAGAAACAATTTTCAGACCTGAACTGCACAGATGTCCTGATTGTATAAGATAACAACTCCATATAAGAGAGTAACTCCTTAAAAACTTTGGTGTGTTTTTACATTTGGTCCCACCTTTTCATCTTTGGAAACGGAATTCAGCACTTCCTTTTAATCTTGGAATGTTTAAAGATGATTTGTTCAGCATTTTCTCTATATCTGTTTTAATCATCTGTCAATAGAGTAACTTTTTTTTGGCAATGTTTGTATCTCTATTTTCTAAAATGCAGGCAGCTAAGAAATCAAAGGAGTAAACTACGGCAGCATCAGTTTAACTTCCTGACTTCCATATGGGAAGTTTAGAAAAGGTTTCACCAGGGACATCAGCTGGAAGGGGGAAGGAGAGGCCACCACCTGCAAGATGGCAGGTATGGAGTTGGGTTCAAAGTCCTGCCTCTTTTGTACCTTTGTGGTGCCTGCTACCTGGCACGTGGAAACTGCACCTGCCATCTTGCAGATTTGACACCTTACAGAAGCTCCTATTTTTCATCATTATTTATTTAACAGAATAACAGAGTTGGAAGGGACCTCGGAGATCATCTAGTCCAACCCCCTGTTCGAGCAGGAGATCCTATACCATTCCAGACAAGTGGCTGTTCTGTCTCTTTTTAAAAACTTCCAGTGATCCACCACTTCTGGAGGCAGGTTGTTCCACTGATTAATTGTTCCCTCTGTCAGGAAATTTCTCCTTCGTTCTAGGTTGCTTCTCTGCTTGGTTAGTTTCCTTTCATTGTTTCTGGTCTTGTTGAAATAGGTTGATCCCTCTTTCTTTATTGACTCTCAATTTTGAGTAATGCCCCAATCCTTTTACAGTTTCAGTTGTGTCCTGAAGAAACTACCATAGAAAATAGGTTGCGGAATGATTCTGAATTTCTTTGCAGCTGTTGGACCCTTCCAGAAAGAACCTCTTTGAAACTAAAGAAGAACCCAAGTTTTAGAAAGTAAAAAAAATATAACTTGTTCTCGAGGACAAGAAAAGTAATGGCAGGTTTTATATTGTGCATTCTGTTTTAGATTTATTGGAAGAAATGCTCAAAGGCTCAAAACTGCTTATGGCGAGCAACCATTTCATAGCGAATGCCTTCTGTGGTTTCGGCACAGTGGCCTAGATTTGACAAGAGTTAAATACAGGTTTAGATTTTGGGGGGGGTGGGGAAAAAAAAACAAATCTGCATTTGAAGTTCCATGTGGTTTGTTTGGCGTTCAAGTAAATGTCCTATCAAATCAAATTCACGGAACTACGCTATGGAATCGCACACATTCACCAACAACGGAACACAAATCTCTAATATGTTCATTCTTGGAAGCACTGGAGTGGTATGTCTTAATAGTTACCACACCCTCCACTGCAGCAAATCCCAGCAGGCGATTTTGCTTCCTGAGGTTCTGTTGTGTTCATATGAAGTCGAGTTCACTGGAGGATAGGACAAGTTTCTTTATGTCCAAGGAAGAAACAGGGAACGCAAAGACTGACATAAAGACTGTTGTGGTTTGCAGCCGTGCAGACAGCAATGGAATCGGACAGTGGGGAAGAACAGGGACCAGTCAGAGAGTTGGGAGAGGACTCGGACAAGGGTCCTGCATCTGATACAGAGATGGGGCCAGGACCATCTGGGAGTGGGGTGCTGCCTCCGGAGCCTCCGGAGTCTGGGAGCAGTGAGGCAGAGGACCCAGGGGAGCCTGGTCCCAGTGCATGTGTGCACAGAACTGCTAGAAGGCAAGAGCAGCTGAGACAAAAGGGGCAACTCGAGAGTAAGGCTGGGAGGTGATTGCCCGTCCCATAAGGTATAAAGGACAGGCAAAGATGACGAAACCTTTGCAGGAAGCAAAATCGTTTGTTCGATTCAGATTCATTCTTGAAGCTCTTTGTACTTCAGTTGGTTTCTTTTCTAGTTCATTTGACACTTCTGCTATTGCCAGCACTTCACAAGAAAGAAAGGTGGGTGCTTATCTTGAGGGACTGTTTGAGATTCATTTCCGGCTGGGAGTGAAAATAATTCCCAGCATTGCAATAAAAGAAGGCTTGTTTTTAAAATAAGTGTGTGCGTAATGATGGTCCTTGTTAGATGGCCAATGATCCTAAAAAGGCTAGAAAGGAGAAAAACCTTCTATAATTTTCCTGCAATCTCTGGGCAAATATCTGAAAAAGAGTTTAAGATGGGATAGGTGGAAGGCCCAGGGGCACCTGCATGGAAGATCAAAAAAAGGCAAGATGGAGATGGCCTCACTTAAACCAAAGCCATACTCGTTTGTACGCGGTGTTGCCAACATGGGTAACCTCTCATGCTGCTGTTAAGATTACTAGAAGTTCAGTGGATCCTTGGGCGTGAACGCTTCTGTCCATGACAAAATCGGGTGACGAGCAGAATTTTCAGAAAAGTCTTGCTTCAGGTTGCAAACACCTCTTCGCGTGGTGACCAAAGAGTCGTGGTGCTTTTCCCTGCCATGGCAATTTCCCCTTCGGCGCCAATTTTTTTGGGTCGGCGCATGCGCAGTTGGCCGTGCTTCTGGTCATGACCAAATCGGGTTGCCACTTTAGTCCTGGAATGGATTACGGTCGCAGCCCAAGGTTCCACTGTATTTATAATTACTCTAAGGCCATTTCCACCTTAACGATCTATGTAATGTAATAATATCCTCTAATATAAAACCCATTTTCATTCGTGCTTTTCCACCCCAAGAGATAGAACATAGAATAATAGGGTTGGAAGGGATCTTGGAGGTCAAACCCCTGCTTGAGCCGGAAACCCTATACCTGTGATCGCGAACCTATGGCACGCATGCTGGAAGTGGCATGCAGAGCCATTTCTGCTGGCATATGAGAGGTCACCTGGAAGAGCCCCACTGCGCATGCACGCACGCCCCCACCAGCCAGCTGATTGTTCGGTATCTGCTGTGCATGTGTGGAGGAAGACGTATGCGTGGGAGACTTGTGCGCATGCACAGAGGACAGAGCTCACAGGGGCCGTGTGCACATGCACAGAGGCATACGGTGCACAAGCAGGGGTTGTGTGCGCATGTGCAGGGGGGTAGGGGGTTGTGTGTGCATTCCATCACAGGTGCAGGCATGGAGCACTTACGCGCAGCACACTTTTGGCACATGGCGCAATTAGACACTGCTACACCATTCAGGACAAATGGCTCTCCAATCTATCTAAAACCTCCTAGTTTTAGTTTGGATCTCTCTTTAATGATCATCCACCTGTTAATTCTTGCCCTGCCCTCAGGTGCTTTGGAAAATAGGTCACTCCCTCTTCTCTGTGACAGCCCCTCAAGTACTGGAAGACAGCTATCATGTCACCCCTAAACCTCATGTTTAGTAGGCTAGAGATACATAGCACCCTTGATCATTCCTCATATGGTTTAGCCCAGGGTTGGGATCCGACTGGTGTAACTACTGGTTCGGCGATTTATGATTTCCATGCTGTGTGCGTGCGTGAATTGTTGTCAACTTGCTGCCTAGACAGCTGAGCAGCGCCGAGTAGCAGCTATTGAAAGATTTTCCGCAGCTGTGCCATGCAAAGCAGCTGAGGTTGAATAAGCAGGAAATAAAGGTCAGGTAAGAGCCCAGGTGGGCAGGTGGGCCAAAACAGCAGCAGGCATAGAACCAGTTCTATGCCTGCTGCTCTTCAGAGATAGCGATTCTACAGAGCTAAGCAGAAGTGGTAGAATCCCACCCCTGGTTTAGCCTGCAGAGCCCTTAGCGCAGGGGTGTCAAACTCAATTTCATTGAGGACCACATCAGGGTTGTGCTTGACCTTGGCGGGGGGGGGAGTGGGCATGCCAGCTTGATGTCACTCGTGTCGGGGGCACCTTTGGCCCAAGTGCTCTGTCAGTGAAAACGGATTCCCGAGCTCTGTTTTCGGCTGCAACGGCCTCCTGCAACCCTCTGCCAGCGAAAATGGAGCTCGGGAAGGCTGCGTGTGGCCCTGGGTTCCATTTTCACTGGCAGAGTCCTTTGCTGTTTCCAGGGCAGCTGCGTGGGCCATATCTAAGCACCCCACGGGCCGCATGTGGCCTTGAGTTTGACAGCCCTGCCTTAGTGTCTGTATTGCTTTCTCTGCACTATTTCTGGTGGCTCAGCATCTTTGTTTGTACAGTGGCAACCAGAACTGGATGCAGTATTCCAAGTATGATCTCACTAGTGTAGAGCGACACTGTCACTTCTTATGATGTGGATACCATCCCTCTGTTGATGCAGCCTAGGACTGCTTTGGCTTTTTGGGCAGCTGCAGCAAACGCGTGGCTCATAGGTTATGTGGTGGTCCACGAGGAGAGAGTTCCTCAACCTTTCCAGTTTTGCAGACCGGTGGTGGGGGGAGAGAGGATGGTTCCAGGCAAGTGGCCAGCAAGCAGCCCATGCATGCAACTCTATTTGCATGAGTGATGTGCCTGCTTGCCCACTGCTTGTGCAAGTGGGGATGTGTGAGCACGCTTGCCTGCCATTTCTGCAGCCCAGTTGCAAATAGCTCATGGTCCATTAATGGGACGTGGCCCAGAAGTTGGAGACTCCTGCACTAGGACATCTACTGTAGATCCCTGTCACAGTTACTGCTGTTGAGCCAGGTGATGCCTATTATATAGCTGTGCATTTGATTTCTCCTGCCTGGACGCAGGACCTTAATTTTCTCACCACTGAACTGCTTCTTGTTTGATAAGGCCCAATGCTCAAGTCTATCTTCTGAATCTTGTGTCTGTCTTCCAGCATGTTGGCAATTTCACCCCAGCTTAGTGATGTCTGCATTTAATGAGTTCCCCTTCTATCTCCTCATCTAGATCATTTATGAAAATGTTGAAAATCACTGGGCCCAAGACAGAAACTTGAGGTATCCTATTGCATGCTTCCCTCCATGTAGATCAGAGGTGGTATTCAGCAGGTTCTGACCAATTCTGAAGAACCGGTAGCGGAAATTTTGAGTAGTTCAGAGAACCAGCAAATACCACCTCTGACTGGAGATTTCACAGTATCCTTCCCCTGCCGCACCCACCAAGCCACGCCCACAGAACCGGTAGTAAATTCTTTTGAATCCCACCACTGATGTGGATGTAGCTCCATTGAGGTCTACACACTGAGTGCAGTTGCTCAGCCAACTGTGAATCTATTTGGTGGGGATGCTGTCTATTCCACATTGTTCTATCTTACCAAGAAGTAGGCTGTGATCTACTTTGTCAAATGCCTTGCTGTTGTGTAACTAAATTATGCATCTCTCTCTCTCTCATCTCTCTCTTGACATCTACATCTATCTCTGTCTTTATCTGCTAATGCTATGCATATTTTGTGCATGTGTTTAGAAACTTGAAAAGGCCCAGATAGCCCAAACAAAGGCCATTTTGTCAAATATTTTGTCCCAGATACTTACATACACATGTGATCTCTCAGCTTCTACTTGATCCCTGTTGGAGGTGGTTGGATTATCAACCAGCTCCATTATTTGACTTCCCCAAATTTGGGACCCAGTGTGAAATTGCTCCTTGGTGTTTACTCTTGTGATATAAAACACCTTTAAAAATAGTTTCTCATATTAATGTTCTTTGTCCCAAGAAACAAGCATAGTTGAGATGCATTTGTTTTCGAAAGTCTTTAATGTACAGTGTTCTGAGCGCTGTCATCATTAATTCTTGTAAATCACAGTGTGACATTGGAAACACTTGGCATTTCCTGGGGTTTCTCCCACTCCCACTTCCACTCCCATCCCCTTTTGGTCCCCACTCCTTTGACACCAAGGTTTGTTGGGCTTTTCTCAAGATTGACTGTTTCTCATCTTTTTGGTGCACAACTGGCATGGTTTGCTATTGTCATCGATGCTGCATTCCTTTTGATGTGCTTCTGTCACTCATCGGCCCACCAGGCATTGATTGATCCTAGAGAAGCCTTCGTTAAAATCTCCTATCAGTAGGAGGAAATTTCAGAACCTACTGAAAATTCACGTCAATCTATAAAAAGAAATTTCAGTTGAAATGAAGTTTAGGGGAGGAGAAAATGTGATCAAATTCTGGGGATGGCAATAATGTTGAGACAGTGGAAGGGCTGTTTCATGTTTAATGCAACATACTATGAATTTGGGGATATGTTCTGTAACATATATGGTGTGTGTGTCCTGCCTGCAAGAGGCCATGGTGTTCATTCAGTGGGATAGCAGTACATCGTTTTTATTCTCTCTCTCTCCCTTTTACATTTACAATTTGCACACACACACAAAAAAACACTTTGCATGCATTAGAGTGCAATTGAAGCTCTGCAGCAAGGTGAATTAATTTGAGCAGGCAGGAAAGTTACGTAAGTTGAAGATAGTCCACTTCAGTGAATGCTGTGTAAATATTCACACATACATACACACAACTTTGTTCAGTGTTGCTCACAATAATTTAAAATAATTTTTGTAGACATTTAAACGCTACAGCATAATATAACTTAAGTGAATACCCACCCTCCACAAATATTACTGGCATATTTACAATATCTTGTGCCATAGGACTGTGTTTGGAAATATGATACTGCAACTGATGTGAGCTTAAAGAATCAGTTCTCCTGATCTAAGGGATGAGCCTTCTTGAGGGTTCAGCTTAACTGTAGGGGTGATTAATACTTTTCAGACATTGATTTTTTTTTTAATGGGGGAGAGGAAGAAGAAAAGAAAAAACCCACAGATGATGATGATGGGAAAAGATGCTAATGATGGTTGATTGGAAATATCTGCAGTGAAGATGTAACCATGCTATCTGACTATGGTTACAGTCTTTGACCGGAATGGAAGTATATTTGACCTCTTAACAATCTGTTCATAGCTGTCTTAAGAGCAGTGACTGATTCTGTGGAGAGGTTTTTTCACGGACTGGACGGGACATGGTTTCGCATGCTGCCTGCATCCCACGGATGGGGCTTCACTTGTTTGCACGGCAGGGGTGAAATCCAACTACCTTGCACCACCTTGGGAGAGGTGGTAGGGATGATTTGAATCGGTTGGCCCTGCCCATGCCCATCCACCTTCTTCCTTTTAGAGATTGAGTCCCACCAAGCCACGCCCACCAAGCCACGCCCACAGAGCTGATAGGGGGAAAAATTGAATTTCACCCGTTGCACGCTCCAGTTTCTGGCATGGTACCAGTCCACGGACCAGGGATTCTGATTGGGGACTCATGTCCTAAGAGGACCTGGGATTGAACCTGCAAATGAGCTGTAGATAGTAGGGTCAATAGAGTGAGGCCAAAAGAGCCAGGATATGCATTATTGAAGCTCCTCCCCAGCCTTTTAAAAAAATCTTTGGGAGGCTCTTTCCTGCAAATACCCCTAACTGTTGGCGCCAATTCATAAGTATATTTCCAGAATTTGATATGAAAGATCATCAGAGATCCCATATCTCTACAGATGGAGCTAACATTTTTATGCATAAACTCCTTTGAATCTAGAATTAAAATTGCTATGACAATCTTCATCAAAATTGAGCAACCATACTGCCTAAAAAAAGGAAGGGAAATATATTTCTATCAACTAAGGTGACTTTGCTCCCCATGTGAGAATTTGGTGAATTTTGTAATTGTGTGTTCTGCTTCACAAAATTGTCACTTAACAGTGAAATATTTTACAAATGCATGGAGATCAGCTTTTGTTGTGATTTCAGTCTGTGTATCTGTTGTTTGAATAATTTTGCTAGATGCTAATAAAATGCAATAAAATATTTTGGAACAGAAAGTTTATGAAGCTTCATATTTGATGAGTGCCAAAATCATGAGCTTGTTCTAACGCTCATAACTGCATTTGGGGGCACCACACGGCTTCACATTTTATATTTAAAGTGTTGTGTTTTTTTAATTGTTGAATTATGAGCTGAGAATGCAAAAATTCCATTGGCCTGTTCTGCCACACAGCAGTGACATAAATATGTGGCATGAAATCAAGGATAGCAAATGATGGTTTGATCTAAGAGATATTTACCAACAGGCATAGATGTGTTCCAGGCAAATGTACAATTATCTTCCTTTCTGTGATGTCACTACATAAATGCCACTCTTATGGGCCCTGCTTCTCAACAAATGTGCAGCACACTTATATTATCATTTCTCCTCTGGATCTACTAATTATTCTCAAGGATTGTTATAACGTACAGTCATTAATGATCATGATTAAGCTTCCTACATTAAAAATAAATCATTTCAGAATCTGGATGAATTGTGACTTGGACAAAGATGTTCTATGATTGAAGCCAATGTTTTTAAAAACTATGGCATAGCATTTTGTGTGAATCTGGTCCCCATAATTCACTAAATCATGGCCACTCACAGTCATGCACTAAATGTTCTCTCACTAATGTTTTATTGTAGTTTCCGTTTGCTCTTTGAGACCACGGATTGAAGCTCAGCAAGCTGGCTGGGGAATTCTGAGAGTTGAAGTCCACACATATTAAAGTTGCCAAGTTTGAAAACACTCAGCTGGATGTCTCAAGGGCCCCCTTCCACTTCTAGAATTTTAAGACCCCTTGTGAAATTTGGTAACTGGTATTAGCCATCTAACTCAAGGTGGCAACAATGGTGTTGAATGAAATCTTGGGTGCTGCACTCCAGCAAAAATTGCCCTATTTTCTATTACCTTTATATGTAATTAAAATGAATTATAATTGGTATGATTATTTTCCAATTCAACAATTTTCATCCTCAAATTGGAATAATATTAAATTTGGTAAACACTTTTGGAAGATTCAGAGAGTGGCAGATAAGGACTTGACCCCAGATCAGCTCTCCTTGTTCTATAAACACACTTGCTCTGTTTATATTGTGTATGACCTCCTACCAGATGCCCTCTCTGATCCATACATCCCATCAATCTGGTGATAGAATGGATTAAAATTATCCAGATCAGATGAATATGGTTGGCTTATCTAACTGCACATTCACAAAGAACTAAGTGAATTGTTGGAAAGCACTGATCTGCACCTATCAACTCTTGGAAGATGAAAACCAAAACCACATTATCACCTTTGAAGCCACCAGGTGTTATACTGAGTGATTCCAACACAACTTCCTGAACTTATTCCAGGGGTGCGTGTGTCAAATAAGTCAAGATGGAAGCTGCAACTGGGTGGTTGAAGTCCTGATGTTTTTTTCCCCCCACATGTAAGAGAAACAATTGGGTTTCAACTATTCTTGATTTTTTAAAATCTTCTCTCTTTGGGGACACCCATGCCAGGCGGGAAGTTTCAGTAGCAGCTACTTGCTTAAGACTTAAACAATATGATTCAATGTCACACTTTCAAGTTTGTAGTAGCAGACTGAGGCTCAACCACCAGTTCCATCCCTTGCCTAGGAGAACATACGTGTTTACAAGCACACCCTCTCTGTATCGGCTGCCGTATTGTTTTAGGAATATGCCTTAAAAACGAAAAAACAAAAGCAATATACAAAGAGATCTATTGGGAAGCAAAAGGATGGTTTAATGCTGTCAACGTTAGTTAGATTAATTGTGTCACTAAAAATAACTCAGACTAATACGCTGGCCTTGTATTAGCTTGTTCTACTGTGCGACTGAGTCATCGGCAGCTGCAACATGTGCTTCAACAACTGTTGTTTACATTGCTTTCCTGGCATGGGGTTAGCATGTTAATCTCTTCCAAAGAGCCAATAAAAAGCCTGTCTAAACCTGGAAATTATGAAACAATAAGAAAAGGCCATTGCCGAATAATGCTAACACTGCAAAAAAAGGCGCCCCTTTCCCCTGAGTTACCGGCAATTCAGTCGCACAACGGATGACTTGCGACTGAATGATGAATTGGGGAGAAAAATTAACGGGCGTTTCTCTGTAAGAAATTTGAAGTGAACTGGGTGGGACAGTGTTTCTCAGCCTCGGCAATTTGAAGGTGGGTGGACTTCAACTCCCAGAATTCCCCCTGCCAGAATTCCCCAGAATAGCTGGCTGGCAGAATTCTGGGAGTTGAAGTCCACTCATCTTCAGTTGCCGAAGTTGAGAAACGTTGGCATAGGAGAATGAATGAGAAGGTTTCTTTCCCCTGCATCCTCAGTACTACAGTAGATTTGACACCACAATTTGAGGATATTGTAATGCAATTGTTGGAGGCGGGGGGGAACCTGCTCTGCATCCTGGTTCATACCAACTGTGATTGCTGGTAGACTGAAAAAAGGAATAATTAGAATTACAAGGCATGTGATGGTGGGAAGACCCCAGAGAATCAGTTAAATTAAGGGAGTAGCTGTCTATCAAACAATCCAAACTGAATTTGCATTTAGTGAGAAGAGTGTAAGCAAATAGTCAGGAGTGTATCTTGAACCAGACCCTATTTTCAAAATGGAGGGTTGGAAATATATACCGTGTTTCTCTGAAAATAAGAGCAGGTCTTATAATTTTTTTGCCACCAAAAAAGGCACCAGGTCTTATTTTCAGGGGAAGTCTTCCACTAACTCACCTCACTGTCCGAAGGCAGCTCCACCCTCCCACCGCCACCCTAGCTAAATTTTTACCTGTGCGCCTTGCCCCATTGCATGCACCCCAGAGTGGGTGCAGTCTTAACTAGGGCTTATTTTGGGGGCAGTAGGGCTTATGTTGGTGTACATGAAAAAAGCTAGGTTTTATTTTCGGGATAGTTCTTGTTTTCGGGTATATATCTTTGTTAGGGCACCTGAACGGGTCAAAAATGTCTTGTGGCCACCATGACATAATTGAAGGTTGGAGCCTTTTTTAGATGATATGTATCACATATTGAAAAGGGGCAGGACATCAATCGTGCAGTTGCATTGCCATTTTGATGTTTCTGACCCCTTATATCATCCTCATCTCTAGAAGTCACCAGATTTGGTGATTCACGGCCCACAAAGGAAATGAAGCTCTCTCCCCTCACCACTGAAGTGTCATCAATTGCCAGATAAACCCTAGATTTGTTTCCAGTATTAAGTAACTGTTATACAAAGATCTTCCTCCCTAATTCATCTCCATAATCTACGAAGACCCTCAGAGCTTTGCAGAAGATTGTAAGAGAAATTTGAGCGCATTTAACAGTTTGATACAAAGCCCCATTCAACTGAGAGGGACCACACAGACCTAGAAACATGACACAAACAGTGAGAGGACTTTCAAGAAAGGAGGAATCCAAATACACATCCCAATAAACCAATAAATTTGTATAAGGCTTAACGTACCCCCAGGAAAATCAAGATGATGCAGGACCATGGTTGCCATCTTGAGAGCTGTTTGACTTTTTTGAAACCCCCTCCCCTTTGTGGATATATCCCTGCTTGTCTTTGTCTAGCATCAGCAAGGGGGGGAGTTTGTGACAATTCGCCGTGGCCAGCTTGCCATAGCCAACTCACTAAAGCCACCTCACCACAGACAACTTGCCCCGGCCAACTTTCTGCAGCCAACATGCTGTGGGACAACTAGCCATGACCAACTCACCACAGGACAACTCACTGACAAGAGATACACTAATAAGCACTTAGGCTTCTATACTGCTTTTACAGCCCCCTCTAAGCAGTTTACAGTCAGCCTATTGCCTCCAACAATTTTGGGTCCTCATTTTACCGACCTCAGAAGGATAGAAGGCTGAGTCAACCTTGAGCCTGGTGTGATTTGAACTCCCAAATTGCAGGCAGCTGGCAGTCAGCAGAAGTAGCCTGCAATACAGCACTCTAACCACTGCGCCACCCTGCAGAAATGGTGGAACAGAACCATTAAAGAAAGTATACAAAAGGAGGGACAACATGAAATGTGAATGACAAAAGTTTAAATAGTTTTTTTTATTTATTTTAAATAATTAAAATGAATTGTTAAATTGTCCCACAGCAAGTTGTCCCACAGCGAGTTGGCTGTGGTGATTTGTCCCAATGGCGAGGTGGCCACAGCAAGTTGTCCCATTCCATGGTGCAATTGCTATTTCTGCCCCAGCTTTCAATAGCAAAGCAAGGGAGAAGCCAAGCCACCTGCCTTTTCAATCATCCTTTTACACTGTCAGTTTGCTTTTCCTCTGTCCCGAACAATCCTCTGGCCCAAGGACAGAACTCTGGTTAACAGTGGAGTGCCATGAAATCAGTAGCATTGAAAAATATCAGGGAGAACCAAGTACCCAAAATGAAAATAAAAGAAGTCAGAGCTCCAGTAATTTTACATTTAGTTCAAAGTAAAGACATGGCTACCCGTTAGTGCTTAGAGAGTTTTGATAATATTAAAAACATAAATAAGAGAATCTTTTTTTTCTTTTTCCTGCTGAAATGTCCATTCAAAAGGTTCCAATGTTACTGGGAGCTGTCAGAATTTCCTCTTTTATTTTATCTATAAATCCATCGTTGAAGTTCCTCCCAACCCCGTATTTCATTCGTCTTAGCTGCTGCCCTTTTCCCTTACTTTATTCCCTTTCCTTTTCAGAAGTAAGTGTTGAAGCAACACCGTCGGAATCTTAGTTTTGTACTTAACATTTCAATTCCTCCTTCTTCCTTTTGTCCTTTTTTTTTTAATAGAAAAAAAATGTTTCCGTCGGGCATCTTGACGCTCAATCTGAATTTGAAAATCTCCTTCTGGAATCTGTGTCTATTCGTATTGTATGTATAACTTAATCTAAGAGTAAAACTCTACAACACCTCAGACTGCAGTGGGCAGAGGGAGGAGGAATCAAAAGGAAAAATTGCTCACCTTGAATAACAGCATCCTAGTTCCATCATCCCATCCCCAGGGTCCTTTGGACCAGGGGTCGCCAACCTTTTGGACCTCAGGGACCATCAAACTCATAATTTTAAATCCCGTGGACTGCTAATATGAATTTTGACTGACAGTGGCTTGCTGACATTGGTGGGAGTCGGTCCCATATTCCAGAGCTGCAGTAGTCACTGTACTGGCCCTTTGGTCATTCCGGAGCAGCTACTCCTCCACCCGGGTACACCGGCCTGCCATGGACTGGAGGAGCTGCTCCGGGATGACCAAAGGGCCACACCTTTGACTACTGCAGCTGTGGAATATGGGACCGACTTTCCCACCAATGTCAGCAAGCCACACTGGGGCAGATTTCCCTCCCCTACCATTGGCCTTACTTTCCAGTTCCAGCTCGCGTGGCCCTATTCAAGGTAAGGTTTGCACTCGGCTGAAGGGTGGGGGCCAGTGGGTAGGCGGGCCATGTGGGGGACACAGCCTTGTGTTCCCACGCAGCCTGGATTAATTGCTTTGGGGGGAGTGCTTGGGGGGGGACATTTCTCTGTGGACCACCAAAATTTTCTCACGGACCACCAGTGGTCCCCGGCCCACCGGTTGGCGACCACTGCCTTGGACTAATGGAATCAAAGCAACTCTAGCCAACAGATTACGCATTGTTCTTCCAACTGTGTTAGTAAGAAACAAATAAAGAGATTGGTTCTACCCCCCTTCCCACCCCAAAAAAAAAGGAAAAGAAAGAAAGAAAAATGTGCAAAATGATGCTGTAGTTATTTCGTTCCACACTACCAAGTTGGTGGTTTGTGTCCATGTTCAGGTTTGCTCCATCTGAAGGTTACTTGCAAGTGAACACTTCTGTCCGTTCACTGCAGGTGTTGCATTTCACAAAGCAGCACCAGTGGAACTTGCAGTTGCACTGCCACACCTTGGTGTACTGGTGAGTGTTGTAGCCCCTTCCGCAGCACATCATGCCACAGCCATCCGCCCCGAGGGACGTACGGTTGCAGAGCCTGCCCTGGGTCCCCACGCTCCCTGTGGAAGCATCTTCTTCACAGTAATTCGGTGACTTGTCGATGTAGACCAAATCGGTCTCCATCGGCTTCTGGTAGCTTTTGATCTGCTTGATCTGCAGGAAGGTCGGTTGCCGGAGCCGGCTGGCCCGGACCACTTCCACTTGTACCGCAGCATTGTATTTCTCTTTTAAAATATATCCAATCTCTCGGAATTTGGGGAGTGTAGTCCAACAAGTCTTCGTGGTGCAGGAACCAGAAACGCCGTGGCATTTGCACTCCAGTTTCATCCGTCCTTCAAGCACCTGTGCAGGCAAACAGGGAGAACAAAGTAACAACAACAGGCTACAGCTTTCCTTCTGCTTGGGGGATCTTAAATGTTGGGCCTTCAGAGTTCATTAAACGTTACAAAACCTCTATAAATATTAGTGGCACGATCTGTCAAGAGGCCGCCAATTTTAAATCCCACTGATTTCATTTGGAGAATAGGGTTGTATCATTTTCTCATT